>WAAF01014228.1:426092-1026092 GCA_013400475.1 Tricholaema leucomelas
CCAGCACCCCCAGCTCCCTCTCTGCCTGGCTGCTCTCAGCCACTCTGTCCCCATCCTGTAGTGCTGCTTGGGGTTGTTGTGGCCAAAGTGTAGAACCCTGCACTTGGCCTTGTTAAATCTCACCCCATTTTCAGATTTCAGATGGGTTCAGCTAAATCAGCACAGGGCTGTGGTTGAAGCCCTGTCCCTGGAGATGTTCAAGATAAGACTTGATGTGGCCCTGGGCAGCCTGATCTAGTTGGGGTTGTCCCTGCTGGCTGCAGGGGGTTTGGACAGGATGACTTTCAAGGGTCCCTTCCAGCCCAGTGCCATCTGTGAAGCTGTGAAGATTCCCTTGAGTGGAAGACTTGTGGGGGTGGAAGTGTCTGCTTTTGTGTGAGTGCTGAGAAAGTGTCCGTCTGGGGGGGGAACTCCAGCTGCAAGCAGGTGCAGGAGTTGACCCCAAGGCTGTAAGGCTCTGCAGTTAACGCAGTGAGTAATGGCTTCAATGGGGTTCTTCGGCGTGGTGTGGCAGGCGACTCGCTGCCAGCGCGGCTCAGGTGCAAGCCCCGTGCGGGCAGGAGGCAGGATAAACCCGAGGCGCTCAGCAGAGTCAGGTGTGCAGCCCGTGGTGGAAGGAGAGGATAATGTCCTGGTTGCAAGTACAGCAGAGCAGAGGTTCGGTACAGCACACGCAGGGGCTCGGCTGCAGCGGGGGGCGGAGGGGCGGGCGGCTCGGGCAGCGGTGTGCGGAGCCGCTGGCAGGCAGGCAGGCTCGCAGATGGCTTTGCCTTAAGATCAGGTATCCCATGCCACAAATCATCCGGGAAACTGTCCTTTCAAAAGTAACTCTGGAACCCAATGCCAAGCCGAGAGGGCTCTCGGTGTCTGACAAACAGCTATGGAGGTGCAGTGCCCCGAACGAGACAGATCTGAGCTCAAGCGGAGGAGAGAGAGCTCCTGCAGCCGGCAGCGGTTCTCCAGCAGGACGAGTGAAAGCTTTGCCTCCTGGGTTTCTCCTGACCCTTCCTGGTCAGGAGATTCAAATCACAGCGGCTCTGGGGGGTGTTTAGGCTGCTGTGGAGTTAATGGCTTTGACAGTCATAGGATGGAATCAGCGGTAGGGGCTGGAAGAGTTCTCTGGAGATCATCAACCACCCTGCTAAAGCAGGGGTGCTTAGACCAGGTCACACAGTACAGCACCCTGGTGGGTTTGGAAAGTCACCAGGGAAGGAGACTCCACAGCTTCTCTGGGCTGGCTGCTCCAGGGCCCAGCACCCTTCAAGTGAGGAACTTTCTCCTTAAGTTCAAGGCAAACCTCCTAAACTAGATCATCTCAAGGAGATTTCAAGTGCAGGGACAGGAGGGAATTTTTAACAGGTTCTCCAGGTGGTGGCCACAAAGTAGCACAGCCCCGTCCAGCACAGCCCCGTCCAGCACAGCTCCATCCCGCACAGCCCCGTCCAGCACAGCTCCATCCCGCACAGCCCCGTCCAGCACAGCCCCATCCAGCACAGCTCCATCCAGCACAGCCCCGTCCAGCACAGCCCCGTCCAGCACAGCTCCATCCAGCACAGCCCCGTCCAGCACAGCTCCATCCAGCGCAGCCCCGTCCAGCACAGCTCCATCCAGCGCAGCCCCGTCCAGCACAGCCACCACTCCTCTCTTCTCCAGCAAGGCCTGCGTCACACCTTGGAGGGCAGGAGCCTGGAGCCTGCGGGCATGCACAGCGCCCTCCTGCACCTCCTGGCTGTGTGCTCCTAGAGAGCGTTCCCTGGGCTGGGGCCAGGCAGGCTGGAGCAGCCCTGGGCTCTCCACCGCCCTGCCGAGATAAGGAGGCACAGCCTGCGCCTGCGTATCGCTTGCCCTCCTCCTCCTCCCAGGGGCGAAGGCCACCATGTGTGAGTGAGCAGAGCCAGGGCCCCTCCAGCCCACCCCCTGTGCCACCTGTCCCAGCCTGTCCTGCTCTCACACGCTTATATGGGCATGGCAGGATGGCAGCTCCTGACGCCACGCTGCTAAAAACAGCCTCAGCTCGCGTCGGGCTCTGCCTTAAGCAATGTCCTCTGGCCACAGCCACCCAGACCGCTCCTGACCGCAGCACAGCCTCGGACTCCCTGCGAGGGAAACTGCCCTGGAAGCCCCTCCGGGACGCCCTGCTCCTGAGCCTATGCCCCAGGAAAAGCTAGGGATGAGCAGCTCCCTGAGCTACAAGTCCTTCTCCAAAGAGCAGCAGACCATGGACAACCTGGAGAAGCAGCTGATCTGCCCCATCTGCCTGGAGATGTTCACCAAGCCTGTGGTCATCCTGCCCTGCCAGCACAACCTCTGTCGGAAGTGTGCCAGTGACATTTTCCAGGTAAGTTCCCTTCCCACAGGGACTTCTGCCCAGGCAGCTCTGCCCCAAAGGGAGGGAGAAGAGGTTTGGTACAGGTTTGGGTTGGTTGTTGAGCAAGGGCAAAGGAAGGGTCCTGCTTCTGGGGAGCACCAGTACAGATGAGGGCTGAGCTCCTGGGAAGCAGCTCCAGGAGGAGAAGGCCCTGGGAGTGCTGGCAGACAGCTTCAGCAGGAGGCTGCAGCATGCCCTTGAGGTCAGGAGGGCCAAAAGGCTCTTGGGTGAGTGAAGATGAGCAGCCAGCAGGGCAGGGAAGGTCCTTCTGCCCCTCTGCTCTGTCGTGGTGAGGCTACATCTGGAGTGCTGGGTCCAGTTCTGGGCTCTCCTGTTCAAGAGAGACAGAGAACTGCTGGAGAGAGTCCAGCAGAGACTGGAAGATGCTGAGGGGCCTGAAGCAGCTCTGTGAGCAGCAAAGGCTGAGAGCCCTGGGGCTGAGAGCCTGCAGAAGAGAAGCCCCAGAGGGGAGCTGAGCAATGCTCAGCAAGAGATAAAGGACCTGTGAGGGGCAAGAGGATGGGGCCAGACTCTGCTCAGAGGTGCCCAGGGACAGGCCAAGGGGCAGTGGGCACAAACTGCAGTGCAGGAGGTTCCATCTGAACAGGAGGAGAAACTTGTTTGGTGTGAGGGTGCTGGAGGCCTGGAGCAGGCTGCCCAGAGAGGTTGTGGAGTAGTCTCCTCTGCAGAGCTTCCAACCTCCCCTGGCCGTTGTGCTCCTGGGCAGGCTGCTGTGGGTGCCCTGCTTTGGCAGGGGGCTTGGGTTAGGTCTCCACAGGTCTCTTCCACCCCCTGCCACGCTGGGATTCAGGGATTGCTTTTGTCAGTAAGACAGTAGAGGAGTGATTTTAATCAGGAGCTGTGAGTGTCCCCAGGGGCCAAGGCTGAGCTCACAGCAATGCCACCTGTTAGCTGCGGGGCCATGCACTGTGTGAGCTGAGCCAGCCCTTGCCCTGCTGCTGCCAGGTGCTCTCCTGGGCACACTTTGCTGGAGCCATCCCCCGCTCCTTGGGCAGCTTCCTTCCAGCGTGGCTTTGCCCTGCTGCTTTTGAAAGAGGTTTTCATGGTTTCTGCATGGCCTTGCTCACCTCTCCTTGTGCTCTTTGGCAAGAGCAGGCCTCCAACCCCTACCTGCCAACCAGGGGTGGCACAACCATGGCATCGGGAGGCCGCTTTCGCTGCCCCTCCTGCCGGCACGAAGTGGTGCTTGACCGGCACGGCGTCTACGGGCTGCAGAGGAACCTGCTGGTGGAGAACATCATTGACATCTACAAGCAGGAGTCCACGAGGTAACCCCTGGGGCCATGCCCTCCAGGGCACCTTTGCCACAAAAGCAGACCTGGCTTAGGAGTGCTGTGTGGCCTTGCACAGTCAGGACCTCAGGGCCAGGCTGGATGAGGCTTTAAGCAACCGAGACCCTGCCCGTGGCTCTCTAAGGTCCCTTCCAACCTGAGCTGTTCTATGATTTGATCCTCAGAAGTAAGATTAGTCCTGAATGTTTGCTGCTTGCTTTGGATGTGGCATGGATCCAGGCAGGGAAAAATGTTATGTTCCCACCTCTCTTTCCCTGGGGTGGGTGAGATGCCTGGCACCACTGTGGAGAGCTTGGAAGAAGAGATGTTAAGCCTGGTCCCAGGCCACTGAGCGAGCAGCTCTCGCCCAGTGGAGCTGCCTTGTGCCACCAGTATGGCCCCAGGGGCTGGTTTTGGATGGTGAAGTGTTTTGTATCCCTGTGCCACCCTGGCTGTGCTCCTGGCAGTGTCCCCATCCCACCCCAGCCAGGAGCTGAGCTTTGCAAGGGCACTGAGAAGCTGTCGCTAGAGCAGGTGAACACAACCATCAGAGCCCTGGGGTGGCTTAGGGCACTTCTCCCCTCCTCCAGCCGAGGAGGACAGCAAAGAGAGTGTCCTGGGGATGGCTTTGGCTGCTCTTGGCTATTTGAAACCCTTCAGCTTGGAGCTCCAAAGCCTCGGAGAGCACGAAGTTGGCTTAAAATTGTCCTTTCTGCTGCCCTTTGAGCTGGGTGCCAAGCGCAGGTCAACCACCCTGGTGTGTCACTGATACCCAAATTTTATTTTAGGCAGGAAAATCTAGGAGGAAATGAATCAGCAAAGCTCCAGTGGTGGGCTTTGCTTTGGGCCAAACCAGCTGGGCACATCTGGCCTCATGTCCTTTGTGGTTTGGGGCTGGGGTTTTTTTTCTGCTCACTTAACTTTAAACCCCACAGAACTGCAGCTCCTTGCCCCAGGCACTGGATGGGCAGTGGCAGCAAACCCCACCCAGTGAAGCTGGCTTAGCAGGCTTTGTTCCTTCAGTCCCATCGAACTGAAGATGTGATGGATGAAAAGGAAGAGCAGAGGTGAAAAAGCCTGCAAATCCCAACAGATATTTGCTTCGATCTGTGCTCCAAAGCTGCTTTGTTCAGGCTGGGAAGGTGCTGCTTTAACCTTCAGAGTCCTCAACTGCTGCCAGGGCAATGCCTAGCAGCATTATCTAAGCTATGTGGCACTCTGTGGGCCTCAGCTGCTTATCTCCCTCCAACTAATGCTCCTCAGGCTCCCCTGAGAGTGTGAGCAAGCCCTGCCCTGGCCTTAGCCCCTGCTGTGCCACCCGAGCCACAGTGCAATGGAATCATGGAATCGTTTAGGTTGGAAAAGACCTTTGGGATCCTCCAGTCCAGCCCCAAACCTAGCACTGCCCAGGCCACCAGCAGCCATGGAAACCGAGGCTGCTGCTGGGATCACTGAATTGTGGAGCTCCTTGGCTTGGAAAAGGCCTCTGAGGTCAAGTCCAACCATCAGCCTAAGACCACCATGGCCACTAAACCAGGTCCCCAAGTGCCATGGCCACAGGTTTCTTGAACCTCTCCAGGCGTGGTGGCTCCACCACCTCCCTGGGCAGCCTGTTCCAATCCTTGACCACTCTTGCAGCAAAGAATTTTTTCCTGCTCTCCAACCTAACCCTCCCCTGGCAAATTTGAGGCCACTTCCTCTGCTTCTGTCACCTGATAGCAGGTAGGAGAGACCAACCCCCAGCTCAGGGAGCTGTAGAGAGCCAGCAGGTTCTCCCCTCAGCCTCCTCTTCTCCTGGCTGAACAGCTCCAGTTCCTCAGCTGCCCCTCACCGGACCTGTTCTGCAGACCCTTCCCAGCCGCTGCTGGGGTGTCTCAGGTGGCTGCTGCGGGTGGGGGCTGATGTCTCAAGCAAACCAAGTCTCCCCTTCTGCCCTCCACACCAGCCTCTTCCAAACAGAAGTATGGGCCCTGGCAGAAAGACACAAGAGGAAGGAAAGCTGTGAACTGACCTTTGCCTCCTTGTTCCCCCCCAAGACAACCCTTCAAAGCGGCAGCCCCCATGACACCCAGGCAGGAGCCCCTCAAGCCCTGCTGTGGCTGTGGTTGCACCACAACTGCACATGCCAGAATGGTGCCAGCTCCCAGCTGCACTTCACATCAACGTAGGGGAGTGAGGGGAAGCCCCCCCTGTGTGTGCCCCCCTGTGTGCCCTGTTTCCTGTGTCCTCAGGAGCACCAAGTTTGTTTTCGCCCCGCTTGCTTTTGCAGACCTGAAAAGAAGTGTGACCAGCTGATGTGTGAGGAGCACGAGGATGAGAGGATCAATATCTACTGCCTGAACTGTGAAATGCCCACCTGCTCCTTGTGCAAGGTCTTTGGTGCCCACAAGGACTGCCAGGTCGCGCCTCTCACAAACGTCTACCAGCAGCAGAAGGTAGATCTTCCCCCTGTATCTCATGGGTATATATATATATATATTAGTATCTTCTGGGTGCAAATAGGTTTTTATCTCCTGGATACCTCAGAAGCATCAATGGGAAGGCTTCCAAAGGAGTGCCTTTGCCATTCCTGTGTGTGAGTGCAAGGCTCACAGAAATCCATAGGGATTGTTTGGAAACCCAGGGAAATAAACTGATGAGCTCACAGAAGGTACTGCAGTGTCCCAGTCTTGGTTAGCAGGCAGTTTGCTGTGGAGCTGTGGATCAGCACATGGTGAGACCTTAGAGCTGCCTCTCAGTATCTGAAGGGGACCTACAGGAAGGCTGGGGAGGGCCTGTGGGGGTAGGACAGGGGCAATGTTTTGAAGCTGGAGCAGGGCAGATTGAGGTTGGACATGAGGAGGAAGTTCGGCACAGGGAGGGTGGTGAGACACTGGCAGAGGCTGCCCGGGGAGGTGGTTGAGTCTCCATCCCTGGAGACATTCAAGATCAGACTCGTGTCCCTGAGCAGCCTGCTCTAGCTGGAGGTGTCCTGCTGCCTGAAGGGGTCGGACAAGATGAGCTTGGAGGGTCCCTTCCAGCCCCGTGCAGTCTGTGATTCTGTGATCGCCCTTTTGCGGTTCCTGATCTCTTTTCTTCAGTGCTTTTAGATCAAATAACATCCCAGCAGGTGAGCTGGGAAGGGAGCAGGGCAGTGCAAATCAAGCAGCTGCCTGTCAGGCACCTTTGCTTTGGAGCATCCCATCTGCCAGACAAGTGAAGTGCGAGTGCTGCCCCTGCGAGCGGGAGCAGGAGCATTCCGTAGCTGGCAGCAGCGGCTGCGGCTAACAGCCTCTGCCCTTGCTGTCAGCAGCAGAAGTCTTTGCTGGGCTTCGATACAGCTTTCATTTAAAGCCTGACTCACTGCGTTGTCCTCCTGAGAGAAACAGCTCATTCCCCTGGAGGGCCCCGGCGGGGCGAGCCATCAGACAGCCTCCAGCCTCCGGCTTTGTCACAGGGCTGCTGCTGCCTGGGAACTACAAATGAGGAGAGCTGCAGGGGAGCAGTCGCCAGCAGCACAGGGAGCGCTGCCTGCGCCTGAGTCCCCGCCCCTGCTCGCTCCCCCTGCACGCAGAGCTGCAAGCAGTGGTTTCCTTCCCAGGGTGCCTGTGGCAAGGGCAGGCTGTGGCCAAGAGCCAGCTGCAAGCAGAGGCTGCAGGACGAGTCCTTGGCAGGATGCTTTGTGAAGCTGCAGAGGCCATGGGCATGGCTGCCTCTGTCCTCTCTTGGCCATGGTGTGCCCAGGAGGCCTTGCCCTCCCCAGCTTCCCTAAGGGACTCTTTTCTTCTTCTCTTGTGAGGGTATCTCACAGCCATCTCCATCTCCACGCTCAGACCGTTCCCTTCTTCCACTCATTTCCCTCAGCCTCCACCTTGTGCTCTTTGTTCTCTCTCTTCCTCTCTCATCACAGTCCCAACCCCACTGCCCCTCTGCCGTCAGGCTCTGTAGTGCTCTGCTCCCTTCAGACTCGTGAGCCTCTCCTCCTGTCCAGGGCCAAGAGCTGCAGTCCTCGGGCAGTGGTGTGGCTAAGCCCAAACACATCAGCCCCCGACTCTCCCAGGGTCTCTCCCCTGAAAAACACCCAAAGGGAGCACTTTGGGGCTGTGGAAATGTGGTGCCTGAGGCAGAAGCATCTCGAGGAGACTCCTGGAACACAGCCAAGCCTCCTTCCCAAGCCACAGATTCTTCTCCATGACATTTCAAACTGTCAACATTTTCATGGTGCTTTGGGAGAGGGCTCATGGAATCACAGACTCATGGAATGGGTTGGCTTGGAAGGGACCTCCAGGGGTCATCCAGTCCAACCACTCCCTGCACTGAGCAGGGACATCTCCAGCTACAGCAGGTTGCTCAGAGCCCCAGACAACCTGACCTGGAGTAGTGCCAGGGATGGGGCACCTCCCACCTCTCTGGGCATCCCAGGTCCCACCTCAGTGCCAAACACTTCTCCCTTCCCTCCACTCTGAATCTCCCTCTCTTAGCTCAGACCACCTCCCCTTGTCCTGTCACAGCAGGCCCTGCTCAGAAGTCTGTCCCCAGCTTTCTGATAGGTGCCCTCCAAGTGCTGATGAAACAATGCCAAAGCACCTGCAGGTAACTCTGGGCAGGTGAAACTCCGATTCTGCTGGGCTCTGGTGGGAGGCAGAGCTGCTGCCCTCTGTCAGCTGTGCCAGCCTGCAGTGGGATGGTGTCTAACGCCTGCCGCTTGCTCTCCCTTCCTGCCTAGTCCGAGCTGAGCGATGGCATCGCAGTCCTGGTGGGCAGCAACGACAGAGTGCAGGGCATCGTCGCGCAGCTGGAGGAGACCTGCAAGACAGTGGAGGTAGGTGGCACAGTCCTGTCGCTGGCAAGGCACAGTCCTGTCGCTGGCAAGGCACAGTCCTGTCGCTGGCAAGGCACCTCTTGTCAGCTGCTGGTAGTGGTCACTCTCTGCCAGGCCTCAGCTTTAGCCAGCTGCATCCCCGCAGCATCTGACCAGGCCGTTCCTGTGGCTTTGTAGCAAAGCAGCTCTGCTTCTTCAGCCAGGGGACACATCCTGCTCAGCGCCCTGCCCCTGCCCCTGCCCTGTGGCTGAGGACATAGAACGAGCATAGTCCACGTCCTGCTTGGCATTCTTGGTGGCACAGGGTACGGAGTGAAAAGCAGATCCAACTGCATTCCATCGGCTCCAGCTCATTTCTCATCTAAGGTTAGCCTCTAGAGCTCCAGAGGGCCAGTGCTGGACTAGAGCCTGACTGGTGCTGTGAGCAGAGCCCCAGGCAGCCACGGGCTATGTGCTGGTCACTCTGCTTGGTTGCTTTGCCTTCTGCAGAAGCAGTGCTGATGTACTCACACTTTGAACACCCTCTCTGCCCCTTAAGGAGTCCTGGTTTGTTGCTTGTGGGAGGGAAGAGTTTAGGTTCTTGCTGGGTTTTCTGGTGAAGGTTTCACTCGGACAGAGCTGGAATTTGCTTTGTGTCATGCACCAGCAGAAGTGGCTTTGGATTCCTCTGAGAGGTTTGCACCAGCAAAGCCAATACAAATATCAGCTCTGACCAGTTCGAGCATCACAGCAGCAGGCTGAAGGAAGCTCACATAAATTGATCTTGCGGTCAGGGTTTGATGAAGCATCCCATGAAGGAGTCTCATCCCTCTCAACCCAGTTAGAGAATACTCACCCTTCAGAGCTGGAGCACAAAAGAGAAGCAGCAGAGGAAGAGAAGTGGCTCCAAGATGTACAGATTCTAAGTGGAGAGGAAAATGGATTCCACAAGCTGTGTGCACAACTGCCTCAGGCTCCTGTTTCCTCAGAGCAAGGGAGAGCAGAAAATGTCCATGTCTGGGCTGGTGGCTTTATGTTCTTTGCACCAAGTGAAAGAGGGAGCGCAGCAGCGGCAGGCAGAGCTTTGTAGTCAGGAGGAAGCTGGCTGCTATCAGGGCTCTGCAGACAGCCACAAGCCTTTCAAGTAGGTCAGCTTCAGAAATCTGAATGAGACAACAGCAAAAGCTTTTACTCATTTGAGCTGAACTAGCTGAGCCAGAAACAAGACTTCAAACATCTCACCCAAAGTGTGGAGAAACAACTGCGCTAAAAATACCTTCACAAACACACCGGGTCCTGAAGCCACCTGCCTGACTCCCCCACTCTCTTCAGAGTCCAACCTTGCAACTCAAAGCCCAAAGGGAGTGCAGCCTTCAGATGTTTGAGCAGGCTTTTCACCTTTCAAGTCAGAGATTGCAGCAGATTTGAGCTGGGAGCTTACCTTGGCTCTCCCCTGTTACCTTGCAAGCCTGTGGCATCTCTCAGCACATCAGAGCCTTGGCTGAGTGGAGAGCAGATCGTCCTTGGGGGTGGGAAGCCACAGCTGGAGCTGAGAAACACACAGATGTGGAGACAAGGCTTAGACTCATAGAACTGGTGAGGCTGGAAGAGACCTCTAAGGTCATCGAGTCCCACCCCAGTGGCTGTGGCGGTGTTGGGTTGGTGGTTGGAGCCGATGGCTTTAGAGTCCAACCCAAACAATTCTGATTCTGTCTGTGCCCACTTCCCACTCCTCAACACATGCAGTGATTTTTGCACCCACCTGCAAGAGGCTTTCTCCTTAGAGATGGAGACCATCACCACTGGTAGGGAAGAGCTCTGGCTGACAGTCAGGGGAAAAGTGGAGGCCTCTCCAGCCAGGTGCTCTGATCAATCAGCCCTATCGCTTCCAGGGCTGCTGTGGCACTGCCAAGAGTCCTGTGCTGCTGGCATCCCAGCACTGTGCCTGAAGGGGTGAAGGTGAGGAACTGATTCAGCCTCAGCTCCAGGGAAATTGAATTGAAATATTCACCACCAGCCACAACCAGATAGAGCCATAACAAGGTTCTGCCACGGGGCACAGAGGTGACTCAGGTACTCAAGTACTTGATTTAACTTGGCTCGAGTACTTCTGTTTGGCAGCCCCCAGACACTGTAGCTCCCCTGGCCCTGATTTCCTCCTCATAAACCCTCCCTAGCAAGTGCAGTCTGTTCTTGTCAGAGAGCTCTCATTGAAGCAGCCACCAAACCCATCCTGCTCACTCGGGCACAGCTGATGCTGTCTGCTCGGAGGGACACAGTGTCCCCCAGCACTGTGTGGCAGTCAGTGCCTGAAGGCAAGGGCACAGCCTGCTTCCTCCCCCTGCCCGGCAGCTCTTCTCTGGCACTCCTTCCCTCGTGGCACCTCCACCTCCTCCAGTGTGCAGGGCATAGGACGTGATGGACGTGGGCTGCCAGAAGAGAGGCTGGGAGGGTGATTGTGCAAATCGAGCTCAGGCAGGATAATCCCAGGTCCTCTGGTAGCAAAAGAACCAGAGGTGGTCTGAGGTGATGGCTCCGTTCTGCTTCTGCAAATGGACGCAGCTGCTAAGATAACCTGGAAGGTCCCTTCCACCCCAAACCTGTGGAGGGATTTCTGCTTCTGCAGCCCCTGGCGTGCCACAGCTCACATCCTGAACGCCTCTCCCGGAGCTGGGCAGGCTGGCAAGTTACACAATGACCTGCTGGGGGGGCTGCAGTGGCTCAGAACTCCAGAGCTTGAGAAGTGCTTAAAAACTTTTGTTCCACCAGCTTGGACTTTGCAAAGGAGCAAAGTCTGTGGGGTCGTTCGGAAGCCTTTGTGCTGTTCAGCCAGAGGGATCCCTTTGATGAGAAGGCTTCCAAGGGGCTGCAAAAATAGAAGCTCTTTTAAGCCCCTAACATCTTTAACATAAACCAAACAGGAATGCTGCAGACGACAGAAGGAGCAGCTGTGTGAAAAATTTGATTATCTCTACTCTGTGCTGGAAGAAAGGAAAAATGAGATGACACAAATCATCACCAGGAGCCAGGAGGAGAAACTGGAGCACGTCCGCTCCCTGATGAAGAAGTATGGGGATCACTTGGAAGCTGTGTCCAAGCTGGTGGAGTCAGGAATCCAGTTCATGGAAGAACCAGAAATGGCTGTGTTCCTGCAGGTATGGCATCTGAGAACAGAGGGACTAAAGCAGTGGGGAGGCTGGCATAGAGCTGGGGGGGTTGGAAGAGCTCTCTGAGATCATCCAGTCCAACCATCGACCCAACCCCACCATGGCCACCAAACCATGCCCCCAGGCACCACAGCCACACGTTTCTTGAACACCTCAGGGCTGGAGACTCCACCACCTCCCTGGGCAGCCTGTGCCCATCTCTGACCACTCTTGCAGGAAGACAACGTTCCCAATATCTAACCCAAACCTCCCCTAGCACAACCCCAGGCCAGCTACCCTCCTTCCAGCACTAGGGAGAGGAGTAGATGGACTGCTGTGAATTGTGGCATCTACTTGCTGTGTGCCCAGGTGGGCAGCAGAGCCAATGGCATCCTGGGCTGGCTCAGGAGCAGTGTGGGCAGCAGGACAAGGGAGGTTCTTCTGCCCCTGTGCTCAGCACTGCTCAGGACACACCTGGAGTGCTGTGTCCAGTTCTGGGCTACTCAGTTCAAGAGAGATGTTGAGGTGCTGGAAAGTGCCCAGAGCAGGGCAGCAAGGCTGGGGAGGGGCCTGGAGCACAGCCCTGTGAGGAGAGGCTGAGGGAGCTGGGGGTGTGCAGCCTGCAGCAGAGGAGGCTCAGGGCAGAGCTCATTGCTGTCTGCAGCTCCCTGCAGGGAGGCTGTAGCCAGCTGGGGTTGGGCTCTGCTGCCAGGCAGCCAGGGACAGAACAAGGGGACACAGCCTCAAGTTGTGCCAGAGGAGGTCTAGGCTGGATGTTAGGAGGAAGTTGTTGGCAGAGAGAGTGATTGGCATTGGATTGGGCTGCCCAGGGAGGTGGTGGAGCTGCTGTGCCTGGAGGTGTTGAAGAAGAGGCTGCATGAGGCACTTAGTGCCATGGGTTAGTTGATTAGAAGGTGTTGGGTGATAGGTTGGACTTGATGATCTTGAAGGTCTTTTCCAATCTGCTTGATTCTGTGGAGGGCAGCACAGGGGGTGATGGGCACACATTTGAGCTTAAGGAGCTCTGTCTAAACATGAGGAGGATCTGCTTTCACTTGAGGGTAGTGGAGCACCAGAACAGGCTGCCCAGAGACCTCCAGAGACTCCACCTCTGAAGACATTCAGAACCCACCTGCATGTGTTTCTGTGTGACCTGCTCAAACAAAGACACAAAAAACCCAACCAACCCAGCCACAGACCAGAGCAAAACAAAACCCAAACCAAACAAAAACCTCCAAACAACCAAACCCCCCTAAACAAACACAGAAACCCAAAGCAAACAGAAAAGGAAAAAAAACAGCAACCCAACCAACCAACTAAACAATCCCCAAATCCCCCAGAGCCAACAACCAAAGCCACTTATTGTCCTCAGAGTGCCTCTAAAGAGCTCAATATTCATTCCAGACAAGGACAGTTTTAGGGCTCTAGAAGCCTCTCACCCTTCTGAATCATCCAAGGTAGAGCTGCTGTGCCTGAAGATGATAGTGGGAGAATTGCTTCTCACCATGACACACCCAGGGGAGAGGACTCCCCCCAGTTTCCAGCTCATTTTGGGAGCAGCTGCAGGTGTTCCATGTCTTATTCAGGTTCTCATCTGAAAGAGGTCATTCAGTTTGGCAAAGAGAGGGCTCTGAGGAGACCTTCTTGTGGCCCCCTCAGTATCTGGAGGGGGCTACGAGAAAGCTGGGGAGGGACTTTTGAGGCTGTCAGGTAGTGATAGGACTGGGGGGGATGGGTCCAAGCTAGAGGAGGGCAGATTGAGATTAGACATTAGGAAGAAGTTCTTCACCATGAGGGTGGTGAGAGACTGGCACAGGTTGCCCAGGGAGGTGGTGGAAGCCTCATCCTTGGAGGTGTTTAAGGCCAGGCTGGATGTGGCTTTGGGCAGCCTGATGTAGTGTGAGGTGTCCCTGCCCATGGCAGGGGGTTGTGACTGGAAGATCCTTGTGGTCCCTTCCACCCCTGAGAGCTCTGTGAGTCTGTGAAAAGAACTGAAAGTTTCCCTCAGCTGTGTACTAACTACCTGCTGCCCTGATTTGGTCTTGGTGCTAGACCTGATGGTTGGCACTTAGGAGCTCCACTCTGGTGTGTTTAGAAGCAGCCAGTGTAAAACACCAGGCATGAGCTCCCTGAGCAAGGTGATCAGTTTCAGAAGTAAATTCTCTCCTTTTTGTTTCCACAGAGTGCCAAAACACTGCTGCAAAAGTGAGTATCCAAGCTCCAGCCTCTCGACCGCTACGGCGCGTTGCAAACCGCACATTCCCCTCAACCCCAATATCCAATCTCTCTGCTTCAGGATCACTGAAGCCTCTAAAGGATTTCAGATGGAGAAAATAGAGGATGGGTATGAAAACATGAACCAGTTCACAGTGAACCTCAGCAGAGAAGAGAAGATCATCCGGGAAATCGACTTTGACAGAGGTGTGTGATGGATTGCAGCTCAGCTGCACTCCTGAATTGCAGCTGGCTGTGGTGATGCTGAGCAGGAAGACCTGAGCCAGGTGTTTCTCTCCACCCCACAGTGCAGGCAGACCTCTCTGCATCAATTACAGGGGAAAAGCAAACCTCTCAGCCAAAAAATCACCTACCCTCTTGGCACCATTAAACTTGCCTTAAATGTCACCCCAACGCTCTTCTAAACCCACGACCTTTACTAGATCAGAATGGAGAGGAGGAGGAGGAGGAAACTTTTTGTGCTGAGGGTGGTGGCCCGGGTTGCCCAGAGAGGTGGGAGATGTCCCATCCCTTGAACCATTGCAAGTCAGGTTGTTTGGGGCTCTGAGCAAGCTGCCCTGGTTGCAGATATCCTGCTGGCTGCAGGGGGCTGGCCTGGATGAGCTCTGAAAATCCTTTCCAGCCCAGACCAGTCTGGGGTTCTGCAGTCTTCATGGGGTGCTCAAACCTCTGCTTTTGTGTTGTCTTTTCAGAGGAGGAGGGAGAAGAGGGAGAGGAGGAGACAGTGGATAGCGAAGCTTTGGATGAAATCCATACAGAGTCATCAGGAGACGAAGAAGAGGAAGAAGTGGAGGAAGAAGGGGCTGAGAGAGCATCACAGCCACCCCAGCACGACCTCGAACCTCAGAGCGTGGTGGGAGAGCCCCAGGCTGAACCAGCTCCAGTGCCACTGCCCACTGCCCCAGCTGCTCAGGTGAGTGGCACTGGTGTCTCAGCGTCCTGCCAGCTCTGCTGAGCGTGCCCTGGAGCAGCAGGCAAGCAGCCCTCCGCGGGCTGAGGGCGGTGAGCACTGTGGTTTGCTGCCCTTCTCTGCACACATCCATCCACGCAGCTCTGCCCTCTCAGGCCGTGGACTTCTCACTGGAGAGGCAGAAGATGCTGCTGGGCAGATCGAGGTCCAGATAGGCTGCATAAGGTATAACTGAAAGAGATTCAGTTTGGGAGTTAAGCACATTAGAGAGGATGTTCTGCTTCTGTGCCTTACCTCGGACTAACTGTTCCAAATGAAATGCTTGGTGAAATATTTATCCTCAGAGACTTTGGCCTCCCCTCTGGATTTAGTGTGCTTCCCACCACCATCTTAGATGAGACTTTTGATCTGGGGTTGGTTTGGGTCGGTTTTTTGTTTTGGATGATGTTTGCTGCTGTGGTCTCATCTGGCTGTGTGCAGGGCTGTGAGAGCGCAGACAGGAGAGGAGACTGCAGCCAACAGCTGCAGGCTGGGGCTGTGTTTAGCCCAGCACTTGTCCTTAAGGGTGTGATTGCAATGGGACCATCCTTGCTGCATATCTGACAGACCCACACAAGAGCATACAGGCTTCACCTGCTACTTCAGCTGGCCTGGCAGTTAACTCAGCCAATGCTCCTCTTATGCAACTTAGCTCTGGCTAAGCTGCTCTGAAGGTGTCTGAGGAGGCCACTGTGAAAGCAAGAGACCACAGGGAGGGTCTGACCTTTGCTGGCAGCCTAAAGCAAGGGGAAAGAAATCCTGCAGGTTGACCCTTGCTTTGATCTTGCTTGTCACTCTCCCAAGGAACAGCTGCTAGGACAAGTGGAAAGGGCCTCAAGTTGTACCAGGGGACACTTAGGTTGGACAGGAGGAGCAGTTTCTTCCCAGGGCTGTGGTGGAGTCCTCATCCCTGGAGGGGTTTCAGAGCCATGGAGATGTGGTGCTGAGGGGCACGGTGCAGTGGTGACCTGGCAGTGTGGGGGTAAGGGTTGGATTTGGTGGTCTTGGAGGTCTCCTCCAACCAAAGTGGTTCTGTGATTCATACAACCATGGATGAGCTTGCACCAACTGTATGAAGCTGCTTTTAAACCTGGCTCCACTGATTGACCCAAGGTTAGTCTTTTGAGGGTTGGCACTGACTTGACTAAACCTAACTGGTGTCGATTTAATCCAGACCAGAGCCACACTCCTGCTGTAGCCTTTCTGCACACTGACAGAGTTCTCCACTTCTAAGGTTGAAATGGGAAAGGTACCTTGGAAGGTGCCATTAAGGTGCCACGAGGAGATGTCAGCTGTGCATCAGACATGTCCTTGGGCACTGTGGTGTGTGGGACACCTGAAGTTCAGCCTTTGCCTTCTGGTGTGAGAAAGACAAAGCAGAAATGCTGTGGTGAGAGCAGCTACCATGTAGGTGACCTCGGAGAGCCTGATGCTGGCAGAGAGGCACAGCTCATCAGGCTGCTCCTCACTCTCCAGAGCAGCTGTGCTGGGCTCACAGCACTGGGCACAAGGCTGCTGGGCAATGCTCCTCTCCACTGGCTCTGTATTCCTCTTGTTCTGCCTGCTGACAGCAAGCAGAGTCCTTGACAAATGTCTTGTTCTGAACCCAAACCCCAACAAGCCACTCAGAGGTACCCACACCTCTTGTTCATGGCTGGTGCTGCTTCATGGGGCTCTTACACTGAGTTTCTGGGGGTTTAGGACTGAATTGGCTGTTGATCTGAATTGAGGAACCAGGTGCTTGCTCCCCTCTCAGTCTGCATCCCCTTCCCAGCTACGTTTTCTTCCCCCTCTCTGTGTTATTCAAACGATAGCTGCTCTTGCTTCTCGTTTTCATTCACAGAATGGTTTGGGTTGGAAGGGACCTTATAGACCACTTAGCTCCAACCCCTGTTCCATGGGCAGGGACACCTCCACCAGTCCAGGTTGCTCAAGGCCTCATCCAGCCTGGCCTTGAGCATCTCCAGGAAGAGGGCAGCCACAGCCTCCCTGGGCAACCTGTGCCAGTGCCTGCCCACCCTCGCTGTCAAGAATTGCTTCCTCATCTCCAGTGCTCTGAATTCTCGCAGCCCATGCAGGAGCAGCCTGCTCCTGCCTGCAGATGTCCCTGCTGACTGCAGGGAGGTTGGACCGGGTGACCTCTGAAGGTCCCTTCCAAGCCAAAGCATGCTGTGATCAGGACAAGCCCGTCCCTTGCAGTGAGCTGTCACTAACAGGCATGCAGGGCAGCCTGGCTGTGGCAGGAAGGTAACGTGGTGCACTCTGCTTGTTCTCTCTCTCTCTGTCCTGATGAAGGAAGAGGTTGTGACACCGAGTGGCTCAACCCCAGAGTCTGACACTCAAGTGCTGGCCACAGCAGAGCCCCTGGATCCCCTCTTTTACCCTAGCTGGTACAAGGCTCAGCCGCGGCAGCCAAGCAGCCCCAGCTGCACCCCGGCAAGTGGGCTGGGCACAGCAGGGCCTCCTGCTGCCCTGCCAGCCAGTGCCAAGAAGGCAGAAGCTCCAGCAGCAGCCGCCGAGGAGAGCGCAGCGGGCAGCGGTGAGGAGGGTAAGGCCTCCGCCCCCTCCAAGGTCAGTGCCACCAAAGCCATTGCCAGGGAAAGTGTGGCTGTGTTCCCCTCTGCATGCTGAGGGCAAGGAGTGGGCACAAGTCAGGAGCTGGGAGCAGCAGCAGCTGTCTGCAGCACATGGGCTGCCTTTGCAGGCGCTGGGCTAGGGGCCAGGCTGGTGCCCAGCTTCGCAGGAGCATGGCCCATGGCTGCCTGTGCTTGGCTGTGATGGAGAGCCCACGCTGAGGAGCTGCTGGAGAGGCTGCCTGTGCCCCTGTGCCTCAGCTGTGTGCATGTGCTAGCAGCAGGCAGAGCCTGGCAGGAGGGGATGCTCAGCGTCTGCTGTGCCTGAGCAGCTCTGGCTTGGCTTTGCCTTCTGCGGCTCTCCCTGCAAGCGTGGCGCGGCTCTCCCGTGGGAACCTGGAGCTGTGCTGGTACCCAGGGCCCTCTGGTGTGCAAGCAGTGTGATTCCCTGGGGTCAGCTGCTGCAGGGAGATTCCTCCGAGGATCCTTGGGACTTGCTGAAAGGGGAGCACGGAGGTCACTGCTGCAGTCGAGTTAGGCTCCCGGCAGTGTGATGGGACAGGAGATGCTGATGTGCTGGACTTGGTATCACCTCAGTCTGAGTATTCCTCCTTCTCTCTGTGTGTGAAAATAGGACCACAAAACATGGCCAGGGGCCTGGGATCCCTCTGTTGTGACACCAAGGCTGATGAAGTCCTTGCTGGGTGAATTCCCTGGGAGCTTGCCTGGCTCTGGTCTGCTTCCCTGGGTTCTAATTTAGCAGCAGCAAAATCAAGGAGCAAAATCCAGTTTTGGTGTGGCCAAAAGAGTGTCATGGGCTAAGAAAGATTGGAAAGATGTCAGTTCCTGTTGGGGTGTGAATTGTGGGGCTCAATATTTTCCTGGACCATGAGTGACACTGACATTTTGGGTGGAGGAGGATGTAGGGAAGTGTAGCACATGTTCTAGAGAACAAGTCATAGGAGGAGCAGCTGAAGGACCTGGGAGTGTTTAGTCTGGACAAGAGGAGGCTGAGGGGAGACCTCCTTGCTCTCTACAGCTCCCAGAGAGAAAGTTGAAGTGAAGGCAGGATTGGCCTCTTCTCCCAAGGAACTAACGACAGGACAAGAAGGAATGGCCTCAGACTGCACCAGGAAAGGGTTAGTTTGAAGATGAGGAAACATCTCTTTGCTGGAACAGTGGTCAGGGATTGACACAGGCTGCCCAGGGAGGTGGTGGAGTCCCCACCCCTGGAGCTGGTCAAGAAACCTGTGGCCATGGCACTTAGGATATGGTTTGGTGGCCATGGGGGTGTTGGGCTGAGGGCTGCACTGGGGCTTGTCCAACCCAAATGAGTCTGTGATTTTGTGTGGTTCTGTGGCTGGAGGAGCAGGGGGTGCAGCTGAGAATGGAGTTGTCCCTGAGCTGGAGACAAAGGAGGGACAGGAGAGCTCAGGAAGCAGAAAGGTGCTGAAGCACAGACCAAGCAGGGCGCCCAAGCGAGGATGGGCGATGCCACGGTCAGATCCACAGGTGTGAGCTGGAATGTGTCTGTCAGGAGTGCAGTGGCCTCTGTCTCTGGGGATCTGATCCTCAGCTTTGGGATTTTCCTGCATGTGGTTTTCCCATGCCTCACTCTGAGGTGCCGAGGCCCTTTGAAGCCCCAGCAGATGTCCCTCTCACCGCTGCTTTTCCTCCCTGCCTCCAGTCAGAGCACATCATGGAGAAGTGCTGTGGAATCAGGACCTTTTCCCTGCCCCTGCTGGCAATGCCTCCTCCGTGGCACGGGCAGACTGGTGAAGCACTCTTCTTGTTTCCTCACAGGAGTTAGCTTTCTGCTTCTCACTCCTGGCACTCCTTATCATACTCCACCAGCTTTGGAATCTGACCCAATCCATGATTTGTACCTTCATGGGTAGGAAATGTTTTGTTTTCCCATTAACTAACAGTTCAAAGTGTCTCTGCTGCTCTCCCTACGTGGTTCTCAAGGGGGTTTGTTCCCTTTCCTCCCATCCAAAGTCATCCTGCTAGTTCACCACACAGGCTGCCTAAAGCATTCCTTCTTTGCTCCTCTCCAGCTTCCTCCTGCATGGTTCAACCTTGCACCTCCCTGGTCCAGAGTGAAAAGAGCCATTTAGTCCCTGAGATGAGTGCTGTGTCCAGTTCTGGGCCTCTCAAGTCAAGAGAGATGTTGAGGTGCTGGAAGGTGTCCAGAGAAGGGCAGCAAGGCTGGGGAGGGTCCTGGAGCACAGCCCTGTGAGGAGAGGCTGAGGGAGCTGGGGGTGTGCAGCCTGCAGCAGAGGAGGCTCAGGGCAGAGCTCATTGCTGCCTGCAGCTGCCTGCAGGGAGGCTGTAGCCAGGTGGGGTTGGGCTCTGCTGCCAGGCACCCAGCAACAGAACAAGGGGACACAGCCTCAAGCTGTGCCAGGGCAGGTCTAGGCTGGATGTTAGGAGGAAGTTGTTGGCAGAGAGAGTGGTTGGCATTGGAATGGGCTGCCCAGGGAGGTGGTGGAGTGGCTGTGGCTGGAGGTGTTGAAGCCAAGCCTGGCTGGGGCACTTAGTGCCATGGTCTGGTTGCTTGGCCAGGGCTGGGTGCTAGGTTGGGCTGGCTGAGCTTGGAGCTCTCTTCCAGCCTGGTTGACTCCACGATTCTATGTATGGGCTCAGATGTCAGCTGCTGTGCAGCAGGCTGGAGAACCTGTGTGTTGGCAGCAGATGTGATAGAGCCCCAGGCTTGTTCACTCCTCTACAGAGCAATGGTTGGCATCAGAGGGGTAAGGATCAGGAAGAAATACTCACTGGATAATCCTGTGGGTGGGGTCCCCACCGTGAGCACACCACCAGAGCTGCCTCAGCTGGGGTGGGTCGAGTCCTGGGCTCTGGAGGCCCTCGTGGGATGGTCACTTGGCCTCTTCTCCCAGGTGAAAGGACAAGAGGAAAGTGGCACCAGGGGACGTTTAGGTTGGACATAAGGAAAAAAATCTTGATGGAAAGGGTTGCTAAGGCCTGGGACACTCTGCCCAGGGCAGTGGGGGAGTCCCCATCCCTGGAGGGCTTTCAAAGCTGTGTAGGTGCATGGGTTAGTGGTGACCTGGCAGTGCTGGGTAAAGGGTTAGGTTTGCAGATCTGGAAGGTCTCTTCTAACCAAGGCAGTTCTGTGGTTCTGCACTCTGGTAGCTAGAGAGAGCCATGGGCATCCAGAACAGCAAAGCCACTAAGATGTCCTCACAGGCAGAACCTCTCTCTCCCTTGGTCTGCCCCAGAGGAGGGCCAGAAGCCAGCAGGGTCAGGTCTGCCCCAGCAAACCTTCCTTCTGCTGGAAGAAGGCAGAGCCATGACACCTTGTTTCAGCTCCAGGTGTTTCAGCCTGGTTGAGACACAGGGGACAGGGGGCACTGGAGGAGAAGGTTGTGCAGCCTCTTCCCTTTGGCAGGTGGCAGCTCTCATGCCAGCACACCCTGCACGCTGGTGAGGGCTGAGGAAAGCCTTGGAGAGCAGGTCCTGTGAGGAGGGGCTGGGGGACCTGGGGTTGTTTAGCCTGAAGAAGAGGAGGCTGAGAGGAGACCTTCTGGCTCTTGACAGCTACCTGAAAGGAGGCTGCAGTGAAGCTGGTGTTGGCCTCTTCTCCCAAGGAACTAACAGCAGGACAAGAGGAAATGGCCTCAAGCTGCACCAGGGGAGGATTAGGTTGGACATGAGGAATAATTTCTTTGCTGCAAGAGTGGTCAGGGACTGGCACAGGCTGCCCAGGGAGGTGGTGGAGTCCCCATCCCTGGAGCTGCTCAAGAAACCTGTGGCCGTGGCACTTGGGGACAGGGTTTGATGGCCATGGGGGTGTTGGGTTGCTGGTTGGACTGGATGACCTTAGAGGGTTCTTTCAGCCTTAATGATTCCATGATTCTGCAACGCCCCAGTTCTGTAATCCCACAGTCCCTTGGGGCCTCTTGTTACCCACTTCATTCCACCTGAGCCCTGGGCTTTCCGTGGTGTTGCTGACATTGCCCACCAGAGCTCGTGGGTTTGGCCTGGCAGGAGATGCCAGCTGCTCATCCACAAACAGAGTTCTGATCTAATTTGCCCTCGCTGCCAGTAAGCACACTGCCTCTGCTCCACCAGGAGATGAAATACAATCAGGGCTGAGCTGTCTGGGAGGAGGAATCCTCCTGCAGTGGCCTCTGTTAATCTTCTTTCATTAGGTTTAAAATTTTCTATTACTTGCTTGCAACCTTCTGCCACCTGCCAGAGCTCCCACGGGGGTGCTCCTCTCTCTGTTCGTGCACTGTAGCTCTCTCTGCCCTGCTGCTGCTGCCTGCCACTGCAGCTGCTGAGCCTGCAAGCATCTTGCCATGAGACAGCCTGGAACCACAGGTCAGAGAGGTCAGCCCTTGGCTGAGATGGAGCTGGTTGGTTGCCATCTCGACGTGCAGGCAACACAGACAAAAGGAGGGCACCTGAAGTCCAAACAAGCTCAGGAGATGGTGCTGTGCTGGTGGCCCCTGGCCCCCTGCCTTTCCACGGCTCTATGAAAGCTGTGGTGCCACATTTTAGCACATCCTAATCTGGAATGACCACACCAGAGTGGTAAATCTTAATGTGCTTCCCCTTCTCCCAAATGGAACTTGGTCTTTGCCATTCTGCCCAGGTGAGGAAGCCAAGTCCTCACTACAAGCCAGCTGCTTGCTCAAGAGAAGGCTGGATGTGGAGGGAATGGTGCTAAGCAAGGTTCTCCTTCCTCTCTGGCCACCCAGAGCAGGACCAGGAGTGGCATATTTGGAACAATTTATTGATAGATTCACAGAATGGTTTGGGTTGGAAGGGACCTTAAAGATGACCTAATTCCAACCCTGCTGCCATGGCCAGGGCCACATCCCAGGTTGCTCAGAGTTATCAAACCCTGGCCCAGGCTGCCCAGGGCAGTGGTGGAGTCCTCATCCCTGGAGGGGCTTCAAAGCCATGGGGGTGTGGTGCTGAGGTGACCTGGCAGTGAAGAGTTGGACTTGGTGATCTTAAAGGTCTCTCCAAGCAAAATGATTCCACGATTCTAAGTCTGTCAGCATCAGGAGCAAAGCTCAGCTCAGGAAGCTCCAAAGCTCTCAGCTCCCTGCAGCAGCTGTTTAGTGCATGAAGGGTCTGGGATGTGGAGAGCAAAAGCCAACCTGATGTTTGCCATCTGGGTCTCGACGTCCTTGCACTGTGTCTGTTCCTCAGCAGATACCTGGGTGGGACAATTTCTGCCCCGTTGAAAAGCCTGCAGGGTTTGGCTGAGTGAGGAGTGGGACATCTGTCCTGGTGGAGTGGGGCTTTTGGAGGAGGCCCACGGAGCAGGCAGTGTGCAAGCCCGAACTGACCTCTCGTGGAGGCTTCTTCCTCCACATCTCTTAGATCTGGCAAAGCCCAGAGCATTCCACCTGCAGCTGGGACACAGAGTAGGCACCAGGTGCAAGGAACTCAGACTGCAGGATCTTGAAGGTCTTTTCCAGCCCAAGCAGCTCCATGGCTTCATGGTCCCAAAGCTTCTGCCTTTGCTTCTCTGCCGTTGGACTCTGAGCTGGTGCTCAGGTTTGAGCCCAGGTCTGAGGCTGCCCAGGCTGGTGTCCAGCCACAGGCAGCTCTGTCTGTGAATTTCCATTTTGCATCTGGACTTTGTGCTTCAGGTGAGGTTTTAAGTCATTTCCCCTCCCTCCCCCCCTCAGTTTAGCCAATACCTGCAGATGAAATCAGGGCAGTCTGGATTGTTCCTCTTTTAACACCTCCCTCTGCCTTGCTTTTGAGAACTGAGTGATTCAGAGGCAGCAGTGAGGAGTCGTGAGGACAATGCTTTAAGTCCTGCTCTTCAGACAACAGTTCCTCATAATTAATATGAGTGGCAAATCCTTCACCTGGGGTTGCACCTCCGACAGTCTGCTCTCTGCTTTGCCTGCTGAGTCACAGATATCCTCTGGCTGGTGTACACTGCATTCATTTCAGTCCCCTGGTAGCAAAAGCAGCTCCACGGTGAGAAGGTGGACACAATGATCTCTGGTTCAGCTGACCACCAAGCCAGGCTCACCCAGACTGTCACTCTGTGACAAACTCATTATCACAAACTGAATCCTGCCTCCACTCCTCCTCCTCCTCCTCCCCCAAGCATCCCTCACCCTGCTGCTCGTTCCGGCGCTTGGGAAGGACGACAGAGGGTGAGCAGAAGAGATTTCTTAACCCTGGGTGAGCTGCTGCTGCTTTCCATCATGTTCTGGTAGATCTAAGTCACAACAACAGGAGCCATCTGTATGGAGATGTTTGGTTTGTTGTGCCCCTGCTGCCTTGAGGCAGTTCAGTGCAGCCACAGGTTCGTGGAATGCAGTGCTTGGAGTCCTGTGACCACTGGAGGTGGATCAGCAGTGGAAATCCCACTAGTGGGCATTAGCCAGCTGGGCAGGAGCCCTTGTGTTGGGAGGTTGTGGCATGGCCCCTCCAGACTTTCCTGACTTGTGAGCAGGAGAAGGGCTGGATGTGCAAGCTTTGGTGCCCACCTGCCTGGGGGTTGAAATGGAGATGAAGGGGGGCAGGATGCTGCATGTTGTGCCAAGAAGAAACAGGCCTGGGGGGAAAGGAGAGGGACATCTCAAAAGCTTCCTGCTGAGAGAAACTAAGGGTGGTGAGTGGATGGATCTGGGGGAGACTGTTCTGATGCTGCAGCCTTGGCATTCAGGACTCTGCTCTTGGGTTTCCTTCCCTTCCCTGGAGAGTGTCAGGCCTGGGGTTTGTTCAGATCTGCAGCTGATCACACTCAGGGAAGGTGCAGAGATGGGTGGAAAGGTCTTATTTTGGGCTGGTTGTTTGAGTCATGGCAGTGACAGAAAGAGGAGAATTGTCTGTCTTGTGTTCAAAGGCACAGCTGGAAACTCTCCCACACCATTCCAGCAGTGCCCACCGCTGGCTGGACTTCCCCACCCCCTGGCAGATGTGTAGATCCCCAACCAACAGAAGGCTGATTTGCTCTGGAATGCCTTTGGGCTCCCCCAGGCCCTCGTGAAAGAGGCACTGCGTTAGACATCACCCACCTAAAGTGAGTTGGCACTCAGGGAGAAGCAGGGGCAGAGGGGCAGCTCCTCCCCTCGCACCTGGGAACCTCATCACTGGCCACTAGCAAGAGGGAGACCTCTCTGGTGCTGTGGCTGATGGGGCTTGTCCGTGCCTGCTGGCTGCTGCCATGGATTTCTGTGGCAGGAAGGGCAGCAGTGCTTGGAGGGAATATTCTCTTGGCTCCTGCTAATGATACTAACAACAAATAATAATTAAAAGGAGGAGAAGAAAAGCTCCATGCAGAATGTGCAGCCTCTGAGCTCCAGCCAGCATTGTGGTGGTGGATGTGACAGCTGCCAGGTGGAAGCTAGACAGCAGGAAAACAGGAAAACAAAAGGCTTGAACTGAAGTTGAAATGGTTTAAAAATAACCTGTTGTGCTGCCTTTGCTTCCGCTACCTGGAAGCCTTGAGTGAAACTCTTGACATTTGAGGCAGCCAAACAGCCTCCGGATCCTGCCAGGGCTTCAGGACCAGGCAGCAGCCTCTCGTCCTGCCTCTGCTTGTCAGCACCAAACAGGGCACCTAAAATGTGGGAATTAGCTTCATTTTCTTGCCACTTCCTGAGGCTGTGTGTAAAGGGTCAAGGCTGGGCTGGCACAACAGAGCAGTGCCAGAAGCTCTTCGTGAACCCCTCTGCTTCCCAGAAAGGAGAAGGGAGAGAGGCTGATGGGGTGGGAAAGAAACTAACCCAGCTGGAGTGAAAAGAGGAGCAATGCCATGGGATAGAGACACAGAGACACAAACCAATGTGGAACCCAACCCCTGATGGCAATGAGGGCACCATTGGTGCCACTGCTGCTGGGGGCAGGCACTGGGCAAGTTCCAGACTGGACTCCATGGCAGATGAGAACAGGAACACAGGGATCAGGATGGGAGGCAGAAGGGACAGAGTCCTCCTGGAACAGCAGCCAGGGAAGAAGAGGCTTGACCCTGGGGATCCCTCAGCTCTCTCCTGAAGATGCCATCCATGGGCTGCCAGCCCTTGTTGGGCACTTGAGGGGCACCTGTCCTGTCTTCTCCTCCCCACAGCTGCCACCTCTGCCTTGCTGTCCCCCAAGGTGGGGCACAAGCTGTGGCAGTGCCCTTGGTGTGCCCAGGAGCAAGTGTGAGGCAGAGGCTTTGTGCAGCACAGCCCTTGGCAGGAACTGTCCCCATCAGCTTCTCCCTGCTAGCAGCAGCCCCTGGCTGAGCAGAGCTGCCCTGAGCTTGAGAGAGTGGCTCAGGGAGCAGAGGCTGAGCTGGGAAGGGCCAGCAGTGAGCAGCACTGGGGCTGGGCTGGCTCAGAGCAGGGCACTACAGAAACTGCAGAGGCCAGAGTTTGACTTTGCACTGCTGCTCTCTCCAGACCCCACATTTTCTCTCAAGTTCCCCCTCCTGCTGTCCTGTGGGGTCAGGAGGAGGCAGAGAAGGCACTGGGCAGTTCATGTGCTGCTTCTGAGCATTTTTTTCCCCTCTGGCAGCAAAGGTGATTTAGGAGTTCCTTGCCAACCAGCCCTGCTGCCCACTGCTGCCCAGATGCCACCACTCACATTCACGCTGAGGCAGCTGTTTGTTGGGCCCTGTTGGAATCAAATGGCTCCAATGGGCCAGGGTTAAAAATACCTTCCTTCACCTCAAAATCCCAGCAGAAGGTTGGTGTCATTCCAGTGACATTCCCGTTCTTAGCACACAGCTAAGAGGAGGGCTGCACAAACAGCTGCTGAGGAGGGCTGAACAGATCCCCAGCAGGAGCTGGGTTGCTCAGCATCTCCAAAGAGTTGGTGTGGAAACTCCAGCCTGGATTTTGCTGGTGGGGAAACCAAATCCAACCATCAGCACTTCCAAAGAACTGCTGTGGAAACTCCAGCCTGGACTTTGCTGGTGGGGAAACCAAATCCAAGCATCAGTCATGCAGGGTGTGCTTCCCTCCTCACTTCATGAGCTGGCCTGCTGAAAATTCCTGGGGCTTACTGAAAGCATCTTCTGATGTCACTTGGCACCACAGGGGAAATATAAATCAAGGTGTAAGTATTCAGCACTCTCTCAGCATCAGCTTAATGGGATTAATGTTATCTGAGGTCAGCACTTCAGTTCCACCTTGTCACTGTTAAGGACTCAAATCAAGGGGTTGGAACTTGTTATTCCAGGTAATGTGAAAAACAAGCCCAACCCATGAGATCTCCAAGACTGAGATAAAGCTTGACAGCAGTTACCTCATCAGGCTGGACAGACACAATGGAGTGTTGAGTCTGAAGCAGCTGAGAGGCGTGTGGCAAGGGCTGTGCTGTGCTCAGCAGAAACCTTCTCCCCAGCAGCAGCCTTGGGCTGCAGGAACGGGGAGAGTGAGGTGATCCAGGATCAGCCTGCAAGGGTCTGGAATGTTAGGAGGAGAGGAAATGGCCTCAAGCTGCACCAGGAAAGGTTTAGGTTGGATATTAGGAACCTTTTCTTTACTGTAAGGCTTTGGCACAGGCTGCCCAGGGAGGTGGTGGAGTCCCCATCCCTGGAGCTGGTCAACAAACCTGTGGCCATGGTGGGGTTGGGTTGGTGGCTGGACTGGATGGGCTTGGAGGGCTGTCCCAACCCTTATGCTCCTGTGGGTACCTGCCTTAGCAGGGAGGCTGGGCTCTATCTCCACAAGTCCCTTCAGCCCCCACCAGTCTATGACTCTGTGACCTACAGGGGTTGGACACCCAAATCCCATTCACAAGGAGATCTTTTTGTGCTTGCACCACCTCCTGCTTTGAGAATCAGTTGTGCTCTGTGGAAGTCTATAGCAGAGATCTTTGTCCCAGCTCACTGCCTGCTTCTGAAGCGTGGGGGCTGCCCTTGGAAGCAGGGAATGGACTTCATACCGTGAGCAGAGCTGCTCCTGGCAGCTTCTGCCTTGCTGGAGGGTAGCGTCCCGCAGCCACTGCCTGGCTGGGAGCACAAATACTGCAGTGTCTCTGCTGAAGACACTTTAGGTGTGCAAATGGAAGGCCCAGAGCCAGGGAATGGCCTCAGCTGTCAGCTTTGTGCTTGCTCCACTCCCGCCTGGGTGCGACGGCAAACGCTCGCTCTTGGAAAGCTCTCGGGGGGTAGTGCAGGCTGGCAGCCTGCTGGGTCCAGCGTGGGGAGCAGCTGCCTCAGCCAGCCAAACCCAGTGGGAAGGTGCTGGGGCTCCAGCAGTGTTTTGCTGACAGGGGAAGATGTCATCGCAGCAGAATATGAAGGAGCTAACAGGTTATGAAATGAAGCTCTGGCGGTGAGGCAGACAAAGGTTGTTTTGTTTGAAAGGAGGTTCCAGCAGGGTTGGTTCACGAGGCAATGTGGTCACCTTGCCAGTCAAAGTCATTACCTTGTGGGTTTTATCTGCTAACATGTTGGGTCCAAACCCTATGAGACAAGCTGCTCAACCTCTAGGCCCTAGAGAGTTCTTAATGTGTGGAGAGAGGCTGGTTGGAGTAGCAAGTGGAAGTGCTCCAGGAAGCTCATCTTGCCCAGGAAGAGAAAGGGCAAGGTGGGGTGAAGTGAAAAAGAACAAACCCACAGGGAACTCTCCCCTAAAGCTGTTGCCAGCCAGGGTGGGAGCGAGCAGAGCTGTCCCATGCCTGCACAGGATTGCACCAACCCTTTCAAAATAACTCTGGGCTAGTCCAGGCACTCCAGCTGGCCTTCCAAAAATAAAAGGCAAGCCTTTCAACATCCCAGAGGACTGAGGAACCACCCCCCTCCTCCAGCTACCAGGGCCAGGAGAGCACAGAACCCATAGCAGCTCAGAAAGGCTCGCCCTGGCTGTACTGCTGCTGGGTGGCTTCTGGAGGCAGGCTGCAGGGTTTGCATTCAGTGCTTTGCAAAGCTGAGAGCCAGACCTGCTGTGCTCAGGACTCAGCCAGCTGCCTGCTCTGCCTGCTGGAGCTCCAGCCCCATGGGCTTGATTCCTAACAATGCTTCTGCCTAGCCCTGGGAGCTGACCCTTCTCAGAGGCACAGCTGAAAATGGACTTTTGTATGGAAGCTGTTCCCAGGTCTTTCGTGGTGCTTGTGCCCACCTGAAGTACCTGATGAAGTTAGCAAGAAAAAGCCATCTGCTTCCCCCAGATCCCACTGGAAATCCATCCTGAGTCCTGGATTTTGCAGCAAGGGGCTTGGTTTGACATGGTTTAATGGGCAGGGTGGTGTTAGCTCCGTGGCTGGAGCTGATGATCTTAGAGGGCTTTTCCAATCAAGAAGTGATGGAAAGCCTTGTCCACACTTCAGAGATCAGAGTAGATCCTGAGTACTTGGCTGGAGGGAGTAGGGCTCTTCCAGTATAGAGCCTCTGGCTCCCAAAAGGGGAGCTGGGGCCCCTAATTAGAGATAAGTAAAGCACCAGGGAGCTACTTTCCTCATCTCTGCAAGCTGCCTTGCTTGTTGGTGTCATGACACTTCTCTGGGTAGTGACTGAAATGGAGCCCAGCAGCTGTGCACTGAACATCCCATTTATCCTTACTGACTCCTGGGGCACATTTTAACACTCAGCACTTACAAAACTGCTCTGGAAAATCATCCATCCCCATGCCCCACTGCCTCACAAGCATCCCTGCTTCAGTGCTTGTTTCTGGCTGTGTCTGTTAGCATCACTGCTTCAGGAGCTCCCCATTTTAGGCTGAGATTACAAAGGACTGAGACCTGTTAAAATTCAGAGGGCAGCACTCTTGACACCTGCCCTCTGATGAGCGGTGTCTTGACATCAAATCATCCTCCTGAGGTTCCCAAGGTGAGACAAAACCTCGCCCAGAGAAGCCTGGCAGTCTGGCTCCCTTCATTTTAAGCATGAGCAGTAATTGATGTGCAGATCTAGGAACACAGGAGGTGGGGGGGGGGGAGAATCCTCCCTAATGCAAGCTAAATTGTGGGTTTGATGCTGGAGCCATCAGCTCACCTATTTGGATGTATTTTAGCAGGGTTTCTGACACTATCACTAACCCAGAGCTGAAAACACTGCAACTGGCAAAATGTTTCTGCATTTTAGGGTGGCCTGTTGAGCTGATCTTTGATGTAGTAACAGTCCCTGTGATAAGCAGCTGCAGCACATCAGGTCCAGACTCCCTTTTGATTTTTACTGGAAGAGTAGGATACTTCTGCAGGGGGGGAAGCAAAGCAAAAGCCTGGGATGTAAGCAGCAGCTTTTATTTTCTGTATGATTTGTTTCCTACTCTTGGGCTGAGTGAAGTGGAAATGAAATAAAAGACTTCTTGAAAGAAAAGGAAAAAAACAACCAGCAGCAAAACCCAGCACAGAACCATCCCCTCCCCCAAAAAATGGCACCACAAAAACCAACCAGGGGTGGACTCTGACCTCCAGAGGTCCCTTCCAACCCCTGCCCTTCTGTGAAAGGGAAAACCACCAAACAACAACAACAAAAACACCAAATAAAAACCCCAAGCAACCAACCCAAGCCCAGCACCAACCCCGTGCAAGGCAGATTTCACGACAGCAGAGCAAGTATCACTTTGAGTGGCAATGCACTGACAATGACTTTTGGCTCCAGGCCACATCAATCTGGAGGCCCAGCTCCGCAAGCCAAGCTGGCTCAGGAGCTCTTCTAAACAGGCAGCTCTCACCTCCAGAGCGATAAAGCAACATTCCTGAGGTCCGGAGCAGGACCCAGCCCTTTGCTCAGCTGTGACTCGCTCTTTCCTCTGCTGCAGTCCACGGCAAACATCCCTCTGGCTTCCCTGCTGCTGGCAAGCTGGCTGCCCTCCCCAGATTGCCACGCTCCCTGCCCTCCCCCACTTGGTTCTGCTTCGGGAAAGCTTAAGGATTTTAGTGCAATTTGCTTTTTCCCTCTGCCATTTGTCAACCTTTCCTTGCGTTGCAGCCTGGTTCTGAAGCGTCCCCCCAAGGCCAGGCGGAGGAGCGCGCCGGGAGCAGCCCGAGGGGCGAGGAGCCAGCTCGCCAGGAGCCAGCTCGCCAGGAGCCAGCTCGCCAGGAGCCAGCTCGCCATGTCTTCTCCTTCTCCTGGTTGAACTCCCTGAATGAATGACTCACTCTGGCTGCCTTCTGCCTGCTGCTCCTCGCAGGGTCCGCCGGAGCAGGCAGCCTGGCTGCACTCAGCAAAGGATCTGGACTGGAAAGGGACATCTGAGCAGGTTTCATTCCCAGGAACTCAGCTGACCTCCACCTCATACCCAGCCCTTGAGATGCCAGTCCTGAGAGGGGTGGGAGCATGGGGACAAAGGACTGTATTGTAGCCAGAGTGTTTGCCAGGAATTTCTTGTTTCCAAGGGGAAAATAGCATCACTACAGCTGTGGGCTGAGCACTGCTAGTGTTTGTTACTCACTTTTTGGGCACGTCCCCGTGTAGGTGTAAATGCTTCACCCATGTTAGTAGTTAGAGTGCTGCTGTGATACTCACTGGTAGCATCCTCTGTCACAAGAGAGTTTCTCCTCGGTGCCCTCTCGTCGCTGCTGGTGGCTTCAGTGACCAGTGGCATGCTCCTTGCACCCCAAAGTTGAGGTTGTCTCTCAGCACCTCCCTGCAGTCACTTGTCCCCAGGGTACCGCTGCCTCCCCAGCCGCCCAAATCAACTTTGTGTCTGAAAAGAAGCTCTGCCAGTCACACTCTGCAGGCTCTGTCACTGAGGGCAGGGTGGCAGCACCCAGTGGTGCCCGAGCTAGATCTCAGGTTGCTGGGAGTGCTGGTGTCGAGGGGACCAGGCAGCAAGCTCTGTGCTAGAGCTAAGCACAGCTCTGTCCAGGAGCTCCAAGCCCTAACCACACCCTTTTGGCAGGGGACTGTAGGGCTGCACTGGGCCCCAGCAGGACTGGTGAGCAGGGAGCACCTGGTTAGGAGACTGTGAAGGGTCAGGCTCAATCCTGGCCACGCTTCCCCACAGGGCTGAGTCACACCAACCCTCATTCAGATTTCATTCCTCTGGAAAAATGCTCTTGGGAGAGTTTTTGGGGGGTTGCAGAGGTGAGTTCCAGGCACAGTTTTGGGGCTCCTTCACCAGCACATCACCTGGGGCTGCTGGAGCAGCTTTTCCCTGGGATTTGCTGTGGGATGGGGAAATTTCTTCTCTGCCCTGGAGGATTTCTCCTAGTTCTTCCTGAGAAGTTTCTCCATGCAGATTGCCACATCCCCAGTATCCCTGGGAGGGACCTGGCTTGGGAATGGGACAGGAGGAGTCAAAGCAGAGTGGAATCTTCTGGGCTGCAGGGGGGAACCTATATTTTTGGGGTGGAACCTGCAGGTTTTGGGGTGTGTGGGGGATGGACAACAGAGCCAGAAGGGAAATACAGAAGAAATCTCCCCTGCTGCTGTGCTCTGGCAGGAGCAGGCTGCCGAGCCCCAGCTGCAGCTGTAGGAGATGGGGACCTCCCTTGGGGTGCTGCTGAGGTGAGAGGCAGTAGGGCTGGAGTCGACCAACTGGTCCTCAACCCTCTGTTCCCATCCCCTCGAGCAGCCTGTGCCATGGCCAGCTGCATACTGGGAGTAGCTGTGAGGATGGTGAGGGGCTCCCTTGGGCTGGGAGTGGGGAAACATCCCCGGGGTGGTGATGAAAGGCTCCCTGTGGCTCTGGGTAGCCGAGGTCGCAGGGGCGGGGGGGTGTCCTCTCCATCCTCTGCCCCAGTGAGCGTTGAGGGAGGTGAGGGAGCCCTCGAGGGCTCTAGGCAAGAAAGTTTATCAAGGCATGGTTACTTTGCAGCTTTTATTAAAAATATAAATATTAAACATTCTCTTACACAACCAACTCGACCGAGCACTGGAAAGATGTTTATTGTGAAAACGTTTACAGGAGGAAAGGGGAAGAAATAACAATAACAAAAAAACCTGAACTGAAAACCAGAAGAAGAAAACCCAAAGGGAGTGGATTGAAAGTAGCTTACAGAGATTCCCCCTCCCACCTCCCTGCCCCCCCAGCAGAAAAGTTATCTGTCTTCTTGGCACCACTGCTTGCACTGCTTACACGACCCCAGGCAGTGACGGCACGAGAACGACGGGGAAATGGAGAAATAAATAGGGGGGGAGGGGGGGAGGACACGGAGGTGGTCCTGCACTTGGTACACGCTTGTGCATGCTGGTGGAGGGCGAGAGGCTGGTCGGAGTGCACCCTTCTAGGTTTAAAGCTCTATAAAAATAAAGGGATGGGCTCGGAGCAGCACGAGGTGGGTCGGACGGTGTCGGTGCTCTTGTGCTAACTGCGGAATCTCTTTGGCAAGGCGGGGAGGGGCCGGATCATTTCCCGATTATCTCCATCAGTTTCCTGTTGCTGTGAGCTTGCTGCGCCAACTGCTCGGCTCGGGCCATCTCCAAGACTTCTCGCAGGAGGTGGAAAGTCAGATCCAGAGAAATAGGGGGTTCCTCGGATCGCTTCTCCCTCTCCACAGCCTCGCCCTCGGCTTCGCCCTCCTCGGGGGTCCCCAGCGAGCGCTCGGGTAGCTCTGGAACCGCCGCCCGGAAAAAGTTGCTGGCGGAGGCTTCGGGTTGTAGGTGGCCGGTGCTGATGGAAGAGGTGGAGAAAGAGCCCACGGGTCTCTTGTTGAGGTTGCCCAGGCGCAGGAAATACTCTTCTCCCATGCGGAGCAGGATGGGCAGAGTTTGCTGCTGCTGCTGCTGCTGCTGGAAGAAATCTGGCTGGGGCAGAGCCCTGTGGGCAGCTCCCGGGCTCTTGCTGAGGGCTCTGCACTCCTGGCAGGGCAGAAGGGCGACCAGCAGGATTCCCGTGGAGACCAGCAGCGGGATCTTCATGGTCGGGGCCCAAACCTGCGGAGGAAGACGGGGAGAAGGGGGACGGGGGGCCGTTACGCAGCCGAGAAGCGGCGGAGGGGACGGGGGCAGGGATGCGGACAGGGGGCACCCCTGCCGCCGCTGTCCCGGTGCTGAAACTCGACTCTCCGCACCCCTCCGCATCCTGGCTCCACCGGCCCCCGCCGTCGAGGCAGCCGCCCCCCGCGGAACGTGTCCGCCAGGGCTGTACAAGCAGCGACTCCCGGGAACGAGGCTGTGGGGAGAGTCCATGCGTGGACCCGCATCTCTTTACCCACCCGGGGCTGCGTGGGGTGCCTGTTCCCACCCTCCAAAAGCTGCCGGGTACGAGCGTTCGGTTCCCCTGGAGCCTTCCCCGCCTCCCTCGGGATGCTGCTGTCGAGCATCCCCCCCCGCATCCCACACCCCGGGCGCGGTCCCGCACTTACCCGGGGCGGTGGCGGCAGGACGGGGCAGGACAGGCGGTGGGGCTCAGTGGGTCCTTTTCCTCTGGTTCTCCCTCGGAGCCGGCTCCCGGTGAACTTGGGATGAGATTTGGTCCTAAGGAGAGCCGGGGCGCGGGATTTTTATAGCTTCGACCCTCTCCTGGAATCACGCAGAAGTTGCTGACGCTCCTGCCAGCCCCGCTTGCGTGCCCCGAGCCGCTGCTGAATAAATCATGGGGGCCCCGTCGGAGCGGCGATGGGCCGAGTTTCGCTACCGCAACCCCAAATCTCACGGCCAATTATATCAACAGATATTTATCGCCTCTGCAGTGACGTCAGCCGGGCCGGGGGCTGGGGAGCAGGGTGCCCCCCCCTCCCCCCTTCCCTTACACCCCATTGACAAAAATACTTGAATGAGATTTCCTTGCGGGTGCGTACTATCAGAGGTCACTCCGGGAAAACTTTCCACTCCACCAGCCCGGGAGGTGCCTTCATCCCCTCCCCAACCCCTCGGTGCTCCGAGGAGGAGGCTCCACGGGGTGCGGATTTTGCGCGGAGTTGGCGGCTGGGGCAGCGTTTTACTCTCCCCCTCTCCCGCAAAGCGTTCAACCGAGCCCCGATGCCGCAACAAAGCTGACGCCTTCCACAGGCTGCCCCGGGACCGGGACCCCCCTCGCTGCCACCGGGAGAAGGGATGGAAAGTCACCGGGATAGAGGATGGAAACCCTCCGGTGAGCACCCGCCGGGGGCACTAGGGAGGACCGGAGGTGCCGCGGCCGCTCCGGGAGCATCAGCTGGGGCAGGGAGCACAGCCCGGGCACCGCTCCGCCCGCTCCTCCTCCTCAGGCACTGCCACCGGCTCGTCCCGGCCCTGCCTCCGCGCTGCCAGCTCTCGCTCCCTGCTCCTGGCCCTTGCTTCCCTCCATTGTCTTCCTGTTCCTTGTCTGGAGGGAGAAACTGCTCTTTCCCCGTATTTTTTTCCCCATTTCCCCTCTTTTTTTCCACTTTGCTTTTTCTCCCTTTCCCCCTTTTCCCTCTATCTCATTTCTTCTTTTCCCCCCCTCCTTTTCACTCCTCCCTCCCCCCCCAATTTCTCCCCTTTTTTCCTCTCCCCCTCTCATCCCTTGACAGCACTGACTGACCTCCCCTCCCTCTCCACCTCCACAGCCCTGTGCTTTTCTGCCTGTCCCCCTTAGCCAGGTCCCGACCCTCCCTCTGCATGCCCTTCTCTCCCCATGACATCCACACTCCACCAGCGTCTCCAGCTGGGTTGCTTACCATCAGCTCTCCTTTTTAGAAGGTGAAATAACCTCTGCCCAACACCTGTCCCATGCCTAATGTGTGTTCTTCATGTCCCACATCTCACCAGCCTTGCCCCTGCCTCTCAGCCTGCTCCACCACTGCCCCAGTTGCAACATTCATTGTGTCCTTCCCTGTAAACTGGAAAATGGGACAGAAAATTTGCTGGGTTTTTTCTTGCCAAGGGTCAGTGCTGGGTTGGCCACCAGATGAGTGCCAGAGGCTCTCCATGATCCCCTCTGTCTCCCCAAAGGAAGGAAGAGAGGCCTGGGGTCATGCACCTGCCTGTCTCCACCCCAGTGAGGAGTTTCACCAGACCACAGGAGGTGGTCACACACCACTGACGCTAAATCAATGCTGAACCTGAAATCCATTTCCTTAATAAAACAACAAAGTTCAGACAACTTAATAGATGAGGGTTGGCCACAGCCCAGCTGGGAGCATCTCCTCAGGGACGCTCTGCACTTTAATTGTTCTACCTACCTGCAGGCTCGGATGCTGTTGGTCAAGAGCCAAAGCAGCAGCTCCTGTGCATGACAAAGAAAGGAACAGAAAAGCGAGCGGTGATAGCAGAGGTTTGTCTCCGGCTCGGGCGCTCAGGAGCTGAAATGCCTGTTTGCAAGGAAAACAGAAGGCAAGATCTTGTGCAGCTGCTGGCAGCAGAAGCTCTTTGTGTGCTTCTATGGCATGTCAGCACAGCTCTCCACGAGAACACCTCCAGGTTCAACAGAACCAGGAGGGAGAGAAGTTCAATCAGTCGATGGAAAACACAAGAGGCACTTAGCAAACTCCAGCCCACCGCAGGTACTCTGGGGTGGGTCTGACCACAGCGTCTCCATTTTTAGGCTTAATACACCTTTTAATGACATGAAACCTAGAAAGGTTGGGCCAGATGATCCTTGGGCTCCCTTCCTACCTGGCATTCTGTGAAAGCTCTTCCAATGATGTGCTCATTAAGGTAAAGAAGGCAGAACTCCCATCCAAAGACATGCTTTTAGTGCTGTGGGTGGGATCTGAACAAGACAGGGAGCTGCCTCTCTCCACAGGATTGATGCCAGCAAGAACTGGCTCCAATTATTTGATGTTTTCCATCATTTACAATTTTATTCAGGTCCCTTCAGGCAGACGGTTTGGAATGGCAGGGACAGCAAACAGAGCTCAGGAGTGGGCTAGGAGAGCTCTGGCAATTTTCACAAGAGCTCTACAACCTGCCAGGTGCTTCTGCCTTTTTTTCTGACCCTTGGCTCTGAGCAGGGTCTGCAGCATCTCACACAGGCTTGTTTCCCACCCAACCTGGTCATATCACCCCATTGCTCCCAGAAATCCTGAGTGAGGTGTGAGAGGGCTTGCAGGGAAGAGTGGGAGAGACATTTGGGTGTCTTGGTAATGAGGAACAGAAAACATCATGGACACACAATCCAAAAAGGCACTTCCCTCAGCACTCCAAACGCAGGACTGGCTGCCTGGGAGCGCAGTGGTCCTTGCTCCAGAGTCAAACAGTTTCTGGGTGACAACTCAGCTGGGTGAAATCTGCTGAAGGGGGTGAGAACAGAAGAAGGGGTGAAAGAGAGAGACAAGGCAGAGATCAGGTTCATCTGGATTAGAGATTTCTGTTCAGTGATACAGCTGGAGATTAGCATCCCCTCCACAAGAGAGACACTCATATTTGACTCATCCTGCAAACATCAGGGGCAAACAGGAGGTTTTGCAGTGAATCACAAAATGACATCGTCTGAAAACACATTGGCAGGACCCTGCTCCTTGGGCTGGGGGCACCCCCTCCATAGCCTGAGTGATCTCAAACCCAGACACCTACCCAAAGGCAATCAGAGCTGCTCTGCTGCAGCTAGCAGAGAGCAGAGTGTGAAACAGCCTAGTGCAGAGCAGCACCTTGAACCCCTGGGGAAGCTCACCTGCTTCCCTTGTGGGGAGAACCTCCTCAGCCTAGGCCCTGGGTTCTTAGATGGCCAAGGTGAGGTGGAAACATCCTCCTCTCACCAGCTGAGCACAGCAGAGCTCGCTCAGCTCTGACAATGGCCGCAGAGAGGGGATGCTGTGAAACCCAGGGCATGGCTCCGACTGCAGCTATTTCTGACGATGTCCACCTGCAAGCTTGCAGTAGATGCAGGTCAGCTTCCCTCCACAGCAGTGCTTCATGACCCCTGCAGCTTGTGGCAGGAATTTCTGCTCTTGTTGCACTCAGAGGACATTTCCATGTCCCCTCACATGGCCACTCCATGTGACCACCATCGCCAGGCTGTCCCTGCGGCCAGCTCCCCAGTACGAGATCCGTGACTACTTCAGGTGGCCTCGGGGCATCTTGCCCACTCTGGGGTGCCACCAATCATGCACTTCATCTCCTTCCCATTTCACCTCTGCTACTCCTGATGCTAAGAAATCTACAACTGCTAAGGGTTCTGGGGCAATCAGGAGAAAAAGCAAAACCATTCAAGGTGTTGGATACCAAAGCCTGGAGGTGCTAAGGCGTTTTAAGAACACAATACATGTGGTTGTTATTCCTCAGCAGGCTGAAGCTGCCAGACTGGTCAGAGAGAGCCTCAATGGAAGTGAAGTGTAAAAATCAATAGAAATAATTCCACTGAATACAAGAGGGTGTCCCGGTCAGGGTGGAGCGCCAGGCTGATAAGCAGCTCAGCTGCACGCCCCTCCAGCTGACCCCAGAGGGCTCCCAAGTCGTCACAGTCGGTTTTCATTCCTCCGTGGGCTCAGCCCGGAGAGGGAAGGCAATGCTCAGCCGACAGGGATGGTCTGTGCCAAGGCTCACTGCTGGGCCACAGCTCCACCTGCACCTTCAGACAGTCTTCCCTGCGGCCCCGTGAGCGACAGTAAGCACCCTGAGTTCCCAACCCTTCCAGCAGGGAGAAGCAAGGTCAGAAGATGAGCTGGTTTACCCAGTGCCCCTCAAGGACCTGTGTGCCAGGCAGGAGTGCATCTTGCACGGTCCAAGTCCGTCGGCTCGAGCAGAGGACTGTTTTCACCCGCGGCTCAGCGCTGACACCCTTGGTCCCGGACGGCTGCCCGCCAGGCACACTTCAATGGGAATGGGGTCCTAAGGGAAGGAAACATTCCTGGAGAATACCCTCTTGGTTCCAGCGTGTCTGGGGAGAACAGAGCCCTTCCAGCAGCTCCCCCACCACGGGTGGATTTGTGGGGATGGTTTTCCTCCCACAGCCTGACCCCCAGCTGGGCAGAGGCCAGCACACCCCACGCAAGAACCTCCAGCATGAAGCTCCCCTGTGCCCAAGCCCTGTGTGCTAGGGGGTGGGGGGGACACCACACCCACGTGGATAGGAACTCTGCACCTACCCTCTCGGACATCACCAACAAAGACTTGTGGAGGTCTCACAGCCTCACTCCCTCCTCCTGAGTGGTGAAGGGAAGCTGCAGACACAAACATACCTCACAGTTGGGTTTGACTTGATGATCTTAAACCAAAACGACTCTGATGGCAGGATTCTAAGTGTGCAGGCTCTCAGGCTGTGCCTCTCTCCTCCTGACAGCCCTCATCTAGGGAGGCAACAGCTGACCTTTATATTTACCTCACAAGACTTGTCAGTTGCTATTCTTGCTCTCCAATAAGGGCTGGAGAAGGCTGCATGGGTACAAGTGTGAGCCCTCCACGCCATTGGTAATGCTGCAGGAGCTCATCCACGGTCACTGGGAGCAGAAAGCAAACAGGCAGACCCTGAGAGCACCAAGCAGTGGTTCTCTTGGTGTCTTGGCACACTGGGCCACAGAAGAAACTGAGCTGGCTGGTCGGGAGTCTGATCTGTCAGACCAGGGCAAGGATGAGGGATGGGGTCTGCATCTGGAATAACCCACTGGAGATCACAGAGGAGGGACAGGGACCCCCACAGCCTGTCCAAGCAGCTGGACACAAGCAGCAGGGGGTGGGGGGATGCTGAATCAGAGAAGGACAGGAATGGGGTACATGGGCACTGACAGCCTCAGCCACCAAAACCTGGGGCTGACACCAGGGACCCTGCATTGCTCTCGTTGTGCAGCACCAGACCTGCCAGCAGCAGCAGTGCCTACACCACCCAGGTCTGAAGCTGCAGCCATGTCACAAGCGTGGTGACACCATGCTGCTGAGGGTGGCTCACTGTGGGAGGGAAGAGAAACAGCTGAGCACAGCTGGGCTGCTGGGGCATGCTGCAGCATCCAGGCAGGAGCAAATCGCATAGCCATGGTTTTTCAGGAGCCAGCCCACTGCTATCCCACTGGAGGAGAGGGCAGCAGGAGAGATGCTGGAGTTGGAATTTGCTGAAAGCAAAGCCCTTGCCCGAAGGCAAGGCAAAAATGTGTTTGCTGTGGGGCAGCACCTCCTGTGTAACACAAGGTGCACCACACGGACCCGTGTAGGAGCATCCACAGCCCGAGACTGAGAAACGACAAACGGAGCAGAGAGGGACAGCGATCAGCGCACGTGCAGAGCAGCTTCGCGGTACCAAGGGCGACTCCTGCGCTTGGAATCCTGCTACAGCCTCAGCTGGCGCTAAAAAACAAAGCTTAGCCTCCAGGCTTCAAACCACCGCCCAGCTCGCCCCTCAGGGCTGAGAAGAAAGAGCTGAGAACGTCAACTCCTGCAGCCCCCTCACGATTCTGGACACAGCCTCCATGTCTGGAGGAGAAGGGGATGGGGACAGTGCAGGTCTGCAGTGCAGGAGGTGAGAGATGGTGCAGTTTGCCTTCTCACTCCTTTCAAGGGAGGGAGGCTGGGGAGAAGCACAGCCAGAGCCCCCCTCTGGAACGGCTGGGCACGGGGCTATATATAGAACCTGCTCTGCCCTACTTCAGTTGTGACTAATGCTGAACAATTAGAAATTCAGATGGCTGCATCGTTGAAGGAGCAAACATCTCACATGCACCATTTGTTGCTCATTAAAGAGATGGAAGAACCACAGAACTGTTTGGGTTGGAAAAGCCTTCTGAGATCATTCCAGTCCATCAATCCAGCACCAGCATGGCCACTAAGCCACAGCCCCAAGTGCCATGGCCACAGCTTTCTTCAATATCTCCAGGGATGATGACTCCACCACCTCCCTGGGCAGCCTGTGCCAGTTCTTGACCACTCTTGCAGCAAAGAGATTTTTCCTCATCTCCAACCTGAACCTCCCCTGGCACAATTCCAGGCCATTTTCTCTTCTTCTATCACCTGATAGTACGGAGAAGAGACCAACCCCCACCTGGCTCCAGCCTCCCTGAGTTCCATCCAGGCTGCACTTACCAACAGGTGCCCAGTGCTGGAAGTGGAGCCCCAGGAGATTAACTGCAATGGAAAATGAAGGAGATGAGGAGTTTCTTGAGAAGAAAAAAGGTTGTTGTCATTCTGACGACCAAAGAGTGCCAGCTCCTCGGGGGAGGGTCTTTCCTCTCTGTCCCACGCCTGCCTGGCGCCGGGCGCTGCAGCACCCACGTCTGTGAGCAGAAGCCTGAGTGCTCCTGCTCGCTGCAGAGAAGAGCAGAAGGAAAGCAGCTGGGAGCACGAAGGTTCAGCAGTGCACAGGATCAGCAAACGTCTCTCCAAGGCAGAGGCCACTGGAGCTCCGCATGGAAACACTTCAGTTTTGCAGGGAGAAGACTAACCCAGAGCTCCTGCTTCCTCTCAGGAACCTGGCAGGGCTTCTTGCCTGGTTCCTCTCCTCCAGGGCTGCAGTGTCTGGCAGCACTGAGCAGGTGCTGATACAGGACCAGGGGATGGTCTCATTGGTAAACACTGATCAGTTCCCCCCGGGGCTGCCCTTCTCCAGGCTCTCAGCCTTCGCTCCCGGCGGAAATGCTCCAGGCCCTCAGCAACTTTGTAGCCTCTGCTGGACTCTCTCCAGGAGTTCCCTGTGTCTCTGCACCGGGGAGCACAGAACTGCACACGATGCTCCAGAGTGGCCTCACTAACGGGAGCAGAGGTGCTTGGACTACTGCCACCAGACTGCTGCAGCACCGCAGTGCTGTGGCTCCTGTAAGAGCCTTGCTGAGGGCTGGGGGCTCCTTGCTTCTCCTGGGTCTGGAGCAGCAGCTCAGCTCTCTCTCTCTGCCCTGGTCTCCATGCCCTTGGATCGACAGCTAAACTGAAGCTTGGCTAAAGCCACCTGGGTAGATGCCAGGAGCTCGTCAGCACCCTGCTCTGACGTAACCTGGCTCCTCCAGATGAAGCTTTTGCTAACTGACAGAGGAAGGATGAGATTTTAGGAGTGAATAACTATAGAAGAGCCACAGGGTGGGCTCAAAGACATTGGGAGCTACACGTTCACAGCTCCTCCTCAGAGGCTCTCAAGTGGGAGAAGACAGCTGCCAGCAGAGGGGCCAAGGGCTTTTTTTAGTCCTGAAAAACAACATCAGAGCTGGAAGCAGTAAATAAAGTCCCATTTGATGCAGTACTTGGGTGGAAGGTCTCTCTCTGGAGGCAGCCACATATATGGGCATCCAAAGGTTGGGAACGTCCCTATAAGGCTTTTTCAGTTCCCTTAGTGAGGGCTGGGGGGAAGTAATTTTAGAGCAGCCACACTGAAGGTGTTAACAGTGAGTGCCACTGACCTTTGGGTGTTGCTGTAAGGCAGCAGTGTGAAGGATAATAAACTCCCTCAGGTTGTCTCTCTTCAGTTGTCTATGAGGATCTTCTGCTCAGGGAGGGTTTTACAACTCCTTGGCTGGAGCAGGCAGCTCAGCAACCCTCCAAGGGCTGCCACTCCAGGCAGGCTGCTCAGCAGTGCCTCTGTCACCAGAGGACAGTTCAGAGGAAGGCAGAAACACATCTAGTAACAGGGGTGACATCAAAGCACTTAGAGCTTAGAACTGCTCCTAGGCTGGAGGGTGAGAAAGGTTCCTCTGTCAGCAGGAGGAGGAAGAGGGTGTGATGTGGGGAGTCCATCTCAGTCCTTTGCTTCTCTCACCTGTATTCATGGAATCACAGCACTGGCTGGGTTGGGAAAACCCTCCAAGATCATCCAGTTCAACCATCAGCCCAGCACCACCATGGCCACACAACCATGGCCACACCTTTCTCCAGGGATGGGGACCCCACTGCCTCCCTGAGCAGCCTGTTCCAGTCCCTGACCACTCTTGCAGCAAAGGAATTTTTCCTCATCTCCAACTTAACCCTCCCCTGGTACAATTTCAGTCCATTTCCTTTCCATCACCTGAGACCAGGGAGAAGAGCCCAACCCCCAGCTCACTCCAGTCTCCTCTCAGGGAGCTGCAGAGAGCAATGAGGTCTCCTCTCAGCCTCCTTTTCTCCCAGTTCTCTCAGCTGCTCCTCACCAGACTTGTTCTGCAGACCCTTCACCAGCTTCCTTGCCCTCAATGATCCAGAGGGGGAACAGGAGCCGGTTTTGACTCCAGAGATGATGAAATTGTGCCTCCTGAAATCTAGGGGGTTGACACTGACTGCAATTAAGCTACTTTTGGCCCAAACTGCAAAGTTCTCCTGTTTGTCTTGGCAGAGCTCTTGGCAGAGCTGTGTGCTGGAGGCTGACGAGCTGCTGCAGAGCAGGAGCAGAGAGGAGATGCCGAGAGCAGGGAACTGGTGGACTGGAAGAGAAGGGCAGCAGCAAAGGAAACAGCTCCCACACGGCCAGAGGTGATCGACCTGCGCCGCGGTGGCAGCAACGGCAGCAGGTCCTTCTGCCTGACTCAGGGCACCCTCTGAGCTCACTGCTGCAGGAGGTGCAACTTCTCCTGCATTCTCCTACCAAAACCAAGCCTCAACTCAGAGAAGCAAGAAGGAAGATTGTGCACTCCAAGCAACCACCAGTACCACACCACTACCCACTGTCAGACTGCACCTCCTGGTTCACTTGTCCCAAGTCCATTTTCCCTCAGGAGCCACCACTCCTAGACCCAAACCAGCTGCATCACCAACTGCACCACCCTGCGAGTGCTGCAGAAGTGACAGCTGCCCCAGTGCTCAGCACAGACATCGTGGAGCTGTCACTCCCTTGCCTGAGCCTTCAGCTCTGTGCCTCTGGGCTCTGCTGGGAAGTGGTCTGCGGCCTGGGGACTTTGTGATCCGGTGACAGGCTTCAGGTTGAACAGCAGAGAATATTAATAGAACAATATAGAATCTTCTTTCACAGGCCTGTCTGGACAAAGATTGATGGGGAAGCTCTCCCTGCCCATGGCAGCTGCATCAAAAGCAGCCAGCCCCATCCCAGAGCCTGCCACCTAACGTGGCCACGAGGGGAACGAGAGAGCCTCAGGTGCACAACTCATCTGTAAAACCACCGAGATCCTTCTCTCCCAAGCAGGTACATCTTTGCATCTCACACTGCTGCCCTTGCTCTGGAAAGGGAACTGATTTTGTGGCTGGTTGTGGAGGGCCTGAGTCCTCCACAAGAGCACAGTGCAGGTGAGCACCCACAGCCCACATCTCCAGTGCAAACACCAAGAGATTCCAGCAGTGCTCTCCCAGCTCTGTGCCCCCAGCTGAGCAAGCAGCATGTCTCCCAGATGAAGGATGGGATGAGCTGTATCAAAGGCTCCTACTGTCCTTTAGTCATCTGTTTAGCCAGAATCATCCCATACCTGCAGGTGGGAGCCAAGAGGTGGTGCTAGAACTCAGCTCTCTGGTACCCAGCAAACCCCTGCTCCATCTGGGCTTCGGGTGGAAAGCTGCAAAGGATGGCTGAGCTCACAGCATCTGCAGCCTCTGGGTTCAGCCAGCTCAGCAGCCTTCTCTTAGGAGGAGGCTAACCTGGTTTGTAGCTTAGGAGCTAGCTGCTGTGGAAAGGTGGGACCAGGGGCCCCTTCCCACCCCCACCACTCTGGGGAAGCAATCGTCCTCACTTCTTCCTTCTTGCTTCCTAGAGTTCTCCCAACTGTTCCCTCCAGCCACATCCAGAAGCACTCCTGATGGATATAATGAGAGCCATCTCAGCTGCAAACAACTCATCAGCTAATCTCGGCTCATTGTCCCTAAATTGAGCACTAGAGCCACACTCTACCAGAGGAGGGTGAGTCAAATCGTGCTTGAAACTAGCACCAGACCTTTCATCCATGACCGATGTCCTGCTCAGGGAATGACTTACCAGAAGCTCTCCCAGTGACAGGGTGGATCTGGCTGTGCTTTGGGTTCAGGGCCTTGAGTAAGAAAGCAAGAACAGCACCAGAGATCCACACAGCATCACTGACAGCATCTGCCATAGCTGAGGCTTTCCTTGCCCTGCTGCTGTCTGCCTGAGCTGGTGAAGCAGTCCCCTGCAAACTGCTCACTCTTTGTAGCCACCTCCAAAGGGACATTTTGGTGCTACCAGTGGCACTTTGAGCAATGCTAGGAAGGAAGAATAGGCACAACTGTGATGAGAGCAACACAGCAGGGTCTCAGTGGCAGATCTGCTTCACAGACCCTTGCAAACCACACTGAGCAGAGGCCACGAGAGCACTCAGTGGCCACTCTCCTGTCAGCTACCAGGACTGAGCACTTGTCACCTGCACCAGCCCTCAGCAACTGATTTTAAAAGGCCCCCAAAGGAATCCTCCTCCCACAGCTTCCAGTGTGCTTTGACAGAACCACAGGTGGGAAGAGACCTTTGAGATCAAAGTCAACAGCTCGCCCAGAGCTCACCACCCCACCGCTGCTGCCGAGCCACTGCCACATCCCTCAGCACCACATCCCTGGCACCTTTAAACACCTCCAGGGATGGGGACTCTGCCACCTCCCTGGGCAGCCTGTGCCAGTCCCTGATAAAGCTTTCTACGAAGATATTTTCCCTGATATCCAAACTGAACCTCCCTTGGCACAACTTGAGGCTCTTTCCTCTTGGGCTGTATTTATCGCTGCTAAAACCTGAGCAATCAAACCTCCTTCATCAACCTCATTTATTCTGTGACAACAACCCACTGCAGGCTGTTCCTTCAGAGCCAAGGAGGAGCTGCTAATAAACTGCACTATCCTGGCTTGATGGGTTAGGGAATTTCTTGAAGTGCTCCTCAACAATTAGCTGCTAGAGCACTTGAAATGAAGGCTTTTTTAAGCTGCTCATGAACAAACCTGGGTTTATTTCATCATCATCATCATCAAAAAACCAAGAAAGAGCTCACTGAGAGCAAGCCCAAATGCTGGCATATTGCAGAATCTGTTGTTCTGTTCCTGTATAATTTGGGTTGTGTTGGATTGTTCTGCACCAGAAGCACTTTGGAACAAACAGATGTAGCAGGCACCTTCCTTTGGGGATAAATGCAAGCAATTATGGTACTCTAGGGAATCAGACAATGAATGGTGCTATTCTCTGTCCCCAAACTGCACACACGTCACCCATAAAGCCACAGATCAGCCTGCCGAGCTCACTGGGTGTTGGGTTTGGAAGCCTACCCCTCTGAAAGGGGCTGAGGAGACAAGAAAGGCAGCAAAGCTCCTGACAGGATCAGAGCAAGCTCTGGGCACCGAGCTCCCGGTACTGGATCAGAAGTGCTGCAGCCACCTGGTGCAAAGTGCTGCTGGATCGAAATTCCTCAAGAGCAAGTTAATTCTGGGCTGCTCTGGGTATCATCTGTTCCCCCTAAAGCTGGCACAGAAGGTGGAGGCTGCCTAAATGCCGCAGCACGACAGAAACGGGAGCGTGGCTGATCTGGTGCTGAGCAGCTCCACCGGCAAGGAACGTGCCAGCCCCAGCGCCAAAACAAAGAGAGGGGACTGGAAAAGGAATCCAAGCCACCAACAATTATCCTTTGTCACTTGCTCCTTTCACCAGGGTTTGGGCAAAGAAAACAGCTTTTGTGTTTGGGGGGCTGGGGACTGGTGTCCAAACGTGGAACAATAGCCCCTGAGCCTGCAGCTCTGCTTTGTGCTGAAAATAGCCCAGCTGGCAACATCCAGGCCACTTTCATAAGCAGCCAGCAGCAGCATGGCTCTTCAGTAGCTCTGCTGAGCTGAGCAGACCAACACACTGCAAAGACACAAAGCAACAGATAAAGCCTTTGGAGCCTTCGTGGTCCCTCTCCCTGCCAGAGAGCACAGGAATAAAACTAAGCCATGGGACTCTTTTCCTTCCTGAAGCGACTCTGCTCTGTCCTAAAGGCCTCACCCAGACAGTCCTTACCTCTGCAGAATGTCTCTCACCACGGGGGGGCTGCCCATGACTCGGTGGAGACAGCTGGTGGGTGAGTTTATCCCGTGGGAAACAGCTGGAACCAGCACTTCAGGTGGGTTCTTGCATTAGCAACTGATGGATCTTTTTGGCTGACCAAGCTGAGGGAACACAGAAAAAAACCAGGATTCAGGTGAGAGGAGAGCCACAGAATCGTTCTGCTGGGAAGAGACCCCTAAGATCATCCAGGGCAAGCCTTAACCCAGCACCGCCAGGGCACCACTGCACCATGTCCCTCAGCACCGCATCTGCAAGAGCTGGAGTGAGGCTGAGACTTCCATGCTTGAGGTGCTCAAGGCCAGCTGGGATGAGGCCCTGAGCGACCTGTTCTAGTGGGAGGTGTCCCTGCCTGTGGCAGGGGGGTTGGAACTGGCTGAGCTTTGAGGTCCCTTCCAACCTAAGCCATTCTATGATTCCTTCCTCTGGGTACTGCCATCTCAGGTGACTTTGAGCCAGCCAGGTTCTGTCCCCGTGCCTGACATCCTTACCCCTGAAACACTCCTTCTGGGGACACTCGCAGCAAAGACTCTGGGGTACACAGGAGAGAGGGTTCCAGCCCTGGAAGCTGTGACCCTGCCTGAGCTAGGCATGGCCCAGGAGGTCACCTCCCCCTGCAGCTGTGTGCTGTGGTCTCTGCTGCCCTCCTCCCAGCTGCTGTGGCAGCTCACAGATGGGTGTCTGCAGAATGGCACTAATCAGGCACAATATTTTGCGTGCAGCTAATCATTCATATGGGACTCTACAGCTCAGATCTTCCTAATTAATGTTTTGCATCATGATGGTATTTACAGTAATTGGGGCTGATATCTGGAGTACAGTAAAAGCTGTCAGCTCACTCCCTCCTAAAGCACCCAATTACCTTCAGCTGTTGGCAAATTCACATCAACATTTGGGTTTCTCGCACTCCACAACGCAAAGGCAGCTCCCTGCATGGCACAGTCAGCAGAAGGTCACCAGCCCAGGCCTGGCAGGCACTGCAGACCTGGCCTTAAAAACAGGCAGAACTGATAGGTTGGGAGAGATCTTTAAGGCCATGAAGGCCAACTGTGAGCCCAGCACTGCTGAGGCCACCACTAAACCGTGCCCTGAGGTGCCCTGTCTGTATGCCTGTTAAATCCCTCCAGGGCTGGTGGCTCCAGCACCCCCCTGGGCAAAACTGTGCCAGTGCCTGACAACCCTCTGGGGGAAGAAATCTGGGGGCAGAAATTTACCATCTAGTTCCAACCCTCCTGCCACGGATACCTTCTGCTAGTCTTGAAGGCTGGGCTTGAAGTGTCTTCCTGCCCTAGATCCTGACAGTGAAATCTGTCCAAAGAGCGTCTGCAGGATGAGATCTTCCTCCTGGTCACACCGGAGCTGAGCCCACGAGTGCAGAGCAAGCTGACAGCCTCTGCGGTCAGCCACCTCTCTGACGTCCACACCTCACAGGAGACAGCTTGTGCCCAGGGGCACTCAGCCCAACTTCCACCTAATTCCCCTGCCTGGTGTTTCCAATTAGCACCTCTGAAGGCCCCCAGCCAGCCAGAGGAAATCTCAGGCACAGGAACTGGGGCAGAAGTCAAGCCGCAGGAACCAAGGCACCAGTCTTTTTGTGTCCCTAGGTTAGGGAATCTCAGAATCCTTTGGGCTGGAAGTGACTTCTAAGACCATCAGGTCCAACCCTTAACCCAGCACTGCCAGGTCGCTGCTGCACCACGTCCCTCAGCACCACATCTACACACCTTTGAAACCTCTCCAGGGATGGAGGCTCCATCACTGCCATGGGGAGGCTGGGGCAGGGCTTGGCAACCCTTTCCATGAAGAAATGTGCCTGGTGTCCAACCTAAACCTCTCCTGGCACAACCTGAGGCTGTTTCCTCCTGTTCCACCAATTTTCATGTCCACTAGCCTGGAGAACACTGTAACAGCATCCTCAGGCTGCTCCGAAGTTTGCTGGAAGCTCCCGAGGAGAAGCTGCTACAACAGCTCCTTGGCTGCTCACCTTGGCTGTCCCGGCAGGAGCTAAGGATAAAGCCAGGAGACCAAAAGCTTCATCTCTTGCTGAAAGAATAACCTGTGCTTGTCCCATCAGGAGTCACCAGGGAGCAGAGAGCAACACCCACCTCACTCCAACCTCCTCTCAGGGAGTGGTAGAGAGCCAGAAGGTCCCCCCCAGAGCCTCATCTTCTCCAGGCTGAACGCCCCTCAGCTGCTGCTCACAAGCTCTGTGCTCTGGACCCTCCACCAGCCTCAATGCCATTCTTTGGCCGCACTCCCGCACCTAAAGGACGCCCGCGGAGGGGCACCTGCAGAGGGGCACCTGCTGCTCGTCACTGCAACCCACAGCCACCAATTTCAGCATGAGGTGTTGAAGTGTGCCCTGCCCACGGCTGTGCAGTACAGATGCCCCCAGCTGCAGGCAGGGGTGGCAGTGAGGGGTGCTCACCGCGGGAGCCTGGCAGCGCCAGGAACGGGCATGGAATGGTGCCACGCTTGGTGCTCCTTCTGGGAAGTCCTATTGCAGCAACTGGTTATTACCTAACAACCTAATCAGCAGTAACAGCAATATTTGGCACTTCAAACCACTTTATATTCAAAGAAGCTACACAAGCAAATTAGGTAGAAAATTAATCCCTAACTAAGGAAGGCACAGGAAGGAAGCAACACCAACAGAGAGCTCCAGGAGCAAGGGCAGCTCGTTAGGGCACAGCCAGCCCCTTGGGGGGCTTTCTGGAGGGAGGATGTTAGGAAAAAATTCCTCACAGAAAGGATCCTCAGAGACTGGCACAGGCTGCCCAGGGAGGTGGTGGAGTCACCATCCCTGGGGGGATCTAAAAGCCCCATGGAGGGAGGTGGTTTGGTGGCAATGGCTTAGCAGGAGCAGTGAGGTTATGAGCTCTGGGTGAGTGGTTGGACCTGAGGACCTCAAAGGTCTCTTCTGACCTCTGCAGCTCTACGAGGCTGTGGAACAGGTGGCTGGCAGCAGGGAACTAAAAAGGTAAACTCTACTTTGAGCAGATGTTGGTGGCTCAGGGTCAGTCCCAGTGGGATGCTTGGGAGCTGCCTGATTAATAAGCATTAAACCAGCAAGGAGAAGATGCTTAGATCGTACCCAGCCTGGGCACAGCAGGCTGCCCACAGAGCTTGTGGAGTCTCCTTCTCTGCAGAGATTCCAACCCCACCTGGCATTGTGCTCCTGGACAAGCTGCAGCAGAGGCTTCAGAGTGGCTCCAGGATGTCAGTGAGCTCCAAAGACACCTTCCTACCAGGGGCAGGCAAGATGCAAATGAGAAGCAGGAACCGGGAGGTCCCAACCCTTCCTACATTTGTCTCTGCACAGAATTCCAGCAGAAAGCTTCCCCACTGCAGTCAGCTCCACGATTCAGCAGCTCAAGGAGCAGGAGCCTCCCTCTCTCTTCTTGGTAGTTTTCCCAAGAGTTCCCTCCAACTATTTTAGCTCTTCATTCCTCTCTTTTCTTTCCCTCTACAAGCAACTTCTTCCCCGAGCACCTATCTCCAATTGGATCCCACTCTACATTCATGTCAAGCTCAGCTTTATGCATTCACTGCTGAGTGAATTTCAAATATGTGCTCCTTGTGTTCCTTTCCCAACAGGATAGAGGCCTCCCGAGCTGCTTTAAATGTCTCATTACAAATGCTTCATTAGAAACTACGTCACAGATTGTGTCAATCTGGTCCACACTTCCATGCCAAAAAGTAAAGACTTTCAAGCTGTGCCTTTCTTGCCATTAAGTTTCCAATCTGTTTTTAGAATCTCAATCAGTTCTTTAAGGAATGCAAATGTTTCTTCCCCCTCCAGTGCTGGGAGTAGCCATTGGGGGATGCACATGCATAATGCTTCCCTGCTCCTGCATGCATTGAAGCAATCATCCGTGCTGCCTGAGGGACACGAGGACCTGCTGCACCCGTGGCCACTGCAGCCTTTGGGGCCAAGAGCTTTGTGAAGAGCACTGAAGTCCTTTGCCACTCCTGCTGCTGCTCCCAGGGGTGTCCAACAGGTACATTCTCTGTGCCATCGTCCAAACCACTAACGAAGCACTCCCTGAGTATCAAGCCCAGCTCCTAACTCCCTGGACACACCAGCTGCAGAGGTAGCCATACCCACTCTGAGCAAGGTCTTCAAGCCCAGCTTTGCACTGGCTGTGTTGCTGTGTTGTGTCTTCCTCTGGAGCAATCTTGTCCAGCCAGAACCACTCAACCCTGCCCCCCCCAGCAGGCATAAAACTCCTTGGCCTGTCTTGAGCAACGACACCACCTGAGACTGTGGTGAAGGCTGGAGGGAAGCTGCTTTTCTCCTCCCTCCTCCTGCATTCCCAGCACCCACATTTGCTTGGTAACCACTTGGCAACTCACCTCTGGGATCTTACCAAAGACTTGAGGTCACTCCAGAGACTACCCAGAGAGGAACTTCAGCTAGAGCAGGTTCCTCTGTGCTGCTTACCACAAACACCCTTAAGGAAGTTCAAAAGAAGAGACCTCACAGCAGTATTCCAGTACCTGAAAGAGGCTACAAGAAGGCCAGGAAGGGACTTTTGACAGGGACTGGAAATGATAGAATGGGAGGGATGAAATCGTTCAGCATGTCCAACCTAAACCTCCCCTAGCACAACCTGAGGCAGTTTCCTTCATCCCCTGCAGCAGCAGAGCTGGGGGCTCACCTGCTGGAAAAGCAGCTCCACAGAGAAGGACCTGGAAGTGCTGGTGGACAAGTTCAGCATGAGCCAGCAATGTGCCCCTGTGGCCTGGAGTGCCACTGGTCTCCTGGGGTGCATTAAGAGCTCAAGGGAGGTTCTCCTCCCCCTCTACTCTCATGTGTTCCATGGGAGAAAAGACCAACCAAGACTTGGTTCCAACTTCCTTCCAAGGAGTTGTGGAGAGCAAGATCTCCCCTCAGCCTCCTTGCCTCTGGGCTAAACAACCCCACTGCCCTCAGCTGCTTCTCACAAGGTTTGTGCTCTGGGCCTTCACCAGCTGCATTGCTCTTCTCTGGGCACGTCCCAGCACCAGAGTGCCCTCCTTTCCCTGGTACTGGCCATGTATGCCCAGCTCACTTGCAGAGATGAAGCTTACTGCAGATGCTCAGAGGCTCAGGTCATCAGCAGCCATTCTGCCTGCCTTGGCTGGAAGAGCTAACCCCGACCTGGTGCCCGCAGAGGACCACTGCAGAGGACACAGTCCTCATGCACCACAGATGTTCCCACACTTCTGCAGGCCTGACACGAGTAGGAGGATCCTCAAGGGCAGCTGTAACACAAATACATTACATTTAATTTCAGAGGAGAGGCCCTGCAATGGCTAATTAGATTTCCTTCATCTCTCCCTCACATGTGGCCAGTTGGGACCTTCGGAAGTTCCATAACATCTTCTCTGAAAGCCAGGACTGTTTTCTGCTGGGGTTGTTTGCTTCTGAGCTGACTAAATGTCAATTAGGTAGTGGAAGAAATTTAATTGAGTTGTGCTGAGCTCTCCAATGACTAACCAGGCTGCTCCTGACTCTGGAAGCAAACATCCTATCACCTGTGACGTGTGTCATCTCCCAAGGAGGAGGCAGCCGAGAGGAAGGGGCACAGCCACAGCTGGATTGCTTCTTTTCCAGATGAGGACCAAGAGCAGGGTAGGAGAGGCCTCCAAATCAACACCTCTGCATCTCACCACGGACATTACAGGCTGCTGGCACTCACAAGTCCAAAATCTGGAGCACAGGGTTTGGAACAGACAGTCAAACGCTTTGCTGAGGGGATGTGGACCCCTGGGATGGTGTCTCCTGAGCTCCTTCAGGAGCCAGCAGCAGTCTGACTGCACCAGCCAGGCACTGCACTGCAGCCTTGCCTCCTAACCCTGCTGAGAGGGAGGACTTCTTACCTCCTGTGGAAGACACAGGCTGCTTCCACCTTGCACGACTGTCCCGTACCATACAGAGGACCAAGTGGCCCAGAGGGGTTGTGGAGTTTCCTTCTCTGCAGAGCTTCCAACCCCCACTGGGCATTGTGACCTTGGGCAGGCTGCTGTGGGTGCCCTGCTTTAGCAGGGGTTGGACTGGATGATGCCCAGAGGTTCCTTCCAACCTCACCATGCTGGGATTCTGGGATGCACTAGTCCATGGTGCTCCAGCAAAGCTCCTCTCCTGGGTCACCCATACTGCTGGTGCTGTAATGGAGGCATCTGACCTGCTGCTCTGACCCACTCAGCTTTCTAACCCAGCAGGGACAGGCGCAAGAGGATGTGGGTGCTGGAGGCACATCTGAGCCCCACAGCTCGGGTGAGAGCAGAGCCAGCATCGTGGCACGGCACTGCCACAGGCTGCTCAGTCAGAACCAGGCTCTCCAGCTCTGAGGTGTCTCCGAGAGAGGACTCGGTGCCTCTCGGGGAGGTCTCTCGCCACGCGGGGGGGAGGTGTCTCGTCACGCGTGTTGCTGAATTCAGCCGAGAGGTGACAACGACCTGCGCCTATGTGACGCACGAAGGGGTTCAGGGTGGATGGTCTAAAGATGCTCTCCTGGCCTCGGATCACTTCCATCGCAGGACCTGCTCCGCCCTTGGTGCTGCAGGACCAGCTGCAGGGTCCAGCCTGAAGAACTTCCTGGCAAGCACTTTCTTTCTCCACCTGGCATCCTCCTCACCAGGACCGAGTTCTGCCAGGGGCTCACAAGCACTGTGTGCCCATTCACATCGTTCCCAACTCACTGCCACCACTCATTCAGATTTTGTGTTGGAAAAATCATGTCCTGATGCACTGAATTTTGGAGTGACTCATCTAATTCCCCGAGTAGGTGGACTCTGTGCCAGCACACAGGGGAAGAATACTTTAATCTCAGCCCTCCGATTCCTTTAATCTTCAAAGGCAGAACGATGCAATCCAGCAGTGCAGCTGACTGCTGCTTGAATTTCCAAGGAGGATCTCTGGTCCTGCACCACCTGTGTCACAGCACAGACCTTTGGTTTCCCCAGGGCTCCCCGGCACAGCTTCACACTACTTCAGTCCACCTCTGGCTCCATGGCATAGTTCAGGACAGCCTCAAAGCTGCTGAGTTCTGCAGGGCTCCACGTTCCTCCAGAGCTGCAGCAGCTGTTGAGGTCAATGGCTCCAGTATCCATGCTCCTCTTCTCCTTGTCTCACACCCCAGGCTTCCCAGCAGCAGTTTGACTCCACCCCACAGCACCAACCCAGAACGAGAGCTGGAGGAGCAAGTGCCCATGTAGCTACCACTGCCTCTGCAGCAGTGGTTGGGCTTGGTGATCTCAAAGGTCTCTTCCAGCCTCAATAGTTCCATGGATCTGTGATAAAGTGAGAAGCTGACAAGCAGCAAGGGATCTAGAAGAAGCCAAATGCTAAGCTTCCTGCTTCCTAGGCATGGCCAGCAGACAGCACAGGCAAAGGAGAACTCAGTTAGGTCTCCCCTGTCTTTCTGAGAAGGATGAAGTATGAAGGTGCTGGATGCTTCCTCCCCGCTTTGTGCCCAGCACTGGCCTCTGCTGTGTGCTCCTTGGAGCTTTCAGTGCAATGAAATGCAGCCTCAGGAGAGGGACAGGAAACTCAGCTCTGGTGTTTAAGCTTCATCTGAGCCACCTTGGCCAGCTAACCCAGCAGCTGCAGGTGGGCAGAAGCTGCCTGGCTAACAAAAGCGAGCAGACAAGGCACAGATGGGAGAGTTCCCCTTTGCCAGCCTGCATCCCTCTGGCTGTCAGGCTCGGAGCCACAGCCAAGGTGCTGCCTGCTTCACTTTGCTGGAGAGAGCCTTCACCAAGCCTCCTTAATCTGGGATAAGTGACAAAATCAGCAACCCCAGCTCCAGGAAAGGACCAGGGAGGAGAGAACTGCTGTTAAAGCAGCTACAGCTCCCCAGCACAGGTGCCTAGCATGGAGCTTTTGAGGGATCTACAATTCCTTAATTCCCTGAAATTAAAGACAAATGGAGTGCCTGATTGCTCTTGTAACCCAGGGGCCACAGGCTGCCCTGGCTAATGGAAGACCTGCTGCTTTGGATAATAGAGAGAATTGCTAATTGACTTGCTGTTTGCTGGGCTGTAATTTCTCCTCTGAACCAAATTGTCAAAAATAAACAATTTCTTTTCCTTCCCAAATAGGAAAGAGAGAGAAAGAGAAAGAGAGAGAGAGAGAGAGAGTTTATTACCAAGAATGTTTTGTGGCTTTAGGGGGAAAGTTAAATTTAGAACTTAGACTGGTTGCACAAAATGCTTTATAAATATTTTAAGGAGCTAACTTCCACCTTCTTCTGAATACAGATGGGAGCAGGGACCAAAGCAAAGCAAGGGGCTGGGCTGGAGTGGTGCTGGTGGAGCTGCATGTGCTTCTGAAGAGGAGGGAAGGTCTTTTGCTTGGGGTTCAACCCTTCCTGACTCTGCTCCTTGGCTGCATATGAGCCCATGAGAGACAGACTGGTCAGACAGGAACCCGCTGGTGACTCAGGCTGCAGCCCCAGCTCCCCCAGCCTCCTGCCCAGGTGTGCCTGCACTGCTGCTTCCTCACCCCTAGCCCGGGGCACGGCCCCGTGTCTGGCTGCTTCACGCCAGCATGCCCACTCTAACTGGCCCTGCGCTGCCCGGGCAGCAGAGGAGGCTGCCCCCCAGGGCCACCTCATCCTCAGCCTTGGCTGCTCTGTGACTCTGCAGGGCCTGGCTCTCCACTGCTGCAGCTTTTCTGGTTCAGCTGGCCCAAACCTGGGTGCCCTCAGCAAGCAGGAGGCAGCTGGGAGCTAAGTGAAGCCAGACATCTCCCATGGGAAGCCTGCGCCTGCCCCAGCTCAGCCTGGGGCACAGCAGAGCCAGCTATGGGCTGACAGCTTCTCCTCTAAGCTGTTCCTTCGAGTGGTTCCACTTAGGGGGTCCTCAGGAGGTGGGGACAGGTTGCTAGAGCTCCTTCACACCCAGCTCTCTCCGAGCTGAGGCACCAGAGCAGAGCAAAGCCACATGCCTGGGCTGTGTGCAGGCAGAAACCAACCCCTTGGCCGGACCAGGGGCTTGGCTGCGCGCCTGGCTCGGGGATCTGGGCACACTGCAGTGCATCTACAGTATGTGTCAGGAGTGACATTTCAGAAGAGCCTGGGAGAAGAAGAAATGATGACTTGCATCTCCCTGAACCTAGCTCCAAGAGCAGCAGCAGAAAAGAGCAATCAGCCCCTTTTAACCACACTTGTTCTCACAGAAGAGTCAGGAAATTAAAGGTTTGGTTGGTTGGTTTTGGGCAAAGAAATCAAATGAAGTTTTGGTCTCCACACTTCAGAAAAACAACCCCTGGCACTTGGACCAAGCAGTGGAGGTTTTCAGTAGGAAAGGACAATTAATTAGTCCAAAGAAGTTGATAAATGTTCATAAGCACAGAAGTTAGGCATAGTCCTTTCCGTCTGACAACAGAGGTGGATTTGAGGGGTGGACTGCCCAGGACTGTGTCCAGAAGATGGCTTCTGAGCATCCCTAAGGAGGGAGCTTCATAGCTGGCACCTCTCTTTTGGTGTTATTACTGAGGCAAAGCTCTGCAGTGCCACACGAGGTGAACTCAAGCCCACAACCCCAAGGCTCTCAGTGTCTCACAGGGTTGTTAGGTCACTAAGAGAATTCATTTCAGTCCTTTCTTAAGGAAAATAATAATAAAGACAAGAAAAAGAGGCCAAGGTCCTGTCAAGGAAGGCTTCAAATGGAAGGTGTGGTTTGGTTCCAGAGATCAGGACATTTGGGGATGACAGGTCCTACAGAACCACAGAAGCTTCCAACCTGTGAACACCTCCAGACAGCTTTTTCTAGCACTGTGCTGCTTGGCCTCAGCTCTACAGTGCACTTCAGAAGGGTTCCTGTCACGTTTCAGCCACGACCTTCTCCTGTGCTCTGACACACCACACTGGGCAGCTTCCCTGGCATCATCTCTCCCTTAGAGAGAGGAAGCTGCTGGGACCTACAGAGCTGCACACCACGAGTCACTGCCAGGTGCATGGGGCAGGAAGTGTAGAGAGACACTTCTGCAACATCCACCCTCTAAAGAGTTCATTTGTCACCCTGGGAACCAAAACCAGGACAAGAGAAAATCCCTCTAAAAATGCCCAATTCTTCCTCATGCACTGTTTGGGTCTGGACTGCTGGTGGCAACTCCTGACTCCCTTTGAAAGGATGCACCAGGTGGGCCTTGGGGTCCCTTCCAGCCTGGCACTCTGTGGTTCTCTGATTCAATTCACAGCTATTTAATGCCCAAAAGTACCCCAGAAAGTATAAAATTCTCTTACACCATCCAAGCCCAACATCCCAGCACGGTGGGGGTGGAAGGGACCTCTGGAGATCATCCAGTCCAACCCCTCTGCTCAAGCAGGGCACCCACAGCAGCTTGCCCAGGATCACAGTGGCCAGGGGGGGTTGGCAGCTCTGCACACAAGAAGACTCCACAACCTCTCTGGGCAGCCTGCTCCAGGCTCCAGCACCCTCACAGCAGAGAAGTTCCCCTGGAGCCTTCTCTTCCCCAGGCTGACCACCCCCAGCTCCCTCAGCCTGTCACAGCAGAGTGGGCTTTACCTGGTGGTTTCTAGAAGGCTTGAGCCAAACTCTGAAGACAAACGGAGGCACTCTCAGCCTCAGACCGCTGGGACGTGAAGCAGGACTTGCTTGTCAGCAGGAGGAGGCTCCCAACTACGGCACAGAGGTCCTCTGTAAGGGAGGCTTGCTGGGATTTTTCTGGCTAGGTGTAATGCAAGTACTTAGCAGAGTCTCTCTGTGCCCCCCTGACATTTCAGGAGGAACCTATTAGTCACCTGATGTCATTAGCCAAGGCACATTCCTTCTGAGGCTGACGCTGATGAGCTCATCGATCATCCTGACCCGGCTAACATCAATCACCTGCAGCAGGACTACCGCAGCTGCCTGATAGATAAAGTTCCTCTGCTAAAGTTGCAGACAGTGGACTCCTTTTCAATCCCAAATGTCGACGGGCCCCATCCTGCTGCTCATTTCTCTGGTACTGGTGAGAAGCTGGGTTCCCCCAGCCCAGCAGCTGTCAGCAGAACTGAAGAGACCTCCCTGGAACAGGACCTCTGTGCTCCGAGCATTCCTTCATCCCCTGCACCAGCAGAGCTGGGGGCTCACCTGCTGGGAAAGCAGCTTCACAGAGAAGGACCTGGAAGTGCTGGTGGACAAGTTCAGCATGAGCCAGCAATGTGCCCCTGTGGCCTGGAGTGCCACTGGTCTCCTGGGGTGCATTAAGAGCTCAAGGGAGGTTCTCCTCCCCCTCTATTCTCACCTGGTTAGGCCACATCTTGAGTTCCCCGGTTCAAGAGAGACAGAGAACTGCTGGAGAGAGTCCAGCAGAGACTGGAAGATGCTGAGGGGCCTGAAGCAGCTCTGTGAGCAGCAAAGGCTGAGAGCCCTGGGGCTGAGAGCCTGCAGAAGAGCAGCCCCAGAGGGCAGCTGAGCAATGCTCAGCAGAAGGTAAAGAAGAGGGCAAGAGGATGGGGTCAGAATCTTTCCAGTGGTACCCAGGGGCAGGACAAGCAGCAATGGGCACAAACTGGAGCCCAGGAGGTTCCATCTGAACAGGAGGAGAAGCTTCTTTGGTGTGAGGGTGCTGGAGCCCTGGAGCAGGCTGTGGAGTCGTCTCCTTCGCAGAGCTTCCAACCCCCTCTGGCCATTGTGATCCTGGGCAAGCTGCTGGTCAGGACCAGATGGGGTTGGACTGGATGGTCTCCAGAGGCCCTGGCTGCATTCACTTGCTCTGCTGAAGCTATTTTACAGAGTTTTATGCACAAGCTGGGCAAAGTTAGGAACATTTCTAATGACACTAATTGTGCTCAGGGAACAGGATGCCAGTACCTTCTGAGCTGCTGCTTCTGATGGGAAGGGAGTGAATCACCATGGAGTGGGTGTGTATGGACAATGACCTCCACCAAGGTGATGGCTTCCAGCAGTAAACAAGTATGAGGAAATAGGTGAGCTTTGCCAGGAAAAGGGCAGGCAAACTCTGTTCTCTTCAAGGCACAGTTTCAAACACTTCCTTAGTCACTGCTTGGTTGTTCACCTTGTTCTGTGCAGGGCTGGTTTCCACAGGGCCAACAAGCACTTAGACTACATGTTCCCATGGCAGGGACCTGGGACCCAGCTTAGTCTGGAAGGATCAGCACACTGTGGGGCTCCTCAGCCCAGGGCCACAGCAAGCTGCATCTCCAAGCCCCAGCCAGGAAGGTTCCACCACCACTGCGCTTAAAGGAGACCCAGCCAGAGAAGTCCCTGAACACAAGCAAGCAGAGTGTGAACCTGCCCTGCCCAGGGGAGTTCTGCTCCTGAGAAGTGCCCAGCCCCTGGCAAAGCCCACTCCTGCTGGCTGCCACCAGGGCAGCAGGGAGGGGCTGGAGTCATCCCATCACAGCACATCTCTCTTCAGTGGCAGTGAGATCAGGGCAGGCAGAGCCTGGGCCACAGGGAGGAGATGTCTTTCAGCCCCTGAAAGACAGGGAGGAAAGGGAGAGGAGCATCAAGCCAAGCTGGGGGTGCCTGTCAGGTCTGCCTCAGCCCTGTCAGATGTCAGCTGCCTCCACTGCTTCTAACTATAAATGTGACAGATAGGTGCCTCATGCCAAGGAGTGCTTATAATCATGCATGATGAAAGGAGCTGAGATTATGGAGCTGTCAGTGGAGTCTGTGTCAAACTGGAAGTTTATATTTAGTGTTTACTTCACTTGAAGTCACTTCAGTTATTACTGCAGTCCTCAGCCTGCTCCCTCCACCCATGCAACTGCCCAAGAGGTCCAGGAAATCCCCGTGGGAGCAGCTGTCCAACCTCTACAGAACTTAGGATATGGTATCACAGAGTCACAGAATGCCAGGTTGGAAGGGACCCCAAGGCTCAGCTGGTCCAACCTTTCTGGGTGGTGGTGTAGCTGAAATGAGCTCTCTGATTCCCTTCAGAACCTGTGCCCAGCAAGTGCTGAGGAAATGGAAAGTGCTTCACACCAACCCAATCCCTCAGCACAGCCCGAAGGGATGGCGCAAGGTGGCACAGGTCTGGGCAGGCTGAAGAGGTCAGCAGCTAACTGACACCCATTGAGTGATGTAAATTACTTGGATGCAGGTCCAAGTGTGACCTGCTTCTGTCCCAGGTTCAGAACAAGCTCTCCAGGCAAGCTGCACTTCTCCATCAGACCAAGCTTCGGTTATCCACAGCTCCCCAAGGCAGATGAGGTCTCACCAGCATGAATCTTGCAGCAGAATAGCAGCTCTGGGTGGACTCTGGTAGCACCTCCGGGCATTGTCCACCCAGAGAGTGTCTTAGTCTGCAGGAAACAGAATGGAGTGACAAAGAGGAAATTCAGGTTTAAGGACATCAGCTCCACTGAGGCAAGAGGGAGGTGATCAAGCAGCCAGAGATGGCTGTGTGGACTGCTGCAGTAGAGGTGAGCTTGCTCTGCTCTGTCTAGCTCCTGCCTGGTCTTGGTACACCCTGAGCAGCAAGCCACAGAGCCTCTATGGCCCACAGAGCCAGATCTGGGGTGTGTGAACCCAAAGCAGACACCACAAAGCAGGATAAAGCTCTGTCTCAGCAGCCCTGCCACTGACAACTGCTCCCTGGTTTACTCTTTGACAGTGGACTGTGAGCACAGGCTCTGGCAGCAGCACAGAGGCTACAGCCAAGAGAAGCCAACTGAGAGACAACCTTCAACACAGCACATTGGTGGACAAATACCCTCAAGACAATGGCAAAAAGGGAGACCTCAGAGCAGCCTCCCAGTACCTGAAGGGGCTACAAGCAGGCTGTGCCCAAAGGCCTGCAGGGACAGGACCAGGGGCAGTGGCTTGAAATGAGAGCAGAGCAGATTGAGATTGGATGTGAGGAACAAGTTCTACACCAGGAGGCTGCTGGAACACTGCAACAGGAGGTGTCTGAGGCCTCATCCCTGGAGCTATTCCAGATGAGGCTGGAGAAGGCTCTGAGCAAGCTGTTCTAGTGGAGGCTGTCCCTGCTGGCTGCAGGGGGTTGGGCTGGATGCCCTCTGGAGATCCCTTCCAACCCATCCCATGATTCTATGATTTCCTGCATTGCTAATTATTCATTTATCTGACTCTACCCAAAAATACCAAAAAATGGAAGAAATTTCACCTTGGTTCATTGGTGGGAAAGGAAATGAACCCACGGTCAGTAATCCTGTGGTCTGCTCCACTTGAGGTGACTTCCAGCCTTGGTTTTGCAGCAGACAACTCCTGGCTCAACAGAGCTTCAAACACCTGGAGGACTGAGAAATCTCCTGTGAGAAGAATCTTCTTTGACATCTGAAAACAGAAAAGCTGCTCAAAGTCCAGGCAGAAATCTGCAGAATGAGTCTTAACAGAACCTTTGTTGTGTTTTGGCTCCCCTCGAGGGGCAGAGCTGCTGCCAGCTCTGACCTTTCTCCGGGTCAGGCAGCTCTGCCTGTACCTGAAAGGCTCCAGCTGGCTTTGGCAGCATCTACTTCTGGAAGAGAAGGTGCTCAGTGCCCACCAGAAATAAATCAAATCAGTGACCTTTCCTTTAAATACATCTGTGACACCTTCCAGTGACCTCCTGGCTTGCCCCTCCTTGCTCATCTGGGGCTGGGGGTAAGGAGCTGACCTAGCAGCTGCAGTCTGGGCAAATCCCTGCTGCTTTCTCCCACCCCAAAGTTTCTCAGATTCATTAGGCACATTCAGCACTAATTTGCCTTCTAAGATATGAAGGAGACTTTGGTCTGCCTTGTCCCCACAGAAGTTCTGAGCCAGTCCAGGCAGTGGCTCTGTGTCCTGAAGTCAACAAACCCTTCAGGAGCCCTCCCCAGTTCACTCCTTGTTCAGGTCCAGTTCCAGGGCTCTCACACATCATCATGGTGTTCAGAAACACCTACTGAGAGCTGAACAGACAGAGTCTTACTTACAAACTCCCAACACAGAGAGCTTTGCCAAAGGAATCAATCCACAACTTGTCAAGATGCTTTCTTTGCTCCCTGGGCAGGGGGAGGACCTGCAATGGGCAGGAGAGGCCCCAGCAGCTTCACAGGGGTGGTTGCTGCTCACGTGTGAAGGCTGTGAAGTGACTGAATTCAGACTGCTCCAGGCACCAGGATTCTTCAAGGCTTGCAGAAGAAGTGGCAGGAGATTGGAGCTTGTAAAGAGGGTCCAGGTCTGGGCTCCTCAGATCAAGAGAGACAGGGAACTACTGCACAAACTCCAGGGGAGGCTACAAAGCTACTGAGGGGCCTGGAGCAGCTCTGTGAGCAGCAAAGGCTGAGAGCCCTGGGGCTGAGAGCCTGCAGAAGAGCAGCCCCAGAGGGCATCTGAGCAATGCTCAGCAAGAGCTAAGGGGTGGGGGGCAAGAGGATGGGGACAGACTCTGCTCAGTGGTGCCCAAGGACAGGCCAAGGGGCACTGGGCACAAACCGGAGCCCAGGAGGTCCCATCTGAAAGGATGGAGAAATTCTTTGGTGTGAGGGTGCTGGAGGCCTGGAGCAGGCTGCCCAGAGAGGTTGTGGAGTCTTCTCCTTTGCAGAGCTTCCAGCCCCACCTGGACGCTGTGCTCCTGGGCAAGCTGCTGTGGGTGCCCCTGGTGGAGCAGAGGGGTTGGACTGGGTGACCTCTGGGGGTTCCTCAGACCCCACCATGCTGGGATTCTGGGCTTTAGGAACTGCCAGTGCCTTTATGGCTTTTCAGATCATTTATGGCTCCTCCTGGCATTGCTGTGCCACATCAAGCTGCAGCTCCCTGCAACCCTGTGTGCTCAGATCTTTCATCACACCTACCAGCTCCTCACCACCACTCTCCTCACAGACTAGCACTCCACTGACACCTACAAAACTCAGCCCAGGTCCCCTGTTGATCTGAGCACACAGACGTGGGCTGCTGCTGCCTGTCAGCTCCGGGATGCTGAGTCTTGGAATGCCCACATCTCCTGGGAATCTCACTGTGAAACACCAACTGGGGACCACCACGGAAAGAAAAGAGATCGAATGTGGAGGGAAAGCCTGGAGCAAGTAAACAAAGAGAGTAACAACAAAGGAATGCAAAGTAGACTTGGGGCAGCTGAGACTGCTCTGGAAGCACTTCACCACTTTGGTGTTTCAAAAAAGGACACTTGTGTTTGGCAAAGCAACCTCCTGCTAAATATTTATAATGCCCTCTTTGTGCAAGTGAACCCAAGGGAAGTGTTCCCCTTTGTGCCTTGCCTGGCCTGATGCTCCTGGGTACACACAGGAGAAATGCAGACCAGAAGGGGAAGCTGAGGAGTGAGGTAGCAAAAAGATCAGGTGTGATTAAAAAGGGAAAGCAAATGGGTTTGCCCTCGGAAGGCAGCCACAAACCAGCACCAACGTTCAGTGCACTTAATGCTGGCTGCCAGGAGAGTGGAAAGCATCAAACGTTTATGCAGCTAAGATATAGAAACCATCACAGCTTCATTCCAGCACTCCTCCAGGGCTCCTTCTGATCCACGTTTGAAGGGAAGTGGCTTATTAATTAATGGCAGGGAAGTGGAATTGCTGTGCCACTGCTGAGCTGCAGCACACCAGCCTGGGCTTCAGCTAAGATCAATCAACCCAGAAGGCTCATTCCTCATCCTCCTGCGTCGCTGAGCTATGAGGGTAGGACCAGTGACATCCTTAGGCTTATGACCAGCAAGAATGGATGCTACCAGAGAAGAAAATGAGGCCCAGGAGGCTCAGAGTGCCTTCCAGGCTGTAGAACAGGCAGGGCTCAAGCACATTTCTTCCAGGCATAAAGCAGTGAAGTGCTCAGAACTGTGACTGAAGAACATCACCTATCAGGCAGCTTGGGCCAAAATCCATCAAGCAGAGATTCAAAGTTTCTTGGATTTCTCACCTTTCATGATGTTCCCTCCCATGGCCTGGGGCAGAAGCCTCTGAGACCTCTCAGGTGCTGTAGCCACAGACTAGAACCACAGAATCATCCTGGTGGGAAACGACCTTTGAAATCAGCGAGTCCAACCCTTAACTGCCAGGGCACCCTGCACCGTGTCCCTCAGCACCACATCTACACAGCTTTGAAAGCCCTCCAGGGATGGAGACTCCACCACTGCCCTGGGCAGCCTAAGCCAGGCCTTGGTAACCCTTTGTGGGGAGAAATTTTCTCTCACATCCAACCTAAACCTCACCTGGTGCAACTTGAGGCCATTTCCTCTTGTCCTGACACTTGTTCCTAGGGAGAAGAGACCAAGCCCCAGCTGGCTCCAACCTCCTCCTTTCAGGAAAGATCTCTCCTGAGCCTCCTTTTCTCCAGGCTGAACAGCTGCAGTTCCCTCAGCTGCTTCTCAGAAGACCTCTGTAAAGACCTGCAAATATTAACTTAATAAAAGTAGTGGTGATTTATACCTGGGCAGCAGCACTCCGGTGCGGGGGAAGCACAAAGTCAGCAGGGGAAGTTACAGCCTCGCTGGGCTTCCACACTGGCCAGTGCCAAGAGGAGTCACAACAGAAGCAGGTAAAAGTCCTGTCTTTGCTCTGACCTTTGGCACCTCGGCACCAGCAGCTGCTAAACTGCTTAAGAAAAGGTTGCCGAGGAGGAAAAGGCCACGGAGCCAACGGCAAAAGAACTTGCGGGGGAGAAAACAGAGGCAGTGGGCAGAGCGGTGCAGAGTTCCCTCCGTCGCGGCAGGAATGACAAAGCAAGGGCCTGAGGGGAAGCTCTGCTCCCAGAGCCACCTCAGCCCTCCCGGGAGCATGCCACGGTCTGCCAAGCCCCCACCTGGATGCATGGGCTCGGTGAAGGCTGCTCCTGACCCTTCCCTCAGCCAGTCGGAACTCCCCTTCCAGACCCAGCATCTTTATTAGCAGCGACATTCGCCTCGCTCCGGCGACTCGGCCAAAACTGCCCTGTCCACAGAGCCCCGCAAGTGCTGCGGCCGCTGAGGGGCTCTGCTCCTGCCCCCAGAGCCACGGAGCGGGACCGGGCAGCTGGTGGGCAGCTAATGGCACAGCCTGGAGCCACTGCTGGGTCCTAAGCGCGGGGAGAAGTCTGCCTTACTTCTGTGTTTCGGTTTGATGTGCAGAAAATGCCTCTTAGCACCCTGACGGCACTGAGATAGGAGCCCCAGGGCAGGGCAGTGCTCTGTGAAGGATGCCGATGGAGCTGCTGAGGAGGTGCCCCTGCTCCAGCAGCCCAAGCGAACATCCCCGGCACGCCGGAGGAGCGGCGCTGCTGGCGCTGTGTGCTCACCTCCCACGTGAAATGCCATCCTACCTGTGAAACGGCTCTTGAAAACCTGTTAGCACTTCAGCAGCAGTGTTTTCCAACTAACACTCAGCAGAAGAGCCCTCAGCTGCTGCAAACCTGGCCCCTGATTCCCTGCCGAGGCTTGGCTTGCTGAAGAAGCTCACATCCCAGAGGTGGGAAGGAGCACACACAGGAGAGGCAGTGGATGTGGAGGTGGGAAGGAGCATACACAGGAGGAGAGGCAGTGGCTGGAGCTGAAAGGTCAAACTGTGAACACTTTTTAATGAAACCTTGACATTTCTCACCCTGGTCCTGCTTCACACCATGCTCTTCAGTTCCTTTTCCCAAAAATATGGTCTGCTGAGAAGAGACAAAGAGACAAAAAGTGCCAGAACCTCTTGTGAATATCCACAGGTCACCCCCGCAGTGCTGAGGAGCAGCTGCTGAGAACATTAATGCTGCCCAGGTGAGCATGTAAGAAAATGCCTGAATTGAAGTTGTCTGTGGAGAACATGGAAGGGAAGGGCAGAAGGGGACAGGATGTGATCACCTGCACGAGAACAGGGCAGATTCAGACTGCAGTTAGGAAGAAGTTCTTTGCAGTGAGGGAGAGGAGACACTGGCACAGGTTGCCCAGGAAGGCTGTGATGTTCCCTCCCTGGGGCTGTTCAAGGCCAGGCTGGATGAGGCCCTGAGCACCCTGGGGTGGTGGGAGGTGTCCCTGCCCATGGCAGGGGTTGGAACTGGATGAGCTTTAAGGTCCCTCCCAACCCAAACCATTCTGTGAATCTTGATTCTCTGATCCCACAGGCAACCTCATCACGTCCTTTCCAGGCTTCCACTGCTGCAGCTTTCAACCACAGTGCTCTCCTTGGCTGCTTTGGGTCTAACTTGCCAGCTCTGCCTCTCTGGGTTAAGCAAACAGAAATGCCCTGCTGTTGTCTCACAGTGATACCATCAGCAGGACCACAGCTGCTGCACAGTCACCAGGCAAGACAGGAACAAACATGATCTCTAGAAACCTCATCTCCAGACCCATCTCAGCTGCAGCTTCTGCCTTTGCCAAGGCAGGCTGGGCCAGACAACCTCTGAGTCCCTCCCAACCAAGCACTCTACAATTCTATGACTCTGGTCCAGCACTGAGAGAAATGGCACTGCTGGTGCTGTAAAGCCACTGAGGAGGGGCCACCTTGCTGGCTTTCACTCAAACAAGTTGCTGATGCTGATCTGGACACTTGTCTGGCCAAGAGAGAAAACCAAGCAGCCCTGGGATACCTGCACCTGGGAGCCTGAGTACTAGAACAGACTCACAGATTGCACTGGGGTGGAAGGGACCCCCAAAGGTCATCCTGTCCAAGCCCCCTGCAGGCAGTAGGGACACCTCCAACTAGATCAGGGTGACCAAGTGCACATCAAATTGATCCTGAACATCTCCAGGGATGGGGCCTCAAGCACCTACCTGGGCAGCCTGTGCCAGTGTCACTACCCTCACTGTGCAGAACTTCCTCCTGATGCCCAACTCAATCTGCCCTGCTCCAGTCTCAAACCATTGGCCCTCATGATGTACCAAGGCAGGTTCAGGCTGGATGTTAGGAGGAAGTTGTTGGCAGAGAGAGTGATTGGCATTGGAATGGGCTGCCCAGGGAGGTGGTGGAGTGGCTGTGCCTGGAGGTGTTGAAGCCAAGCCTGGCTGGGGCACTTAGTGCCATGGTCTGGTTGATTGGCCAGGGCTGGGTGCTAGGTTGGGCTGGCTGAGCTTGGAGCTCTCTTCCAACCTGGCTGATTCTATGATTCTATCCTACCCCCATAGGCCCTTCTGAACAGTCCCTCCCCAGCCTTCAGATACCGCAGTGGCAGTCACCAGCTGAGGAGAATCTCTGTTGTCTCTTCAGAGCTGCAGCTTTGCTCCAGCCAAAGTGTTGGTGCTTGTTGGCTCAGCTCTCGTCCACTGCGGGCGAGGCCAACCACAGCAACGTCTTCATCTTCTCCTGTGCTGGGAAATGATTTTGAGTGGCCCTGACATTTTTCCTGACTGCAGCCTGTGATGACAAATGACACCAGAGGTGTCATGTTCTGACTTGCAGTCTGACAACAGCCAAGAGATTCAAGGACTGCTGTGCTTCAAAACACAAGTCCTGAGCCACGCTAGACACCCTTAGTCACATCACCACCCTAGGACCTGAGCTTCCACCAGGACTGGATGGTGATTTGATTTGTTTGTCCCCAGTGATGTTATTACAGCTCCTGATTGACTCAGAGTAGCTCATTTGCTCTTTTGCACCTTACTTTAAGTTCCAGCAGAGGCAATTAGAGAGTTGCGGTAACAATTCGCGGCAGAGCGTTTGCGACACCTCCACCACCACACACATGGGTCAGGCAGCACTCTCAGGTGCCCTCCTGTCTCAGACTGCCTCTTTTCTGACGAGCCCACGACACAGGCACTGATCCACACTGTAGCCACCCTCACTCAGTACTGATGTAGCCACGAAAATGAAGGTCACAGAGCTGTGCCCAATTCTGACCCACCCAAAAACATCCTCCAAGCTCTGGCACCTCCTCTGTACAAGACCCACTGCTGTCTCCTGAGCTTGGGAACGTTGCTTCGTTAGGCTTAGTTGGTTGGGGGTTTCATTAGCTTCATTTAGGTTGGATATTGAGAAACACTTCACAGAAAGGGTTCTCAGGTGCCCAGGGAGGTGGTGGAGTGCCCATCCACGGAGGTGCTTAAAGGACCCACGGATGTGGTGCTGAGGGATGTGGTTTGGTAGCTGGGATTTAACAGCCAGGGTGAGAAACAAACGAGTGCCATAAGCAGTCCCCAGAGGTTTCCAGATGCCAGAGGGAGACAGAGTTATTGATTGTTGCTCAACATGCCTGGAGAAACTGATGGGGTACCAGCAGCTGCGCCACAGCAAACGAGGTGCTTTCACCTGTGGTGCCAGCACCAATATCTGGCGGTGTCTGGAGCTGAAGCCTCCTGACATGCAGCACCAGCCCTGCCCTGAGCAGGCGGCACCCAGCAGCTGCCAGCCCTGCTGCTGCTGCTGCTGCTGCTGCCTTGTGCCGAAATGGTGCAGCAGTTTGAGAAGGAAAAAGGCAAATCAATAAGTAATTATCTCCCAGCCCTCACCACTCTCCAGCCATGTCAACTAACTGAACTCATAAATATTTCATGGCCTCCTCACTCCCCTCGCTGTGGCTGCAGCCTCCTCCCGTGTGTCCTGGCTGCTGATAGAGCTGGCAGGGATCATCTCTCCCCATCTCCTTTCAGTCACAAGTGGCCTCCTGAGTTTTGCTGAGGTAGTCCAGGGTCTCTCTGACAAGCCAAGCAGGGCTGGAGCGGGGTGGGGGAGAGGCTCAGTGTGCTCAGGCTGCCTAATGACAGGGGAGGGTTGGTATTGGTCTCCTCCCAACAGGTGGGCAAGGAGGTGCACGCACATGGACCTCACTTCTGTGTATCTCTGCTGTAGCTCCTGAGAGAGCTGGGGAGCGACAGGGCACTGGAAGCTCTCTGGGACCCCCCTGAGGCAGCTCTGCAGGGTCTGTGCAGCTCTTCCCATCCCACCCCACCCCAGGAGCAGGGCAGGTGGAGAAAGGAAGGTGCAAGGAGGGTTGTAACAGGGAAGTGTTGTGTAGGTCCTTAGAGCTCCAGATAGCAAGTCTCAAACCAGGATGGGGAAGCTACAGCAAGAGAAGATGTAGGTGTGGAAGTGGGAATGGAAGAGACAGCTGGGAGGAGAGCAGCAGGTCTGGCACCATCCAGACCCTAATTCATGGCTGAAACCCAGGGAGTTTTGCTGTTGACCTCATGCTAGGACTCCAAACTGCTTCAGCTCCATCAGTACAGCAGCTGTATCTTTCGGGCTCTTACGTTTGCAAGTTTGAACTTTCCAGTACAAACCTCTGGCCCCTCCAGCACCTCACTTCCCACTCTGCTCTCGTGCCAGGCTGGTAGCTGTAAGCAACACCTGGGCAGCCACTCAGCAGCAACAAGCTGTCATTGATCACAGGCCATGGAATTGTTAGGGTTGGAAAAGCCCTCTGAGATCATCCAGTCCAACATCAACCCAGCACCACCATGGCCACTAAACCATGGTCTCAAGTTTCTTGAGCAGCTCCAGGGGTGAAGACTCCACCACCTTCCCAGGCAGCCTGTGCCAATCCCAGACCATTCTTGCAGTGAAGGAATTGTTCCTAACTCATGGATTCACAGAATGGGCTGGGTTAAGAAGTGACCTTAAAGATCATCCAGTCCCAAACCCCTGCCATGGGCAGGGACACCTCCCACCAGCCCAGGTTGCTCAAGGCTTTATTCAGCCTGGGCTTGAGTACCTCCAGGGGACATCCACAACCTCCCTGGGCAACCTGTTCCAAGGTCTCCCCATCCTCACTGTCAAGAATTTCTTCCTCATCTCCAGTCTAAATCTGCCCTCCTCAAGCTTCAATCCATTGCAAACCTTCAACCTAATAATCCAACCTAGACCTCCCCTGACACAACTTCAGGCCATGGTCTACCAGCTTCAATAGCAGCTGCTTCGATTTATATCTGCCTGAGATCCTGCTCCTGGAATCTGGCAGCTGGGTGAAGAAAGAGCAGGTGCTGGAAGCTTTTCTGCTGTCAGTTGAAAATACCTTGGCAGTCTAAACTTAAGTGTCCACCATCAAACATGCAACCAGCTGCAGCTCAGTAGCAAGGTGATAGGACACATGAAAAGAAGGCCAAGGATGCAACTGAGAGTGGTGAGGTGTTGGAACAGGCTGGCCAGGGAGGTGCTGGGGTCACCACCCCTGCAGGTGTGCAGGCAGCTGTTGGTGTCGTGCTGCAGGATGTCGTTTGGTGGTTATGGTAGTTGGGTTGTGGTTGGACTCAAGGATCTTGAAGGTCTTTCCCAGCCTCAGTGGTTCTCTGATAAACCAGAAACCATTTCAGGCTCAGCAAGGCTCAGGACTCTTCCCTCCTGCAGTGCCATGGAACTGGAGGTTGCTTAATGGGCAGAGGAAATGCACAGGATCTCTAGCAAGGATTTAATTCAGAAGTGGCAGGAAAAGATGATTAATGAGTGACACTGCTACAGTGCCCTCCTGGTGAGACCACCTGCAGGCCAGCCAATTAACCTCCTTACCAGCATCTTTGCCCCAGACTTCCACCTTCCATTTGGCTGTGTCAAATGTGCCACTTCTTCAGCTTCATTAATGGGATTTCTATTTTTAGGTGCTGGACTCAACATGAGCAGTGGGACAAAAGAATCCCAAGTGAGGCTTCCATTCCTGGACCCTTGCTGTGTTTCTCTGCACATTCCCTCCAGTACTCCATTTTCCACCTGGCCTTGCTGCAGCTCCAAGCATGAGCCAGGAGCGAGGCAGCACCTGCAGAGCAGCAGCAAACCACCCAGGGCTTGTTGGGGTTTTTTTTTTTTGGTGGAGAGGTCCTTGGTTGTTTGAAGAGTTAAAGCCTGGGTGAGCAGCAAATGGCTTTGGGAATACTGATCAAATTCCAGCCCAAGACCACAAGACAAGCAGGAAGGTCTTTAGCACAGGAACAGGAGGAGGATTTCGCCACACAGAAGGAATCAGGAGGTGCAGGAGCTGCCAGAGCACTGAATGGCCACGCTGTCAGTAGTGCCTCGGAGGCTGTGCTCCAGCTGCAGAGCAAGAGCAGTGGGAATCCAGAAATAAAGAGGCTAGAAAAGCTCCTTGTGGAGACTGCCACACAAGCAGCAGTGTCCTGTCACACCCAGCCAGCAGAGGCAGGCAGCTGGGAAAGCTTTCGTCACTTTCTCTGCTGACCCAAAGCTACCAAATGACCTTATCCCTACAAAAATGGTTGTTAGCAGAACTGCCTTGCTCAGGCAAAGAGCTAAAGGTCAGGCTGCCTTTCAGAGCCCACACCTCGAAGGACAACTGAAAGCCAAGGCACTACAAACACAGCTCAAGCTCTACACAGCCACCCAAACACTGAGCCATCTCCTGCTTCACAGCTCAGCTCAGCTCAGCTGCCTTATTTCTTGAACTAGATTGAATCACTCCTTGGTCCTCCTCTCCACGGAGCAGAAGGGCTCCAAGCTTATCCAGCCCAACCTAGCACCCAGCCCTGGCCAACCAACCGTCTGGTTGGTTCTGTGCTCCACAGGCTTCCTGGGCAACCTGTGCCAGTGTCTCTCCACCCTCACTGGCAAGAATTTTTCCCTCGTCTCCAGTCTATATCTGCCCTCCTCAAGCTCCCCTCTCATCCTGTCACTACAAGCCCTTGGAAAGAGTCCCTTCCCAGCTCTCTTGTAGGCCCCTCACCCTATCAGCTGTGACTTGTCAGAACAAGCCTGGAGCAAAAGACCATCAGGAAAGGGGAGAACAGCATTCCAAAACAGTTAGATCCTGCAACAATTAACAAAGCTCCCACAGCACTCCTCAGGTGTTCAGATTTAGAATCACAGAATGGTTGGAAGGGACCACAAGGATCAGCCAGATCCAGCTCCCTGCCATGGGCAGGGACACCTCACACTAGATCAGGCTGTCCAGAGCCTCATCCAGCCTGGCCTTAAACACCTCCAGGGATGAGACTTCCACCACCTCCCTGGGCAGCCCCTGCCAGGCTCTCACCACTCTCATGCTGAACAACTTCTTCCTAACATCCGTTCTGAATCTTCCCATTTCCAGCTTTGTTCCATTCTCCCCAGTCCCATCCCTCCCTGTCAGCCTAAAAAATCCCTTCCCAGCTTTCTTGTAGCCCCTTTCAGATACTGAAAGGCCACAATAAGGTCACCTGGGAGCCTTCTCCTCTCCAGACTGAACAGCCCCAACTCCCTCAGCCTGTCCTCACAGCAGAACAACTTCAGCCCTCTGCTCATAATGAGGTTTTTGATCCTGGGGTGGGGGGAACAACACAAACTGTAGCTTTGTTGACACCTTCTGCACACCCCCAGTACAGCTGTGGCCAAGAGGCAGGATCCAGGGAGCATTTTAGGAGCATCTTCACTCAGAGGACTGCTGCAAAGGCTCAGTGAGGCTGCAGGGAGGTGCAGCAGGACATTATGCAGTCAGCTGGTGGCTTCTGCACCCCTTTTGCCTATCAACCCAAACCTCCTCAGCAGAATTCAGATGCTGTGCACTGCTCTGCACACACAGGACACGACAGCCTGACGTGCCCTTGTGCCACCCTGTCATCGCTGGCACTAGCAGCCAGAAGTAGCAGCAGCTGCTTTGCTGCATGAGAAACAAACCTGATGATCTTGCTCCCATCCTGACTGCCCTCAAAAGAAGCACCAGGTGCACTTTAGAGGCTGCATTCTGCTCCTCAAGTGTTTCAAGGGGGAAAGGGGCAGGAGCTGGAGGTTGGGAGATGAGCTGTAGGGCTACGAGGAGCCACAGGGGCACAGCAGGGTCCTGAGCTCACGGCTCTGGCCATCAGGCTCCAGATAGATCAGTGCCAGCACAGCTGAGGGTAGTGGAACGCTGGAGCAGGCTGCCCAGGGAGGTGTCTGAGGCCACATCCCTGGAGATATTCAAGGTGAGGCTGGAGAAGGCTCTGAGCAAGCTGCTCTAGTGGAGGGTATCCCTGCTGGCTGCCGGGGATTGGGCTGGATGAGCTTTGGAGGTCCTTCCAAGCCAGCCCATTCTATGATTCCATCATCTCCCACCCCTGTGCCCACAGGATGACAGAGCCAGAACCAAACCTGCTCATGCTGAGCCACTCTGACCCCAGGCTTTTGGTGGTCCCAGCCCCCAGTGCAGCTGCAGAAGGACAAACCTGCCCTGGTTCTTCCAGCCTGGCCATGGGGTGGGACATCTCTGAACACCTGAGCTGAGCCCTCACAGGGTGGTAAAGGTGAAATTTCTCTTCCTTTAAAGACACCTAAATTTAGCTATGGCAGATGTTGCCATGGGAGACAAGCATCTAACTCTCATCCCCAGTGCAGCTCAAATCAATATGGCCAGGGGATGTGAAGAGCTGCCTGGACACAAGCTGTTGACTTGTGGTGGGCTAAATCACTACCTTGAGTGTCAGGGAGCTGCAAGAGTGAGTCTGCTTTGGAAGAGGAGCTGGGAGCTGAGGGTGGCAGCCTGGAGGGGTGAACCTGCAGCATATCTGCCAGCCCTGGGCAAGTGCATTGGCTACTGAGGGGCTCCAGGAGCTGGGACACCAGACCACACCACAGGGAGTTCTACTTGCAGACACCTAGTTGTAGCCTGCAGCTAAAGCCCACTCCAGGTGTCCTAACTGACAGCAGCAGTGAGAGAGAAGCAGCTCAAGGAAGCTGAGCTCATTTGAGGTTGGTTGGACAAATCTCTTTGGAGGGGCCCTCCTCTCTGCACAGAGGAGCACAGAAGAGATGAGACAGCAGACAGCTGAACAGGAGTGAGGGTGTCCCACCCTTTGTGGCTGTGCAAGAACCACCCTGGTTGGAAGAGACCTTTAGGATTGAGTCTTACCCTAAACCCAGCACTGCCAAGACCACCAAGACATGGGTTAGCCATGGCCCTCAGCACCACATTTCCACAGCTCTGAAACCTCTCCAGGGGTGGGGACTCCACCACTGCCCTGGCAGCCTGGACCAGAGCTTGACAATCATTTAGGGGAAGAAATTGTTCCTCACATCCAACCTAAACCTCCCCTGGTGTGACTTGAGGCTGCTTCCCCTTGTCCTGCTGCTTGTTCCTTGGGAGAAGAGACCAACCTCAGACACCGGCTGAAGACTACAGCCCACAGCCCTGGGGCAAAGACTCAGCAGCCCCGAGGGCAGCTGCACTTCATGCACACCTACACTGTCAAATTCTCCACCTGGCTCTTCCCAGAAGTAGCCCAGGCCTGGCAAGGGTAACTCCTAGCAGGTGAGAGACCTGAGCTCAGCCACCTGCTCTCAGCCCCTCACCTCCCTCCTGCAGAGCCCTCTCCAAAGGCAGAGAGGAGAATCCACAGGCAGAAGGAATGCATGAGAGCATCTGATGAGCTGCATGGAGCACTCAGCTGAGAGGGGAGAAATCAGCTATTATTTATTCCATCGAATGGCTGCCTGATAGAAGCCACAAACACCAACTGGCACAGACAGTTGTGGTATCAGAGTTCTTTGTTCTTGTTCTCATGCCCCAAGTATCTGTGGATTCAGTGGAAAATGAGCAAAAATTACATAATTCATTTGCCTCTTTATACATCAACTCATCAAAAGCCTATTGAGATATTTCTTCCTGTTCCCTGCAACACAGCCCCCCCTCCACAGCCAGGCTTGGGAGGTTGTGAGGGTGGTGAATGCAGCATCTCAGTCCTTTGGGATAACAATGCAAAGGTGGAGGGTCAAAGGGGATGGAGCCAGATCTGTGGGGTGCCAGGACCAGAGGCAACAGGCACAAACACAGGAGGTCCCTCTGAGCTCTTCACTGTGACGGGGACCAAGCACTGGCACAGCTTGTCCGGGGAGGTGGTGGAGCCTCCACCCTCGGAGGCAAGAGAGCCATCTGGGAGCTGGCATCATTCTGGCACACAGCTGTGGTGAATTGTGCCCACAGGAGGACTTGGGAAGAGGCTCCTGTCTGGGAATCACAGGCACTGCCAGTCTGAAGGCTTGTCTTGGGAAGGAACTTAGGAGGCAAAGGTCACATCACCATAGCTCTGCCAGCACCCAGCTTTCTCTGCAAGAGACTGCTACAGAAGGGAGCAGTGGAGGCTCCATTTCCTGCAGACATTAGCCAGCCCAGCTGGAGGGCCTCAGCATCTCTTCCCACGGCTGCTGGTGGACCTTGGGCACTTTAGGGTTGGATTAGATGATCTTAAAGGTCTTTTCCAACCTAAATGAGTCTCTGACGTGGTCCTGGGCAATCAGGTCTAAGTGCCCCTGCTTGGGATTGAACCAGATGACCTCCAGCGACCCCTTCCCACCATCCTGCACTCCCCTCACGGAGCCAGGTGGAACCTTGGCTGTGTTGTGTCGGTACAGCTCCCTGCTCCAAGGCTGCCGGACAAGCTGTGACCAGCAGAAGTTTGGAGCCTGCTGAAAGCCTCCTGCAGAAGAGAGAACCTGGTGAAAAGAAAAGAGCTTGCTTGGGCACATGACACATCCTGCTCTGCCCCAGGGAAAGCTCCTGCTAAAGGTCACTGATTCAATTTATTTTTGACCCACTTTAAACTTTGGACGTGATTTGGTGAGCTCATTTACACCGGGCTGAGCAGCACAGCTAATATGCCCTGGGTGCTAATCACTTCAATTAACAAAAACTAACTGTTGTGACTGATGTTCTCCCTGCCAGCCCAGCAGGGTCTCTGCTCATTTCTGTCACTCCACTTAGGGTTGGCTCCTCTCTTTGAGGCCAAAGCCAGGGTTCGGCTGCAACCTGCTCTCTTACACAGTCTCAGTGGGAAACTTCGAGTGGGACTTTCAGGACATAGTTTGTCCTTCCAACAAAGGGCATCCTGGTTGTCCTCATCAGCTGGGTCCTGGCTGTCCTCACCAGCTGGGTCATGAGTTTCATTGTGGGTGTCTCACCATCTTCACTGTAAAGAGTTTCTTCCCAGCCTCCAGTCTCAATCTCCCCTCTTTCAGCTCAAAGCCACTGCCCCTTGTCCTATCAGTACAAGCCCTTGTAAAAAGTCCCTCCCCAGCTTTCTTGTAGCCTCCTTCAGATACTGAAAGGTCACCAGAAGGTCTGCCCAGAGCCTTCTCTTCTCCAGACTGAGCACAGATTCCCTGATTGCATTGGGTTGGAAAGGACCCTCCGAGGGCATCTTGTCCAACCCCCCCTGCAGTCAGCAGGGACACCTCAGACTAGATCAGGCTGGCCAGGGCCACATCAAGTCTGACTTTGAATGTCTCCAGGGATAGAGCCTCAAGCACATCCCCAGCAGCCCCAGTTCCCTCAGCCTGTCCCCACAGGGGAGGTGCTGCAGCCCTCTGATCATCTCTGTGGCCTCCTCCAGACCTTAAAGAGTGAGAAACAGATTGTTGAGCTATGAAACCTGACTGTGCATCAGGAGAGAAGCAAAGCAATCATTCAGAGGGCAAAATGTGAGGGGCTCTCTGGAAAATGAGAAACATAATCAATGGCTGAAGTGTTAGAAACAGTTAACAGCAGAGCTCTCTCTGCAAGGTTTGCAGCTTTGTTTTTCTGTAGCTGCCTCTAGCGCAGTAGCTGGACCAAAATATTGCTTAGTTTAGAGCCAGGAAGATGCAGACTAAATATAGTGTAGAAAACAACACTTGATGAAGACAACAATCCAACAGTTTCAGCTGTGGGTGTCTTTGGTAAGAGGTTCACCCTTAGGTGGCTGGAAGCAGATCTTGCTCACTGCAGTGGGAGCTGTGGCCAAGGCTCTTCTGAGCTCAAGGATGCTTTTACCCAGGCACATGAAGGACTTCTGAGCCTGCCTTTCATCCTCACAAACCATTTCTTTGCAGCCTACTCACTCTCTCTGCTTCTCTGCCAGTTCTTTTCCTCCACTCTTACCTAACAAAGACATCACTCCCTTGGGTCCCACACATCCCCAGTCTGCAGACTGCCTCTCATTTCTCTACCATCCAATTCCCAGCTCGTCTGAGACCAGGAGGAATCCTGTTCCCCTCTAGTGACAGCAGCAAACACCATGAGCTGCTTTTCATCCCATGGCATCCTGCAGTAACATACAGGATGTAGAGTCACAGGCTGGAGTGACAAAAACAGACTCCTCCAAGCAGCTGGGGAAGGCATCCCAGTGCTCTGCCACCTCCAGCCTCCCAAGAGGTGAAGTGCCAGCCCAGCTAGCACCAGGTATGGGCTGCACACCTCTGAGGGCATTCCCCTCCTCCAGCTGCAGCAGAGTTTCAGTGCCACCAGTGGTTAATGGTATCTGGTGAGGAGAAGCTTTCTGTGTGTGCATCAAGAACAGATCACATTCATTGGGATCACTTCACCACCGTGGCCAAAGCCGACCTTTGGTGCAGCAAATCCCAGAGCCCAGAACAAACAACAGGCAACAGCACAGCTTCTGCCTCAGGCCAGGAGCCTTCAAAGCTGCAGCTCCATCATGCTTTGACGAACCCCGACCCAGTGGAAGCAGAGCAAGAGCTGCCCTCCTTCAAAAACAAACCCTCTGCCTCCTCTTTCCTCCTGCCTGTGACTAACCCCAATTAGAACTTGCTCTTTTCATCACAACTCAGGCACCATTTGACGCACTGCTGAAGAAAGATGAACCTGAAAGCCTCGCTGGCGGAGGAAGAATCACAGAGCTCATTCGCAGGAGGCGCAGGGTGAGAAATGGGAAGCGAAAGCTCTACAAGGATGGAGCACTCTCAAACCCTCTGAAGCACTTGATGGATCTGTCCCCACCCTCTGTGATTAATACAGAAGCTATTTGGTCTCCCAGCATTTTGCTTGAGGAAGCTCTGATTTGAAAAATGAGACAAGTGCTTCCAATGCTGTCATTGATAGGAAATGAGGTGATAAAAGAGAGCACACTTAAGCAGCTCTTAAATATTCATCATTAGAGCTGTCAAACTGCTCCACTATCCCCTCTCCTTCCACTTCCCCAAACGTTCTGTCAGCAGCAAGGCAAACGGCAAAGCCAGGGGGGTGTGACAGGTCTAAAGCGCTGCAGAGGTAATCGCAGGAGGCCAAGCAGGCCTTGTTTCTTGGTCCAGACCCCAGCAGAGACACAACCATTGAGCCAGATGTACCTAAGAGTTAATCTGTTGTGAGGCTTTCAGCTGCTTTTCAGTTAATGAAGGCTTCTCCCTCTGCCCCTGCCCCCCTCCGGTGCAGCAGCAGCAGAGCTTTTGACTCACTCACTTTTAATTGTTTCCTAGAAATACGTTCCAGGGTGATTTTTAACCCCTGGCTGAACAAGAGGAAATCATCCAGTGCAAAATTACAACAAGCAAAACCAGCTAAATGCTTTGAGGATTACACAAATAATATCTGCTTAGATAACATCTGCCCCACACTGGCAGGAGGGGCTCTCAGACCAGGATACCCTAAACATACCTCTCTCTATATTTATATCTAATATCTGTTCATATACACTGGGGGGAAAAACACCAACCAGTGAGGGATTCAAATTATGAACTTCATTAACGTTTTAGCATGATAGTGTAGAAGAACTCCTGCTGGGCTCTGCTTTTCCACTCCGTCCTGTGAACAGCAAGTCAAGAGCCTGCAGGGTCTCACCAGCAGCCACAGGGCCTGCTGCAGCAGGTGGCTGCTGCCCCAGCAACGCAGCAGCTCAGGTTGCTCCTGACTGGACCAAATCTCTGCCTCAAAGGTTGCCAGGAGAGCAGTAACTGCTCGACCTGCAAATCCTCACTGTCTGGTTCACCACTATGCAGCCATCTCCTGTGAGCTCAGCTGCTCCTACAGAACCTCAGCTTCATTCATTCATAGAATCATAGAACGGTCTGGGGCAGAAGGGACCTTTGCAGGGCATCGACTCCAGCCCCCCTGCAGTGAGCAGGGGCATCCCCCACTACAGCAGCTTGCTCAGGCTGCTCTTCATCTGTTTGATTCCAAAGGTCTGAGTTCCTCCTGTGCTGGAAGGTCACACAAGGGAGATACAGCTGCAGCAGCTCCAGGGCAGCCAAGACCTTAACCTGATGTAGAGCATCCTGTTGAGACCTCCAGATTCCTTCAGCATCCATTAGGTTGGCCCTTAAGGAGCAGCAAGGGCAAACTGTCACCAAGCACATAAGAACTACTGCTGGGACCGTTTCCAATTTGGAAGAGAGTTCTGATGTTGACTCGAAAAGAGGCAGAGAGTAGCAGGAGGCAGTGGCTGGTGCAGAGGGACACTGCTCTCCAGTGCTGGCACAGGAAACGGAGCCAAATGGCTTTGGCAGTAAACACCTCAGGAGGATGGATGTGTGAAGAATGGAATTGCCTCCAAAGGCCAATCCCTAAGCTAAGGGAACAAGACTAGGTCATAAAAATCAAAGAGGCTGGCATCTCAGTGTCATGGCTCACCTCAGAAGGCTCCTGCGAAAGTACCACAGCATGGGGCTGGAAACTGCATCAAACCGCCTGGGGCTGTCTGCCCTGCACAGGCTGCAGGCAGCTCTCGTAAAGCCACTCAGATCAGGGAGAAGTTGTAACCCAAGTGCTAGCAGACTGACAAGACAGTCCCCCTGGAACAGGCAAAGACTACTCCTCGTTCCTTGTGCAAGTGGTGGGTGGATACTGAAACATTTCTGCTGTCACTCTTTGCTTCTCTGTTCTGCGGCTTCACGTTTGAGCCTTCATCTGCAGCTTTTTATAGGAATACAGCTGAACAAATGTCACTACCCTGCACCAAAACACCCAGCCTGCTCTGAGGGTTGACTTGTGGCTTTGAAGAGTTCACTGCTAGCTCACCTCCAAGTCATCTGGCGACTCCTCTGAGAAGTGACCACAGCTGTGAGCAGAGCAGGCTGTGCTTAGAGCCCAGGGCAGGCTCAGCTCTGCTGGGGAGAACTGAAGAGCTTTGGCCAGCCACCTTGACACTGGGCATCCATCCTTGACACTGGGCACCCTTCCTTGATGCTGAGCACCCATCCTTGACACTGGGCACACTTCCTCCCTTAACAGAACCTGGCTACCAGCATGACACCCTCTGGCTTCCTCTTACACCACAGGGCAGGACAGCTCTTGCAGAACCACAGACAGGTTTCGGTTGGAAGGGACCTTTCAAGGTCGTCCAGCCCAATCCCCTGCAGCCAGCAGGGACATCTTCCACTAGAGCAGGAGCTCTGAGCCTTTTCCAGCCTCACCTGGAATAGCTCCAGGGATGGGACCTCAACCACCTCCCTGGGCAACCTGTTGCAGTGTTCCAGCAGCCTCACCTGGTGCAGAACTTGTTCCTCACATCCCATCTCAACCTGCTCTGCTCTCATTTCAAACCATCACCCCTGGTGCTGTCCCTGCAGGCCTTTGGGAACAGTCCCTTTGCAGCCTGCTTGTAGCCCCCCTTCAGCTACTGAAAGCCCCTATGAAGACCTGGATAAATCATGCAGGAACAGCACAAAGTCCACTTCACAGCTGTCAACCAACTGCCCACAGCAACCTGTCCTGCCCAGGGTGGGTTCAGCTCTGGTGTAAACCCACTGAAGCCAGGGAGCAGTCAGAAGAGGAGCAGAGCACAGGCCCCAGCAGACGCCTCCAGTTGCATCCCAATCCAGTTCACTAAGCTGGGCACTTTCCCACTTATTTAAATAATTATAGTGAAAGAGACATTTATAGAATGGGAAGTTTGGAACAAAGTTGGATTTAAACAAAAGTGAATGAAATAAAAAGGTGCATTTGGGGTTGGCAGAAAGAAAGAGACTATATTTGGAGTCTGGTCAGAAATTCAAGGCTTGTTTTTATCGCCTCTAAATATGGGAGCAGAATTTTGAGGTCCCTAGGACTGGAAGTGGTTCTGGAGGCACATCCTCTTTGGAAGAAGATTAGGGTAATTTTCCACACATTTATGACTATTAATAGAGAGAAAGAAAAATTTAACTGTCTGAGAATTGATGGAACCTTGAAAGAGCCTCAGAGCTGTGAATAGCTGCAGCCCAGAGCACGCACTTGCTGCTCTCACAGGCACCTTAGATCGAAGCCTTCACTCATCCAGCTCTTCGTCCCAGAAGAAGTTGAAAAGTTATCAGGAATTCCTGATCCACTCACGAATGTACTTTTGAACCTGTATTCAGGTAAAGTGAGGCTGAGTTCAACTGACACAGCTGTGCTAGACCACGAGCAGCAACAGTGCCAGTAGCCACGTCCATGGTGGCCCTCCAAGGGTGCTGGCAGAACCTGCACACCCCTGCTGAACAGTGGCATGGCTCAGCTACTTCCTTCTCAGGCTGCCAGCCTGCCCAGCTGCTGGCTTTCTGTATTTTTGGATGCATTTGGGCTAACAGCCAAGTGACCTTGAGCTCATCTGCTCTGCCATGCTGTCTGCCTGCCGCTTCCCTCCCTCCCTGTCTTCACCTGCAGAGCACAGGTCAGGGTGTCAGCTCATCCCGGCAGGACAACTTCCCTTGCCTCCTGTGCCCAGCAGGGAACAGCCTTCAGACAAAGACACAGGTCTCAACTTCCTGACCTCAGTGGAGTAGTTTCAGGTTTTCCCTGCACAGCAGAGTGTGGATGTCCAGGGAGGTCCACTGAGGGACCAGGGACAAGCCCTGAGGTAATGTAGCTCTTTAACACTTTTGTGCCCTCCACAGCATCTCCAGCAGGAGAGACTTAGCAGGGCTGAAGCAGCAGAGAGAAGGGGACTGCTGCCATGATCCAGAGGTGTGACTGCAGCTCTCCCGGGCATGCTTCAGTCACCTTCAGCTGCCAGCTCCAGTGCTGCCAGCAAGAGTTCCTGCACAGGCTGTGCAGAGCTGCCCAGGACCCTGGGTGAGCACTTGGCTGCAGATGGCCTCAATGTCACAGCTTCCCTGTTCTCTGTCCCCAGGCCTGGAAGTTTCAGGTGAGCTCAGGACGGGAAGGCAAGCCACAGTGCAGCCCTTGAGCCGCCAAGCCTGGAGGGGTAAATGAGCAGTGAGTGGGACCCCCTGGTCCTTTGGAAAGGGAAGTGCAGCTGTTGGCAGGCTGGATGGATGCAAACAGACCACACACCCCTCCTGCAAACCTCTTGCACAGCCAGCACGCCCCAGCCTGCCTGTGAAACAGCATCAGGTTAACTACCGCGTTCGCAGAATCACTCAGAGGCTTTTAAACCTCCTGATCTTAGTGGAAGGAGGAAAGCTGAAAGCAGGGCACTTATTTATAATGAAGGCATTTACCAAAGCAAAATCCTGTTCTCTGTTTACCAAGTGGTACCAAATGGAGGATTCTGTGAGCAGGAGCATCACAGAACTGTGAGAAATGTATCTGCGTTATCTTTGTTAAACACCTCACTAATGGGAAGGAAAGACTAAAGGTCATCTGTCAAGTGCAGTTGTGAGGCAGGAAGAAAAATCTCTGATGTTGGATATCTGGAAACCTTTAGGCTCCTGATGTCTTTGTTGAACAGTGGAAGTGTGATCAATGAATCATTAGGAGCCTGATAATGGAGGTCAGAGTGCCTTTTGATGAGGAGTTTAAGATGCTTCTATTCACCTGTCTCCAGATGGTTGATTGCTCTAATGTGACCAGACCCTCTCCAGCACTTGAATTTTAAGTGTTTTAGAGATCCTCATTGTCAAATGCTTCTCCCTGATGCTTCATCACAAATGAATTGTGCAAATGAAACTCCAGGTAGGAGATTGGAGAGGCCGCAGCCTTCTGTAAAGCCTCACCACGTCCTGCAAAGTGCTTGCTAAAGCAAAGGTAGCTAACAGAAGACACCTGGAAAGGAGGAGGAACCAGCTGGATCTCATTTTCTTTCCACACTGAGCTTCTGAGTAGGCAAACACACTACTTCCTAATTCTAACTACCTCCAGTTAATTTCTGGCCCACTGCAGCAGTGCACAGGTGAGATGAAATGAATTCATCTCTGCCCAGGTTCTCAAGAGCAAAGCCACCTTCAGCCTGGATGCTCTCTGATGCAAAATCTATTCTGCTTCTCCTTGGCTCTCTGGTGACACTGACACTGGCTGCACAGCTCTGGGACAGGCAAAGCCATGTCTGACTAAACCAGAGTCAGGCCACACACCCATGGCCACTCCTCTTCCAGGATCCCAGTTCCCATCTCATTTACACCAGAGTGAACCGTGAGTAAATGCACTGAGAGCCACTGGACTATAAGAACAGGACATCAGAGTGTGGAAGCTCTGAGCCAGAGGAGAGCAGTGCTCCACCTTCAGATGGCTTTGTAGAGCCAGAACAGGCAGGATTTTGTTCCTGCACCCTTTTAAAGCTCTGACAGCTCAAGTTGTCTTCTTGAAAGACAGCTCCAGGATTGGTTCTGAATTGATCAGGAGCAGCAAACAGTTTCTCACTGCACCTTTTCCACTCTCAGCCCCAGACAAGTTTCTGGTACCCTGCTTTCACCTGGTGAGGTCAGAAGATGAGTTAAGTCACTAATTAGCCTGGTAGCTGTTCAAATCATGACTTCCCTTTACAACTCCATGACATAACACTCAATTGTCTCCCTGCCATCTGCTCTGGTGTCAAGATGTCCTCCTCTCCCAGTGACATGCTGTTGCCAATTGCAGCATTCTTGACATTTCAAAATGTCTTTGTTGAGAAGTTTGTGGTCTGCTTTGTGTTTCCACAGGGAAGTGCTGCTGAGCACCACCAATGCTATGGGACTGGCTGTTGGTGGCAGCTTGCTCACCCTGGGCAGTGCTCTAGAAACTTCTGAAACTCTGCAGTCACTTCTCCTAGCCCCCTGCCAGTTTCACCTCCGAGGGAAGGGTTCATAGGGCTCCCCCTGCTCTGTTTGCTGTTCTGCTCTCCACTTGCTCTGCATGTTCAATCCTTTCCTGACACAACATGCAAGTATGAAGTCAGGAAAAGTCATGCTGGGCACAAGGCCTCAGTCATCTCCTGCAGGTTCAGGACTGCAAAGTGATTCTGTCCCTCAGCTTGCTGCTCTCAGGATGGACTGGCCATGTGCTGGACTATACAGAGTAAGGATGCACAGCTTGGAGAGCCTCATCACCTCCAAGGTGACCCAGGGCAAACCTACTTTGGCAGGGGGCTTGGACCAGCTGCTCTCTAGAGGTCACTTCCAGCCCCTGCCGTTCTGCAGCTGTGTGACCCAAGAGCTCAGATTGCAGGTCAGGAAGTCTCATGCCCCAGCTCTGAGGGCTCCAATTCAGCAGCAGCAGGGAGGTTACCTTGCGATGGTCATGGCTGTTCCTGCTCCCAGCCAACCCACTTCCGAGATGCTCCCAAAGCCTCTGCAGGACTGCCTGAGCAGCCTACATAACTGGTTTAGTTTACTGCATGCCATAAGGTAACCTCTAATTGCTGCCAATTTCCCCAGGGCAGGGGGCTGGGAGCTGTGGTTGCTCCAGGAGCAGCTGTGGGAGATCTCTGCTGCAGCATGGCAGCTGTGCCACCTGCACAAGACACACTTCTGCAAGAAGAGGCTTGGCAGGCTGCTGTAGGCATGAACCACAACTGCTCCTCCGAGAGAAGCCATTCCTGCTTGAGCCAAGCTGTGGCCAGTTCCCTCAGGGATGCGGCCAGCTGGAGGGATTGCTGTTCCCTCTGGAATGCCATCCACACACTTCCACTCCCACCCTACCCCACCCCAGCAGCTACCTGCCTCAGCCACATTGGTTCAGCTGCCTTGTGAGCATGGTCTAAAACCTGTGCATTGACTCCAAGACTCATTTCAGTGCAAGAACTACTTTAACCCAGTCTGCTGAACGTGGGTAATGACATTGAATCAGAGCCCTCAGCTGTGTGGCACTCAAAATGACAAATATTTAACAGAAATTCCCCTAATTTAGCCTGAACCACAACACCCATCCTGGGTACAGGCTCATACAGGTTTACAGATGACTCCTGTCTTACGTGAGTCACTCCTGGTTACATGTGGTTGAAACCCTCCCTAATACCTTGGATGGAGTCTGTAAAGTGCCACATTTCTGGGCACAAAAAGCTAAAGCAAACCTTTTTTCCCCCCTTTCATTGATAGCCATCAACTGAAAATGTGCTAGCAAGACCCTGAAGTGACTGCAGACGCTGTAAGTGAAACATCAGAGCTGAAGCACAGCACTTAGTATCTTTTACTTGGACACCTACAGGGTACATTATCAAAATAGCTCGTGGGAGGCAGAGTTGCACACACAAAGGCTTGTGCTGCTTCGTGGCAGGACCTGCACGTACATTCCCCACTCCTTATCACACCACCTCCCATGTGCATTCATCACGCTGGCCTTAAGGGCAGCTTGAGGAATAAGACAGTCTGAAAACACATCAAGGACAGCACTCACAGAACCACAGAATGCTAGGGGTTGGAAAAGACCTTGGGAGATCAAGTCCAAGCCCCCTACCAGAGCAGGATCACCCAGGGCAGGGCACACAGGAACACATCCAGGTCAGTCTGGAAAGTCTCCAGAGCAGGAGACTCCACAACCTCTCTGGGCAGCCTGCTCCAGGGCTCTGGCACCCTCAAAGTAAAGAAGTTTTTCCTCATTCTTAGGTTCTGGTTTGTGTCCATTGCCTCTTATGCCATCACAGAGCACCACTGGCAAGAGCCTGGCCCCTTCTTCTTGACCCCCACCCTCAGAAAATGATGAACATCCACACCATCCCCGCTCGGGCTGCTCTCTCAGCCTTTCCTCCTCAGACAGATGTTTCATTCCCTTCACCATCCTCACATCCTCCAGTGGAACTCTAGAATATCCCTGTCCCTCTTCCTGACTGAGCAGCCTCACTCCTAAATGCCAGCATGGAGGACAAAAGGTTGTACACTGGATCTGAGGACCTTTTTCCTGGCTGACTGTCACACAGCAAGGTTTTGAAGACACCTTCAGCAAGCAGCACACATCTCCATGTCACCCAGGGCTGGGAGAAGACCCAGGTGGTTGTAGTGTATGAGAGGCTGGGATCTCTGCCTTGGGTTGAAAGTCACTGAAGAATCATGGTCTTAAGTGCATTGTCCTGCTTCGAGACCAAGGTCACCCTCCTTCCTCTAGCAGAAGTCAACACCCAGATCTCTTTTGCACACATGAAGGCTCTTACCTGCATTCCCCACAGGCAGGCAGCATTTTCACACACACAGGCCAAGATTTACTGCTGAAAACATGCCCCAGGAAGCCTTTTCCAAAGCCAGTGCTGGAAAATGGATCATTTCTGACTCACAAAAGCATCAGGATACAGGAGCTGGCATCAGCATTTTCAGCAGATAGATCTACTCTACTCAGATGCAGAGCGCTGAACCTCTTGCTCCATTTTGAATCTCTTCCTCCTTTTGAATTGTCTTTGTGTCCTGTCAAGAAAAAAACAGCTGTGACTGTGGCACATCCTTTGTGTGGTGGATGAAGGCTCCCACAACTCCTCTCACTCCCAGTGTCAGTGGCATTCCCAACACTAGAGCAGAGGACTCATTTTTGCTGCTCTGGTTGCAAGGGCAGACTTAATCACCACAAATCCCAGCACATGACAGATTTCTTCTAGGAGGAGGGAAAGTATTTAGTGGCTTTTCTTCAAGTTGTGGAAGGAATTTTCTGCCAAAAAGTAGGTCTCCCCTAGACAGGTGCTAAGAAGGACTGACCCTGGAGAAGGAACATGTTACTACGGTGCCCTTCTTCCCATCACAAAGTCCTCACCCTTTCAATCCCCCTGAGAAAGCACCTAACAAAACCTGTCCACACCACTGCTGAGATTTTCTACTGTTAAGACCATGCTACAAGAAAAAAAAAAGTTAAAATACAAATCAGGTCACAGCAAAGCTCATAAAAAAGCAAACCACATCCCAGTCTGTTCCCAGCCCAACTCCCTGATGCACAGCGAGATAGGCACCGGGCGCTAGGGAAGCCCTCAAATTAGCTCAGCTTGGCTTTGTTTGCCCCAGATCAGCCCAGAGAAACCACACAGCCCCAGGCAGGCAACCCACCCAGATGATTATGGTCCCCCCATCACATTCCACAACGCCTGCACTCAGCCAGATCTCCCTCCTATCTCGCCAGCTATCTACCTTCTGCCTTCTTAGGGGCGTGCAGCCTGGAGAAGGCTCTGGGGGGACCTCAGAGCTGCCTGCCAGTAGCTGAAGGGATCCTACAGGAAGACTGCAGAGAGACTTTTCATCAGGGTGTCTGGAGACAGGCCAAGGGAGAATGGTTTGGAGCTGAGGCAGAGCACGGTTAGACTGGAGCTGAGGAAGAGGTTCTTCAGTACAATGACGGTGAGGCTTTGGAACGGGCTGCCCAGGGAGGCTGTGGCTGCCTTCTCCATGGGGGTGTCCAAGGCCAGGCTGGATGAGACCTTGAGCAGCTTTGTTGAGAGGTGTCCCTGACCATGGCAGGGGGTTGGAGCAGATAAGCTCTGAGCTCCCTTCCAGAATTCTACGATCTTACAGGGTTAAAAAAAAGCACTGGGAAGCAGAGGCTGGGCCCAAAACTGTTGCACTTCATTTAGCTTCAGTGACCAAACTGCTCCTTCACAGGAAGAAACACTACAACACAGATGTCTCCTTCAAAGGGTACCGAGCAAGGGTGGAAGGGGATGACTTGGAGACAGCGTGGAGATTTTAAGGGCACTTCCTACTCTTTGCCCAATTTGCCAGCACTTTGGCTTCTGCTGATAAAAGTGCTGTCGAGAATGATCCCCAGAGTGGGTTTAGGAATTGGTTGAATCATCTTCTAACTACATCTGCTGCCATCCAGAGGTAATTGGCAAAAGTTTGAAGAGCAAATCTGAGTTAATACCTCTAAGTCAGCCAGGAAAGCTGTAGAGCAGAGAGGCTCCAAGCAAGCAGAGAGTGAACCCTGCAGCCCTGCTGAACAAAAACTCTGAAACTCAGAGATTCGTTGTCCTTTCCCAGCAGCAAACAACCCCAGCAGTGCAGCACACAGCTCTGGTACCTCACCTACACCCTGCATGATGCTCTCTCCTCAACTTTTGGAGTTTCAGTGAATTGCACTCTGCTATTTTAATGTTTTCCATGCAGAGCTCAACTGTGGTTAAAAGAAGCCAACCCATAGCCTTCTTCATCCCACAGAGATCCTGCACATTGCATAGAATCCCAGATCCCCCTCTGCTCTGCCCTGCTGAGGCCACATCTACCATAGAATCACAGAATGTCAGGGGCTGGAAGGGACCTCCAGAGCTCATCCAGTCCAACCCTCCTGCCAGATCACACAGAAATGCACCCAGACAGGTTTGGCATATCTCCAGGCTCACAGATGTCAGGGGTTGGAAGTGACCCAAAGAACTCATTGAGTACAACCTCCCTGCCAGAGCAGGACCATCCAATCCAGCTCAGGTCACACAGGAACATATCCAGACAGGCCTTGAAAGGCTCCAGAGAAGGAGACTCCACAACCTCTCTGGGCAGCCTGTGCCAGGGCTCTGGGACTCTTCCAGTCAAGAAGTTCCCCCTTGTGCTGAGCTGGAACCTCCTGTGCTGCAGCTTCCATCCATTGCTCCTTGTCCTATCCCAGGGAGCAGTGAGCAGAGCCTGTCCCCCACTCCTGACCCCCAGCCCTCAGATAGTTATAGACATTAATTAAATCCCCTCTATGTCTTCTCTTCTCCAGACTAAGCAGCCCCAGGTCCCTCAGCCTCTCATCAGGCAGTGTTCCTGTCCCCTCGTCACCCTCGCAGCCCTCTGCTGGACCTTCCCAGCAGATCCCTGTCCGTCTTAAACCGGGGAGCCAAAACTGAAGTGTCGCTGTTGGCTCCACGCAGATAGAACAGGAGGCTGCAGGAGGGATGAGTGTGAACCTATGGACCAGACTGCCCAAGCAGTGCACTCTGAACTTCCAAAGTAAAAATGTATGCCTAAAGCTAAGTAATGCAGCTGCACCTCTTCAAAGACCTACCTTTAGAGTCAGCTGGAGCTGCTCAGGAGAGGGAACTCAACAGTGCCCAACGCGATGCCATCTGGTGGCAAACGGGAAAGGTGTCGGTGCCCTCCGGGCTGGGTCTGAAGGCACTGGGGCTCGGCTGCTCCAGCGCACAGGAGTCAGGCTCAGCACTGCACACCTGGACACCAGCAACAAGATTTTGAGGGAATTAAACGTGCAAAGTACAAGCTGTAGCTCAGCCAGGCGCTCAGGCAGGAGGCTGCCTTTTGCCTTCACACACCAGCTCCGGACAGGGGCTGAGCTGCTGGAAAGCAGCTGAGGGACCTGCAAGCCCTGGTGGACGAGAAGCTCCCCGGGAGGCAGCATTGTGCTCTTGTGGCCAATGGGTCAAATGGTCTCCTGAGGTGCATGAAGTGTGACCAGCAGCTCGAGGGAGGGTCTCCTGCTCCTCTGCTCTGCCCTAGGGAGGCCACACCTGGAGTACTGTGTCCAGCTCTGGGCTCCCCAGGTGAAGAGGCAGGGAACTACTGGACACAGGCCTAGCACTTCATAGAACTATAGAATTCACCCGGTTGGAAGAGAGCTCCAAGCTCACCCAGTCCAACCCAGCACCCAGCCCTGTCCAGTCAACCAGACCATGCCACTAAGTGCCCCATCCAGGCTTGGCTTCAACACCTCCAGGGACGGTGACTCCACCACCTCCCTGGGCAGTCCATTCCATTGCCAATCACTCTCTCTGGCAAGAGCTTGTCAGCTGGGAGCAGAGACTGACCCCCAGCTGGCCCCAGCCTCCCCTCGGGAGCTGCAGAGAGCCAGGTGTCCCCTCAGCCTCCTCAGACAACTCAGGTCACCAACTGTTGTGCTTCCAAACCACAGTAAACCCTGAGCCATGCCGCACCTTCTGAGCCACACCACCGCCCCGGGCCGTGAGCTTCTCCAGCTCATGAGATTCGCTTGTTTCTGATGCTGCCATCCGAGCTTCTGGCTCCTTCATAATTTGGTCTGTTTGTTTTGCTATTTACTTTTCATTTCAAAGCAGGCCATTAGAGGGGTCTGTAAAGACCTCCAGTGGCCCAGCGCAGCTCACAAAGCAGGCAGCACGGAACCACAGAATCCCAGCACGGGAGGGGCTGGAAGGGACCTCTGGACACCGAGTCCAACCCCCTACCTAGAGAAGGTCACACAGGACCACATCCAGGTGCGGTCTGAACGTCTCCAGAGACGGAAACTCCACCACCTCCCTGGGCAGCCTGAGAGCATTTCCTCCTCTCGTGTGGATGGACCTTCTAACACTGCAGCCTGCAGCTAGCAGCACTGTTTTCAGCTCACCCAGGAGCCCGCACCGCTTTGTAAACCTCTCCAGCTGCCTTCCCGGCGTGGCCACGCCGCTCACTGCCCCTCTGGGCTCCAGCCGGGCCCGTTCCATCGGGTCAGCAGACGGGAGAGCACCTGCAAGGGTCGCCCGCGGCAGCGCAGACCGCTCCAAGACCCCCGGCGCGGCGGGACTGCCGCTCCCGGCGTGCACTGCGCCGCGCCCGCCGGCGCCGTTCTTCCGGCGCGGCGCTGCCCTGCCCTTCCTGCGCGCTGACCCGGGAGGGCTTCGCTGTGCTTCCGGCGCCGGCCCGAGCAGCCCCCACGTGTGCGGAGCGCTGCGGCCTGGCCTGTGCCACCTCGGGGCCCCTCTCGCGTCCCCCGCCATGGCGGCCGTGCGGGTGGAGGAGGTGCTGGCGGCAGCCGAGGAGCAGGAGGCGGAGAAGCGGCGGAGCATAACGGTAGAGAAGGAGCTGGAACTGGAGTTCGACCTGGGCAACTTGCTGGCGCTGGACCGTAACCCGCCCGCAGCGGCGGGGCTGCGCGGGGCCGGCCCGCGGCGGGAGGCCCTGCTACGGGCGCTGGCCCGCGACAACACGCAGCTGCTGGTGGCCCAGCTCTGGGAGCTGCCGGCCGAGCGCGCCGGCGGCGCCGGGGGACCGCTGGTAGCGCAGCTGCCCGAACCCACCTTCCGCCTGCCGCGGGAGAAGCCGCCGCCGCGGCCGCGGCCACCGACGCGCTGGGAGCAGTTTGCGCGGCTGAAGGGCATCCGCAAACGCAAGCGGACCTCGCTGGTGTGGGACGAGCAGGCCAAAGAGTGGCGGCGGCGCTGGGGCTACCAGCGGGCTGGCGGCGACCCGGCCCGCGCCTGGCTGGCAGAGGTGCCGGAGGGAGCCGACCCGGAGGAGGACCAGTTCGCCAGGCTGCGGCGGGAGAAGCGGGAGCGGGTGGCACGCAACGAGCTCAACCGCCTGCGCAACCTGGCCCGCGCCCACCGGGCCGGGACCACCGTCCCTGCCGTCCCCCTCCACCCCACGGGCCACCAGAGCCGAGAGGAGCTGGGTCACGTTGCCCGCGTCGCCCGTGTTTCCACCGCGTCCCTCGGCCGCTTCCAGCCGCGGCTGCCCAAGGAGTCGGCGGAGCCACCGTCCCGCAGCAGCGGCAAGAAGCGTCGCTTCGAGCCGCTGCTGGGTAACCTGGCGGCCGAGCGCAGCCGGCAGCTGGAGCTGCTGCGGGACATGGGCAGCAAGAAGCCGGTGCTGGACATCACCCGAGCCGTCAACAAGCAGCTGCGGCAGGAGGAGGCTGAGGCAGCCGCCGCCAAGGGCAAGAAGCAGTCGCGGCGGGGCAAGCGCGGCCGCCGGCAGCAGCGGGTTGGCCGCAGCAGCAAGAAGAGTGGAGCCAGGCGGCAGCAGCAGCAGCGGCCTGCGGCCAGCAGCAGCGGTAGCAAGAGAAAGAAGGCATAAAGGACAGAGGGACTGCCGGCAGCTCGGGGCTGGGGGTGCCCACCGAGGCGTGGGAAGGGACTGGCGCTGCAGCCTCCTGCCCGGTGCTCCATTCCCGCACCTGTCTGTCAATAAAAACGCTCCAGCCTTTCTTAAGTGCTCTGCCTTTGGCTCTTGGCTGCCAGCCCAGGAGGGCTGTGTGCTCTGCCCCAGGGTTGCTGGTGGGGTATAGAGGGGTCAGGACAGCATTTGCAGCTGAGCACAGCTGTCCGTTGCTCAGGTGGGTGTGAGCTGCGTTTCGGTAAGAACCTGTTCAGCTGCAGCCTGGGGCCGCGGCTGCTGCCCTCTGCGCCTGGCGGTGGAGCTCTTGCTCTGTGCATCAGTTTGTGCTGCTCGGCGCTGCCGTCTTTGAGCTCAGTTACAAAAGCAGAAGTGGCTGACATTGATTGCGGGGCTTCAGGAGCTGCACGGATTTCTTAGAGGCTTCTGCTGATGGAAAAAAAAAAGAAGTCAGAGCTGGTGGCCAGCCCTTGAATTCAGAAACTAGCGTTGGTGTTGACCAGCAGGTGCAAACCTTCGTTTCTCCCTGCATCGAGACTAAGCCAGCATTTGATGGAAATAGTTTCACACTGGTTTTGTTTACCAAGCAGTTCGAGTGCAGGTACTGGAAATGATCTCAGGCTTCTGCTTGTTTGAACTCTCTGGTGCCTTCTGTACACTTGAAATAAAAAATACCATTTGCTGTCCTCATGTGTGGCTTGGTTACAGGAAGGATGCTGTTCCCTGGGGCCATTCCTTGTTAGATGGGATGGGGAACAAGTTCCAGCAGTCTCAGTTAGATTGTCCAGTCAAAAAAAAACCCGAGAGGCTGAGGGAAGAGATTCTGCCTCTCAGCAGCTCCCGGGAAAGAGGTTGGAGCCAGGTGGGGACTGCTCTCCCAAGGAACAAGTGACAGCAGAGGAGGAAACAGCCTCACGTTGCCCCAGGGGAGGTTTGGGTTGGACGTGAGGAACAATTTCTTTCCCCAGAGGCTTGTGAAGTCCTGGCCCAGGCTGCCCAGGGCAGAGGTGGAGTCCCCATCCCTGGCGGAGCTTCGAAGCCCTGGAGGTGTGGTGCCAAGGGACACGGTGCAGCGGTGCCCTGGCAGCGCCGGATGGATGGTTGCGTTCGATGGTCTCAAAGGCCTCTTCCGACCCAAACGATTCTGTGACTGCCAGACCTTGGGCTCGGCCAAGCGGGGCTCTGCAAGCCCCGGAGCCTGCCCCGGGGGAGGCGCTGCCGCCGGCCCGGCCCCGGTGCCTGCACCGCCCCTCAGAGCCGCGGCCATGGCGGCCGGACGGGAGCGAGCCGCACGCCTGCTGCGGCAGCTGCAGCTGGCAGCGTGAGTGCCACCGGGCCGGGGAGACCCAGGGTGGGGGCAGCGGCGGTGGGCTCCGGCCTCCCCACCGGCAGCACCCCGGGGCGTGGGGGGGTCCCGATGTCCCCCCGGTCGCGCTGAGCCGCTGACGCCGGCACCCCGCAGGCTGGGCACCGGGACCCGCTGCCCTTCTGCCGCCTGCTGCCCGCGGCCGCGCCGGCTGCGCCAGGCCGCTGGGGGCCGTGAACGGTACAAAGGGGAGGCTCCAGAGCAAGGACCTTCGGTCTCCTGCCTTCGTTCTTCGTTTTAACCCTTTTTCGCCTTTCCCTTCAACCGTTCCTTTGCCTTTTCCCCTCCCTTTTAGCTCTTTGGGGGTGGTTTGTTTGGTTTTTTTCCCTTTCGACCATTCCTTTTCATTTCCCCCTTCTTTTTCACTACTTTTTGGGGTTGTTTTTTTCCTTTAACAATGCCCTTTTTCCCATCTCTCCCTTCTAACCAGATGTCGGTGCCCAAGCCATTCCCACACTTTTTCCCAAGGTAAGACTCAATTTGTGTCTCCAAAATCATTCTATAGGAGACCACAGTCCCAGAGAGCTGTTCTGGCATCACCTGGGCAGAAGGTGCAGGTAACAGGTAGGGAGGGGAAGAATTCCAAAGGACGAGGTAAGCAGGGTGGTGGTTTGCAGCTGTACAATGCCAATGGTCGTTGAAAAGATTCTGTTTCCACACAAATCACAACTAATGCATCCTCTCCCTCCCCGTGCTGTGAGGCAAGATAATCCCACACCTGCTGTGCCTGCTTCTCCTGCTGGCAGCACCTGAGCCATCTCGATGGCTTTCCAAGGGGAAGAACATGCAGCTGTTACACGAGAAGAGACATGCTGTGGATGAAAAGGAGCTGTGTGCTGGGCAGTCCCCAGCTGGACATCCTCTAATACATCCCGGATGCTCCACAGTTAATGCTCTGAAGGTATCTCAGGGATCATAGATCACAGAGCTGCCAAGGATGGAAGAGACCTTTGGGCTCACCAAGCCCAACCACTCACCCAGAGCTCACAACCCCACCACTGCTGCCAAGCCACTGCCACCAAACCACGTCCCTCAGCACCGCATCTGGGAGACCTTGGGCACTCCACCACCTCCCTGGGCAGCCTGTGCCAGTCCCTGACCACCCTTGCAGCAAAGTAATTTTTCTGAATATCCAACCTAGCCCTCCCCTGCTGCAGCTTGAGGCCACTTCTTCTTGTCCTGTCATTTGGGAGAAGGGGCAAAGAGTGGCCTCACTCCAGCCTCCTTTCAGGTAGCTGTAGAGAGCCAGAAGGCCTCCTCTCAGCCTTCTCCAGGCTAATCAATCCCAGTTCCCTCAGCCTCATAGACCTCTCCAAACCCCTCACCAGCTTTGTCACCCTTCCCCACATGCCCTCCAGTACCTCTTCATTTCTCTTAGGACTGCACTGCCCAAAAGTGGACACAGGAATAGTGGGAACTGACCTAACAGTGACTAGCAGAAAAAAACTCTTTATGGTGTTTGGTGACAGCAGCTGATGAAACAGCAATTTCTAGACTCAAAATTCTTCCTGCAAGTTAAGTTTGGCTCAAGGAGATGACAGCAGGGCACCTGTTACAGCATCAGAAAGCAAGGGGGTAAATGGCTTGGACAAGTCCTTAGCCTGTCAAATTAATGACTGAGAGTACAGCAGCCTCAGGCTCCAGGAGAGGTCAAGCACATCCAGCCTGGCAAGAGGTGGTGATGAAAGAGCTGATAGCAGCTGGCCCGGGGTTGAATGGAGAGAGCATAAAGGATTTAATACATCTCTCTGTTGCTGTTGTGGGTCACTGCTTCAGTGCACCCCAGAGTGTCTGCAAGACTCATTATCATGGCTTCACTCCTGGGGTCTGAATCCAGACTGCATCTTTTCAATTAGTCCAGCAGGCAGAGCAGAATGCCTCAGCTGAGCTTTATCTGGGAGAAGAATCAGCTGCTTCCCTGGGCACAGCCTGCTTTGTGACAGAAGTAGGGTGTGCAAGGGACAGCCCCAGCGGCAGAGAGAGGGTGGGACTGAAATGCTGCCCTCCAGAGAGCTTCTCTCTTCTGCCGAGTGAAGCTGGCAGTGGCACACCGATCGCTGTTGGAGCAGAGCTGCTCCGTTCTGAAGCAAGGAAGTCAGTTCCACCTGCAAGGTCAGGTCTGGGCAGGGTACCAGAGGTGTCGCCACTGGTCAGTATCACTCCCACCTGCAGAAGATGTTCTGTCTCCAGGTGCATATGGAAGGTGTCTCATGGATTTGTCTTAAACGTTGTCCTGAAGGCTCTCCTGTAGCCTCTCCACCTTTTTAACACCTCTGAGGCTGTCTGCAGCAGCCTTCATGCTCTGCAGGTGCTCACTTCTGGTCTTTGCAGACCTCTTCTCCTGCAAACTTCCTGCTGCCTTACTCGGCTCTCCTGTCACAAATGAATTCCTTCTTCTAAGGAGAAAAGCCTCTTTAGCTGAATTATGTGAATCATATCAAACATTTGGATCTTTTAATCTCACAAACTGCTTTGGTGTGTCCAGCTCGGGGGCCCTCAACACAACAAGGTCATGAACCCGATGGAGAGGATCCAGAAGAGAGCCATGAAAATGATGAGAGGGCTGGAGCACATTCCCTGTGGGGACAGGCTGGGAGAGTTGGGGCTGTTCAGCCTGGAGAAGAGAAGGCTCCAAGGACACCTTAGAGCAGCCTGCCAGTACCTGGGAGAGGCTGCAGGAGACCTGGGGAGGGGATTTTGACATGGGCTGGGAGTGACAGGACAAGGGACAATGATTTGAAACTGGAGCAGGGTAGACTTAGAGGGGGCATTAGGAAGAGGTGCTTCACAATGAGGGTGGTGAAGCACTGTTCCCCAGGGACATGGTGGAGGTCCCATCCACAGAGACACTCGAGATCAGGCTTGACAAGGCTCTGAGCAACCTGCTCTGGTTACTGCGAGGGTTTGGACAAGATGACCTCTGGAGGTCACTCCCAGTACATTCTCTGAGACACCGAGAGGTGAAGTGGGTAACTTAGCCAGACCAGCCCAAGTGGCCTCTGCAAACGTGCTGATGGTTTGGACAGCACAAGGATCTGCCAGGTCTGGCCACGAGACACCGACTGAAGCCTTTGTTCCCTAACGTTGCTGCTTCATCTCCATTGCAGTCCCTGAGCAGCCTGCCCCGGGCAGCACAGACTACGCCTTTGAGGTAGGCTTCATAACACAATAGGTTGGTTTTTGAAGTACCATCTTGAATATTTCCAAAGATGCCTTTCAACAAATGTTTACATTACTGTTTCCATTTCACTTTGCCTGCCTGGGTCTAGATGCCTTTTCTCTGTGTTTCCAGGGAAAATAGGCTGTGCTGTTAAAACTTCTTCCTCTTGCAGATGGCCATTTCCAACATCCGCTATGGAGAAGGAGTTACTAAAGAGATTGGCATGGTAAGCTCCTGTGAGCCCATCATGGGTCAAAAGGGATCTTCTAAAGCCTGCTCGGTGCTATCAATCCATCTTACAGGGAACAGCTTGCTGCTTGCAGCCCAGAAGGCCAGTGGCAGCCTGGGCTGCAGCAAAAGCAGTGTGGCCAGAGATGGAGAGAGCTGATGCTGCCCCTCTGCTCTCTGCTCTGCTCTGCTGAGACCTCACCTGCACTGCTGTGTCCAGCTCTGGAGCCCTCAACACAGAGAGGACATGGACCTGATGGAGAGGGTCCCAAGGAGGCCACAAAGATGATCAGAGGGCTGCAGAACCTCTGCTGTTGGGGCTGTTCATCTTGGAGAAGAGAAGGCTCTGGGGAGACCTTAGAGCTGCATTTCAGTGTCTGCAGGGGACCTACAGGCAGCATGGGGAGGGACTGTTCAGAAGGGCCTGTGGGGACAGGACAAGAGGCAATGGTTTGAAACTGGAGCAGGGCAGAGTTAGGTTGGGCATCAGGAGGAAGTTCTGCAGTCAGGGTGGGGAGACACTGGCAGAGGCTGCCCAGGGCTGTGGTTGAGGCCCCATCCCTGGAGACATTGGAGATCAGACTGATGTGTCCCTGGGCAGCCTGCTCTAGCTGGAGACTGAGAGGCTGTGCCAGTGAGTGGCACAATCTTCTCTTGGCCTTTTCATGGTACTTAATTTCATCCTTGTTGCAGGACCTGCAGAACCTTGGTGCCAGAAGGGTTTGCCTGATGACAGATAAAAACCTCTCCCAGCTGCCTCCTGTGAAGGCAGTGTTGGACTCCTTGGCAAAGCACGGCATAAACTTTCAGATGTACAACAACGTCCGGGTGGAACCAACGGACCAAAGGTAGCCTTCAGCAGAGTGCTGCTGCTCCAGGAGGGGCCTGTGTCCTGGCAGCATGGCACAGAGCATCTGCACACCTCCTTGGCACCACTCACCTCCAGAGTTAGTTCCTCTGTGTGCTGTTTTCCTCCTCACTGGGAAGCTGCTGTTGTTTTCCAAGCTTCCTGGATGCCATTGAATTTGCTAAGAAGGGAGAGTTTGATGCCTATGTGGCTGTTGGAGGTGGCTCTGTGATGGACACCTGTAAGGCTGCCAACCTGTATGCATCCAGCCCTGCCTCGGACTTCCTGGACTACGTCAACGCTCCCATTGGGAAGGGGCAGCCTGTCACTGTGCCCCTCAAGCCACTCATTGCAGGTAAAGCAGGACAGAGTGTGTGCAGAGGCTCTGGGTGGTAGTTCTGCTGCAGTCACTCTCCTCTGCTGCTTCACCTCCCCGTGGTGCTTCTCCATCTGTATTCAGCAGCAATGCTGCTGTTTGCTTCAGTGGAGTTACAGTCCCAGGCTGTGGCATCAGCTTGTCTTGTGCAGCTGAGTTTTGGCACAGTCTTGTGCAGCTGAGTTTTGGCACTGTCTTGTGCAGCTGAGTTTTGGCACTGTCTTGTGCAGCTGAGTTTTGGCACTGTCTTGTGCAGCTGAGTTTTGGCACAGTCTTGTGCAGCTGAGTTTTGGCACAGTCTTGTGCAGCTGAGTTTTGGCACTGTCTTGTGCAGCTGAGTTTTGGCACTGTCTTGTGCAGCTGAGTTTTGGCATTGTCTTGTGCAGCTGAGTTTTGTCCTCTTGCTGACAAAAGAGATCAAAGTGGTGACTCCTTTTTGAGCTGTAGGTTGACATAGAATCATAGAATCAAGCAGGTTGGAAGAGAACTCGGAGCCCATCCAGTCCAGCCTAGCACCCAGCCCTGGCCAAGCAACCAGACCATGGCACTAAGTGCCCCAGCCAGGCTTGGCTTCAACACCTCCAGGCACGGTGACTCCACCACCTCCCTGGGCAGCCCATTCCAATGCCAATCACTCTCTCTGCCAACAACTTCCTCCTAACATCCAGCCTAGACCTCCCCAGGCACAGCTTGAGGCTGTGTCCCCTTGTTCTGTTAGAATAGAATAGAATCAACCAGGTTGGAAGAGACCTCCAAGGTCATCCAGTCCAACCTATCACCCAGCCCTATCCAGTCAACCAGGTGTTGCTGGATGCCTGGGAACAGAGCCCAAACCCACCTGGTTACAGCCTCCCTTCAGGTAGTTGTAAGCAGCAATGAGCTCTGCCCTGAGCCTCCTCTTCTCCAGGGATCCCTCTGAGATCTCCTGTGGTTTTGGTGGCATCACTGTTCTGCTTTTGTTTTGCAAGATTCCCTCTTAATTATTGTTTCTTTTCTCTTCATTCTCTCCTTTTAAGTTCCCACCACAGCTGGCACTGGGAGTGAAACCACTGGTGTTGCCATTTTTGACTTCAAAGAGCTCAAAGTGAAAACTGGTGAGTTTTGCTGTGCCAGACAATGACTTTTCTAAGGTCTTCAGCAGTTCCCTGCCTTGAAAGAAAGGGCTGCTGCTTGCCATTGCAGGTGGCATCTCTCTTGCTTCAGCTGCCACAGGCAAGTTTGAAGGCTCCAAGGTTTCCTCCTTGAATCCAAAGTGCAGCATCTTAACGTCACGAAATACCTCTGTAATGCAGCAGATTAGAGCTGGAAGGCAACACAGGAAGCTAAAATCTTTCAAGTTCTTAAATGGCAGAAAATGTTAATTTGCAAAAGAAATTTCTCCTTGCTGCCAGGGTCAGCCCAACTGTTCCTTATTTCCTCTGCCTTTTGCTTTCAGCTTTCAAGCCTCTGCTCCTTTGTTGTGTAATTGCAACCAAATGTTGCTTTTCCTGGCTTTGGAAACCTCAGGCTTGAGATGCTGTGCACACGAGGGGCACTGCCTTCCTTTGGCCTTTTCATCCCTGGCAAACGAAGGTTAGGGCTAAAATGCCATCCTAAGCTGCACTGCTGTTTGAGGGGCTGAGTTCAGCTTGTCTCATTCCACCTCCTTACAGATAAATCAACAGCAAAAAAATTCATCTCCTTAACTCATTTTCTCACTTGCCCATTGCAGGAATCGCTTCCAGAGCCATTAAGCCAACGTTAGGCATCATTGATCCTCTGCACACGCTGTCTATGCCTGAGAGGGTCGTGGCCAACAGTGGCTTTGATGTGCTTTGGTGAGTTTGCTGTCTGGGCTGCAGCTTGAGTTTGTCACCACTTTGGATTTTTTTCTTACCATGAAGACTGCAGGAAAAAGCTACACAGCTCTCAGGAGCAGGAAAGGGAGGGTCTGTTCTGGCCAAGGTCTTATACTTTCCTCTTGGTTTCACAACCTCCCTCAGAATGTGTGGAGGCCTCGTTGCTCTCTGCAGCTCCCTGAAAGGAGGCTGGAGGGAGGAGGGGGTTGGGCTCTGCTCCCCAGCACCAGGTGATAGGAGAGGAAATGGCCTGAAATTGTGCCAGGAGAGGGCTAGGTTGGAGATGAGGAACAATTTCTGTGCTGCAACAGTGGTCAGGCACTGGCAGAGGCTGTCCAGGGAGGTGATGGAGTCCCCATCCCTGGAGGGGGTTCAGGAAGCCTGGGGCCATGAAAAACCTTTACCTAATGTCCAATCTAAACTTCCCCAGCCTCAGCTTGAGGCCATTGCCCCTTGTTCTGTCTCCAGTGACCTGTGAGAAGAGCCCAGCAGCAGCCTCTGCACAATGTCCCTTCAGGTAGCTGTTTTGCATGCAGAGTGGTCGGGGCTGGGATGAGCTGCCCAGGGAGGTGCTGGACTCGCCCAGCCTGGCTGTGTTTCAGGGTGGTTTGGCTGCGGTGCTGGGGCTATGGTTTAAGGTGAACCTTGCAGAGCAGGGTTCCAGGTTGGACTTGGTGACCCTGAGGGGCTGTGCCAGCCTGGCTGTTTGTGTGCTCTTTCCCTCAGCCACGCTCTGGAGTCCTACACTGCTCTGCCCTACGACCAGCGCAGCCCCTGCCCTGCCAGCCCCCTCGCCCGCCCAGCCTACCAGGGCAGCAACCCCATCAGCGACGTCTGGGCCCTGCAGGCCCTGCGCATCGTGGCCAAGTACCTGAAGAGGTAACAGCTCGCAGCAGCCTGCCCTGGAGCCCACAGCAGCAAACCTTCCCTCGCTCCTCTGCGCTCCTCTGCAGTGCAGAAAGGTTTTCAGACACAACCGGAAGGAAGTTTAGAGTCGTCTTGGGAAGCAGCTTTGTAATGTCTCTACACAGCTGAGTCCTCAGTTAAAGTCACTCCAGGCAGGTAGAGGAGCAACCTCCACATCTTCTGAAGAATCTGCTTCCTGGGACAGCATCAGTAGAAGGTGTAGGAGCCCGAAGGAGATGCTGCTGGTGCCACTTTTGTCACCTCCAGCAGAGATGAAGGTGCTTCTAGCTCCATCAGGGTAACCACAGCACTTCATGTACAGAAGGATTAGTTTGTGCTCAGCAGACCTTTCACTTAGATTAGGTTTTGACTGCTCTGGGAGCTGGGTTTGGTCCCAGCCAGTGACGTTTTGCTCTGTATACAGCTTCTGTACCCCAGTGTGGGGGCTTTGTAGAAGACTTCTCACAGCACTTAGCTAACCCAAGCAATTGCTTGTTCCCACGAGGTCTCTTCAGGGGACTGTTTCTCCATGCTGTCAAGCTGCCCCGAGCAGCCTGATGGGAAGGGAGGTGAGGAACCCTGTCCTGTCCTCACAGAGATGGCAAGGTCCAGACCTCACCAGGGGGTGAAAGCTGGAGTGGCCTTGGAGCTGTTGCCACAGCTCCTCAGGTTGGCTAAATTCACTCAGGTTTTGGCAAAGTGAAAGGAAACTTGCCCCAGTCTGCTCTGGATGCAGAGCAGGGCTGCTCTCCGGCTGAACTGTGACCAGATCCTATTGCCAGTCAGCTTATCTTAGAGGGCTTTGCACATCTGCCCACAAAGCAGCCCTCTCTGCCTTTGCCTGAGCCAGCTCTGTTGGAACTCACTGCTGCTGTTGTCTCCATGGTGCACAGAGCCATCAGAAACCCTGAAGACCGTGAAGCAAGAGCCAGCATGCACCTGGCAAGTGCTTTTGCTGGCATTGGCTTTGGCAATGCTGGTGTTCACCTCTGGTGAGTACACATAAACGTCCAAGGTCAGCTCCAGCCTGGCACAGATGTCACTGCCTTTATTGCTGCATACATGTGTGAGAAGATTCATAGTTCACAGAATAGGTTGGGTTGGAAGGGACCAGTTCCAACCCCCCTGCCATGGGCAGGGACATCTCCCACTAGATCACATTGCTCAAGGCCTCATCCAGCCTGGCCTTGAACACCTCCAGGGAGCAGGCATCCACAGCCTCCCTGGGCAACCTGTACCAGTGTCTCCTTGCCCTCACTGGAGAGAATTCCTTCCTCATCTCCAGTCTAATCTGCCCTCTGCCAGCTTCAGTCCCTTCCCTCTCGTCCTGTCACTACACCATGTCCCAGCCCAGGCTGATGGGCTCTTGGTGCTTCTGTGCACGAGGACTGTGTGTGCTGCTGTCTGGAGAAGAGAAGACTGAGAGGGGATTTAATCAATGTCTATAACTATCTGAGGGCTGGGAGTCAGGAGCGGGGAGGCTCTACTCACTGCTCCCTGGGATAGGACAAGCAGCAATGGATGGAAGGTGCAGCACAGGAGGTTCCAGCTCAGCACAAGGGGGAACTTCTTGACTGGAAGGGTCCCAGAGCACTGGCACAGGCTGCCCAGAGAGGCTGTGGAGACTTTGAAGGCCTGCCTGGATATGTTCTTGTGTGCCCTGAGCTGGATTGGATAGTCCTGCTCTGACAGGAAGGTTGGACTGGATGAGTTCTTTGGGTCCCTTCCAACTCCTGACACTCAGCTCTAGCCCTGTGAAAGCCATGAGACAGGCACCTTCTCTACCTTCCTTGGTAGCCAAAAACAATGGGGAAAAGAGACAAATATTAATGGCATCTAAAATGTTGGATGTCATGGCAGCTGTCCTGCAGTGAGGTCATTTGTGCCATTCCTGACCTGGTGCAGATATCTGTCACTTGGCCCAGGGAGCAGGCATTCAGCAGCCTGAAGTGAGCTGGAATATTGCAAGGCAAAGCTCTTCCATGCAGGTGAAAGTCTCTGAGGAGCAAAACCTGAGCCTAAGTTGTGTGGAGAAGTTATCAGCAGCCATTCCCTTCAGAGAGCTTCCTTCATTCCTTCTGCCTGAGCAAATCCACTCCTGAACTGTACTTTAGTGTTTCTTTTTCTCAGGCTGGACTGCAGGTTGTGCTCTTTGGGGCACATCTGAGCATCTCTCAGTCCAGGCAGTGGAGGAATAACTCTCCACACTTGCAAAGTGAGGAGGTGCTGCTTAGCTTTAGCTTTGGGCTTCTGTGGAGTTTGGGGGTTTTGCTTGGTTGTTGTTTTGTCTGGGGGGTTTGTGCTTGGTTTTGGGTTTACTGTTCTGGCTGTTTCTGGGTTTGTCTGGGTGCTGGGTTTTGTGTGTGTGGCTCTTTATTTGCTGGGGGGGTTGTCTGGTTGTTTGGAAGGGCTGTTTGTTTGGTTTGGCTTTTTACAGCCAAGTGCCTGAGGTGCAGAGTGGGTGAGGGTTTTCCGTGCCCAACATCCACACCGTACCCAAATACCTTCTAACCACCCTTGCCTCAGCCTGCCCTGCAGAAGCCTGACCACAGACATTTCCCAAATGCCAGGAGAGCTTCCCTAACCACCTTCCCTCTCTGTTCCAGCCACGGGATGTCTTACCCCATCTCTGGTTTGGTGAAAACCTACAAGGCAAAGGATTATAATGTGGATCACTCTCTCGTGGTAAAGCTTGGCTTTGTGTCACACCTGCCTGTCATCACAGGTTAATGAGCACTAAAGCACACTGAAGTGCATGCCCTGCTGATGTGGATTTATTCTTTCTTCTTTCTTTCCCTCTCCAGCCCCACGGCCTCTCAGTGGTGCTGACCTCCCCAGCAGTGTTTGCCTTCACAGCACAGATACGTCCTGAGAGACACTTGGAAGCTGCTGAGATCCTGGGTAGGAATTTCTGTGGGTACAACTTGCTCACACCAATGGAATTCTTTCCAACATGGCTTTTGGGGAGGAAAAAGAGAACTGGTGTGTGCAAGCAGTCATAGTTGGTTGTTATTTGTACCTTAGCTCAGGCTTTTTCTGCGCTGGGCTGCTGTAGCCAAGCTGCTGCCGGTGCCCATGCTTGCTGGCAGTGATCACAGCCACTTGTGCAGCAGTGGAGAGAGCAGGGAGAAAGTGGTCAGGGCAGCTCTGCTGGCACTTGGGAAGTGTCTGTTCAGCCCCTTGTATGGGCAGGCTGCTGCACACAAGTCACAGTGATCCAGTCACAGGACTGCCCACACTGCTGCCTACCAGCAGCTGCTCCATCACCCCATGAGCCCTCCCCACAGAGAGAAGGGGAGCAGGAAGAAAGGAGGAGACCTACAGGCTGAAGTAAAAGTGGATTTGGTGGAGCAGCCAAATTAGTGCCAATGCCAACACAAAATATGCAAAGTTAAACTCACCCAGCAACAGAGCAGGAAGGCAGTGCTTGGGAGCAGGAGAACAGGAGCAAGGTCAGGAGAAGCCTCAGCAAGAGCAGGAGCCCAGGCAAGGAGCTGCACTTTCACCGATCTCCCCTCTTTGTGCTGAGGGTGATGTGTCTGGGATGAGATTCACCTGAGGCCAGCTCAGCTGCCCTGGCTGACTCCAAACTGCTGACTGCTGGCCCAGGGTTTTGTGCCAGCCATACCAGTGAAATTACAGCAGCACTGTGAGGTTCTAGAGTGAGCCTGCTGCACAGCCAGTGAAAGCATCACAGGCTTTTGGAGAGGATGGGAGCCAGCGTGGCCAGGAAAGCTGCACTGAGGGCAGGTCCCAGGTGTTGGACAAATGTTGGCTGGGAGGTTGTGCAGCCTTCCTGCTGAGTGTACAGCCCTGCCTGTGCCTGAAGCCAGAACACAAACCTAGAGTCATAGTTCATAGAATGGTTTAGGCTGGAAGAGACCTTAAAGCTCATCCAGCTCCCACCCTATGGCAGGGACACCTCCCACCAGCCCAGATTGCTCAAGGCCTCATCCAGCCTGGCCTTGAGCACATCCACAGCCTCCATGGCCAACCTGTGCCAGTGTCTCTCCAGCCTTGCCATAAAGATTTTTTTCCTCCTCTCCAGTCTAAATCTCCTCTGTTCCACTTCAAAGCCATTGTCCTTCCTCCTGTCACTCCTGACCCCTCTAAACAGTCCCTCTCCAGCCACCTTCTAGGTCTCCTTCAGACACTGGCAGGCTGCTCTAAGGTCTCCCTGGAGCCTTCCCTTCTCCAGGCTGAACAGCCCCAACTCCCCCAGCCTGTCCCCAGAGGCTTCTCCAGCCCTCTCATCATTTTTGTGGTCTCCTCTGGACCAGCTCCAGCAGCTCCATGTCCCTTTTGCACTGGGGGCCCCAGAACTGGAGGCAGTGCCCCCGGTGGGGTCTCAGCAGAGCAGAGAGGCAGAATCCCCTCCCTCATCCTGCTGCTCTCCCTGCTTTGGCTGCAGCTCAGGATGAAGCTAAATGCAGAATGTCTGTGTCCCTGCAGCCACAACACACAGCTCGAGCAGCCTAAGAAGCACAAAAAGGTAGAGTCAGGAGGGGCTTCTGGCCTGCAAAGCACACCAGAGGCTCTGAGCTCTGGAGTGGTTGGAAAGCAGCTCCTTTAGCTTCTGTGGTGTCTGGCTAGGCTCAAACTAGCACAGAACTGCTGCCAACAACTCTGTCTCTGAAAGCTCTGATCATGTCCTCTATAGAAAGTTAATCTGCATTGTTGTCTGCTTTGCTGTAGAGGGACTCTGCTGCAAACATGCCCCAGGGAACTGCATTTGTCCATTCCCACCTGGGCTGTTTACTTCTGGTTCCAGTCCAGAGTCCAACTGACTTCAGTAGCTGATTCAGATCTGAGCTGCTGCCAAGTGCAGTGACTGAGAGGGTATTTGATGGTGTGTGTGCAGCTGTGAATTTGGGTACAGCCAGGAAAAGCTTCATACCTCCCTGGGTGGATTCTTCAGCAGCTGAGATAGGTGTGCCTGTGGCCAAGGTCTGCCTTTGCCAGGCTGATGACTCCTTTAGGCTGAGCAGAAAACAAGCACTGAAATTACAGCAAGATTTTCAAACTGCCCTTCACATTTGCTGCCTTCCCCCCTTCCTCCTCCCTTTTCCTCATACTTTATATTGGATATAAATTCCATCTCCTCCTCTGCAGCAAAACCCAGGCTAAGCTCAGACTGCATGACACAACCCCCCCAGCACAAGACTTCACAGCAGAGTCTGTCACACTTTATTTATCAGTTGCTCCCAGATTCCAGCTCCTGCAGCACTGCCAGAATGTCTGAGCTCCTCAGATGAGCTTTGCTGGACTCCACTCCAAGCCCCTCTCAGTGTTGTGCTGAACTGTTTGTGTCACAGAAGATGTTTTCTTTCCTGTAGCTGTGTTGTGCTGTTACTCATCACCTCAGAATGGACCTAACATAGTTCTGGTGTGACATCACTGGGGTCATACAGAGAACAAATTTAGTTCAGCTTCCCTGGGGAGGAGGTCCTGTGGAGGAACCTGTGCCTTCTGCCTGGACTTGGGTTACTGTTGCTTGTCAGTAAGTCCTGACCATGGCTTGAGGAAGGGGAAGAAGCTGTTCTGTAAGAAATGCTGCTCAGCTCTCGTTCCCTATCGGTGCTTTCAGCCCTGTTGAGTAGGTGTTTCAGGCACCAGTTCCTCCTCCTCAGCTCTGCACTGTCCCAGACAGGTCAGCACGTCCTCAAATACCAGAACGGGCTGCCCAGAGAGGTGGTGGAGACCCCATCCCTGGAGACGTTCAAGGTCAAACTCGATGGGGCCCTGAGCAATCTGCTGCAGTTAGAGGTGTCCCTGCTGACTGCAGGAGAGTTGGACAAGATGTCCTTTCAGGGTCCCTTCCAACCAGACGCATTCTGTGGTCCTGTGGCATCAAGTTTAGGCTTTTCTTAGCCCTCTGTCCGTCTCTAGTTCTCCCTTTGAAGGTGAGACTGAGCAGCGCAGTCCCCTAGATGTCAGCAAACTCCAAGGCTTCCTGTGAAGCTCGGGTTTGGCACAGCCTCCGCGAAAACACCTCTGAGGCTGCAGCCTCAGCTCCTTCTTCAGCAGTTAGTCCGACGGGGAAGAGCTACTGCCCTCTGACAGGGCAGCAGTTACCTGCTCTGCTGAGCTGGTTGGAGCTCACCCCTCACAGGGCAGCAGTTACCTGCATCTCCTGAGCTGGTTGGAGCTCACCCCTCCCAGGGCAGCAGGTACCTGCTCTGCTGAGCTGGCTGGAGCTCACCCCTCCCAGGGCAGCAGGTACCTGCTCTGCTGAGCTGGCTGGAGCTCACCCCTCCCAGGGCAGCAGGTACCTGCTCTGCTGAGCTGGTTGGAGCTCACCCCTCACAGGCTGCCCCAGCCGTGGATGTATCCTGACCCCTCTTTGTCACTCGGTGTTACCGTGGGGCTGTGCCTGTTAGGAGTGGGTCTGCATTCAGCTGCTACTCTGATTCAAGTCGGTGCAGAAGAGGCTTCCTCTGCTCTCCCCCGCTACAGTCGAGGCATTATGTCCTATTCCAGGAGCTGACATCCGCACCGCCAGGATCAAAGAGGCAGGCTTGGTTTTGGCAGACACGCTCCGGAAATTCCTGTTTGATCTGAATGTTGACGATGGCTTAGCTGCGATCGGCTACTCCCCGGCAGACATCCCTGCCCTGGTCAGAGGCACCCTGCCCCAGGTGAGACGGCAGCAGACAGCTCCTGCTGCCCACTGCCATCCAGGGGCACGTCAGGGGGGGTCAACACTCGTCCTAGTCTTACGTGAGAGCAGTGGCGATGGGGACAGGCCAGGATGGCCCGGAGGGGCTGTGTCTCTGCACAGCTCAGGGCTGCCTTCTCGCTGAGCATCCTGCAGCCTGCTCCTCACATGGCTTCAGGAGAGCCTGAGTGCTGGGCTGGGTGCTGGGCTGGGTGCTGGCCTGTGTCTTTCACCACCACAGCTTTCACCAGGATGGTGTTTGTCAGAGCCCTCTGATGACTGCAGAAGATCCTTTCCAAGCTGGATGTTTCTGTGGTTCTGTGGCTGTGTGCTCTGCTGCTTGCAGCTGGCTCTCGGTGGTGTGTGCAGGCTGGGCTGTAGGCACAGCCTGGCTTCCCAGCTCACTTTGCATCCCACTTTTCCATATTGAGAAGCTGCACTTTTCTTCCCAGATGGCTTTATTGTTCCCCTGACCCCCAGCAGAATTTGAATCAAGGTCCCCTGGGATGGCACAGATCAAACTGGTAATACCATTTATTGTTTCAGTGCTCACAGAGACACTGCAAAAAGCAGCACAAAGCAAAATCCAGAGTCCTCCTCGTTGGATTCATCTGCTGTGGAGTGCTCTGCCTAGGATTTCCCTCCATCGAGTAGCAAGGGCAGTAGGCAGTGCAGAGAGAAGGAACATTGCATAGGCTGAAAGCTCCTTTGGTTTTGCAGCAGTACCTCTGCCCAAGCCTGGCTCTCCTCATTCACAAAACTCAGAGCATTCATACCAGAGGGTCAGCATTAACACTGCTCTCTGATGCCAAGAAGATGACACAAGGTGCAGCTATTCAGCAGGGGCAAGGCCAGGAAGGAAGCTGAGCTCTCTGAGCACACATTACACAGGCCAAGCTTGCAGACTGTCCAGGGGGCATTTGGGAGGGTGGTTTTGATGAATGTGTTGCTTCCTGGGGCCACCCCAAGCACAGCATCTCAGGAGGATGTGTTGGACATAGCTGCAGGAGGGAGGTTCTCCACTGGAAGATACTGGAGAGGTTTTGCTGTTTGTTAGCTCAGCTCAAATCAACTTCTCATTCATTTGCTGATGAATTGTTCTGTCTAAGATGAGCTGAGCAGCAGCAGCTGAACACCTACAGGGCTCCCCACCCTCCGGAGCAGGAGGTGCTTCTGCATTGTCATCCCTGCCCTTGTGGTTCCTATGTCCAGAGGAGCAATGAAGCCTGTGCCTGAGTTTCCTTCTGGCTGGTGCAGCTTCATCACCTGGAATTCTGTCGAGTCACCATCCCATGAAGCCCTCCCCCAGCTCCTTCTGTCCTAGTTCCAAGAGGTCAGAGTGTCTGTTAGGCAGGTTCACCACTGCCCCTTGCTGCCTCCCTTGCTGAGAGGCCGAGTTCCAAGCAGCTTTCACTCTCCCCATCTACAGCAGTTTCTGGGCTTCAAGAGAAGAAGAAGAGTTGTGGTCTGAACATTTTGGTCACTAAATGTTGAGCTCCTGGCTCCAGTGCTAGCAAATGAACTCTGCTGTGAGTGAATGAACCTGTGCCCCCAGCACAGCACCCAGCACACGGCCAGCTGGGACCTGTGTTTGAAGGCTTTGCAGCTGAACCGCCTTCTGCTCATGCTCCTCTGTACTTAGTCACAGGCAGTTGTGGCTGATACATCCTGGGAAGCTGTGCACAGCTGCTGAAGCCTCAGCCTTCGTTGCTGGGTTATTTGCAAAGCCTTGCTGCTCTCTGTGAAGGCCTAGCACAGAGGCACAGGGTACAGCTGCTCTTGCATTCGCTTTGTTTGCAGCCCTCTCTAATCCAGCTCTTTATTCTTGCAGGAGAGAGTGACCAAGCTATCGCCACGGCCCCAGACAGAAGAAGACTTAGCTGCCCTCTTTGAGGCTTCCATGAGGCTTTATTAGCTCAAACAATTGTGTTGTGCATGCTCTGTGCTGGTGATTTACTAGAGATAGAGGCTGAGTCTGTTTGGAGGATGGAGCAACTTGGCTGTCTTTGACTCCAGCACACTGCTGACAGGTCAAGTGATGATCTGTAACCAAATAATGCTCACTGTGCTTTCCTCCTCACTCAGCACTCACTGGTATCAGCTTCCATAAAAACTGCAGCAGATTTCTCCCTTTGCTGGAGGTTTTGGTGTTCTTTAGTGGTGGTCCAAGGGGGAAAGATGTTTTAAAGGCTATTCCAAACCATCCTGCAAATCTGGGGCTTTATTTACACTGTCTGTGATTTTACAAGAGGAAATACTCACAGAATCACAGAATGGCTTGGGCTGGAAAGGGACTTTAAAGGTCATCCAGCTCCAGCCCCCTGCCATGGGCAGGGACACCTCTCACCACCCCAGAGCTGCTCAAGGACTCATTCAGCCTGGCCGTGAACACCTCCTTGGGCAACCTGTGCCAGTGTCTCCCCACTCTCACTGGCAAGAATCTCTTCCTCCTCTCCAGTCTAACTCTGCCCTCTTCGGGGCAGTTCCTCTGCAGAAGATGTCATCTTGCTGCATCTGTCCCACACAGCATCACCCGTCGCGGCCATTCCCCGCCCCTGGGGAGGCCACAGCTGCCTTTTCCTGCTGGGTTCTGTGGAAGGAAGCTATCAGCTGCATCAGGCTGCTTTGTGGGCTGATTGCTGCTGCTGGGCTCCCACAGGTGCTGCCAGTCAGGGCAGCCAGCAGCCGCGGGCAGTGGGGGGGGGCTGTGGTTGGGTATGAAAACGTGGTGGTGTCACAGGCGGCTGCGCTGCGCCCCGCTGGGAGGGAGTCTGCAGCTTCAGAGCACCTCAGCAGATCACCACTGAGACAGGGGAGAGGGGAAGGCAGAAATGAAACCCACATTTTAACACTGCCTTTCTTTTTTTAACCAGTGTCCCCCGGTTGTGGGGAGCTCATTTAAATCAGATTCTGCACCATGACAGAGTCCCAGCAAGATGGGGGTGGGAAAGGACCTCTGGGGATCATCCAGTCCAACCCCTCTGCTAAAGCAGGGCACCCACAGCAGCCTGCCCAGGAGCACAATGGCCTTGGGGGGGTAGGAGGGGGTGGTGGAAGCTCTGCAGAGGAGACTCCACAACCTCTCTGGGCAGCCTGCTCCAGGACTCCAGCAGCCTCATACCAAAGACGTTTCTCCTTCTGCTCAGGTGTTGGTCCCTTTCAGCATCTGATGCATGGAGCTGACACAGCACAAGACAAAGACAAGAAGACCTCCATAACCTCTTTCAGCCTTCTTTCAGCTTGAAAAGTGGAGGAGGAGTGATGATGGTCCAGAGACACAACCCTCAAAAGCTCTTTCTTGTTCCTTGGGCTTTCTCCCAGGCTTCCCTCTGGACAGAGCTTCCCTTGTAGTGGACACAGAACTGAGCAGATCCCAACCAGAACTGAACTGATGAAGGTGTTTGTGTGGAGGCTACCAGGGGGGGCAAAGGGCAAGGGAAGATCATCATTTCTGGGAAAAGCAAAGAGCTGAGCCCACCTGCCTTGGAAGGGACTGACCTCTGTGTCGCTTACAAGCCTGCAAATCCTCTCCTATGTATTTGCAGCATTAATTCCCCTTGTTAGCTGAGGTGATCTACTTTAATCAGATTCCTAGAAACAAGTCAGGTACTTAAAGCAGAAGATCTTTGACACTCCCACCAGCAGCGTCAGGAGAGAGGCCAAAGGCCAAAGGAGAACCAGAGGCACAGACTCACAGACTGCATCAGGTGGGAAGGGGCCCTCAAGGGTCATCTTCTCCAACCCCCCTGCAGTCACCAGGGACATCTCCAGCTAGAGCAGGCTACCCAGAGCCACATCAAGGCTGATCTTGAATGTCTCCAGATAACCTCTTCTATCTCTCCAGAAGCCCTCTGAGGATGACTGGCACCAGAGGGGGTCTCCCAGTTTCCTCCTCCAGACTCAGCTGTATGATTTATGGGCATTTAACACACTTGTGGCACAAAAGCTGCCTCCAAAGCCTCTCGTGTCTGAGACCCACCAGTTCCTATTGCTCCTGCTGTGTTCCAAACCCTCCTCATCCCCAGGCCATCTCCTGCGCTTTCTTGCTGCTTCACAGGCACCAAAACTTAACATCTGGATAAAGAGAGGACTCAAAACTGTGATCCTTTAGAGTAGCTTCAGCTGCTTCCTGCTTTGTAAGTGCCCAGCCCTGGGGTCTCTGAGTGCCACTGCTGCTAGTCCTTGCTTTCAGTTTAATCTCATTTTCACACAGGGCTTAAGCCAGAGGAGGCAATGCCATCTGATGCCATCTGATACCTCCAGAGACCTTCATCCCACCCAGCACGTGTGCTGCACGCGGCCACAGGAGCTTGATGGCTGTGCCAGGACACCCCAGAGGCAAACAAGGTGACAGTTCAGCTTGCCTCAGCCCTTAGACTTACCCATGGGGAGAAATCCTAAGCACGTTGTGCCTGGTTACCCAAGCAGTGGCTTTTCCTCCATGTGGTGTCAGACAGAGTGCAGCTGCAGCAGGAGAGCCACCCCTGCGCCAGCCCAGCAGCCACAGGGTGAGGTTCGCTCCTGAGGCTCTCCAGAAATGGTCATGTTCAGATCAGGAGCCAACGAGGAAAAGAAAGTGGTGTAAAGGAAGAAATGTGGAGTGGGAAAAGCTCCATTTCTTCATGAACATCCAGGGAACTGTTGTTCTTCAAGACACTGAGGAGCTGGAGCAGGTCCACAGAAGGACAACAAAGCTGGGGAAGGGCCTGAAGAGCAGGGCTGGGGAGGAGCAGCTGAGGGAGCTGGGGGTGTGCAGCCTGGAGAAGAGGAGGCTGAGGGGAGAGCTCATTGCACTCTACAGCTGCCTGAGAGGAAACTGGAGGGAGGTGGGGGTTGGGCTCTGCTCCCTAGTACCAGGTGATAGGAGAGGAACTGGCCTGAAATTGTGCCAGGGAAGGGTTAGGTTGGAGATGAGGAAAAATGTCTTTGCTGCAAGAGTGGAAGGGGTTGGCACAGGCTGCCCAGGGAGGTGGTGGAGTCCCCATCCCTGCAGCTGTTCAAGAACCTGTGGCCGTGGCACTTGGGCCATGGTTTAGTGGCCATGGTGGTGCCTGATGGCTGCACTGGATGATCTCAGGGGGCTTTCCAACCCAAACACTTCTGTGATTCACCAGGGGCATAAAGACCTCGTGGGCACTGAGCTTCAGAAGCTCATAAGCCAACAGCAAATGCGAGGGAAGTTCAGCACCCCAAGCAGCCTCTGCTGTCACAGCCCAGCTGGGAGCTGTGGCTCTTGTGCTGACATCTGGAGTGCTCTCTGTGGATTACCTCCATGAGCAGCGCAGCAAAGCTCACTAAGCCTCCACGTGCTCGGCCTGGCCCTGGCTGTGCTGCCAGCTCCATGCAATCCCTGCTGCTGGCACAAGCCCTGCAGGACCTGGTGGTGCTGGGCTCTGTGCTTCTGAGTGAGCATTGTGTGGACTCGCTCAGAGGGGCCTGACCAGCCCAGGGTACATCTGTGGCTGCCCAATTATCTATGTGTATTTTTTTAAGAGGAGCCAACCAAGCTCTTGGGTTTGCTCCTGAGGATCCTGCACTGTCTTCTGTCACTGCTGGGGGATGCTTCCAGCCTGGCTTCCAGCTCCAGAAAGCATTTCCCTTCCTGGTTAGCAGAGGAGTCTGTGGACTGCCCCTTCGCACCTTGCTTCCCTCTCTCCTGGTCCTCTATAAGGAATTTAAAGTTCAGAATGAGTTTTAAGTGCCTCTATCTTGTTCCCATTTGGGTAAAATCTCTTATAGCAGCTTCCAGCCAGAAGCAAATTCAAAGACTACCTTTGGCAATCTTCACTCCCCTCCAGGTGCTCCAGCTCCTTTAATTTGGAACTGGCTGTGCAGACTGCCCATAGTACCAGGGGCAGCTGCTGACAGCAGCAGCTCCCTTCCTTTCATGCAGAGAAGGCAGCAGGGTCTCTATGAGAAGCTCACTTTACATTTTGGGGGGGTTGTTGGTTTTCTTTTTCACTCATGGCAGTTGCAATTCCATTGCCCTAAAATGAAGCAGAGAGATTTCAGTACCTGAAAGGGGCTACAAGAAAGCTGGGGAGGGACTTTTGGCAAGGGCTTGTAGTGACAGAAGGAGGAGCAATGGCTTTGAGCTGGAAGAGGAGAGATTGAGAGCAGAGGTGAGGGAGAAAACAAATTCTTGGCAGTGAGGGTGGGGAGATACTGGAACAGGTTGCACAGGGAGGCTGTGGAGGCTGCAAGCCTGAAAAGTGTTCAAAGCCACTTAAGGTGAGGCCTTAAGCACCCTGGGCTGGTGGGGGATGTCCTTGCCCATGGCAGGGGGCTGGAACTGGATGAGCTTTAAGGTCCCTTCCAAACCAGTCTGTGATTCTCTGATGGTTCTGTGATTTCCCTCCCATGAGAAGCTCCTCTTGCATCACATCAGGCAGAAGTGGTTCAGAGCTGCTGTCCACAGCCTGTCTGTGCAGTTGTCTCCCACCTCATGCTGAAATGGTTAACTGTGCACACCTCTGGGTCCCAATCCCACTCCAAAAATACCCAGAGTTTATCCTTATCATGTTGCCCAGCTCATGGTAAGCAACAGGCTCAAGTGGCTCAGTGGAGATTAGATTCACCTCTTACGCAAGAAGGGGCAAGAGCCAGGGACCTGCCTGGGGAGCAGCTCAGTGCCCTGCGGGCCAGGGAATCCCTTGGCAACATCCTCGGGAGTACTGGGATGCTTCCTAGGGCCTGCAGTGGGAGGATGCAATGCTGCAAAGACAGTCACTTGCAAAGGCCAGGATATGGTCTAGAGGCTTCTGATACTTAAATCACTCCAAGTTTTAATTACAGGCTTCATAACCATACTTAATTGTATTTGAATTTGATTCACCTTGTCAGCTCTCTGCACACTGCCTCATGCCCACAGCATCACAGTCTGTAAAGGGTCAAAGCCTGCCCTCACCAGGAACACACTGAATGCAGCTCCTGAGCCTCCTCACTGCAGTTTCCACGTCCCTCAACAAACACTGCTGCTGGGAGGCTGCTGGAGCCCTGGGGCAGGTTGCCCAGAGAGGTTGTGGAGTCTCCTCTGCAGAGCTTCCAAACCCACCTGGCCATTGTGATCCTGGGCAAGCTGCTGTGGGTGCTCTGCTTTAGCAGGAGAGTTGGACTGGATGATCCCCAGAGGTCCCTTCCAACCCCATCCATGCTGGGATTCAAGGGCTAAAAAACATCTTTAGGTCATAGCTAGGAAAGCATCAACTCATCTGCAGAAGTGCCTCCTCACAGGACTCTGCCTGTCCAAAAATGAAACAATTAGATTGCTTATAGCTTCCCTTCCCCCTTTTTGGGCCAGCTCCTCGGTGTTGCTCTCCATTATTTTTGTCCTACCCTTTGGAGAGCCTCCCAAGGCTTCCTGCACAGCCGCCTGGCTCCATTCAGCCAGCCGAGTCTGCGCTGATCTTTTTCTCGGCAGCTAATAGATTTGGGTTGATTGCTTGACACGGGGACAATGAGGGGACCAACAATGGCCCTCGTGCCCGTGCAGCTCCCATCTGTTGAGTGCCTGCTCCTTCAGAGGGAGCTGGGCAGGGACAGCTGAGCAGGCCAGCCCAGCCTGATGTTAATGACATCAGTCATACAAGCAGAACATGTGGCCCAATAAATCAAAACCTAATTGAAGGGTTTGGGGTGGGGATTTTTGCTTAATTCTATCCCATTTCAAACCGGGACAATGCCCCCAGCCCCTGGACAGCAGGAGGCTGTCCTAGGAGGAGACAAGTGACACTGGCTTCTCTCTTTGCTCCTCCTTCCACTCGACGGAAAGGCTTCCAAGCTCGGGATGTGTGGTTGACCAATGTTTAATGTCCCAAGGAGTGTGAGGGTGGCAGCCCAGGTCCGCTGGCACTCTCCATCTGGGTCTGCTGGTGGCAGACATCCACGGGAGAAGACAGCTCCGGGTTCTGTGCTAATTGCACACACGTGTTCCTAACAGGGGCTGCTCATTAGGCTGCTGTAATTTCATAGCATTACTCATACTTCAAAGTGCCTCTGCTGCAGCTTGCAAGGCAAAGTTTCCTATCTCTGGTGCCCACAGCAGCAGCAAACTGGGGGAGATGTGGAAAGGACAATTTCTGATGGAAGCATTAAGGAATGAAAAGCTTTGGCAAGGAGAGAATTTACTGAAGTGCATAAACATGGAACGAGGCACCAGGACCATCCAGTCTTGTAGGAACCCAGCTACGGCTGAGCCACCTCCCCCTGCAAGCCCTGAAGTGCAGGGGACACAGACCCACACGCAGCCACCCAAAGTGCCCCTCTTTAACCAGCTCTGTTTCAAACACCACACTGAAGTGCCCCAAGTTTTCATTTCTGCACTTAAAAAGTAAAGCACAAAACACTTTTCTTAATTCACCTGGAGGCAGCTCCTCGTTTTATGGGAGGAGCAGATTTTCATGGCAAATGTAAGTGCACCAAGTGAGCCCAGCTCCAGTCAAAAATCCTTGCAGCGCTTCTCTAGCGCTTTATTTGCCTCCGCACTGCCTGCACGGAGCAGACTGCAATTATTGGCCACTTAGTGCAGAGCATTCTCCAAAGTGGCAAAAGGAGACCTGGCAGAAAATGCTGCTCCCTGAGCAGAAGCTGGAGGAGCAGCTCCATGAAGTCTTTGCGTTAACAGCCCTCACAGAAAGGCAGATGGGAGCAGAAAATGTTGCGATGAAGAATATGGAATGAGATGAGATCACAGCACCGGTCTGGCCTTTGTAGGTCTGGACAATGATCAGAGCCAGATTGGATTAGTGAAACCTATTTACCAGAAGTTCAGAGTGCTTGCATGAAGCTGAAAGCCAGTCGGGAGGGAGAGGTGGAAAATGCACCAGATTTACAGCTGCAGCGACGAGAACTTGGAGGTTTTCACCACCGTCATTTCATCCAAAAGTGAGTACGGAGCGAACCCTTCCGTAGCCGCGGCCGGAGGGCTTCCGCCGCGCCGGGAGGGTTAACGGCAGGGAGATGTCTGCAGGGAGCAGCCCCTCTGCGCTGCCCTGCCGTGCTGTGCCATGCCATGCCCTGCCGTGCTGTGCCATGCCATTCTATGTCGTGTCGTGCCATGCTGTGTCGTGCCGTGCTCCGCTCCCAGCCCCACGCTCGCTGCTTGCCTCGGGAGCTAACCCCTGCGGGTGCCTCGGCACCGTGGCTGTGTGAACTCTTGGTGCCGGTGAAACTGGAAGCGCTGGGCTCGGTGTGGGCACACCTGTGAGCTGGCTGCCGAGGTGGCAGCTCGTAGGTGTGCGGCGGAGGAGCGGCTGAAGCCGGGCGAGCAGGCAGCAGGTCGGGAGAAGCGGGGCAGCCGCGGCAGCGCTGGGTTTAATCACCGCCGCCGTCGGCGGAGCATTTCCAAAGCCGTGCCCTGGAAATGAATGCATGATTAACATTAATTGCTTGTAATGAAGAGTAAGGACCGGACAAAGCCCAGCCTGCCTTTGATTGAGCAAATTAGTTTAAACTCCATGGCTGCATACTTCAGCAACAAGAGCGCAGGGGAAAGCAGGGAAAACAAATCGTGGGGCCAGGTCTTTGCTTGCGAGCTGCGAGCACGAGCCCTCGGCTGCTCCATCCCAGCATCTGGGTGGGAACGACAAAGGGAACTGTCACTGGGATTGGGTTTGCTGCCCAAAAGCTGGGCTGTGCGGCCACACATCCTTCCCCGGGCAACGCCGGCAGCAGCACCTGCGAGATTTGTTCCTCCCGCCCCGCTCCTGCTCCCTGTGGAAACGGTGTTAGCCCCCTGCTCTGCCTTGCTTTGCAGGCTGGGCACTGCTGGCTGCCCCCTCACTCCTCTGCTCTCACTGGTCATTCGAGTGCTGGCTGGGGCTGTGACATCCCCTTGGTGTCTCTGGTTTTCCTCAGCCACTCGCTCTGGCAGGTGACAGGCAGGGAGCTGGGCTCTGGCTCACACAGACTGAAAATCAGCGAACTTGTCTCCGCGGGGCACGTTCTTGTGGTGTCCCTTGTGCACCAGCCTGGGGACCTGTAAACTGTGCTCGTCTCACTGCCCAGGGAAACGCCTAAACCAGCAGAGACAAGGAGGTCTCTGCTTGCACCGCCGAACCTTTCTGCACTTGGGTGTTTCACTTGTGAGCAATTCGCTCACACAGAGGTGACTGCAACAGCTTCAAGAGCAAGTTACAAGATATCCCTTGGAAAAAGCCCCACCTCTGCCATGTTTGTCTGGTTCCCGTCCTGCACGCTCCGTGGTTTAAAATCCAAACTCTGCAGAAGGCAGTAGAGATCCTTGAGGATGCACAAACAGGCTGCCAGCTTGGCACACTCACCAGCTCTGCCCCTCACTGCTGATGCTCTCATGCTGGACGAGGTTGGTCACCTGCTGTGTCACATAAGCTCAAACTTTCTCTCTACCCAGTGGCTTCCTAATGCTCAGCAGTGACATCCTCACTGGGATATTGAAGCCTGGCTTTTGGACAAGTTCAAGCTGTCTAGGAAGAGTGATATTGGTGGCACTGCCAGCTCCGTTCATCCCAGAGCCCTGGGAAGCTCAGCCACTTGTCTTTGCTGCTGTCAGTGGAGAGGGGTTTGGCTGCAGCGAGGAGCAGCCTTGGATGACCTCCAGCTGCTTTCACAGCTTCAGAACTCCTGGCAAACATTAACACAGCAGAGATAAGCACCAGAGCTGCTGGAGCTTAGTGTACACCAGAAATGTGAAGGAAAGCTCACCTGGAGAGGAGCTCTCACCCAGCATCCTATAACAAACCTTCACTGCATGGGGGGGTGGAGTAGATGACCTTTAAGGTCCATTTAAAGGTCCCTTCCAACCCGTCCCATTCTGTGGTTCTGTGATCCCTGGCTCCTCAGAGGCTTTGGATTACACTTGGAGCCTGCAGAGCACACTCCTGTTCACATGCTCTGCCCCCGGGCTCAGCCTGTAGAATTAATTCTCCAAGCCTGGCAGGTTTTGGCAAGCCTGCTCCTGTCACTGTCTGCTAGACCCTGCAGCTCCTGCAGCCTGAGCTGGTAACTGAAGAGCAAGGGGTGAGGTATGATGAGGAGCAGAGCTGGAGTAGTGCAGAGTCCAAATCAGTTTCAAGTCAAGCTGAAATTAGTGTGTAAACCATCTCACTTTGCCCAAGAAAACCCTTGCCCAGCCCCAGTCACCTCAAGCTCTTTGAAAGCTGAAGCTCCTGGCAGCTCATGTGGCTGGCGACTCTGGTGTGCCTGTGATGTTGGTGTCTTTGTGGGTGGAAAGAGAAGCTCATTTCCTTCTGAAACATTGGCCTCAGGAAGCCTGTGGGAGAATGGAGAAGCTTGGCTGCACCCTGTGTCTGCTGCAGCTAGAGCACACCCTCTGAGGTGGCATTTAAAAGGACTTGTTTGGAGTTGTTCCAGCTGCAATCCTCCTTAAACCCCTTCTTCTTCCCCCCCCTTTCCTCAACATGCCTCCAAGGAGGACTTCTAGAGATGTGTAACCTCATCCTGTCCACCTGCTGTGCCCTGACCATGTTCCTGCTCTTCTTCCCACAGCCTGTAGCCCTGCCCGCAGACGAGCCAAAGGCACTCAGCACTTCCTGACCAAGAGTGTAAGCAAAGCTCCTTCCTCTCTCTCTGCTTGTGGCTTCTCTTCTCCTTGTTCTGGGGTTGTGTTGATGGGTTTGGGGTTCTTTTTGTTGTTGATGGTGGTTGGAGGCTTTCTTTGTTTGTTGATTTTCTCTCTGTTTTGAGGCTGGGGGGGGTTATTTGGGGTTTTTTTGTGGTGTGGTTGGTTGTTGCTGCTGTTGTGTGGGAGGGTTTGATTGTTGGGGTTTTTTTCTCCATTATAATTCTTATTCTTAAAAATGTCATGGACAAATGGGAAGCAGATCTTCCAGGGCAGAGAAGTGCCCGAGGCAGGGAGAAATGTGGGAAACAGAAAGGGGAGATCTTGTGAAGTATATTTACAGATTCTGTGCCATTTATTTACAGACTCTGTGCACTCTGCTCACAAAAGCACTTTGAAACTTCCACACCCAGGGTCTTGCTGTGCAGAGCCCAGCAGCTGATCAACGCAGGTCAGCTGAGGGAATCTCAGATGGAATTCTTGTCCCTAAATCCTTAATAGTAGTGCCAGAGGGGCAGGCAGGGCCAGAAGCATGCACAGGCATTAATCAAGGAGCCATGCCCCATTTCCCAGGGAACTGGGGAGGAATTCACCTCAGCAGAGCCACAGGAGGATGTTTGGGCCCCAATCCCGGCAGTGCCTCCTCTGGCATGGCACAGCCAGAGCTTGCCCAGCTCCCCACAGGCAAGCTGTGTCCCCCAGATGCAGCTAACTTTACATTTTCAATGCTCCCAGAAAACGTTTTCCAAGTTGGGACACTGCCCCATGGCTGAGAGGTGCCTTGTCCTCAGAGCCAGCTTCCCCTCCTTAAACCCCCTTGGCGTGTCCACAATCCCTCCCACGTTCCTTTCATTGTGGTTCTGGCCTGCAGGGACCACAGCATCTTTCTTTTGTGCTTACCAAAGCTCTTCTGCCAGCCTTTGAGATTCCTCTGCCAGAGCATTTCTTCTCACCACAGACCTCTAGCACTTTGTGCAAAGATTTTGCACCACATCCCTTTCCCTCCACAACCTTTCGTTTTCCCCTGCCTACCCCACTTCCCAGCCCCGTCCTCATCTGTAAATAGCCTTCTCTTCATATTCCTTCCTCTCTGATCTCCTCCCTGCCCTCCACACTTGGCTGTGCACTGAGAAAAACCTCACCACATTCCCACCCAGGAACTCTTTTGGTTATTAAAGGAGGTGACAGGATCCCAAAAACATCAACGAATATGTTTCTGACCCTGCCTGGGGACCACTTCAAACACTCTGTGTGGTTTTGGGATCCCAAAAGTATTCTGAATGGAAACTGAGCAATTCTCAGAGTAGCTCATTAGTTGTCTTCTTCTTGGAGTATTCCTCAGGCTTTTGGACCAAATGCACCAAAGTGCCTGGATTTCTAACCAGAGTTCTCTCATCCAACCATTCAGCTGGAAAATTCCCAGCCAGCTCCCAGGGCTCTCTGGAGTAGCTGTGTCTGGTATCATGCTCTGCATCTCAGCAGAATGATAGCTGCTGGTGGTGCTAAAGAAACAGCCAGTCTGGGTGGATCAGCTGCTGCAGCAGCACTGTGCTCATCCAGCTCTAAGAAAACCAGGTGGAAAAAAAACTGTTTTGGTGCTATATCTGTAAAAGACTTTTTTTCCTCTTTGGGGCTTTGCTGACCCAAATTGGGTCAGGCCCTAGCCCTGGTCCTAGCCATGATGCAGGCAGTATCCCAACAAGAGCAGCAGCACCAAGCCTGAGAAATGGTCTGCAGCTCCAGCTGGGAATGTGAGCAACATCTCCAACCAAAGCAGTTGGCGGAGTCACCTCTTGGACTTGTGCATGGCCCCTTTGGGTCGCTGCGCTGCTGCCTGCAGCTCAGGTGCAAGCAGCCAACTAAATGGCATGTCCTGGAACAGCCCTGCCTGCAAGGAGGTGGTGATGGTCCTTTCCTAGACCCACACCCAGGCAGCAGAATGAACTCTTCTGCACCTGCAGTGGGTGTGGTAGAAATGCCTCAGCTGACACGAAATCTTCTGCTCTGGTGGTGGCAGTGGATGCACAACTTTAATCCTCAGCAAGGGCAAAAATAGCAAGGCAGGTGGACATCTGCCAGGCCTGGTTTTTCAAGGAAAGAATACTCAAGCAGTGTAGCATTAAAGTGATTTAGCATTCGAGTGACTGACCTTGGGGGTGAAGCTTCCATCACCTTGACAAGTTCATCCCAAAGCAGACTCCTGAGTGTGGAAGGAGGAGAGAAAAGGGAAACATCTCATTTTTAATGGGGTGTTTCACCAATATGCTTATTATTGCCCTAGTAAGAGTTCTTTCCAGGACTGCAGATCCTTACCTTCTCTTCCCTTGCTCTCCCAGCCCTAAAATCCTTTAGTTAGAACTCTAAAACCACTCTGGATGCCAGCACCTGGCTGCACTGCAGAATGACAACAAATTCCTCTCTGCATGGTGACACTGCTATGTTAAACCATCACAGAGCCTAAGCCCACAGGCCTGGCACCTCCTCCACTGACCAAAGGTCCTTGTTCAGCCTCTGAGCTTCAAAGTTTGACCCAAAGCTGGAGGTGTAATGGCCAGTCCTCGCAGCTGGCTCTTGGATGGGTGGTGGGATTTGGGCAGCAGGAGCAGGATCATTGGAACAGCTCCTGTGCTGCTCTGCAGTCCTCCTGTGTCCTCCCTGCTTCCCCTTAACATAGCTAATTGCAGGCTGTTGGAATGAGAGCCTTGGTGCTGTCCTGTGCAGATAAAGTCATCAAATAGAGACTTTGCTGGCTCTGAATTCAGAGTCCTGCACACAGCCTGGTCAGGGTTCTAAACCCAGCAGGTTTTTGGACAGCAGTTGACAGTTTCTGCAGGGTTTGGCTGGCTCTGCCATTCACACAGGTTGACATTTCCTGGTCTAGAAAACAAAAGTGACTTCCAGCTGATCCTGCTGCCTCACCCCGAGTACCCTGGAGAAATGTCAGCTCCAGTTTAGATCAAAACTGTACTACAGCAGGTTTCCTTTCCTGACCCAGATAAGTCTGCACAGATTATAGCAGTGGATGAGGGAGCCAAAGTCATGGTGAAGTCTTGAAGTAGGGGAAAACAAACTCCTACAGCATGCTATAGCCAACTGCTGCAACCCAAGACACTGACTGCAGATGTGCTATGGAGATCAGGCTGTTGTCTCCAGCTGTACTAGGAAATGGGATTGCAACTTACTGGTACAGATTCTTCTTCTTGAAGGCATTGTGGCTTTGCTGGTGTGACATGGAACAAGGTACCCTGAAAACAGAGACAAGGTGCATAAAGAATTCCTGCTGTTAACAGAGTAAAAAGTGCTGCTTCCCAGCCCCAAACCACACTGCATCCTTTGCAAGTGGCTGGCAGAGATCTGCTGAGGGACAGACTTGGCTGAGTTAGAGAATGGTTGGACTCAATGATCTTAGAGATCTTTTCCAACCCAAACAATCCCCAGCTGCAGCCTCCTTCAGCACATGCTTGTCTTCAAGGACACCAAGAGTCCCTTTGACTTAACACTGGGCACATCCTTAAGTAGCTTATGGAGCAGGAGCTGTGTAGGCTGAGCCAAAATCCACAGAACTAAGAGAAAACCCCTCTTAGGTCTGGGATTAGGCTTTGGTTGCCTCAGCAGCCCTTGCCAGCAGTGTTTGCACCTGCTGTTGGCCAGCATCTGCTCCTTGTCCTGCTGGTCAGTAGGAATGGAGCTCATGTCTGAGAGCACCTGGAGTCAAGAGAGTCAAAAATGGTCAGGTTGGGGTTTTCCTTTTTCCCTCTTCTGGAAAATACTGCTTTACACCTGTGGGATTGTAGCTGTGGCAAAATGCCGAGGCACAGAGCACTGCAGACTATCAGCAGACTCAATCAAAACCTGCCTCTAGAGAAAGGGCAATGTCGTGTGAAGGGACATGCTTGGATGTGGTCTTGCTTCTGTGTTGGGTGCCTATTGGAAGGCAGAGAAGCAGGCCATGTGTAACAGGCTGGCTGTGCCTCCTCCCCCCACAGGTCGTGGCCATATCAGACCACCGGCCCCAGCGAGCAGAGCAGCTGCAGCCCCAGGGTGAGCTCCTGCAGGCGCTGTACAGCGACGATGAGATGCGGGGCTTGGGGCACCTGCAGAGAGGGCAGAGGGGGCCCTGTCCCACCAAGGGTAAGTCCTCAGCAGGGCTTTTATTCCTCTGTGGCTTCAGAACTTTTATAGCTCGTACAACACTTTTGGTTGGAAGAGACCTTTAAGATCATCAGGTCCAACCACAGACACTGCAGGCTTCCAGCTACTTTGTTACGGAACTTAAAGGACACTTCCCCACTGAAGCCGGGAGGAGTTATTTGGGCTTAGCTACTTTGCCAAACGTTTGCCAGAACATTTTCTATACCTGAGAAGAAGAGGGACAGGCTGAAGGGGAAAATTCAACAACATGAGAGCAAACAAACCAAACCAAGAACAACAAAATCAAGCCAACCAGAAAGCCACAAAAAGACGGGAGGTGGCCATTAGCTGAGGCACCGCTGCCTGGAGCCACTTGCTGGGGGCTCTTAGTACCTAATATGCAAGAGGAGAGGACATAATCGAGTTAGGCTTTGATGTGAAGGATGCAGAGGTAACTAATGGAATTACTGGTGGCAGGGGAGGGGAGCAGGAAGAAAGAGGCTGCTTAGGATGTTCTTGGTGGTGAAATATTGCCCCCAGAAGGAGAAGACAGTGCTGACTGCTAACTGATGCTGGAGAGAGCTCTGCAGTCAGCACCGCCCGTGTTTGCTGTCATTATTTGTATTGCAAGGGTCACAGCAGCTGTGGATCATATTCTGTCCTCTCTCTTGGTGGATCTTGGTGTTTCTCTAGATCCTTGTTCTTCACGTACCCGAGTATGCTTGGGGAAAAGAGCAGACAATTGAAACGGACAGAAACGGAGAGAAAGGGGCCGGGGAGGAGGGAAGAAAAAAGTTCTCTCCAGATTCCTCTAGCCAAATGGGAGGATTTGCCACCATGAGGAAGAGAAAATCTGTCATCCCTCACTCATTTCCTCTCCTCAGCACAAGAGGCAGAAATGTCAGGGAGCATTTATCCATGGAGAATTCATCACGGAGGTGCCCACTGAACCTCCAGGCTTGAGGACAGCAAAGAGAGATGTCACTCAGCCGGGGGCAGGCAGGAAGGCTGAAGCCCTCCCTGTGCTGGGCTGGACGTAGCACACAATACTGCCCAGGTGAGAACAACTCCCAAGGCAACCCAGAAAAGAGAACAACCTCCTGGGCAGCACCAGCCTGGCAGTGGAGGCTCCAAGGTGCATGAACCCCAGGTTACCCAAACCCTGCAGCAGATGGGAGGTCTCTTTATGTAGAGAAACATCTGCAGCGAGTGCTGGCAGGGGGAAGGGCTCCCTCCCGGCGCGGGCTGCCAAGCACAGCTCCTCACCTCAGATCCACAGCCTGGCGGCGAGCAGAGGCTGTCCAGGAGGAACTCATTCCAAAACATCACAGGACATGGCCGTGGGAAGAAACTTCTGCAGTTTGGGCTATAGCCAGCTCTGGGCCCATAATCTGGACCCGGGCTCTGGTCACATCTGGGTTTACCTGCATGGAAGGAGGCTCTTAACCCAAGCTGTGCCAGTGGGACAGTGACCACAGCACCATGTTTCTTATGCTTTGCAGTGGGACTTGCCGAACGAGAGCCAGCCAGATTCTGTAACCACCTGTGGGATGGAAAGTCCTCAGTAAGTAAATCCAGCCAGACCTGCTGCCTGACAGATCTCAGAGCCTCATACCTGTGCTGTCCCACACCCACACTGTATCACATCTCTCCAGTGGCATGTCCTAACAACCTGCTTCTTCCTCCCACAGTCCCCACCATCACCAGTTGCCCGTATCACAGTGAGAGCAGCAGCTGGCACAGGCTCACCTGGAGGCCACAACTCTTCTACACAAGAGTAAGTTCCTTCCCACCCCTCCAGCCACAGCTAGGGACTGTGCTTTGGGTGCTGCTGGGCAGGGAAGGGGATGAGGCACCTTCCCCAAAAGGGTTGTTGAGCCCTGGCCCTGGCTGCTCAGGGCAGTGGTGAGGTCCCCATCCCTGGAGGGGTTTCAAAGCTGTGGAGATGAGGTGCCAAGGGACACAGTTTAGTGGAGTCCTCAGCACGAGAGACACAAACCTGTTGGAGCAGAGCCAGAGGAGACCACAGCAATGAGATTCAGAGGAGACAGAAGGAACAGGTGTTTTACCCCAAGGGTGGCAAGACCCTGGCCCAGGTTGCCCAGAGAGGTGGGAGATGCTCCACCACAGATCAAGTTGTTTGGGGCTCTGAGCGAGCTGCTCCAGTTGCAGATGTCCCTGCTGGCTGCAGTGGGGTTGGACTGAATGAGCTTGAGAGGTCCCTTCTCACCCAAACCAGCCTGTGATGCTATGCCCTGTGCTTTGTTCGCTAGGCACAGGCAGCGCTGCAGGAAGACAGCAGAGTATGACCTGACCCTGCCCCCTGCAGCAGAAGCCTCCCTGCCGTTGACGGGAGGCAGCCTGTGTGGCACCCCCAGCCTGCTCAGGAAGCTCTGGATCAAGCACAAGAAGAAGTCAGAGTACCTGGGGGCAACAAACAGTGCCTTTGAGGCAGACTGAGGAGGCTCAGCATCACCTGGAGAGACAGAAGGTCTTTTAGGCAGGACAAGGTGGTGCAGGACTGACGGGCACCAGCCACAGCACAACTCGTCCAGAAACAACCTCCTCCAGATTGCTCAATGCCATTGCCTCAGAGCAGCAGCAGAAAGGATGGCTGAGGGGACATGGTGAACATGATGCATCTCACCAGGCCTCCTTTGTTGCAATCTACTAAAGTCCCAAGAACCCCACTAGATTTGCCTGAACTCAGTGCTGAACCCTCTGCTGGCCCATGCTCCATTTGACAGCTCCTGTCTGAACCAGCTCAGAATCACAACAGAAGCCTCCCAAGAGGTCCTGTGTCTTGCTGCAAGCCAAAAGATGGATTCTGGAGTGCCAGCCCACCCCAGGGGGATGCTGTGGTGCACCACTGCTTGTCTTCTTCCCCCTTGAATCACAAGACTAAAACCACCTGAGAAGATAGAAACATCCCTTGGCTGAGTGGCATGCCCTGGACAGCTTTTTTCCTCCAGTTTTGATGTTTCAAGACAGGAGTAAAAGATGCAAAAGTGTTCAAAGTCAGAACTGAGCAAGCTTGCAAACACATTTACCCAGCTTTGCTATGGGACAAGACTGGGGTCTCCAGCATCCTGCCAGCTCACACTATGAGCAGCTGGTTGCCCTCAGGAGATACTTCCTTCCACAGAAGCTGCTGATGTGTTCTTGGATGGTCAGCAGCTTGCAGACTGCTCTCTCCTCCTTACCAAAGGCAGAAGTCCTTCTCTGGCCCAGCAGCCTGGCAGAGGGATGATTTGCTCTCCTGCTTTTCTTTCTTCCTCTTGGAAGGAAAGAAGGAGAACACAGCTCTTGGTTAACCATGTGCTGAAAAGCCCCAGCTGCTGACAAGGCAAGGAGAAGAAGTGATGGTGGCCTGGTACCGATGTGCGAGAGCAACGCTGCTGCCTGCTGAAGGCTGCAGAGCTGCACAGCACCAGAGAGCTTTCTCACAAGGCTCTGCCCCACCTTCACATCAGGCTACAAGACATTGTCCTGGTGTTATAGTCCAGACAGCATGGCCCTGCCAGCATCAGCTCCCCCATAACTGAACCAAGCTGCAGCCATGGCTGAGCTTTCCCTGAAATGTCTTTTACAGACTCCCCAGCCCCACCAGACAGACCTCCCCAGCACACAGACGTCCTGCCAGAAGCCTTGGGAGTCTGTGCTGTGTGTGTGTGCATAGGCACACCTGACAAACTCGGTGGGACTCCTCTTGCCCAGCAATGCTTATGCTCAAGTAGGGAGAACAGCAACCACCAGGTCACTTTTTTGATCTCGTTCCCTCAGCAAAGCAAAAACAAAGATGGACACAGCCTGAGAAAAAGCCCATTTCCAGCATTTGGGGTGACTAAGACAACGAGCATTTGTGGTACCTGCCCTTGTAGCTAGCACCACCCACAGAGCAGCTACCACACAGTCCAGGGCAGAAGAGTTTTGTCTGTGGAGGAAGCTGTATTGTAGTGGTTTGTTTGCTACCGAATAGCTTTAAGCAGTCTGAGGGTGGAGGTAAAGAGGAGATGCTTCATGTTTCTACCTAGGAATTGCTGTACCTCAAAATGTGTATTTATTGCTTTCTTATTTATTTAATTTATAATCTGAGTCTACAAGAGGAGAGACTTCCAAGAGGCATGTTTGCTTCCTTTATATTCCAGGACCTGCTGTGGAGATTTTTTGTGCTGTGGTAGCTGACTGAGCCAATAAATTAAGTGAAATATGTCTTATTCAGGAAAAAAACCCAAGCAGCACATGGTCGTGTGTGGGTCTGGGAGACTCAGAAGCTTTTGGGGAACATGTAGCAGAATTTGAAGTCAGGGTTTAAAGGCAGTGGAGAACATGAACACCTGCTAACAAAGAACCCAAACTCTGCTCCCCACAGGGTGTGCCTGGGAGCAGCTCCAGCAGTCTGTGGGTGTTAGGATCACTGGTTGTTGTCAGGTACTCAGAGAAAGCCCAGCAAGGTCAGCAGTTAGCAGATACAGATGTACACTCTCAGGCTCAGGAGCGTTACAGACACGATGTTTGGTCTCCCCTCGGTGAGCAGTGTCACCTCTCTCCCATCAAATAACAGCACCAAGACACACTCAGGCCATCAAGACCCAGCAGTGTGCCCTGATGGCCAAGGAGGCCAACAGCATCCTGGGGTGCATGAAGCAGAGTGTGGCCTCACTAGAGCAAAGCAGAGGGGCAGGAGAACCTCCTTTGGCCTGCAGGCCACACTCCTCACAGCACACCCCACTCACCCATCGAAGAGAGAATTTAACACTGCAGCTGAAAGCACCTCCCCTGGCACTGCCTGACACACACACCTCATCCTACTTCACACCACCTATGAGATGAGGCAGTTTCAGATGTGTTTCATCTCATCTTACCATGCTGGGCTCCCAGGAGCTGAAGGCTGAGGCACCAAGCTGACTGAAATAGACCTCATGATGCCAGTGCACCACACTTAGAGCAATTTATACTTCATCTCCCAAAAAAGAGTTCTAATTTCTCCTCACCATTTCAAACCCATCTTTGTAACAGCTACTCACTAAAATATCCATCCTTGCTTTGCATACCACTTCATTTAAATAAACTGTAGTGAGCTGGAGGCCAGGCTGCCAGATGAAAGAATCCCTGCTGAGGTATGAAAGAAAATCTCAGCTATTCTTTACCCTCTTCCTTCCCCTTTTGCACTCACTTCACAGACCCTGCAGCAAACAGGTTTGCCAGAAGGGCTGCTCATGGCCACACCACTGCCTGGGGGAACACCACACACTTCTCACAGGAAATATTTTTTACTCATATATTGAAAAAACCTCCAAGTCTGCAGTTTAGCCAGCCAGAAAAGCTGCAATGTCAGGACCTACACATACAAATTAAAACACCACCAGTCCAATTTCTCAGGTAAAATCCTGTGTGTGAGCTCCACAAACAGTGCGGATGTCAAGTAGCTGTAAATAGCTTATGAGGAGGTTTTGAAATCTCAAGTGGCTACTCCACAGCTTATTTGTGAGTGAGCAGCTCGACCCTCCGTGACAGGACTATCATTTAAATGCATGGGCACACAGACCACTAACAGAAAATGGTAAAGCTTCTAGAAGTTAAAAAGAGATAAATATTTAGGCAAGTTCGGTGAAGGCCCAGTAAAACCAAGCAGGGGGAGCAGCTCGGGATGAACTGACCCTCTTCTCAGCCACGCAGGTGGAGTCACTGCAGAGCAACGGCACCGTTGTTAACAGCCTCATTAATTAATGGCCCCCACGGAGCAAGCCAGCCCCTCCCCAGCAGCCTCGAAGGCAGAAGAGCAGTGCCAGCGCTGGCTGGCAGCCCCCAGCCCAGGTGGGTCACCCCATCACACCCCCACGCTGCACACTCACCTGCCCACACAGTCTATTTCAGACCCACATTTCCCTACTGCAGCGACCCCTTCGCGCAGCGCTGAGCACCGCCTGGCTGCTCCAGGCTCGCTCTGGGGAGGGGGGGCACTGGACCATAAAGCAGAAGAGACATGCAAAGAGCCCCGACTCTTCCCCCAACCCCTGACGAGGCACTTTCTGGTGAAGCAAGCCCTCGGAGCAGCTGTGCTGGGAGCTGAGGGTGCAAAACCAGCAGCTCTGCCGAGGTGTTGCTGCTCCTGAGCTGGAACAAGCACCCCTGAAAGCATCGTCCACAAAACCAAACCCCACATCTTCCAGATGATCTCTCAGAGCTCCCAAATGATCTCTCGGAGTTCCCCAATTAAACAAACTAAAAAATGTCTAAGGGGAAAAATAAGTTGCCAGGGTACACTGACAAATGCTTTGGTCCAGCCACCACCCGACCTTTAGGGGTCTGAGCACCCTGAGCCACCTTCAAACCTTAAGGCAGCTCCTGACCAACCAGATCCACCATCCTGCTGACAACAGTGTTTGGTGGCCGCACAGAGGTGCTGCCACTTGTCCTGCTCACTCAGCTCTAGAGATGCTGAGTCAATACTGTCTTTTCCTCCTGTCCCATCACAGTCACACCCTCCACACCCATGGCTGCTCCCACCTCTTCACTGAAAGGTGGAAAGGAGAGGAGCACATTTCTCCAGCCCTCTCTAAGGGCAAGGAATGTGATGCTGACGCACACAGGGTCAGTCTGGGCTGGAAACACAAACCCTGATGGGTTCTGTGCAAACTTTGGCCAGCAGGAAACATCAGCCCTAAAACTAGTGACATCTGTCAGGAGCTGAACTGAGGCTCTGGACCTCCAGCTCTTTAGAAAGTAACTTCCAGAGGTGAGTTCAAACTCTGCAGCTGTTCCCAGACATGTTGCTGAGAGCTGTTCACTGTATGCACAACGTATATGGGGGACACACCTCGGGTATGCAGAAATTCCCCCCACATCTATTGGTATCCATGTCTGTTACTGAGCTGCTGCTGAGGGGGGTCAGATGCCACCCACCGTCACCAAGCTCCTCGCCTGCACCTCTGCCAGCCTCAGCTCTCTGCTCCTGAGGCCGCACCAAGGAAGCCCCCGACCCTGCTTGTGCCTTTGCTATCTGCAGCTGCACCCCAAAAACTCAACTCAGGCCACCCAGGCCACGTTTGCCATCTCTGTGCAGCACAAAAGCAGTGGAAGATGTGACAGGTTTGACACATTTGCCCAAAGCAATTAGCGACAGGCTCCGGGCCCAGGGGCTCCATTGTCACACTCAGCTGGAGCCAGCTAAGCTGATTTGTCCGGGCGGGCAAAACTCCCCTTTCACAGGCCACTGCCTGCTGTCAAAGGACACACTGATGAGGTCTCATCTTGGCCTCAGCTGCCGACAGGTCCAGCCCCTCCACCAGCCCCCACAGGGAGCCAGGCAGTCCTGAAGAGTGCTTGGTTTGTTGCTCCCTTGGGCTCCATTGGGACACATGAAGAGGCCAGCAGGTGGAAGGAGGTTCTTCTGCCTCTCCGCACTGCCCTGCTGAGGCCACAGCTGGAGTATTGGGCCCAGGTCTGGGCTCCTCACTTGAGGAGAGACAGGGAACTGCTGGAGAGCGTCTGCTGAGGGGCCTGGAGCAGCTCTGTGAGGAGCAAAGGCTGAGAGCCCTGGGGCTGAGAGCCTGCGGGAAGAGCAGCCCCAGAGGGCAGCTGAGCAATGCTCAGCAAGAGCTAAAGGGTGGGGGGCAAGAGGATGGAGCCAGGCTCTTGTTAGTGGTGCCCAGGGACAGGTCAAGGGGCAGTGGGCACAAACTGGAACCCAAGAGGTTCCATCTGAACAGGAGGAGAAAGTTCTTTGGTCCGAGGGTGCTGCAGCCATGGAACAGGCCACCCAGAGAAGTTGTAGAATCTCCTTCCCTGGAGAGCTCTCAACCCTCCCTGGCCATTGTGCTCCTGGGCAGGCTGCTGTGGGTGCCCTGCTTTAGCAGGGGGTTAGAAAGGATGACCCCCACAGGTCCCTTCCAACCCCACCCTGCTGGGATGTGTTGGAGGAGCTTATGTGGCTCTCTCCTCTCCTGATCTGAAGGGCTCCTGCCCTGGCCTGCTTGGAGAAGCTGCTCAGGTGCGGATGCCAGCACCGCCAGCAATGTTTGCCAGCTCCACGGGCTACAGGCAGCAGTGCCACCGGTGCTTGCCGCTGGCCAGTTCGGGACACAGAGGCAGCACAAACGGAGCAAAGAGTACGCTGCACGGAGGAGCTCGGGGAGCTCGCTGGAGGAGCTGGATTAACAAGAAGGAAAACAACGGCAGGGGAAGGCGGGGGGGAGGCCAGCGCCCGCTCGGCGCTTCCCGCCAAAAGCGGCGGCGGCAGCAGGCCGGCGGAGCGCCGCCAGATGAGCTCCTGTCACACGCTAACTGCTGCCCATCTGCCGTCTGCAGCGCACAAAGCCTGGCCGCTTGCCAGCGCAGGACGAGGCACAAACTGCCCTACTTCTGGTGACACAGCCCCGCAGACAGGCCGGGCTGAGCCTCCCCGCGGCCCGGCAGGACGCCGCATTCACTTGTAAATCACCGGGGCCAGGCCCCCGGCTCCAGCGCCTCCTGCGCCTCCTGCTCAGGCTGCGCCCCGAAATAGGGGCACGGCCTGGCTGGCACCGAGCTGCCGCAAACACTCGGGTGTTGGTGGAATGAGTGGCAAGTGAGGACGCTGCCGTGCTCCGAGCTGTCCCCACACAGGCACAAACACGGCCCCAGCCCGGCTGAGCGCTGTCCAAGCTTTGCCTTTCCGTCTTATTTTGTCCATGTAGTCCTTACCAAGACTTCAATTCTTATTCTGTTTCAAAGAGCTCCAAAACTGTTTTGGAGAGACCTTTCAGATCTTCGAGTCCAACCCTCAACCCAGCACTGCCAGGCCATCACTAACCCCTAGCCCTCACCACCACATCTCTGTGGCTTGAAACCGCTTCAGGCTTGGGGACTCCAGCGCTGCCCTGGGCAGTCACAGATGTACATCACTGCCAGCCAGGGCACAAGCCCGTTCTCATCTTGCTTCTGCTAAGGCCATTACCACTCATCTCTGTCATCAGTGTGCTGACACAGGAAGGCAGAAGCCAGGTAAATAATCCAGAGCACTCTAAAAATAAACCCAAATAAGAACCCCACATTTCTATAAGAAGCAGTTGCAGGTAGGCAGAATTCCCATGGTAATAGTAATCATATTCCTGGGGTCATCCACACCAACAGCAGGCACCATGAGGTCTCCTTTCAGTTCCATGTCTCACAAAACACGCACAGAAATGAAGCACAAAATTAAATTGAAATGAAACCCAAACCACAGACACAAGCTGAGGAACATAACACTGCACACCTCTTACTCCAGATGAAAACAGAAGCTGCCCTGCTGAGGTTTCTCCATCACCACCAAGGCTGGGTACAGTGGTGATGAGCATTCAGATTTCTCCTTTCTATAAAACCATGCAGAAATGCTCAAAGCTTACCTGTCTGTCCAGCACATCATGCTAGCAGAGCTACAAGGATGCTATTGTTCCCTTCAGCTGCAGGGCAGGAGTCCAAGCCACTCCAGGGACAGGCTGGCTGTCTCTAGGGAAAGCTACAGACCAGTGTGCTGCAGCTTCAGCAGGGACCAATCTTTTGACTCAGCTGGCACAGAAACAGTAATCCACAGCCTGCCCATGAAAGTGGGCATTTAAGCCTGTGAGGCTCCAGCGTATCCATGACTTTTGAAAGACAACGCAAGTTGAGGTGTAGCATTAGAAGATGTTGGGGTATTTTCCACCTAGTCACTGAGCCTTTATCTGAGTGTTTGTCACAAAACCAGCTGCAAGAATCAATTTGAGGTTCAGCATTTTTGTGGTGGTGTGCTAGACCTTGATCACAGGTGTGGTGCAACCACAGTCAGTTAATATCCAGTGTTCAAACTCTTATTTCATGAAGCTGGAGTTGCTCACAATGTGGCATCAGTGTGCTACAACTCTAGTGGAGTTGTTCTCATGTAAAACTAAAGTCACAGTGGCAAGACCTGGGCTTTCTCTCACCAATCTATGCCTTAAAGACCATTTACTCAAAGTACAAGCCATGAGTAAACTCTTCACATATCCACACTTAGGGATGTATTTTCTCCCAGGTTTGGCTCACCAGCTGTTCCTCTGCTCTACTTTCTCACTGAGCAAAGCTGACACACAAAAATGTCACAGCATTACAGACTTCACTCCACCTACCCACCTTCTTGTCAAAGAAAAGGCACTTAAGAAGAACTTGGTACATAGATGCTTTATTTCTGACATTAATATGGTCTGTCTGGTATGTGAGAGTCTCTTACATAAATGAAAAGGTTGTTGTACAACCAAAAACTAAGATAAACAAAGGCATTTGTTGCACCTTAAGTCAAACCTTAAAACAAAAATACGGAGTAATATGTACTTTAGGTGTCATGCAAGTCTGGCTGCTGCATGTACAAATAAATCTACTTATAGACTGAAAGAAATGGCAATGCACACAACGTTCAGAGTAATGAAAGATGCCTGACATGTGAAAGATCCAAACCTTCCTGCTAAAGCAACAAAGAGTTAACTAAGCGATCCAACCAATACCAACACAATTTACTACTACTTACCAGAAATCTACACTTAACCTTGGCATAAGCAGTGTGGGTGACACCACTTCTGCTGAAATAAATCCTCCAGATTCTAGATAGGCATTCCCTCTTAAGATCTTGCTCCACTTGTGAATTCAGTGCTGTCTCCAGCCTTAACTGTTGCTGTTCAAGCCGTACCCAAGTCTAAGACTGCTGAGAATTCCAAATGCTTCCATCATTGGAGGCAAGGCACAACCCTGGTACGATGGCTCTTTTATAACTCCTTTATACAGGATTCCCCCCACTCCTTTATATTTGGATGAGAATTAAAAACTGCTAAAATAATTTGTTCCTACTACTATCTTGGACAGGTCAATATTTCATATCAAAAAGCTCCTAAAAAACAGAGCTTTGAGATGTTTAAAAGCCCTTTACTGGGTCGTTACCTTCCTCAAGGCGCTAAAATTCTCCACTAACAAATTACTCTCAGCCACCTCTGATATTCCAAGTGACAGGAATACTTTCCACACCCTGCATAGTACTGGTTGATCTCCTAAAGTTAACTAGAGAACCTGACACCCACGTGTAAGTTACATACAGTGCATACGATGCTCGCTCTTTCCATCTCTCCTAGCAGCAAGCCGACCCTGCCGCGCTTCGGCGGCAGCACACCCGGGAGTGGAGAGGAAGAGTGTTTGAATTATAAATAGCTACAACTACAGTGTACAATCCTAGTGACCTGTCAGTATCTGTTGCTAGCACACCCTTACAACTACATAAAAAAACCACCTCTATGACAAAAGCAAACCAAAACAGTCCTTCAAGAACAAAAATAAGACATAAAATAAGTGCAAATACCTAAAATAGGCAACTAAAGCAACTGTTGTGACCTGTAAACTCTTAAATAAGGACAAAGACTTGTCATAAATAATAGAAGGTTCTCTCTTTGCTCTTCAAACATTTAGTTAAGCATATAATGGTCAGAGTTAAGTGCAGATATAATTGTTTGGAGATCCATCCAAGGTGCCAAGTGTTTTTAAATAAAAATAACATCTCTTTACAATGCATTCAGTTTTAGTTCCTATGCAGGACCAAGTACTCCTGGGTCACAGACAGGACCCCACCATTCCTTTCTAACTCTAGCTGAACAAGGTACAGGAATGGTTGCTGTCTAATACCTTGTCATCATTTTGGGGACCAACATGATTGGAGGGTTCTAGTGCAATCTTTGTGTAGCTGTGGCATACAGTATCGAGTTGTACACTTCACCACTGCAAGTCCTCTGCTGTTCCACACTCTCCACTTGTCCTTTTGTTCGTTTTAGCTGTTTTAACAGGAAACAACGTTGGCTTCTAGACAACCTGCATACATATAAATATCTACAATTTAAGCTTTAAAATGAAAATAAATTATCAAAACAGACTCCTTTCCCATTTACAGTTTTCCCCTGCTCCTACATACTGTACAATACATTCAACAATCATCTCGCTCCGAGATTTCCGAATACAATACTGATGCTTTACACTAAATCCTAGCGCACCCCCCTCTGCCTACGTCTAGTACCATTTGCAAATAAATATATTTAACACTGTAGTTAATTTCATTGTTTTGCAGCATACCAAAAAAATTAGTAGTGCAACTTTCTATATCCTTCTTTTACCCTCCCTTTCCATTGTGTTTCTTTACAGACTAGGAAAATGCTACATAAGCAGAAGCACATTCAGTCGTGTATGTTGCTCAGCTGGGAACCAGTAACAACCTAGAAACCTACTCTATATTGAAAATACACTAACAGAAGAAAAAGCAACACAAGTCAAGAGAACAAATATGAAAAATAGACCTAAACCCTGTGTGTTCTCACTACTGCAACATATTCTACCATTCTCTGTCATCTTCTAGGGTGTTACTCTTTAACATTGAAGAAATCCATTGCAGAACTGTTTGTACTATCCCTTTGTAGAGAACACAAGAGCTTGGTGTCTGTTCTTTGTCAGTCAAAAGAAAGGCAGCTTTAAGGTAGCTTCAAGGTTTCCCTTGGCAGACAGTCTCCATGTGCAGACTTCATTCCCAGCACTGTGCTGGAATCGCCTTCAACACCGTGTCCGTTTCAATGGCAAGAGATGGTTGGCAGCTGTGGTGACCATCACAGTATCAGAGCCCTTGAGGTGCTGTTGGTGGTTGTGTATGTGCTCAGGTATCTTCTTGCTTGTTCAGTCATGATCAGTTGGTCTTCTGTTTTGCCATAAACAACTGCTTCCCAGTCACAGCTGGACTGCAGAAGACAAAAATTGGTGGGAGAGATTCTTTTACCTCACTGAAATACTTCAGCAACTCTCTCAGAGTAGTAACATCTATGAAAATCTAGCAATAATTTTACTGAGGATACAGCACAACACCTAAAACCCACAACCAAACTCCCTCTCCATCCTTCATCCCAGCTCCCCAGCACCACATCTGCACTGCAATTTAAGTTCTAACACAAAATGAAAAATGCTCTCAAAAACAGACCAGTTGAACAATTGGTACAGAAAAGGGAAGTTAATTAAACAATCTTGTCTGTGGGTATCTTCCCACAGGCCTGGGCCAGATAGATGTATTCATGTTGTTGCAGTTCCCAGCAGTTAATGCTTTGTTTGGAACATCACAATTAAAGGAAGTTTGTTCTTTCTTCTCATAAGAAAGGATCAGAGACTAATGCTACTTAAAACCACACCATCATTAAAGCAATTAAGAGGGACAGGGAAGATCAGGTTCCAGGTGCCCTGCCTTTTTCTAATAGTTTTTAAATTAATTCAGAGAAGAAAACAAAAACTTTTAACATTAGCTCCCTATGGGCAAACTGGAACTGGCCCAAAGTCAGGTCAAAGAGAATCTCTCCTTAAAACCTGAAGACACACACAGAGGGAAAAAAAAAAAAAAGTTCCAGTTTTCACAGTATGGAAACAGATGGATGCACAAGAAGAGGCATGTTGCAAGAACAATTACCAACAGCCCCGTGGATGAACTCTGCTTAATGAATCCCACCAGGCTTATTCTGAAGTAAGCACCTCCCAGATGTGAGGTGCTACAAAGATTTAGGTTGCACCAAATTAAGTTTCCTCACTGCTAGGCTTGGGTACCTGAACCTGCTTTGTAGGTCTAACCTATCTGATATTTTCCCCCTACATCTAAACCTTAGAGGCCACTTAGTGAAACCTCAGGGGTGTACTGAAAGAGCTTTAGCTATGGATAAATACTGCATGGACAAACAACCAACTTAGAAGAAATAAGGATCATGGAAACCCCGATGAAAACTAGATCACTGAACAGGACAGTTCTAGATAGTAGCACAAGACAGAACCTCCCCAGACCTTCTTTGCTACTCTGCTAACAAAACCAGGCAGACCTGAAGAGCCTTCTCCATTTTGACATATTTTGAAGCACATGCATTCAGTTTCTTCTTAATGACTGCATTTGCTTTGCTTGCTGCATTTGCATCCTGGGTTTCTGAGGTCAGGTTGCATCTGTTGTCATGTATTTCCAACAATGGCTTCACTAACAAAGATGTGGTATATGCATTTTCTGACTAGTGACAACATTAAGAGGGGAGAGAACAGGAGTAACAATTAGTATTTCATAGTAAGAACAACAAAGTATTTGGTTGCTGCTCCTTATTGACAGAGTGAGAGACCAACCCAGCCCCATCTCTGAACTCATTGACGTTGCTGAGGCAGGAGTACTCCAATTCCTTCAGCCAGAGGAAGCCACAAGCTTGTCTTGTGCACTTGATGTTTCTTAAAGCTTTCCCCTGCTCTCTGAGGAGAACATGCTGCCTAATATCCAAGTAGGAATCTTCAGAACATGTCTGCCAAGCATGCAAAACACAGGGGCAAAAACCACCTTCGTGGCATGAGGGAGAGCTTCAGCATGCCACACACACTAAATCTGACAGAGAACCAGGATAGAAGCAGCTCTGCTCTAGCAGCAGCTCTGCTCTAGCAGCACCCATAGGACTCCAGCAGTCCTGCTCTGAAGGCTGAAAGGAACAATTCATGCATCAACAATTTAAAGCTTAAGCACTGGAAGTTGTATTTTCAGCTGAAGGCTGTTTTCACTTTCCAGCTTCATCCCAACACTTTATTTCAGCTGACAGAACAAAAGTCACTCAGTTCTGTGTTAGCATTGCTGCCAGTGATGCCCTTCGGTCATTTAGGGCTTACCTGTACATCCAAACTATTCTCTTCTGTGAAGAGCTGGGCACCAACCTCTTCTTTTTCCCAGGGATCCAGGACCAATGATTTTCTGACTTTTTTAGAAGAGTTGATCTGCAAGAAACACTTTTTGTGCCAAGAAAAAGTGATTTAGAAAACATTCTCTAAAAGTGTTTTGCTGTTTGAAATTAATTATTGCAGTGTTACCTCCTGCTTGCAGCTTTTATAGACAGGGTCATCTTCCTCCTTGAGAAAGATATCTGTTCCAGTTTCCTCTCTCAGAACTTCCCTAATGTCTTCCTCCAAGAAGGAAAGTGGTTGTGACTAAGTTAATTCAAATTGGAGAAGAAAATACAGGAAGTCTATTAGTTGCTAATTTTTTTACCACGTTCTACTTTCAGCTACTGTAGACCAGAAAAGAGATCTGGCAAAATACTGCAAAAGATTTAAGCTCTTCATAACAGTTCAGGTTTTCAAATTCATTTTACTCCACATCATTTCTAGTCAGGTGAAAAAAATAATATATATATATGCACTAATTCCTCCAAAAATGCACTGAAGAAGACATGCAAGCGACTGGTTTGTATTTATTAGCTGTGGTTATCCACTGACAAAAGGGATAAAAGTATTTTGTAGATATCAAACATCTCTATGTACATAGAAATGTGCTCAGAATTGTGCTGTCAAAGCCTGGCTGTTGTTCGGAAGGAACTGACATCCATCTTAGCACCCATCTTTGAATAAGACATTGATCGTCCCAAGTACAGTGCTGAATTTCACAGAAGCCATACAGATGGCTCCTTTGTGTACCAACAGGAGAATTCCCTTAAGCCCTCCAAATGTGATTTTGAACAGGAGGTTAATAGTGGACAGAAACAGGAATGCCAAACCACTCCATTTGCATAGTGTGAATCTATAGGGTAACACAGATGGTGCCAAGCCCCGTGGCAGAGTCTGAGCTACCTTCTGTGTTTGCAGGCAGGCAGCAGTCAATGTATATTGGCTGGAATTTTTTCAGAACTTGAAAAGCATATGTCTGCTGAATTCCAAAAGTTATTACACATTAACATACCTCAGCTAGGCTAGGAAGAGAGCAAAGACTGAATTAGTCTGGAGCAAACAAACAAAAAAGCACCGTGCCCCAAAGTCAGTCAAAAGTCCTCTGTGACAGCAGAAGAATCAGAGGAAGCATGAATTAAGATTTGGGGGTTAGGATGAAGAAAATTGTAGACATCACTCAAGTAAGCTCCTAGGAAGGCTAAAACACTTCCAAACATCTTCCCATCAGAAAAATTCTCAGGACAGTAGGAGGCTGTGGCAGAGCCCTGGTTGCAGTGCTAGTGCTGTAGAACAGAAACCAGAACACGACTCAGCTCTTCCTCAGTCCAAGAGGACAATGCAGTTTTTCAAGTCAGATGTGAAAGGTGCTCAAAACAAGCAGGCCAGTCCCTGCTTTGCTCTGGCCAGGTCAGCCAGCTGGTGGATAACCTGGTTTGATTTTGAAATAAACCAGAATGCTATTAAACCTAATTAAGAATGCTTCAAGTATTAAAACTAAAACCTCAGGCAACTCTGTAAGAGGCACAGTGTTAGCAAGGCTACACAAATTGAAGCCAACTCAGGAATGCATTTAAGGTGACTGTGGACGAAATGATTCCATGTACTGGATACTATTCCAAAGGACAATGTCCCCACACTGCACTGATGCCTACCACAGAAAACCTGACTCGGCTGTGAGCCACATACCGTCAGTTTGAGGGGACCATACTTCTTTTCCTGAGCAGCCAAAGCATTCTTAAAAGGAGTTGGTGTTCTTGGTGTTGAACCCAAGAGAGATCTTCTAATGGTGGGAGTTCTGAAACTATTCAAGCACAGAAAAGTGTTCACACAGGCATTTTAACATTTTAGCAGCAGCAGTGTTAACAAAATGCATCTAAGAAACACTGCAAAATACCCTAATTTGCACAAGAAATATCCCCACCGTCAATCTGGAACTATTAAGACCACCCCAGGTATGTTAAACTTCCACTGGATTTTGTTCAGTGTTTTAAAACAGAAAGAGTTTGAACACTTCTTGTTAAGTGAAAACCAGGAAGCCAATTTGTTTGCACACAAGCATTTCAGCGCCAGGGTTTAAAACGCCTTCACAACATGCATACAGGAAAACTAATTTCTCAGTGTTCAGGGAAAGTTTGGTTTATCTGAGCAGCACCAGCAGATGCTTAATGTAATAACCCTACCCCACATTCTCCTTTTGATCTTTTGGTGCCATTTCCTTGTGTAGAGGAGTCGTAAGAAGAACTTTCTGCCCACAGATTGGAGTTGATGTAAATGCAGGATTTTCAAGGTTAAATTGGTCATTTCCAGAGCAAGTGTTGAAAAACTGGGAGGAGAAACAAAGAGGGGAAAAAAAGGCAAGACTAAGCAACCTTAAACGACAAAACTTCAGCACTCTCCTGAGCAGCAGAACAGATTACATACATGTACTTGAAGGGCTTTTACTGACAACCCCCAATAAATGATTCTTGCCTTATATACCTCAAGGTTTGTGATATTTATCACTGGAATCTTGCTTTTCTCCTTAAAATCCTGCTGCTTAATTAGGTCACAGAGACAATAGGCCTCCATCAACAACTGTTTGCATGAGAAAGTGCGAGCTGAGGCACAAGTCCTCAGCACCCCAGTTACTGTCGAAAGCAGAGGCAATAGGTTATTTAACTATCGCCTTTTACTCTAGCCCTTATGCAGCCAGCTTTGGCCATTTGTTCAGGGCACCGTGTGACCCGGGGAGAAAGCACCTGCCACCTACGAGCCACCCACTGCAGCCCTCCCGTTAGCTGACCTGTGATGGAGAAAATGGTAGTGTTTTCACCGGGGTGTGCTTCAGTGCAAGGCTGATGGCATCGCCACCCACACCATCGTTCAGTTCGCTGGCTGCTGACTGTCCCGCACGCAGCCTCTTCTTCTTTCTGAGGATCGTTGGAGGAGTGCTGAATTTGGTTAGGTGTGGAGTGGATGGCAAGTTGGCCTCCTCCTCGGCGCCGTGCTTCTTGCCGTCCAGCAGCACGCTGACGCTGTAGGGGCACTCGGCAGCGCCCTCGTTGTGCTGGATCCGCATCAGCTTCACTGGAGCTGGCTTGACCGGAGATGCAACAGCCTCGGAAAGCTCAAAACCGGTGACATCACTCCACGCTACAGGATCCTGTGGGGCAAGATGCAAACCTCTCAAACACTAGCAGGCTTATTCAAGATGACTTCCCAAAGCCCAAGCCAATCTAACAGCTCTCTGCCTCCAGAAACCACATGCTGAGGTACCCTCCCTGTATCTTTGACACAAACACAGAATGGTCTGGGTCAGAAGGGACCTTAAAGATCATCCAGTTTTGATCCCCACTGCCATGGGCAGGGACCTCTTCCAGTAAACCAGGTTGCTCAAGGCCCTGTCCAACCTGGCCTTCAACATTTCCAGGGGAAAGGCATCCACAGCCTCCCTGGGCAACCTCTTCCAGTGTGTCCCCACCCTTGCTGTCAAGAATTTCTTCCTCATCTCCAGTCTCAGTCTCCCTTCCTATCAATCCTAAACCACTGAATATTTTACACCACCATTCTTTTAAAACAGGTAATAAAACAAACCCCTCAATAAGGGTGAAACACCAGAGAAAGAGAGCAGAAGGCAATTGCAAGAGTATTTTACACATCCTAAGTAAATTGCCGTTCCCAATTGCTTTAGAACAAACACAGACTCACAGACTCAATGAGCTCCAGTGTCTCTGCAAAGTCTGGAATGGTCTGGAGAGATGATAGCATCGTGTTTGCTTCCACAGCCAGATACTTAGCAGGGGAATTCTGCTGCACAGAGGTGCCATGGGTCTCCTCCGTGCTGTAGAATTCACTGTTTTGCTCCCCGAAGCTATTCAGTGTGTTAGACACACAATCTTCCATGACAAAGCTTCCAGACCAACAAGGCAAGTTTGCAGCTTGCTGCACGTAGGAAGAAAACCAAGTTATTCTTATTGAATTCAGAAGCTGAGAGAGAGAATTATGGGACCATGGGGAGGGGAAAATGAAAAGTAAATAAATGCTTGAAGAGGAAATCCTCAGCACAACTGTTAGTTCTTGCTTGTTCAAACACCAGGTATCTGCTTGTATTAATGCAGTTGGCCTTCTCCTTACATTAATGTACTCAACATTTGCAGACTGACTTCTCTTACTCAAATTTTGCACATGCTTATAACTTAGGTAATTAAGGGTTGTACTGGAAGCCATCTCCTGTGCTTCTGAAGATCAGTATATCATGAAGCCACCTTCACTACAGAACACAGGAATGTTTTAGGATTAGAAACTGCTTCTACACTGTGAAATATTTCTTGAGTGATTTGAGCCTTTTAAAAATGCAGATTCTGCACTGATACTTTATTCAACTTCTTAGTGGTGATTCCAGTTTGGTACTCTTAGTACTCAAAGATTTTAACTGGAAATCTAGAAGCAAAGCAGATTCCATGATCTAAGCAGAACACTGCACTCTTTCAAGGACTAGCTCCACATAAAACTAGAAGTTCACCTGTAATCTAAACTGGTGATCAGTGTGGCTGGTTAGGTGCCTACTGGTGTCCGCAGTTCTCTGCTCCTAAGGAAATAAGTGATTGTCAGCTGCAAGTTGCCCCCATCCCACTGAAGCAGATGCAAGTTGGGTGGTGCAAAGCTGTGTTTGTCATAGCTGAATCATAGAATCAACCAGGTTGGAAGAGGCCTCCAAGCTCATCCAGCCCAACCTAGCATCCAGCCCTGGCCAATCAACCAGACCATGGCACTCAGTGCCCCAGACAGGCTTGGCTTCAACACCTCCAGGGACAGCGACTCCACCACCTCCCTGGGCAGCCCATTCCAATGGCAAATGTGGGTACTAAGTCTTACAAGCACTCCCACGGGACTTTGATAACATCAGCTCTGTATTTTTCACCTTTCTCTGTGGAACAGCTGATTGTCGCTGATCCACAGAACTGAATGGCTGTGCTATGACCCAATGTGCTGCCTCTTCATGAGGGTTAAAACCTCGGGCCAAACTGTAGGTCACATTTCTCCTGTTTTCACTGCACTAAACCAAATTCATCTCCACTCTAATATACAGACTTTGTTTCACCACCTAACAGCCACAAGCTTTCTTTCAGAAGGCTGGGTGGAAAAACACCACAAACCCCCCAAGCAGCCATTACTAAATTGCTGAGCATTAACCTCAGCAGAACATACACAGATATTTACAGACATCCCCAGGCCTTACAGAAGACACTCGTTTCCTTCTGATTTCATTCTCTGCTGACATCAGTAGCAACTCAAGTTCCTTTATTTTCTTTTCTTTATCAGGGTCATCATCAATAAATGACGGCTGAAAAAAGGAAGAAAGAAATCATTACTCTTTTCCACCCCTGCCATCTCTCCAAGCTGAGATTCTACACTCCAACAGCTCCGTTTGTAACAGAAATGGACGTGGAGCAGGAAGAGCTGCTCAAGCTGTAGCATAGCTGTGATACAGTGGTCACTCACAAGAAAAGCAACCTCAACAGTTACCAGGAGATGGATCTGGTGCTGAAGGGCTACACAAGCTCCTTTATTCCTAGCTTGCCCTACCAATGAAGCTAGCAAGCCTGCTTACAGAGGAACAGTCACACCAGCTCAGGTGAAGGATGAAGCCCTAAAGAGATTCTGAAGTCACTGGCTTCTCAGCTCTCCATTTTGCAGCATAACACACAGAACAGTCTCTGTATTGACAGTGCTTGTTAACAAGTTACCTGAACTAAGTTGGAAGAAGTTGAAGCATGCTCTAGACTGCTGCCTTCTGGTGAGGCATACTGGTATGCTGGAATCTAGAATGACAGAAAGGATTTTACAAACCCTAAAGAAAAAGAGGCTACAAAATTCTCTCTGGCTTCTCATTCATGAACTGTTTACTGTTGTTTACAAATCCTAGGTTACCATAATACCACAGAAGCACCCAACAGATCCTCATTCTTTCACATGTTTCTCATTCAAAGCCCTGTAAGTTATCTGGAAGAGGGAAATACCAATTATTTTGGATGTTGGACTCACCTGTGTCTGAACAGGTACATAATATTGATTCTGAGTGTGCAAGTCTTCCATACTCAGGCAGGCCTGGGGCTCCAGCACGGATGAAGTGGCCCTCTCAGACTTGATAGCATCCTGTAAATACCCTTCCTGTTCCACCTTTCTCCGCATCGTTGAGTTCCAGTGATTTTTAATCGAGTTATCAGTCCTAAAATCCAAGGCACAACAGTGACTGCTTTCCACATCTCAGAGTTTCACCTATGGCATAACTGGCAGGGTTTGTAAAGTGGGTTAATGCAAAGCCACAGATTGAGCAAGCTCCAGCAGCTTGAAGTTCTACTATCAGCAGAGTTTTGACATGACTGCTGGAAAGCTACGCTTCAAAACTTCCCTCTGCTAACCCTCCAGGCTGCAGGAAAGTAAGAGCAGCAAGAGAAAGCCTCGCTTCTGGCTACTATTGTGAGCAACAATCTTTTTTCTTGGACGCTTGGGACAACCACATGTTCTCTGTCACTGCTACAAATGTTTGGGACATGAAGCTAAGGCAACCACCCAGCTGTCCCACAGCACAGCAAGGGCACTGGGGCTGGTGTTCATTTAAGTTCAATTCCAAAAAGAATTCCCTTTATTCATCCCACAAGTGTTGGGCTCCTTACAAATCTTCCAGGTCTAGGATCCAGTCCTTAGCTGAGTCTCATCTTGGATTTATTTTGAGCAAGTAAGTTAGTAATTTAGGAATGCCTCTGTCCTTACAGACTCAGCTTCCCTCACTGAAATTCCACTCTGATGCAATCCAATCCCTTCTAAAGGGCTTCCTGTGATCCATGGATTGTGTCTCTCTTAAACACACATCTGTCAGTAGCACTGACACTCCTCAGCAGAGCTAAGCAGTCACCTCCTGAACACAGAGGGACAGCTTCAAGCTGAATTTTAATCACCAGTAGAAGGCAAACCCAATTTATTTCAAACTCTTTACACACTAGAATTTTGTTTCCCACAAGCATATAAATTGGCAATCACACCTGAAATCAAGGTAATGAATCATATGGATTGTTCTCCTTAACTTGGAGCCTAACTAGCTTTGCAGAGCTTGATTCCTAAGCTTGGACTTCTGAAGGTTACCAAGATCAGTGTCCTGTTTAATCAGAAGTGAATTTCCAATCTTAAACCATGAAGTCGGCCCCAAACGAACACAATTTGCTGTCAAGTCAGAGGATGGCAAAACATTCTTCCACTATGACTTGCAGTTACTCTCCTCAGCTCTACTACAGGCTTTTTGCTAAGCCATCAGGAGGCTTTCTGCAGGAACCTGCGGTGTCAGAGGTCTTTCTATTTGGGTTATGTCTTTTTAAGGATACATAATCAAATGCAAAACAGCTTTTAAAATGTCAGTATCTATCAAGATAGTTGTAATGTAAGTGCCAATGCTCTCAGCCTAACAAATCACACTGGGAAGAGCAGTGCCATCCAGGACAGCTTTACACATTCCAATATTTAACACAGAGTTGAAAAGCACCTTCCAGGGAGCAGCTTTGCTATTTCAGCCCATCGGTTTCCCAGACGCTTGTGAGCTTCATAGATTATTCTGTCCTCTTCTTCTGTCCATGAAGATTTCTTTACCTCAGGATTGAGATGGTTGTGCCATCTCTCTCTGCACTGCTTGCCTATTCTTCCTTTCAGGTGCTTTGCAATCAGAGACCAGCGCTTTGGACCATACTTCTGAACTAATTCAATAACCTGGAACACAGATGAAAGCAGCTTATCCTTTCAGAACTTCGTTTTCCACATCAAAGAAAGACTGAAAGGTTGAAAAGCACAAGATACAAATGAGACCTTAGATCTCTAATGCCGTACAGAGATGTAAGCTAGAGCAGCTCAGCTAGCAGCCTGAGCAAGGGGAAATGAAATGTGTTTCTGCCTTTCAGACATGCAGCTACTTAAAAGCAGCTACCTGGTTTTGAATTCTCACACAGCAAAACATAACAATTATCTGTCACAAGATGCATCAGAGATCACTGGTGGGGATGAAACCCAAGAAAAGGTAGACATTCTCAGCAGCCATATGCCAACTTTATGACAGTAAAAGAGCACAGTTTTTATTACCCTCTGATCTTCTTCTTTAGTCCAGGGGCCTTTAATCAGTTCTGGGTTTAGTACCTTCTGCCATCGATGCTGGCACTGAAAGTCTGACCGATTCTGAAACAGTCAAAGAAGAGCAGTGTGGTTATTACCTCTGGGAGACACAAACCTGTTCATATTGGCTAGCCACAACTATTTGCATATTTCACATTCAGGTATTTGCTCCTGGAGTTCAATTCTCCCTTATTCCTTCTTCCACACACTTATAAAAACCCCTGTCCAGAAAATGCAGCCCTGCACAGAACTCTCATCACTTCCATGTTCTCGATAATCAAATTCAGAACTTATTCTTTAAAGACAAACTCAGAATTCCTTTTGTCCTCATTGCTCCACACCTCCCCTGAGCTTTGTGACCGATGTGCTTTTGGCACTGTCTACAACCTGCACGAGGAACGACGCTTTGAAAGGAAATACCTTTTCTTTCAGATCTAAGGACAACCTTTTTCTAAGTCTCAGCTGAATGTATTCTCCCCTCTTTACTAGCGGTAAGGAACACAGATTCATGTCAAGGTTAGCTAACACACACTACTTAAACACTGCTTTTTTCTGCTGAGGACAGATGGTGCTTTTCTGCAGCTTCACCAGCAGCCTGCGAGACCAGTGCAGCTCACACAGCTGAGGAGTCATTTCGTGTTTGAACCAGCATCTCTCTTACTCATTTCCAGCTGACCAGTGGAACAGAACAGGAAATTTTAATTGTCAGTAGAAAACTTCTGAGAAACCCACTAAGGCTCCACTGGTAGCAACTAGAGATGTGTTTGGGTGGGAAGATTTACATGTCAGGGAAGCAGCTCTCACTGTAGAAAACCCAAACCAACAGAAAAAACACCAAAACCACCAATGCTCCACCTCCCTTTTCCTAAGGTGCTGAAGAAATGGATCCAGCTGCTTTCAAGCAGTCTTGCAGGTGCAACCCAACATCCTAACTTCTTCAGCAGCAACCTGTGTAACTGTAGGTGTAACCACCTCAAGTAAAACAGCAACAGGAACCCAGAATATTCCAGCATCCACAATTTGTGGTCATTTCAGACTATCACTTGAGCCTCTGCCTGAGCTGATGAGGTTCTCCAAGTTCTGAGCTAGATCTCAGGTCAAATTTATAAGTACCCTTTAAAAGGATTTTTTTACTATTAGGTGTTTCTGATTTCTATTTCACCTCACTTCCAAACTAGAGATATGACCAAAGGAACTCAGCATTCAAAGGGAATTAACTGAAGCAGATTCAGCTTACCTGTAGATGACTGGCAATGAAAGCCCAATCATCTGTACCATGTTGTTCCACCAGCCTCTTTAGCCTTTCATCCTGTGGAGACAAAATCCCAGCCAGTGATACATGCTGTGCCCAAAGGATGCTGAACAAGAGCACATTTCGTGTGCTGCCAATATCACATGGGAAGGAAACTAAAGCCAAACAAATGATTACCTCATCACGTGTCCATTTCACCCTGTTACAGATCTTCTTCAAGACTTTTTGCTGTGGTACTTCATAGTCATGATCCATATATTGAAAGTTTTCATCTTCTTCACTGCAGAGTACAACAGAAGAAAGAAGATGAAAGGAGTTTAAAAATCACTCTGAACAACTTCATTTTTCAACTACTTGTGGCTTTTGACCCCCAACCTGTAGGGGGTCATGAATGTACAGACCACTCTAAAGTGGCATTGGAATGTGCATGAAGGTAAGACCTGCCTCCAGCACAGCACTGTATTCATCTCAGAGCAACAGGATCCATTTCCATCTCAAGGCTAAGCACTGAGATCTGGACAGATAATTCATTCCACTCAAGACTCGGAAGCAAAAGCTCTCATTTGAGATCATGGAGGGGTGTAACACGTGTAAGAATCTTCACACAAATAAGCTTACAAAATAAAATGGTTTGCTACTCTGCACAGTACATTCATGCTTCACCTCCACAACTCAAACACAAGGGTGCCAAATAATACAGCATCCCTGTCCAGAATAAAAGTCTTGCCCCAATGTTACAGAAGTTAGACAAATCTTGGGTGTGTTTCTGTGTGATCTTCTCTAAGTGAACCACAGAACTGTAGAATGGTCTGGGTTGGAAAGGACCTCCAAAGGTCATCTAGTCCAGCCCTCTGCAGTAAGCAGGGACATCCTCAGCTAGAGCATGATTTAGGGGTACTTATCTTGGTCGAGGGATTGAACTCCATCTCCAAAGGTCCCTTCCAACCCTACCATTCTGCGGTTCTGTGATCTGTGGAGACGAATATCCCAAGCAGCAGCACCGCTGCCAGCCAAGAGGCAGTGAGCTGTGGCTCCATGTAGATCCCGCTCCATCTACTGGAGAAACGCACAAGGCACAGCCTGGAGAAACAAAGCCCTGCCAGCAGGCAGCGCAGGAAGCCGTGCCATGGAAATACCGAGCTCGTGTGCCAGTGACTCATGGCAGACAGCATAAATTCAAACACATGTGGAAAGGCAGGCCTAGCAACGAGACGAGCAGCTCCTTACAGCGAAGGCACAAAGGGATTCCGCTTCAACCGAAAGCACTTGCACACTGCAGTCTTCACCTGTCTATTGTCACTCTAAAGCACGATAAATTCAGGGTCTAAACTAAGTTTGTAAGTTCTGCTTAGCCTTGAAAATGCCTTCGATTTTTCAGTCAAAACTTCAAAAAGAATTCCTTAATCCCAGTAATGGACTTGACCTGTGCTGGGGTGCTAAGAACTGATCTGATGGAGGATCTCTACATCATTGCCCAGAGCACGCTGATCAGCCAGGCAGGATGAATTGTTATTTCCCTTCAAGTGAGCACAGTCTGTGGCTAACATTAATATATGGTCCTTCAAGGAGAGCACCACTTAAGACCACAGGACAGTGCATACCCAGCTTTTGCAGACCCAAAGGATTTAACACTGCTTCTATACTCCACCCCACATCTGAAACTGCCCTGCTTGGCTTCATGACGTAGTTACTTCTAAACACATTAGAACGTTGTGGAGCCAGTGAAATACAAAACGTGTTTGTCAGCAGCAAGTTCTTCACAGCATGTGCAAAAAGCAAGCTGCAAACACAACAATTGTAAGAGTTTGGCATTAAGTGGCTTAGGACTTAAGAAAAGAGGATTTAAACTCACAGGTAACTGAGAGTTTTCTCTTCCCCCTCCCACTTACTGCCTCTTTTATCCACAGGTTCTCAAACTTCAGGAATATCTTGGTACTGTAAGGGGCATATCTCATTATTATTCCATACCAAGCAAGCCATACAGCTTAGTAGCAACTAAACTTGGCCTTTGGTTAATGAGCCTTTCATCAACACAATCTCCTCACCCACTGCACAGCAGAAGAAAACAGTCTTCAGCTACATGATTTTAAAAGAGGGCACTGACCTCTCCTGCACCTCAACTGCACAGGAGTAACTGTTTAGTGCTCAGTCTTGTTTGGACTAGCACGTCAGCAGATTACAAATTAGACATACATGAAGGGTTGGGATGGGACTAACAGCTCAGGCTTTGATTTAAAAAAAACAAGCTGTCAACCACACAGGATTGTTCCGAGTTCATTTGCAATTAGGAAACCAGGCTAAAATACTGCACCAAGGTGGAATCCAGCCACCAAATTTCATCAAGTAAGAAATCTGGAACACTAAAGTATCTCCTGAGCTCCTTACTAGCTGCATTTGCAGTTCTGAGTCAAGAATCACTAAAGGACAAAAATCAAGCTTCCAAATGCAAAACCTAAGAACAGTTTGACAAAATTAAACTTGATTCCAGTGGGTGCAAAACAGTTACACTCTCCTTGCTCAAACATTACCACTCTTGAAGTCCCTTTAGGTAAACTCATAATGGCAATGGTTTGGAAGCACCATCAGCACTCACTGGCACAGTATTCCTCCAGGGCTACCGATCTCACACTAAACTGTCCTCTGCTCTCTGCAGCTGTACTTTCACTCATGATATCAAAGCACTCCATAGCCACCAAAGCTGCTACAAGCTAAAGCTTTGCAAAGATGAAACCGTTGTTCACAACACCACAGATGAAAGCCTCTTGAGCTACAAAACGCACCCTAGGAGTAACAAGAAATGGTCTCTCTCTGAGCTGATTCTTGCAGCCAGCCAACTGCAGAGAGCTCCAGCAGCCAGCCTCTGCAAGCAAAGCCCCAAGTCTTTGCTCCTTGCACAACAAGAAACCCAAAGCATTTGGGTGTCTCGGTTTAGCTGCAGCTTTGCAAATAAAGAGGTTTATGAACTCTTTTCACGTACGAGGAGAAAGCAGAAACAGTTTTACTATCTGCAAATTTGAAACTATCCCAAACTCCGTGAGAGGTATGCAGTCAGTAAACCTCAGATGCCACAGGTGACCCACTCATTAACGTTACTCACTGAGCATCTTTTCCTTTCTCAATCCTACTGCTTTTGCATGGCTTTGTCACTTTCTATCTAGCACAAGAATAACTACAGTGATAGAGGAGCTCTTCACGCCCCACCTGCTGAATGCAGTGACACACCCATTTTCCTATCAATAAAACAAAAGCTGGATCGAAAATCTGGGGGTTCTGCTGAAACTCAAGGAACGCGTTCTCTAAGGAGCGTTTCAGGTCAGATAGCCACAGCTGCAGTGCAAGAATACACCGCATCAGCGGCAGGAGGTGTGTTTAAGGTATTGGAGGAATCGGTAGGCCTGGACATTGACGGAAAGCCCCACCACGGCTGAGCCAAAGGCGCTCGGAGAGGAGAAAAGCAAAACCAGCGCTCAAGCAGAAGGAAAGCAAACAGCAGGGAAAGCTACATAGTGGTCACTGACAGGCTGAGTGCGCACAGAAAGGCGAAGCTAAGGAGATGCCCTGGTAAGCTGCAACGATGGCCTGAGGGCAAGCACAAGAGTGAGAGCAGCGAGAGGCGAAGCTGAGTCCCCAACGCTAGTGATGGCAGGGCAAGGGGGGCAGGTACCTGTGCGGAAGCGGGGCGAGGAACCAGCGGGCAGAGGGAGGGCTGGAGGGCGGGCGGCGGGCAGTGACACCCGGGGGAGGCTGCGAGCCAGCAGGGCNAGGGATCCCGGAGTGCGGGGGGGCACCTGGGCGCGGGAGGCAGCGGCTGCCCGGGATAGGGGTGGGGGGCAGACGGCTCAGAAAGCCTCCGGCCGGGGCCACACTCACCTGCACGGTCTCTTCGCCATCCTCGGGGCGCACCATAGGGGGGGCCGGCACGGCAGCGGGGCGCAGCGCGGAGCCCCCGAGCCCCCTCCCGGACTCCCTCGCTCACAGCCGGGCGGCGGAGCAAGGCAGGGGACACAGAGGGGGCACCGGCGGCTCAAGAAGGCTTGAGGCGAGCAGGACTCCTTTGACAAGTCTCCGTTCCCCGCGTTATGCGCAGCGCACCACCAGACCGCCTCAGCCCCGACCCGGCCCGGCCCCCGGCGCTTCAGACATGGCTCGGCCTGGCCCCTGCCCGCAAGGACGGAGCGCGCAGCAGCCCCTTTCTCGTCCTGCTCCTGTCAGAGCTGCTGCGGGCTCCAGCGGCACCTTCGCGCCCAGGGCTGTTGCCCTATCCGGCCGAGCGTCTCCCGTCCCCCGCTGCCGCCGCGGCTCCGCCGCCGCCACCGGCGGGCTCGGTCGGTGCCGCCGAATCTCGCGCCCAGCCTCCTTCCCGAGCCACCGTTTGAATCTGCGCAGGCGGACTGGCGCCCCATTGGCTGCGGCCGCCGCACGCGGGCCGGGCCGGGGCGGGGCCGCGCGGCCGGGCGGGGCCGGGGCATGACGGGGGAGCGAGTCCGGCCGCTGCGCGGGATCGCCGCCGCCTCACGTCCGTCGCGCTGCCGATGCCCCGTAACGGGCACCCGCGGGACAGAAACGGTACAGGCAACGGGCAGCGCGGCGGGAGACTCCCCGCAGGTAAAAAGCTGGTGGCAGCCCCGCGCGGCAAAAACTGCGCCTCTCCTTCGAGCCGGAATCGAACCAGCGACCTAAGGATTTCCGCGAGTAACACCTCTACAGTCCTCCGCTCTACCAGCTGAGCTATCGAAGGGAGCTGCGGACGGTTACCCTTCCACAGCAGACAGCAGGGACGAGCCTTCTTCTGCAGAGTGAGTTATACTACGATGACTCCAGGTCTCTTTCTCGGGAACCGCTCCCTCAAGGTCTCCTGTTTTAAATTGAGATTTGTCATCACAAGTGGCCCGAAATGACAGGAGAAGGGCTCTTAGAGGGTCATCGGGGACGGTTCCCTCCCCTTTCCTCCCTCCTGAAACATTGATTCCCATGCTTGAAAAGCAGGAAGTGGGAGTCTCCTCACACATCATCCCACTCACGGGGTGCCTGCTCTACCAACCGCCCGGTGAGGTGGATAAAAGGCACCCCAAACACCACACCGCATCCTCCTGCAGGGGTGTTTGTAAACATGGGGACTCTGCTGGCACCTTAGGAGAAAAGGGTGCAAGTATCTGCTGCAGAGATATGGGTTGGCAGTGACAGACCCAAAATGAAAGAAAGAGGAAAAAGGAAGAATAATTAAAAGTTTTTACATATATATATATAAAGGGCAGGGACAGCTTCTAAGAAAGGCACCCCTGGGCCCAGCATTTAAGGTACTCACCACAGTGCTTGCCCTGCTCTTGGGTGCTCAGGCCTACTGCAGGCCCAACCATCAGTTTTTAATGACACATTTGAGTGAAAATACCAATAAATCATTAAAGCAGTGCATGCTTTCTTATTCCAAATACATTGTTTAACTGGTCTAACTCACCACTGAGGAAACAACCTGCTGAAGCTATCACCAAGCTACACTCAAGCATAACCAAACTGTCTCCTAGGTATTGCCCTACTCAAAAGGCTTCAGCCAGGGCTTATTCGTCCCTCTGAAACAACGCAGGAAGGGAGTCTGGACACACACACAGAGCTGCACAGCAACATAGTGGTGTAGTACACACACACACACACGCCACTGCACAGCACATGCTGGTGCAGCACACACACACCATTGCACACGGACATGTTGGAGTAGCACACACACCCCTGCACAGCTACGTGTTGCCGTAGGGGACACACACACACAGAGCTGCACAGGGACATGGTGGTGTAGCACACACTCACCCCTGCACAGGACACGTTGGTGTGACACACAGACACACCTGCACAGGACATGCTGGTGTAACATGCACACAGCCCTGCACAGGACATGCTGGTGTAACATGCACACACACAGCCCTGCACAGGACACGCCGGGGTAGCACACAAACACACACAGAGACACACAGAGCCCTGCAGAGGACACGCCGGGGTAGCACACAAACACACAAGAGACACACACAGAGCCCTGCAGAGGACGCGCCGGGGTAGCACACAAACACACAGAGACACACAGAGCCCTGCAGAGGACACGCCGGGGTAGCACACAAACACACAGAGACACACAGAGCCCTGCAGAGGACACGCCGGGGTAGCACACAAACACACAGAGACACACACAGAGCCCTGCAGAGGACACGCTGGGGTAGCACACAAACACACAGAGACACACAGAGCCCTGCAGAGGACACGCCGGGGTAGCTGCGGTCGGCCTATTCCAGTCCGCGGGCAGCGGAGCGCGGGAAAGCCGAGCCCACAGCGCCCTCTGCGCAGCCGGAGCGGAACCTCAGGCCCTGTCAGGAGCAGGAGAGGGAAACAGCCACAAACCTCCGAATTTATCTGCCTTACAAACCTGCTGTTACAAAGGCAAACTCGAACTGTTGCGTCTTTGCCAGGATAAAACACCCCAGCCGCAGCCCACCCCCGCCAAGCAGACTCGCTGGGGTTTTGTTTCTTTACAGGTTCCTTTACGGCTGCTGTTCCGCGCTGGCTGCTCGGCCCCAGCCTGCACTGGCTGTGATTCACTCAGAACCCGGGGATGACAACGCAGCAGGTTTCCTCATATCAGAGCTCTGACAGCAGTCTTCGAGCTACAAAAGCTGCAATCAAAAAGAAAGTGTGATAAAGCCTGCCCTGCGACAGGTGCTGGCAGGTATGGAATCTCATCTTTTAGCATTCATTTATGTTTAATTCAAAGTTAAAGGAGCCTGGAAGATTCTAGAGGAGTACTTCCTTGTCTCTTTCCACAGTGCTAGGTGTCTTCTGAATCTGCAGGAAATAGTTACTGAAAGCATTAGCCGAGTCAAATACTGAAACAAGGAGTGCTGCTGGTCCCGGTGCTAAAAGCAGTTAATAGTCTAAAGATGCAGTTATAGCACCCTGTAAACATCCTCCTGGGAGTAAGGCAGTGATCACACACACACCTCCCAGCTTTTCGTTTCCCCTCCTGGATGTATTACTCTCCCGTGGGATGAGGTCTGATGTTCACTTCATTGTGCTCCTGCACAACAGAAGGATGGAGATGTCTCCCCTGCCCTCTTTACCTCCTCTCAGCTTCTAGCAGCTTCATAAAACCAAGCCAGAGGTCTTCCAAATTCTCTTTACAGACCTGAGCTTACAGGGCTTTTACCAAACTGTTTCATAGAATCATAGAATCAAGCAGGTTGGAAGAGAGCTCCAAGCTCATCCAGCCCAACCTAGCACCCAGCCCTGCCCAATCAACCAGACCATGGCACTAAGTGCCCCATCCAGGCTTGGCTTCAACACCTCCAGGGACGGTGATTCCACCACCTCCCTGGGCAGCCCATTCCAATGCCAATCACTCTCTCTGCCAACAACTTCCTCCTAACATCCAGCCTGAACCTGCCCTGGGACAACTTGAGGCTGTGTCCCCTTGTTCTGTTCCTGGGTGCCTGGGAGAAGAGCCCAACCCCAGCTGGCCACAGCCTGCCTTCCCTCCCCACCCCCTTCCATTTTAAAACTTCTTAGTATCACAGTTTCTGAAGGGCAATATTCCATTTGTGGCTGTTTGAAAAGCATCTGCTTTTGCTGGAATTCTCTCTAAATCCTCCTTACAAAATTTTCCTGAGGTGCTAAAGTCTTACAGCATTTCACCCAGAAGGGCTAGTGAGCTCTGTGGGCTTGGGTTCTATTTATACAGCCTTTCAGAGAGGGGGAAGGTGCTAATACCTCTGCTAACTCAATCAGACAGAGGTAATGCCCAAGCATGACAAAGAATCCTATGCACTTGGTGATCTCATGAGCTTTGCTTCACTGCATTACCAGTCTACATTATTCATGCCAGTGTAAAGAGGGGTGGAAAGCTGAAGCTTAAAGGCTGTACCAAAAAAAATTGACTCTGTCTGGTTGGGCTTTGACTTTATGCTAGTGCCTTAAACTCTGTGACAGTTGTGTGCAAAAAAACCATCCTCTTGCACATTCCTTAAGCAGCCTTTATCAGCTTCTCAAGGAGGCTGCCTGACTACTCCCAGGATTCTGAGATGGCCTTTGTGTGGACTGAAGAAAATCACTGTACTGCCTGAGTCCAGGAGATAATAGAGAAGCTCCAGGGATACAGCCCTGCCAGGAAGCTACACTAGGCTCTGCTCAGGCACACAGGTGAAGAACAAGTTACTTACTGTAGAGTAACTGTGGCTCTCAGGGAGGAGGCTGTATTTGAGCTCTGTATCTCTGCTTCTGGCAGTCCTAAACTGTTGCGGGCTTGAGGAGCTGAGGTCTTGCTGAGCTCACACTGTCTCTTGCAGTGTGAGGAAATGGTGTTAGTGCACAGCTTTGAAGGATGCTGTCAGTCAGAAACTGAGCTCTGAGCCTCTCATCTGCTCATGCAAAAGTCTGCTGGGTGCAGAAGTATATATTTGGCAGCTCCTGAGAGCAAAGAGAGGAGGATCTTGGGGCAATCCCTGGATCTAGAGCAAGCCTCCGCAGCTTCCTTGAAGTTATTCATTACAGTGGAGGTGGAACAGCATGAAGCATGGTTGCCTTCCAGAACTACTAGGTGATTCTTAGAGCAACTGGTAAATCCTTACCTATCTTCTTCCCTATCTTCTTCCCTCTCCTGAACATGCCCTCTGCTCTCTTAGGGCTCTTCCTTTAGTCCAAGGAAGCCAAACAAGGTTTTCCTATCTGTCAGTCTCATTTGTGAAACTGGATCATTTCTCTATTGCCTCTTACTGTCTCTAAGAGCAGCAGCATAAACAGAGGACAATAAGCCTCATTTTGAAGAAAACATTACATCCTGAGTTGACAAAATAGCCTTTAAATCAAGTTTCCTCGTTCTGAAAGAAGTTACATGAAACATGTCTTAGAGTTTTCTAAGAAATGATGTTTTGCACAGCCAGGGTCCACAGGCTGCTGCTTAACAAGAACCACAGCACCTTCTAAACCTTCTTCCAATTTCTGGCCACTTCCTTCCATCTTTCTTTCAATTTTTTACTTATTGAATACAAGTTTCCAAACAGCAGAGACAGCACAGACCCAGTGCAGATCTCCAGGATCACTTTATAGGTGAAATTAGATTTGCTACCAGAGAGGCAAGCCACTAGAAGTATTATTTCCAGCAGGAAACAAAATTAGGAGGTCATTTTAAAAACCAGGGGTGGATAAAGTCCAAGCACAAGTCTGTGCAGCTATCTCAGCATCATGAAATCAATGCCCTTCATTAGCAGAACAGAGAACAGGTCTCTGCTAAAGCCTCTTCAGGTGTCTGCAAGTCTCTGCTACAGAGGCTGTGCTTACTCCGAAGCCCAATGTGGTGTCAATAACTGGTTGATGATATTAATGAACGTTCAGGACCACCCAGTGTGCACCAGTGTAAGTTCTTCAAGCCATAATAATCCACTGCAGATCAGGAGTGGCAACTGCATCCCCGGAGCGTCAGCTCAGCCATCAAGTCTGCTGTGGATCTAAATGCCACTACTTTTCCTTGTCTTTCACTAGATAATAAACACTCAGAACGTCTCAAATCATTAGAAGCCAATATGTAAAAGCATAGAATTGTTCAGGTTGGAAGAGATGGGTGGCCTGCTCCAGGGCTTGACAACCTTTCTGGGGAAGAAATGGTTCCTTGTGTTCAACCTAAACCCCCTCAATGAAACCTGAGACTGTTCCTTCTCATTCTGTCACTTGGGAGAAGAGACCAATCTCCACTTGGCTCCAGACTCCTTTCAGAGAGCTGTAGAGAAGCAGGAGGTGTCTCCACAGCCTCCTTTTCTCCAGACTCAATTTAACAACCCCAGTTCCCTCAGCCGCTCCTCACAAGATCTGTGCTCCATACTCTTCACCAGGTTCACTGCTCCTCTTACGACCTGATCCAATCCTTCAATGTCCTTCTAGGAGTGAGGGCCCTAAAACTGAACCCAGTATCTTAAGTGTGACTTCACCAGTGCCCCATAGAGGGGGAGATGGCTGCCCTGGTCTGTCCTACTGGCCACACCATTGCTGATCCAGGCCAAGGTGATGGTGGCCTTCTTGGTCACCTGAGGATACACAGGTTCATCTTCAGCCATAGGTGTTTGACCTGACTCTTGGTAACACCAAAAGCAGCTTCCACAACTCACAACACACGCTGAAGAACATCCAGGGTTCACCCTCACCCTGATCCTAGGGAGAAAAGCATCTTGTGAGCCTTCCAAAAAATACAGGAAGAAGCAAACCAGAGTTTTCCAAAGGGTTTTATGGCTTTTTTTGGCTCAGAAGTTCTGATTACAGCCAGTTTCTGACACAAGGTACCAGATGTAGCTGGTAGAAAAAGCAGAGAGATCATTTCACTAGCTGACAGTATGTTTGCCTTTGAGCACTGCCAAGTTCTCCAAAGCCTGCTTCTTCCAAGTGATGCTCTTTATCACTTTGCTTGGAAATACATTGGACCAGTGGTTCAAAGTCAGCTTCCAAGACAGCTTAAGTGTCACCTGTGACCTGGCCACTGCTTTGTTACACCTTCTTCTTAGAGAATTTGGGGAAAAGATTCAGGTCGCAGATTTTGGTCTCAAATATATAAACCCCTGCTTTAAAATCCTCTCAAATTCAGTGGTTCTGTGTTTAACTAAATATTCAGACCAGGTGGGAGATCCAAAACACTTGCCCATTAAAAGAAATTTTTTTGGAAAGGAAAAAAAACTCTTTAACAGAAACATAATTAAGGCAAAATGGCTGATGTCAGAGTGTACCTCTCTAAGATGCACTCCAATTCTTCACCTTCTGTAGCAGAGTTCATGCATGCAGCTAGAACGCAGAAGTCTGTAGGAGGACAACTCACCCTTTTGGCAGCCAGATCAGTGGTAATTAACCAGGCTACAGCCTAAAAGGCCAGAGAAAAACTGCACCTCAGAAAACCAAAGCAGATGTTTTAACTTATATAGTTTTAATATAGCAATCAAAGGAAATTCCAAATCCTGTACAGTGAAGTGTAGTATAGTACACTATATACTGCTATAATACACTATTGTTACATTACAGATAAAAAAACCAAATCAAATCTCATTAGTACAGCAATCACAAATAAACCAAACCAAACTGTGCTGGGTAACAGCCAGTACTGTGAGGATGGGAAGAGTTTCTATGCTAATTTCTTTTGAATCCAACATGTAAAGCACTTACTGTTTAAAAAGGATTTGTTTTCTAAATATATACACTATTTGAACTCTTATTTATACATTTTAAATAGCATTCCCTCCTAAAAGTGCACTCTTTCTTGGCAATAATCCTCAGGAAACGTAAAATTATTCTGAAAATACCACTCTTGTTCCAACCTTTTATTGCTCAACCACAAGCAGAAGGGCTCAGAGGGAATCCCATATCCTAAAGCTCTCAGGCAACTTCTGGTTTAAGATACTAAACTGATACCTGCAAGCAAAGCTAAGAAACCACTCACTGCTGTGGTGTTTTTTCCAACAGAAAGATCAGCTTTGTATTATCCTCCTCCTACAAAAGCACATCCAGTCTGCTGTGTGACCATGCAGATGGCAGCAGCACCTTCTGAGATGTTCCCTTCTGGTACGTTCCAGACCGAGTGCCACTCTCCTGCACCGGCAACTTCAGTACCTGGCATGCCCAACACCTTGGAAAAGCAGCAGCAACTCTGCTAGCCCTGTGACAGCGCCAAGAGATGAGACTTTTGGAAAGATGGCAAGGTAAGCATTTGGCTCTTGACTTCACACCTGATGTACAGGGCTGTCAGTTCATGTCCTCTACCAAAGACTCAGACTGCAGGGCATTCACAAACACAGTGAGTTGCACTACTGGGCTGTGACTACAGCAGTGAAGATAGTCCAAATGGATTTGTTTTCATCTGAGAAGCTGTTATTTACTTTCCCTTACTGAAATGCAAACAATTTACTATGAAGTAGCTGTATCAAAGTCAACCTCACTGCACAGCCAGCCATTTGAAGCAGGAAAAATCCCACACATGCCTGGAAAATTGCTCTGTTTTCCTCAGGTTTCCTGTATGCTCATCAGCAATCTAGCTGATTCTCCTTGGTCTTGTGTACTGGGCCTGTAATTTCAGTAATCAGCTTTGTTAAGCCATAGCAAAGTTTAGCATCTCCCCATAATTCAAGACTTCTTTGCCATGAGACACTGCAGAGAAGGCAGTTAGCCCCTTGACAAGAAAGTAATCAAGGCAGACACTCAATGAGAATTTACAGTCACAGCCTCTGCCCAGTCAGTAGCAAGAAGCTGGGGGTGTCTTTGAGAAAGGAGCACTCCATACCCTTTGAGATGTCCTACTGACACAGCTTCACATCCACCAGCAGACAATCTCTCCCCTGCCCTTGTGCCTCTCCACCATGCTCCTGGCTCCAGCAGGGAAGCCTAACCAGCACATGGATTTGCCTCGACCTGCACTTGCAGCCCCTGCTAGCCACCAAATCAAACAGCTGTTCAAACTTCCATGTCAGTGTCCTTTATTCCACTTCTCCTGTACAGCCACACATCTCCCCTGCATGGGGAGCAGGCTGAGTGTCACCTGAGGGTATCAAAAGCCATCTTCCTCAAACCCACCAGTACTGAAATGCAAGAGAAAGCCAGGTGAAACAGGAACACTGCAAAGCAATAAGCACAGCCCTGCTTCACACCAGAGCACGTTGTGACTTTAGCACCATTGTACTATTCCTTCTTGAGACCATTTTGGTTTAGGAACTGGAGGGTTCTGATCTGACTTGAGTGGACCAAGATCAAACAAATTTTGAGTCAAACAGCACAATTATCTCTGTCTCTATTCAGATAAGAAGGAAAATGTCAAATTACTGCTGAAATGGGAAGTGTTGTCAAAATTAAACCAAGCCCTCCTCTTGGCACAGTAAAAGGCACACAGACTCCTGCAGTCTTACCAGAAAGGCATGAAAGAAGGACGTGCAAGGAATATTTCAATTCATCTCAAGCTCAATTCTCTCTCATATACACTACCTTTTTTTTTTTTTTCTACCAAGGAAGACTTCTTTTTCTAAAGAAAAGCTTCAAAATGTCCAGGTGACAGTTACCTTGTCTAACCCACAAGACAGCCAGGAGATTCCTCCCCCTCAGCCTCTCCTGACTTAGACTCTCTCCCAGGAACATGCCACAGCCTCACCCTGTGGCCAAGCACAAGCCCCTGCTCCACAGTCTCCATAGCCAAGCAGCCTTCAGACAGGAGATTGATTCAGGGGAGACAGAATGTTTTCAGAAGTCATGGCAGGCTGCCAGCTGCTGCCTGTGCATCCTGTTTCCCATTCAACGAGCCCTGCCAGTTAATCAGTGCATCAGCAAGGTCAGTTCTGGTGAGCCAAATTACTTCATACATTCCAAGCTTCCAAATCACTGATTTGCAGGTTGAGATCCTAACATTTCCCATGTGTTTGTGAAAAGGTGACTCTTCCTTGTTAGCTAGAGGTAGTGTACTAAAATCAGAAACTATCTGTGTCCTCTGCACATTAACCAACAGGGGCATTTGAACAAAGAGGAAGCTGACAAAGAGGAGCTAATCTTTAAGTGACTTGCTTCAGTTAGTTTCTCCATACAAAAATAAATCCTCCCTCGTGGGACACTTATCATACTAATGCTTAGAACTGTTTAAGTGATCAGAATTGCAAAAAGTGAGGAGGCTTTTCTGAGTACAAACACAGGCAACACAACCAACATCTGTGAAGTGGTAGGAACCCAGGTGTGCATACACAGACTGCGGTACTGAAGCGCTGTTCGTTCCTGTGGAGCTGGATGAACATCTCTTGCCCATTCAATGTTATTCTGTCACTAGAGGAAGCGACAGCAGCGCATTTAAATGTGACTCTGAAGACAGCAAGCGAAGTGCAGGGTCAGATACACATTGCAACCTCAGGGAGCAAGCACAAGGGCTGCTCCTTAATGCCTAGCACCGCAGGGCTGAGGTGGAGATCAGCTACATTAGCAGTGGTGCGGGGAGACCTGCACCGCAGACTGGAGCAAGGCTAATAGAGGAGGGCAGGCTTTCCGGGCAGCCTGTATTCCTTGTTTCCATGGAGCAAACAGCTTCCAAAAGCTCAATTATCACTGAACACTTTAGCAGAATGTATATTAGAGAGTCACTTCCTCCCAATAAATTGTTAATCTGCTCTGCAGAGGGCAGCTGTTATTTCATTTTGCCATTACTAACCAATGCTAGCAGTCAAAGTCTTCAAAGGAGTGGATTTGCCACTGAACATTTGTTGTTTCCTACAACTGCCAACTGCTCTCCTGTAGCTGTGTCCTGTAGCTGTACAACCTCTGAGCAGCATAGTGTTTGGGAGGAAATAAAACACACTATCACTTATTGACAGAGCACCAAAACAGTCATCTTGGCTCAGCCATAACCACACCACCCCAGCTTTATCTCCACCACTCACTAAGAAGCCTTTTCTCTAGCTTGCTCTAAGTGGCAATAGGCAGAAACTAGAGAGCTTACTGAAGTTACACTTACTCCAAGGTCTCTGACGAGTGTACACAGCTGTGTGAATGGAAAAGTTTTTAAACTGGAAGTGCCAGCACAACGTCACTAAAATATTTGCTGCAGTATCAAATGTAGCAGTTTAGTTTAGGTACAATTTGTGTTTACAGTGTGGTTTTGAGTAGAACTATGCACCTGGGACAGGATTAGCTTTGTCACATTTCTAGTTTTGCCCGTTCTAGCCTTTCCAGTAACCTTAAACTAGCATCGTAAGCACCTCCCATGGGCTTAAACTTTTAAGACTTTTAAGGAATTAAAAATGACAAAGAATTTTCAAGAACCCACATGTACAGCAGATATTCATCTCAGTGCATCTCCTAATGACTAATTGACAGGTAACAGAGCCAGCCTGGGCAGCAGTATGGGAATATTGAAAGCTTTTGCCAATCACACGCTTATCATGCACTGAATAAGATGATATAATCTTGGACATACATACAAGATTTAATAACTAATCACTTTGTGTGGCCCAGCCAAGAAACATGACATTGGAACTGGAATTTCTTCTACCCTTATGAGATTCTAACCTATCAAGAGTGATCCATTGGCTCAGTTGCATTAGCGATTCCTGCATCTTGACTCTCCATCTCCTCGAGCTCCTCAACAGAACTTCCCTTTTGTGCTTTAGCCCTTGCACGGAATGTTGTCCCCACAGAATTCACCACGCTGCCCTCGGCAGGGTCGCTGTTCAAGTGCTGGGGGCCACCGGGCGCTGAAGCAGCCTGGAAGCTCCCAGTTTTAGCAGCTGAACTCACTGCCTCTGCTTTCCTTTGGGAGAGCTCAGCTGATGCTGACTGCTCAGCATTCTGATCCCGCAGATGTCTGTCCATCGAAGCCTGAATAGAGGAGACCATCTCCTGCAGCTTTTTCCTCTGTGCCTCGACCAGAGTGGGGTCGAGCTGCCTGCTGTCCCTCATGGTCACGACCCCCGGTGCGATGCGGATCAGCTCACTGTTAGCAGAGGCGGCTGTGAACGCAGAAGGCTCCACTTTAGCAGAAGGACTGAAGTCTGTTTCTATGCTGTGCTTCCGTAGCAGTGGTGTTTCCCTGGCTTTTGGATCGTGCTGTTGGCTACTGGAGGCAGTCCCTAGGGAATGGCCCTTCCCCTGAAATGCAGTTATGTTGTGCAGTTGCTCGGATTTCTTTTTCACCACTCCCCCACTGCCCAGCTTCAGCATTCCGTGTGAGGGACTTGCTTCCCTGCTTCTCGAAGCAGCTTCTGCTCTCACTTGACTTAAGGCCTCTTTAACCAACTCTTCAACATCAGGGCCGACGGGGAAGTGCCCAGCAGCATCCACACAGAGCTCTAACCTATCTTCTGCTGCGTTGTACACGAAGTTTTTACCAGGCAGATGTGGGAAAGTGCAGTGCTTGCCATCGGCCAGACCTGCAAAGACAGCCAGAGTTACTCCAAGAGCTGACAGAGATCAAGGCATGCCCTGAGCACACAGGAGTTACTGTACTGAAACTTTGTGCAACAAACACTGAGACTACAGCTGGAGAGCAACAGCTTAGGCTTGATGTGAGAGCAGTCTGAAGATGCTGCTGCCTTCTGTGGAGATTGAAATGAAGAGACAGAACTGTAGCACGGCTAGACAAAATAACCACCCTGCTGGGACTTGTGGTTCTAAGACAAGTGAAGAATTAGTATATGCTTGGACTAAGGCAAAGACAGCCAAACACCATCACTGCCACCACCTCCTCCCCCTCAAACTACACAGAAAACAAGCAAACAGACCCCCCAGAAAACTGCCAGAGAGCAGATTTCAAACTATCATCTAGCTGGAGCAGTCCATTCAGGACCACTTCTGTGCTAGTCAGAACTGCAGTGGGACTTCAGGGTGTATGACTGCAGCTAAGCCTGAGGAACTTCAGATATCGCTTTTTGTTGTCTTCTCAGAGAAGAAGTGTTGCTAGATAAAACCATTTTGAACTTTGTAAGTAGCCCTGAAGGTTTAACTATCAACCTTCCCAAACCAAACACCAGGTACAGTATTTTTCATCTGCTGTTTGTTTCATTGTCCCACTCACAACTGGACCCATCTGCTCAAATTTGAGAGCTCACTGAATTTAAGCTCCGAAGCTGTTCTGTGTCAAAAATGGGCAACATTTAGGTTTCCAGTTTATCATCTTCACGTTACAAAATAACCCTTTCAGCTGTGCCATGCAGGCTGTGGGAAAAGCTGTAAAAGGTATCACTTCAGTGAGGATGGCTTTCTGCAAGCTAAAAGCTGTCTGCAGATTGAAACTTGGCTGCAACAACTCTCTTCACTTAGTTCTCTCAGCAGTGCAAGGAGAGCTACAATAAAACCCTCACTTTTTAAGAAGTGCCAGGAGTGAATCAAATAATGGGAATTTTCTTCATATTCTCTTACAATTCTTGAAGAAAAACATGATAAATTATGCAGAAGGAAGAAACACAACAAGCAAATCCTATTGCTGTGTTCTCAAACACAATGCAATCCAAACAAGTGTTCTGGGCATGGATGAAAAAGGTCACTCAACTCATCTGGAATGTTTTTAAACTGTTTTCATCCTGATTAACCAACTGACCAGCCTCACCTGCCCTCCACAGCTCCTGATTCACACACTGGTGCTGCTGCAGAGCCTACAGGTGAGATTTTATTTGAACAACTCCAAACGTACAGGTTCGTTCTTTACATGCCCATGGGAGCCACTGAGCAAATGGCCAAAACACACAGAGAACACAACTTAACCCCAAACACCTATCCTGAAGAACGTATTTTAACTGCATAATTTAGCAGCTTCTCTTTCATATGCATGAGAGAGAGCTGTGACAGCTGCTCTGATAGACCATAACTGCCTCTGGAACTGCAACCCTGAAATCTCAAAATGAGATCTTAAACAAGATCTACCAAATTTCAGCTGATTAACTACCTGCACTCGATAGAAAGCCTTGTGCCAAACGTGCAGTTTGACATTAACTAAGATAATACAAATAGGTAAAGAGCTTCTTTAAATGGAAAAAAAAAGTTAAGGTTGTTGCATACTCTAAGTGTTTCACATGGAAATTCAATAGTTCTTAAGATGTTAAAATCATGCAAGTGTATTATTGCTGAAATAGTAACTGCCTGCCAAGGCAGTGCAAAATATCTGCACGCACAGAAATGCAACAATCACAGATCATGAAATCATTTTGGTTGGAAGAGACCTTCCAGATCATGGAGTCCAACTCTTAACCCAGCACTGCCAGGTCACCACCAAACCATGTCCCTCAGCACCACATCTCCACAGCTCTGAAACCCCTCCAGGGATGAGAACTCCATCACTGCCCTGGGCAGCCTGGATCAGAGATTGACAACCCTTTGGAGGAAGAAATTGTTCCTCATGTCCAACCTAAACCTCCCCTGGTACAATTTAAGGCCATTCCTTTTTCTCTTGCCCTACCACTTGTTACCTGGGAGCAAAGCAGTAGTGGCATTTGTAAGCCACCTCAAACTGAAATACTCTCTTCACTACTTGCTTGGCTACTCTGCACATAGTCCAAGATGAGACATTTTTCAAGGCAAGAAGGCTAGTTTTGCTTCTGAACAACCACCTTAGGAACATGAAAGGCGAATGTAAGCAACCATTTACATGTAAAACATGCAGTGCCTCTGGAGCTACGCAGAAGCACACCAGAAATACAACCTGCTTATCCACTAAGTCTTTGAGAGGACAGGAGGAACAGGTCCTAGGAGCTTCTCTGATCTTTTCAGGAAGACAAAAAAAATCTTAAAGTTGTCTGTAGAAACCAGGAAGTTTAAAGGAAGATGTATGGTTGTAGAGAAAACAGAGCAGAAGAGACTGAAGTGAACGAACTCATCTGAGTCATATTCCCCAGTCCTGAAGTGAGGGAGCAGAAGTTCTGTGATATTATAGAAACACAAATGTACCATGGCAATGAAACAAAAATGTATTTAAGCTTACAAGTGATTCAGCACCAATTTACCACTTTAAAGATTTGAAAACAGAGGAAGGAAGAGATGAAAACAAACCCAAACCATACCTGTGGTTTTCTTCATTATGCTGTAGAACACTCCACCCTGCTGAAACAGCTGAGGAAGCCCCTTTGCGTAAGACCAAACATCTTCTCCTGTGAAAACCAAGCACAACCACTGAGCAGTTAGAGACAATGCCTGAAAAGGGCACTCCTTGAATTAAAAGCTGAATCCTAACTCTCTTCTGTGCAACTAATGGAGAGTTTTGCTGCAAATGTGCAGAACAGGAGCCCAAGAGTCTGAGAAACTTTCAGGGAAACATTCCACTGTCTGCAGTCAAATATCCTGCATGTTCTAGCACAAAGGTTCCCAACTTCAATTTGATGGGAGCCGCAGCTCTGGTTCTTTGCCAGGCCCTACACCAAGTCTCCCTTCCCCTCCTACCCATGCTTTCAACACAGAGCTAGGAAATGACTAACAGGCTTCCAAGCTCCAAGTACATTCCCTTACACATTAAAACCTCAGTGTTAGATCCCCACACCTTCTCAAAAATCAGTTTTGCATCTGCCATCCAGCAGAGGTTAGACTGCAGCTGAGGCACAAAGGTCCAGAGAGGCAGATGTGCACGAGCTGTGGCCATACCTTTGCGCTTCTTCAGAGCCAGGAGTAAAATGCCAACTGTGAGGCCCCAGCAGTCCTGTGGAACTGCCATTTGTCAAAGATGCCAAAAATGGCACTGAAATGTGACAACTTCAAATGTCACCGAGAGGGGAAAAAGACCCACCCTAGACTATGTAAGGCAAGGAAAATCAAGAACAGAAAATTGGGTTACGGCATATCAGTGACCCAACGGCACCTGCTGAATCCGTTCTGCTTATTTCCCTGCACCCCCTGCCCCACTTTGCTAAGCACTTACCTGCTCCAGAAGCACAGCTTGTGACAGAGCTATCACAGCAGTGACAGCACTGCAAACGCCCTTCTCTTGCTGCAGAGCCAACTGATGCACACACACGTTTCACACACTAGTGGCATTCTCCAAGGCAAGATTCCCTGCTGGCCCTGGGCATGATTTTCCAAGCCTTGCACTGGAGAAGCATCACTGCCTAGACAGGCTTTTGTGACACCACCAAGAACTACAGCCAGAAAGTGCGGAGAGCATGGCTCATGGAACAAAGGCACCAGCCACTGAAAGAAACACAAACTACACATGCTGTTTTGATAGAAGAGACCTCTGACTGGAACACCAGAAAACCTCACAGTTAGAACTGGGCTTGCTCAGATCAGAGGAACCAGTGTATGGGATTCAACTAAACTACACTGGAGGTTTGCACATTACTGTTGCTGTTTGGTTTGGGTTTGTTTGCCATGGCAGGAAGATGTTTACAGGTCACAAGGTAACTCGTGGGATTGTTTAGTTAGATTAAAAACTCCCTCGAGACACCACTACATTTATCAATGGGATGATGTTCTCCATGCTGTTCCCACTCCACTCCTCCAGATCAGACCTCACTCTCACAACATGAAGATATAAAACAAGTGAATAGATCCTTCCCATGGGCCTCACATGCTGCAGAAAGAGCAGTGGAAGCCCCAGACCATCACTTCATACAGCAGAGAGAACACACAGAAGTGCAGCCCAGATCAAACATAGGTTAGACAGAACTACAGCTGGCTAAAACCAAGCTGTCTGATTTCAATCAAATCCTGGTATCAATTAATATATTTAAGTCTGCCTATTTTGATTCCTGGTGTGCTGACAGATTCATCAATGCAAAGCAAACTGATCAGAACAGATTTCTACTTGGCTTGCACATATCCAGAGTGCCTCTGCCTGGCTGGAATGAAATCTGTTTAAAAATCTAATGTTTGTACTATGCTAAATTATCATTTCTTGAGTCACTTGCCTATAGAATTTTGTGTTTTGAGTCAAACAAAAATAGGCAAAAACTTTACCAAAAATCATGCCTAATAGCTGCTGTGCAGGAACCGCAGCATCTACTTCCCATGGCCTTGTTTTTAAATTATACCCAGAAAAAGTAAAGAAGGTGGCTTCAAATTGTAATAAATAAGCTAGCTGAGAGCAGCAAAGAAGAATGCTATGAGTATGAAAGAAGCATCGAGCCAGGCTACAGGAAAGAAAAGCAGCCCAGAGAGCTGGTCCAGCACACATTCTGACCTGACTGTCTCAGGTCAACGTTTTTAGCAGGACCAAAGTTAGAGCAAGAGCATGAGGAACAAGCTGACTCCCAGAACTCTGCAGCTCAGGTTTTAGTGATACAGAAACATCACTGAGAAGCACTGAGGCTTCTCGCCCCATAAACCACTTTGAGGAGCTGCCACCCTAATGCTCCTCACTGTAAGCAGAGTTTGCTTCTCCACTGAAAAATCACATCTGCAAGAGTCAACTGCCTAGATTCTTCCCCAGGAATATCCTTAAAGGAAAATGAGGCCCTGATGAGCAAAGTGAGGCTATAAAAATAACATCTTATGCAGGAGCTGCACAAGTTGTTCTAACTGGTTGGTTTCTCATTTGCTGCCACTTTTACTTCTATTAGCAATGCAAAATGGATGCAGTCAGGGGAGGGTGAGGTAAATCCTATTCTAACCTGCACTGTGAATGGTAGTCTTTGTCAGAGACGAAAATTGCTGCTGGAGTACAAGATCAGCTCCCAGCTTATGGCTAAGCACACGTGAAAACTGGCACACCTTAATGCTGAAGTCACTCAAGTTCAGAGAACTCTGACGTGGTTTTAGAGCATGCCAATAGAAGTACTTCCAGCAGCATGCCCTGAAAATACTCTTAAGCTTCACCTCAAAATGAAACAGCTTTTAAACGTAAGCTGCCCTTTAGCACTAGAGTGCAAGTGTCAGTGTGCTGAGGTGGGGAGTGATTCTGTACCTTATCTTGCTATAGAGAGAGTAAAGCTTGGAAAAGAACCAAAGTTCTGCTCAATGAACTTCTGACACACCACTCTGATTACGTAATGGTTTCGTTTCTAAAACATCACATGCTTCAGCCACACCAAATCCCTCCAGCAAAAGAGAAGGCTCCCACAAAAAAAGCCTTGTAAACATCACTATTCAGCTGCTTCACAGAGCTAAATGTACGATAATTGCTGCTCTGCTTCCTGCCAGTGAGCAGTAGGAGCAGTGAAACTGATGCAGAAAGTACACTGCGGAAGGTCCAAGTCAGTAAAAACCACAGACACCTGAAGTCCTTTCGTCTTGAATGATTCACAGATTGACTGACAATTTATAGGCAGAGCTTTGCCACCCTTTGCCCACCTCGGGGATTCAAATCTGTGTTTAGATCCTCACAGTTCCTCCTTTGAAATAATACTGTCCAGATCTCTGGAGAAAGCCCAGCTCTGCCCTTCAAACGAGCAGAGGAACTGGGGTGACAACCTTGTTTAAAGCAATAGAGCTCTTGCAGGGAGAGCTGCCAGGACTCCATCCCACTACAGAGCTGAGAATTTGCTCCTCAAAGTTCCCATAAGCAGACACTCAGCATCCCTTTCTCACCTCTACTCTTCATTTATCTCCTGAAACCTGAGTGAGATATGGGAAAAACAACAAAACGAGAGCATGTGGTTCACACACAGACATCAGCTATGTGCCTACTGAGACAGGCAACAGAGGAAACAACTCCTGAACAGAGGACTTCACAGCAAAGAGCGAGCATTTGCTATCCACATTTGAAAATCTCAACACTCAGCACATCACTGACAGCACGTTACGTGTACCCTGAGTGGAGGAATAAAGGAGCTAACCTCCATGGTTACAGAAGGGAGGCAAACAAGAGAAGGATGTAACTGCATTGAGTGAAACGTTACCTTAAACCCACAGCTTTACAGCAGAACCTGAAGTCAGCCTTACCCATGAGTGTTGCTAGAAGGCAGAGGGAATACATCTCCTTATCCACTTGCTCCTGCAGCTCCTTGGACGAGATTTTACTGGTCAGGGCGACGTCCTCGTGCTTCACGACGTGGGCTGAGTGTGCTGCAGCAGACTGCCTGCCCTCCTCCTTACCTTTCAGGATTTCGATCGCCACTCTGTCGCCGTGCTGCAAGGGCACAGGCTCGTTCTCCGTGCCCTCTTTGGGGGGCAGCAGCTCCTTAGGAGGAAAGCCATAGCGGATACACTGCAGGTAGGGTGGAATGTTGAACTCTCTCGCTATGCTCTCCTGCAGCTCCAGGAAGGTGGTTGTGCACTTCAGGGTAAGCATCGACTGCCTCCCGTCGCTCGTGGTGATGCGAATCTTCTTCTCCTTCGCAGAGGTTGGAGAATAGGGAGTCTTTGTGGGTGTGGCAGGTGCAGAGGAGGGCCCCTCCCGCACGGCCCCGGGAGAAGCAGTCCTGGGCTGCCCTTTATGCTCCTGTTTCAGTTTTTCACTCTTCCGCTTCTGCATGACAGAAGCCTGGTCTGCAATGTTCTGCTGAATAGTTCTTTCGATTTTGCTCATATTCAACTCTTCCTTGTGCAAAGTTTTTGTCTTCTGTCCAGTCAGAATAATTTTGGTTGGAAGCTGGGCCTCTGGCTCTTGTCCTTGCTGTAAATCAGCAGCTCTTTGGGCGTGAGCACCATCGATATTTACAGGGGTATAATCATCAGGGTTCTTCTTGGCAGTTTGATGCAATATTGTGTTGACAACTTTCTGGACAAGAATCTCACTGCCAAATTCCCCAGGGAAGTGCTTGGTAACCAGCTTCATGGCGACGTCGTACACGTTGCTGTTCAGAGACGTGTCGCTTTCGTACTGGAACCAGTAGACCGTTTCTCTCACCACTCTTCCACCCCACTCTAGAGTAATAGGAAAAGCTTCAGGGAGATTATCATACTCTTTACCTTCCCAGTAGTGCTTGAATCCACAGCCACATTTGCCACCTGCAGACCTGGTATTAGTTCGGTCTCCATCCAAATAGGACACAGATCCATCTTCTCTGACGCGCCGCACCAAGGTACCGTGGCACCAGTTACAAGCAGTCAAACTGCTCAGGCTATAGTCCGGTACCAGCACATCCTTTGTGGGGTTGTAAGAACACACCAGGCTGTTCAAGGGAAAGCTGTAGTTTTTGTCAGGCCTTAGCTGGCCATGGGTGCTTTTGGCCAGGTTATAGAGTTTCCCCCCGGGAGCCAGCCACTCTGGAGGGACGTGGTGCTCTGAAAGAGCCCCACAGATGAGGCACCTGTGAAGGCGGTTGTCCATCACGGCTTTTTTGGCAGCTGCAGTGACTTCTTCAGGCTGGACTCCTATCACCCCAGTCCTTCTGTAGAAATACTGATGGACATCAGCCACGAGACTGGGATGGATCCCGTGCTTGCTCATGAAGACCTCCTCCATCGCTGCAACCAGCCTCATCAAGTACTTATCTTGCAAGCTTCTGTCTCCTCCAATAACACAACCACCATCTTCCTCTAACTTGATGTACTTTTTGATGAGGTCTTGAGGAACTCCCCAGGCTTTAGGGAGTAGCTTCCTAGGCAGTTTGGGTAAAGCAGCACCTTTTATTCCAACTAGAGGAATATAATGGTTACGTCCTGAGCTACTCCAGGCGATGCAGATGGGCTTGTTCAACATGCCATCTTTGCCCATGCATTTCTCTAGAGGTATCAGCCCAGGGAGGAAGGTGGCTGAATAATCCCCAGAGCTTCGCATTCCACTCAAGGAGTCCAACAGGATGATAGGCCGGTGGAGCACGTTGGCCAGGCCAAAGATGTGAATATTCCTAAGGCCCATTGGCACACCTTCTGGAGGAACAAACAAGGGGTCACATTCATTGATAATGTCCTCCCACTCGGCTGCATCGATAAAGTCATGGAAAAGGGCCTTGTAGTGACTCAGATTCTCCTCAAAATGCTTCTTCAGGTTCTCTCGCAGAGCATGCCAGAACAGCTCCCTGCCAACGAGTGCCCGCGAGACCGCATGGACGAGGCAGTGGCCATCCCCATCCACATGGACAGGAATGAGGCACTCCTGGCTGTTGTTGGCCTTCTTGATGTCCTCCAGGGTGTCGTGCAGGTAGATGAGGCTGCCGGAGCGGTCCTTGCCGTACCCGATGGTTTCGACGTGCTCGGGCTCGATGAGGAAGGCGCGGTCACCCAGGAGGGAGCAGTCAAAGATGTCTCCTTGGTTCATCTCCGTCAGGAGCTTGGCTTTGCCAGTTTGCTTGTCCATACCGTAGCGGGCCAGGATGGGGGCCAGGAGCTTGCAGTGGTAGTTGGAGAGGCCCATGACTTTGACGAGCTCCGTGTTCCTGCGGGGCGGGCCAGCCCCGCTGACGCCCAGCAGGGCGTTCCGCAGCAGGTTGTGCAGCACCAGGTCGGGGTCCGTCACCTCCTCCACGGCCAGCAGCTGCCGTTGCTCGTGGCGCTGCCCGCAGTCCGTGCACTCGATGCTGCCGCCGCTCTGCGGCCCGTGGGCCGGGAAGAAGAGTCGAGCCTGGCATTTGGGGTCGGGACAGGTACCCGAAAAGATGCGCCGGTCCCTCTTCTTGGAGGCGGCCGGAGGCGGTGGCTGCGGTTGCTGCTGAGGAGACGGCGGTGGCGGCGGCGGCGGCTGTTGCTGCTGCTGAGGCTGGGACATGGCTCTGCTCCGGCCGGGCTTCACCCCCACCCACCGCGCTCCTCCGCCCTCACAGGCTCATCCCCCGCGTCCCGGCTAACGACGCTGCTGCCGCCGCCGGTGCCAACGTCCGCCAGCTGCCCATCCACCGACCGCCCTCCTGCTACCGCCGCCGCTTCTTGCCCCCACCCCCGGCAAACGCGGAAGCCACCACCGCCGCCGCCGCTTACTGCCTCTTCGCTGCCTTGGCCGTTGCCCGCAACGCAACGGCCTCTCGCCCTTCCCCTCTCAGGCCGCAGGCGCGGACGCCGCGGGAGCCCCCGGGAGCGGTAGTTTTTCCCTCCGGCCGGGCGCCGGCGTGGGTCGGAAGAGTAAACTACCAAGCCCGTGATGCCGAGCGACGGAGAGGGGGACGGAGGCGGACCGAGCGCGGCCGTCCGCGGGGCCGATGGGAGTTGTAGTCCGGAGCCGGGGGCCGGGGAGGAGGGCGGCCGGGAGGGAACACACTTAGTGCGCTCCGGAGCGCTTGTTGCGCTTCCCCGGGTGGCGGTGTGCCCAGAGGGTGGGGCGCAGTGTTTAGTGCGGCCTCCGCATGTGCCTTCCTCTGCTGTCCCGGCTCTGCTCAGCCAGCAGGAACGCTGAGGTCAGGCTCCCCCTATGCCACCGTCCGGCACCCGAGAAAGGAGGCTGCTCACAGGGGCTCAGCGCTGCCACTGGACCTGGTCCCGGCTTTGGCCGCCACCTCCTCACAAGGCTGCCTGGCACAGCTCAACAGGTTGTCCCCGAAAGGGGCACGGCAGGTGGCTGGGGCATCGCATGTCATGGCAGCCAGGCCCCATCCTGCACCACTCTGCACAGCGTGGGCCTCAATGCGGAGAGCTCCGAGGGCTTTCCTGGGCGTGGAAAGTCTTTGAGTGCCTGAGGTGGACATTTCCAAACACCGTTAGCAGTGTGGCCTCCCGGGCAGCACCCCTCTGCAGATGTGGGCACAGGGGCTCTGGTCTCAATCATGAGTCACTGTGGCCAGGCCTGGGCTGGTGGCAGCAGCAGTGCTGTGCCTGTTCTTGCAACTGCTGAGCCTTCTGGAGCTCCGTGTACCCTCCACAGGGTTTCACTTCAGCAGCTATGCCGGGCTGCCTCTCCAGGGGGTGAGCTATCTAACAGAGGTGTTGCCCAGCTGCCAGCTGCTGATAGCACAGAAACACGATGTGAGGAGACACCAGGGCGAGTTCTTAACCCAAGTGGTCCCTCCTGCTGGTGCTACATAAGGAGATAGTGAGGGAACGGAGCTGGCACTCAGCACTATCTCCAGTGGCCATCTGAAATGAGGGGAATAATGTTCACAACTTTCAGCCTAATGACAGTGGGCTGGAAACAGTTCCGTGCAGACAGCTCGAGGAGGTTACTGTCAGTGTACAGGGGATTTAAAGTTCTCTGGAAGCCATTCCAGATATTTATCCTCTAATGAAGGAAAACAAAAACTGGAGTCTCCTTCTCTGGAGAGATTCCAAACCTGCCTGGACATTGTGATCCTGGGCAACCTCCAATGGGTGACCCTGCTTTGGCAGTGGGGTTGGACTGGATGATCTCCAGAGGTCTCTTCCAACCCTCACCATGCTGGGCTTCTGGGAACTTGTAGAGGACAAGGTAGCGCCTCACTGGGTATTGCCAGGTACCAACACAAGGGTATTGGTCATCTCTGTCATCCCAGTGCCACCAACCAACCTCCTGCCATTTACCTCTCCTGTAGGCACCCAAACAATTTAAAGTTAGAATTAAAACCAGAGGGAATGCCCTGTGTTTGTGCTTGCTGACACAAGAGCACGCTCCATTTTCATTAATCCATGAAAAGTCATTTAGAAAAGCAGTTTAATGAGCCCTGGCATTTAAATTACAAGTATTCCAATGATGGATACGTACAAAATCATTTATTTTCTGTGCTTTATTACAGATATAAGGGAAAAAAATGTCTCCAGGCCTGGCACAGTGACAGCACTGCCACCTTCCAGTGACGGCAACGGAGCTGCCTGCTCGGTCCCTCTCAGAACAGTAATTTGTATAGAAAATATCTGTCTGTGTGTGTGTGAACGTTTGCATTGCCCAGCAGAACCTTGTATCTGATCTTTCCAGACCCAGGGCAGGTTTGAAGAGGAAGGGGTGAAATCTGTGAGAGAGATTTTTGCTCTTGCCTGCTGCTAATTCAGTTTTATGTGTAGACTGTGAGGCAGCAGCATCAGCAGCTCCATAATCCTGCCAGTATGCCTTGTTCTGGGGCTAGAGCAGCAGCCTGTGCCCATTCATTCCTTAGGCTTCCCTTCACGAGCAGCAGGAACGCAGTCAAAATGCAAATAAGGAAGGCTCTGTCCTCTGTGAAACTGTGGCAGCTATTGAGAGCAGGCAGCATTCAGGCACTGGGTGGTGGCAATCCTGTGCTAGCCCAGCCTGCATTTGCAAGGAATGGCAAAGAATTGTTCTGGAGCAATCCATTCCACCACCTGGGAAATAAACACTCCTGCCTGAGTCCCATAGGACTCTGTGGTCACTAACAGGCAGCAGCCTGGTGACATCATTTGCTTTTGCTGTCAGAGCCAATGGAAAGGTTGTTTAGTTTGCTTCTCTAGCCAGAGGTTCTTATGAAATCACTTGATAAACCATGAGTGCAAAGTCGAAAGCATTTCTCCTGCCTCCTCCCACACTAATTTCATTGATCAATGATAGTCTGTAATAGAGGAATCTATATGTTACAGTGACGTGACTCTGATTAACATGTTTCTGATGAATGCCACTAGTGAGCACTCCAGCTCAGGCTCAGCATCACGACTGATGGCCCAGGCAATCTCTGCAATAATCAACTCTCATTACAGAATCTTTAATACAAATCACAGTTCTCTGGCAAGCCAACCCTTTATGCAAATCAAACACATCTTTCTTTACAAGCTTTCTGCACTGTGTCTACCAAGCAAGAAGGAAGTCCTGTGTGGTGTCACCAAATCCTGCCAGAGATCACAGCAGTAACCACAGCATTGTCACAGGCAGTGCAAAGAGCAGCATCACAGGATAGCAGGTTTACTTTCAGATCTGCCACATGCTCCAAGATCACACTGATTGCAGAGTTGAATCTAACTATAACAGGTCGGCAGAGTGATTAATTGTCAGCAACATGAGAGATCTGAACCTATCCTGCTTTGGTGATGAGACCCCAGCACTGCCAGGCACTCCTTTAGGATCTAAGATGTCAAGTTTGATCTTCACTCAGCGCTATTCCGTCTCTCCTTTGTCATTTGCCCTCAGGCAATGGGTCATTCCCAGGGGAAGCAATTATTTCCCAGAGGGGCTTGTTTCTGTGGAAGAGCAATGGCAGAAGTTTCCAGCTAAACAGGAACAAAGGGCTTTGCAGCGTGCCAAAGCCCAGAGCCTGGTGAGCTAGGAAATGCTCTGTTTTGTCAACTATTGGAAGTTATCACCAGCCTTCAGCTGCAACTTTTGTGCTCCCCACAGCGTGCACTACAGAGAAAGGGGAGCTGAAAGGCTTCAGTGCTTCCCCAGCAGAACTCATCCTGCCCAGCCTGCAGGAGCAGCAAGCAGACCAGCAGTCTGGCCTGGCCTGGCCTGGCCCCAAAAGCACTCTGCATTTCAGACCAAAGCTGAGCAAGAGGAGTGGGAACACAAGTCTGAGCTAGAGGGAGGTTGGCAATATCATCACGAGCCAGAAAGAATGCAGCTTGTTCTTTAGATTACAGATCCTCAGCATGGTGGAGGATGGGGAGGGACCTCTGGGGATCATCTAGAACACCTAAAGTAGAGTTAGTCAGAGCAGGTTGTCCCGGATCACATCCAGGCAGGTTTGGAATCTCTGGTTCCAGAGAAGCAGATATGACTCAGAGCTGCTGCTGAACTGCATCTGTGTTGTTGCCCTTCCCTTGAGCAGGCATTGCTGGAAGCCCAAGCACCAAGCAGCAGGCACACTGGGGTGATGAAGGGGTGCTAGTCACAGGCCTCCTCATGTCCTTGGCCTCAGAAGCAGCACACAGCCAAGCACAGGGTTCTGGAAGGACAGGAACCACCACTGAGCAACTCCAGCTTTCATAAACCTCTGGGTTAATTCGTACTTAGTTGATGGTGGTTAGAAAACAGCATCTGGCTTATTTTGAGGACTTGGACTGGTAACTCTTGTCCCGGCTATGTCCAACTGGACCACTTCCATATCCCTCTTTTGCTGACTTCCAAGGATGTTTTCCTTCAGTGCTTTCACAGAGTCAGTACATGAACTGCTGCCACTGCAACAGGTTCTGCATCTGACACCACTGAGAGCTGCCCTGGGGGCACTGATGGCATTCCCCACACACAAGGCCAGAGTGGGGCTGCTCCAGATGTGGGCTGTGCGTTAGCAAAACATAAGCACCTTTGAGGGCAGTACTGGGCTGAGGCTCTACCACTCACTGCAGACATTCTAAATGGCCTGTTCAGAGGCTATGCTGCTGCAGGGCAATGTTTCAGTGTTGGTTCAGGCACAGCCTTGTTGGGTAAGCTCCACATCCCACTCCATGCAGGAATAATCTCAGCATCCAAGACAAGCTGTTCAGTGGCTGCACCGGTGTTTTATTCACCTTTGCTTTCCTTTCTTGGCTCAAAATCTAGTTCTGAGGCCCCATTTTCTGAGGAAATTAAATTAATTTCACATGCAAACTCCTCTATAAAATTAAGGCCCTACATTTTTTACTCTGAAAATCTCTTGGCAGGCAAAATGGATTCATCAGGACTGTCAGTTGTCAATAGAAAATCAATCTTTAGGGCAGTCATCCGTTAAAAAAGAGGAGAAGTAAGTGCTGTGAGCTTAGATGTGTAACCTGATTACATGGAAGTCTCAGTGGCAGTTGCTCTGAGTGTTTGTCTGCTTCCATGGTGTTCTGTCAAATCCCAGTTGCAGGAAGAGTGTAGTCCCATTGCACTGCAAGAGAAATGCCTTCAAGGAGCACTGGCTGGCAGCTGCCAGCCTCGCTGCCTTATTGATCCCTGTGCTCACAGCGTGTGCACAGACACTGTGCCAGCAGCTCTTAAAGCTCCACTTAAATCCACAGGACATTTGTGTGTGTTTAAGTGGCCCAGTTTATGGGCTGGTCCCTAGTGGAATGCTCTGCCTTAGCCAGGTTAGTAAAGAACAAGCAGCCATTGCCAGTGCAGAATTCCCAAGCCAGGCATGTAACTGGGTGACAGAGAACACAGAGCAGCGATGCCTGGCTGGTCTTGTGCTTAACTTTGAAAGCATTGGACAGGCTGAAGGCCTCTGCCAGAGGTGAAGACACAGGAGAGACCCTGCTGCACACATAGGAAATGGTGGGAGCAGATCGATGGGCTGAGAGACACCAAAGTCACTCTACCCTCAGAGTTTCTCCTCAGGGCTTTACCCTCAATGTTATTGCAGCTCAGATATGAACTAGACGAGCCCTTCAGACTGGTTTGTTGCCCTGTCCTCTGGACACCACTGGCAGCCTAATGTCATAGCTTCCAGTTTTCTGATAGCCCAGAAGGTTCTTAATCCTTTATGTACCCATGAAGGTCTGATCTGTGTGCAGGAATTCGCTGCAGTTCATTAAACCTAACAACCTTCCAATACAGGGGGGGGTGTCTTCTGCCCCCCCTTCCTTGTCCTGCAGGTACTGAAATGCTGCTATTGGAAGGTACTGAAGTAAAAAGGGTGTCTGCAAAACCAGAGAAACAGCTCCCTGCTGCTGGGCAGTGAGGAGAATCTGGTGTCAAACCGTGCACCGTACCAATGAAGATGTGTCCTCTGTTGGGAAGAAAAAAAGTGACATCCTTTTTGCCTTTGAGATGTTTCCAGCTCCAGCCATAAATTCATCAACTTCTCTCAGGGAAAATGCACAAAGTGCCTTCACTTAGCTCTTGCCCTTCACTCACTGCACAGGAAAGCAACCGAACTCCCCTGGATAGTTGCCACTTCTGGTCTGTATTACTGCTATTTTCGTAAAATTATGGATGGTCTTTGTCTGTTTAAGCACAGCACTGCCTGTCCCCACCCCAGCCTGCGCACCAGGAGTCCTGTGGAGCAGCCTCAAAGCCTTCTCCTCTCTTTTTTCCGCTGCATGCAGCTCGGGCAGTAGGTGTCACCAGAAGCCAGCCAAGGGAACCTTCTACTGATGGCTAGGAACTGCCTTACTGTTGAAGGCTCAACTACTTTGTCAGTCTGCTGCCTTTCATCTGACTAATCAAATCAAGAAAGCAGGGGGTCCAGCTGCTGAGCATCCTAGAGCGAGGTGGGGATTGGCCTCTTCTCCCAAGGGAAAAAGGACAGGACAAGATAGCCTCAAGGTGTGCCAGAGGAGCCTTAGGTTGGACATGGGGAACAATTTCTTCCCCTTGAGGACAGTCAAGGCCCAGCCCAGGCTTCCCAGGGCAGTGGTGAAAGGAGTTCCAAACCGTGGACATGGCTGGAGTGGGTCCCAAACCATGGAGACATGGTGCTGAGAGCTATGGCTCTGGGGTCTTTGGAGGAGAGCAGGGAAGCCACATGGCCTGAGAGGTGTGCTCTCACATGCTCTGATCTTCTGTCACCTTTCTTTACTGAGCTCCCCACTCCTGCTCCCAGCTCACGTGTAACACCAGCTGTTGCATGCAGACATCTATTCTCCCTCTCACCCCTTTGCTTTTTCCCCAGACCATGTTTGTTCCTTCAGCTGGTTCCTCTCCACGTTGGCTCACATGAAATGAGGCTCCAGCATAGGCTGTGCCTGACACCAGCTGCCTCTTGTCTTACCTGTGCTGCTCATGCTCTGACACCTTCCTAGGGCTTGGCTTTTTCGGCACATGACTCAGTTTGTGATTCACTGTGTGCCCCAAACCTCTCTGGAGATTCTTTCCAATAGATTTACTCCCTTGGCTTGTGACTATAAATGGGAATAAAGGATTGTCTGTGCTGATTTCCAACCCCATTTATTTCACTGGCCCTTCCAGATCATTTGGAGACATAAAATTCTCCCTCCAAGTGCTTGCAACTCTTCTTAGTTTAGTGTGTCACATAAGTTCAATCATCTTTCATGTAACTGATGAAGAGGCTGAGGACAGCAGCCTGTGTAACCCCATTTTGACATGCTTGGACAGCTTGGTGGTGCCCAGCTGCTCTGCATATGCCATAGTTACATAAGCCAGCTCTAATCCAGCAGGCACAGCAGTGCCTGCCAGCAGGTTTTCTGCTGCCTTGACTGAGCTGTGCTGTGGGAGGACACTCAGACTCACACCAAGATAAGAACACCATCACTTCTTCTCACCCCTGTGACCATATAAGGCTGGCACCTTCACCATTCCTCCCCACCCCGACTTGTGTCTTGCTTTCTGCTGTGGCACCACTGAGGCTTCTGCCCACATTGTTTTCTGTTTGGGAATTGGATTTACTTTGTTCTTTTTTAGTTTGGGGGTCACTGACATTTTCTAGGCAAGGTGATTTTTCTCCCTGGCTGGGGATGATCTGGCCTCATGTAACCTCTGGCTTTTGCAGATGATTTCTGGTTTTCCTCTTTCTTCCCATGAGATCTTATCCAGCAATGTGGAGAGTTTCCAAGATACTTTATTAAAGTCCATTGTCTTTTTTTATCTCTCTTGTCATTTCATGAGCAGTTGTGCAACTCATTTGCTGCTTTTGTTCACTCAGCTCAGCTTGCTCAGACTCTAGGAAGCCATCCCTGCACCTTCTGTACTAACAGCATCTCTCTCAAACTTCCTGTCTGTTGGCCAACTTCCACTGCCCCTCTTTACCAGTAGATGCCTTTTCGTTTCAGTAGTGAACTGGGTGGTAATGAAGGACCTCAGTAGGGTTTTATTTGAACTGCCCCCCTTAGAATGACAGCTGCTTCCTTAGGCAGTGCTCTGGATAGTGGGATCATTGCTCTGCTTTCTCCTCACCTCCATGCACTTGCAGTTATTTGAGCTCCTGAGGATTTCTGGACCTCAGAAGAGGATTTGTCTTCTTAAAGTGCAAATCACAGATTGCTGTCATTGTCCAGTACACAAAGTTCTTCTGTGTCAGCCAGTGTCTTGTGAACTGCCCTTAGCACATTCGCTATGCTGATGAAATCTTTACACGTGGGACCTCTGCTGTGGGGAGACAACCAGCATCTGGCAGGGTGAGACCCCCCAGACCCAAAGGAAGGGAGGCCCAGCAATCTCTCTTCTTCATGCCACAAAACTAGACCCCTGGAAGAGGGCCTCTGGCAGGTGTTTTTACTGCATTTGTCTGAGTAAGAGAGAGAAGAAACTAGAGAATATGGAACTGCACCCAAACCTTTGCTTCTCCTGCCTAGGAGTGGCAGAGACAGTGGACAGGCTCCCCAGATAACGCTTCAGGAGCAGGTAGAAGCTGAACACTCAGTGGAGCGTGTGGCGTTGGCATTGAGTGGTGTAGGTTCATCTAACCCCTGCCTTAAACGTTGTGCCTCGGTCACTTCCTGGGACTGCAGATGCTTCCCAGACAGCCCTTCTGTCAGCAGCTGGCTCCTCTCCTGTGGGCAGAGGATTTCTGGTAACTTTTCCACCTGCACAAAGCCACCTCGGATGCAGACAGCCTCTGCTGTGTGACACATGCTCTGCTCAGAGCACACGAGGGACGCTGGCTCTGTGCTTCCTGCTGGAGCTGAGCAGGACTGAGTTGCAGAATAGGTGCTGGCAGAATTTGAGTTGGAGCCTTGCTCTCAGCAGGGCTGAAGAGAGTGCCTGTGCTAGTGAGGGGTGAGCACTCAGCAGCAACCCTTCAGATTTATGCACGCTCAGGCAGGACTTGGCAAGTGTCGGCTTTCCTGACCCCTCCACTTCGCTTGGGGATGGGGAACTTTGCTTCCTCACAGCCTTCTACTCCTGCCTGCCCCAAAGCCTTGTTCTCTTTTAAAGCCTTTTCACCCCAGCTCCTATACTGAGACAAATCAGAACATTTCCATCCATTTCTGGAAGCTTTTGAGAGGTCCTTTCTGGGAAAGCTGTTGCCTCATCTTTGGTACTTCCTGATAACTCATGGGAAACATCTGAGGCAGGAACTTTCTTGTTCCCCAAAACAGCAACCACAGCTGGAATGAAAACAAAAAGAGAGAAGAAACAACCCCCCACACACACGCTCCACTAAATAAATCTGTTTCCTAAGAGGGATGCCTCTTTCCACTGAAGCTTTGCTGAAGTTCATTCAATTTCAGCTTCTTGAAGACTTTCTGTACCACTCAGATTTAATCCCAATTTGCTTTATAAAACTATTTTAAGAAGCAAAAGTAGACTTAGGGTTTAACTCACTAAACTGCCAGGCCTCTAAAATCTGCTTAATTACTCCTTGTTGCAGTGAGTAAGATAACTCTGTGTCCTCTGCTGTGAGATGACTGCACCACTTCTCTTTGGTGCTCCCTTTGCAGGTACCCAGATAGGATCATTCTGCACCCCCCTGGCCGAACATGCCTTCATTGTTTTGGTTGGTTGGGAGGGTTTTTGTTTTCTCGTGCCTCTTTGTAGATAAATAGTTTCGAGTTCTTGGCTGGGTGTCTGAGAGTTGTTACTCAATGCGTTGCAGAGCAATAGCTGGTTCTGAAGCAGTCTCTCACAGGTGCGTAGAGCACAGCTGCCCTCCGTCGCTGGGGTTAGTTCTGCTCGCAGGGGAGGTGCTGCAGCCCCTGTGACCAGTGCCTCACATGACAAACGGTTCAGAGCATCCTGAATGCAGACCCCGGGCTCTGCTTTGTCTGCAGAAGGGCAGCAGGCTGGCGGTGTGAATGGGTGAACTTACAGCGTGCCCGGCAACAAAAGCCGCAGGGCACTGAACCTTCTGGTCCAATTAACCTTCAGCTTTACACAGAACAAACTTAAATGCTGAGTAATCCCTCAGCAGCTAAGAGGAGCGGATACAAGAATAACAAATGTGTGTTTTGGGAAGGGAGAGGAAATGCAGCGCCTTTACCAGCGACTCAGAGAGGATCCCGTGCTCAACTTCCCTCTCACATCTCAGGACAAGAACCGAGAGCTGCTCCTCATCAGGGCCAAAGTGACAGTGCTCACATGCCCTGAAATATCACCCACGAACCTGGCCACGCTCCTGCCCACTCAGCTCAGCAGCATGGCTCTCGCCTGACGATGGCAGAGTCAGTGGCAGCCGAGTGCCCTGTCACAGCCTTCCTCATCTCACGGAACCATCGACTTATCTCCTTGTGGGACGTGCCTGGGGGGATCCAACTCGGCTGAGCCTGTCCTGCTCCTGCCAGATCATCTGTGGAGAGAGGCCACCTGCTGTAGCTTTCTGCTTGCTTCCTCAAGACTTGCTGAACTTCTTTCAGTGCCCTTGTCCTTACTCTGTTTCTTCTCTCCCAGCTGTAGCCCATGGCACTCGGGAGCTGTCTGCCAGTCCACATCAGACAATGACCCCATGTGGCTGCCACTTTCCCTTCTGCACTCTTAGGCAGCTTCTTGATGTGGGAGGTGGGTGTATGGAGGCAGAGTTGCCATGGGGAAGAAGAGCAAAGGGAAGAAAGGTGGAGACATGCAAATCGGTGAAGCAACAAAGAGAATGAAAGAAGGAACAGGGAGAAGCAGAATGGTGGCTTCACAGAGGATGTTCTTCTGGAGACATTCAAGGTCAAATTTGATGTGGCCCTGGGCAGCCTGATCCAGTTGGAGATGTCCTTGCTGACTGCAGGGAAAATGGACAAGATGACCTTGCAGGGTCCCTTCCAACCTGATGCAATCTGTGATTCTATGATTCTATGTTCCCCCACTTGGTGATTTGATCTCTCCCAGTAAGGTGGAGAATACATTAGCTGCACAACTCCTCGGTGACTGCACAAAGGTTACTCTGACCTCAGTCTGCACCCAGCTGCTGATGCTGGTGCAGTTCTGTTATTCTTTAAAAGCAGGAGGTCACCATCAGCTGTTTTTCCCCTTTTCTCTTTCTGTGTTGCTTCTGGGTGAGCTCCTCAGACACTGACCTGTGTGTGGTCACACAGCCCAGCTTTTTTGCAAGGGCTTGTGTAGGGACAGCAAACAAGCGAGGGAGCAAACAGGATGGAGGAAATGAGGCTCATCTCTTGGCTGTGTTTGCTCAGCAGCAGGGCTGAGACCAACCTTTGAAAGATTCTCTAGGTTTAGTGCTTCCTAGGGCAGCATGAGGGACCTTGAGCCTGTCCTTACGCCCTGCTGGTGGAACACCAGAGCAAGAGGAAAACATGCTGCTGTCAAAGGCTGTTAGGAAGCAAGAAGGGAAACGCCTGACTGGAGGAGAAACAAATTGTCTTCTGTATTCCTCTTCTTTTGAAGATGATTTAACCTTGGCTGAACTTTGCTTGTATTGAGGGGTAGTTGGTTGAGCCCCTTAGGTTGTGTGCTGTGGCTGTACAGGAGTGTGACAGCTCACGCAGCCACAGAAGAGTCTCCAGTGGAGAGAAGTGAATTTGAGCATAGTGTGGATTTAGTCACCCAGGGGCTGCGCTCCCACAGCAGGGTAACGGAAGGGCCAGGACTGCACATGCAGGCTGTCAGCAAATCAACCCCTCAGAGAATGGTAGGGCTGGAAGGGACCTCTGGAGGTCATCCAGTCCAACCTCCCCTGCTCCAACAGGGCACCCACAGCAGCTGTCCCAGGGTCACAATGGCCAGGGGAGCTTGGAAGCTCTCCAGGGAAGGAGGTTCCACAACCTCTCTGGACAGCCTGCCCTAGGGCTCCAGCAGCCTCACACCAAGAAGCAGGACCATGTCCCCCTCGAGCTGCCTGGTTTGTGGCACACTGCAAGGAAAGCAGAAAAACGGATTCTGCCAGATCAAAGAAAGATTTGCAGTGGTTTTCACACACGCAAAAAAGAGAGACTTTACTGAGCAGGGTTCTTTAGTCTGCAGGAAAGACCTCGTTGCTCTCTAGAGCTCCCTGAAAGAAGGTTGGAGCCAGCTGGGAGTTGGTCTCTTCTGCCAAGGAACAAGTGACAGGACAAGAGGAAACTGCCTCATGTTGCTCCAGGGGAGGTTTATATTGGACACGAGGAACCATTTCTTTCCACAAAGGGTTGTCACAGCCTGGCCGAGGCTGCCCAGGGCAGAGTCCCCATGCCTGCAGGGGTTTCCGAGCCGTGTAGGCGCCGCCCGCTCTATGCCGCACCTGGCGGAGCCCACACGGCCGAGCTCCTGCACCGGTGTAACAGAGCAGCCGGTGACACGGCCCCGAACGGCACCGCCGCGGTGTAACAGAGCAGCCGGTGACACGGCCCCGAACGGCGCTGCCGAGCGCTGCCGGCGGCCGCTGACCGCAGCGGGAGCAGCCCTGCCCGTGCCCGGCGCTCGGGGCCCTCCCGGGGCGGAGCGAGGCGGGGCTGGGCCGAGTCCCCGCCTGACCCCGCGGCCGCCGTCCCAGGAGGTGGGAGCGGGCGGCTGCGGCACCGGTACCGACATCAACACCGGGACAGATACCGCCACTACCACGAGCATCGACACCAGGACAGACACCGACCATAACACCGGCCCCGCCTGTGCCGGCGGCGGGGAGAAGCCCTTCAGCCCGGGGCGGCGGCGGCGGGAGGAGCGCGGCTGACGCGGCGAGGAAGAGGAGGAAGAGACCAGCGGAGAGCACGGACGGACGGACACCCCCCGGGCCGCTCCGGTCGGCGGCAGGGAAGCAGGTACGCGAGGTCCCGCGGTCGGGGCACGATGTCCGCCTGCAGAGGGCCCGGCCGGGGGTCACTGGCTCGGGGCGGGGCACGGGGCCGTTTTGCCTCCCTTTTGCTGCAGCCCCAAAATGGCTTTTTTCTGCCAGCCCCGCTGGGTTCCACCCTTCTGCGGGAGGTGCGTGGGCCCAGGGTCCCAGTTAGGGACTGAGCGGGAAGTGCTTGCGGAGGAACAAACAAACATGGAGAAACTTCTGCTTTTTTCTTTTCCGCCTTCCCCCCGCAGCTGCTCCGGTTTCAGATAATTCCCTTTGCAAAGTCACTCCGGGGGTCACATTCTCCTCTCGTCTGCTTTTCACCCCCACCCTTCCCCTGCAGTGGAACTGCTCCTACCAGTGCCCTTGCCCTGATGGGCTTTTTTGCCCATGCTCTAACGTTTCGATGCCTTGCTCTGTGTCTCTCTGGTTTTACTTTTATGCTTTATTTTGGCTGGCTGCGGGAGGGTTTGGTTTATGGGCTGTGGCTGTGGACACCAGCGAACTGCAGTTTACCACCCGGTCCCACACGCCAGGAAGCTGACATTTAACAGGTGAGGGCTTGGCGTTCGCCTTGCTCAGATTAAAGAGCCCTTCCCAGCGAGCCTGTTCCCGGTGCCCCGGTAGGATGGGGAGACGCTGGCTTGCTTTGCTTTGTTCCTCGCAGAGGAGAAGTTAACACTGCCCAGGTCAGCGCTGGCAGACTGTGCCAGAAAGACAAGGGCTGGAGTTACCTCTTACCCCTTAGCACTTTCAGTATCAGAGGAGGATGGAGTCAGGAAGATGAAAGTGGTGTTTTCTCCTCCCGTGCAAAGTGTGGGTGCTTCCTGCACGGATCTCCCACAGGGAAGGTAAAATTCTGACACAGACTTGGAGGATTTGCATTGGGGGAGGACTGGTGGAGCCTGAAAGAGCTCCCACAGCATTCACCTGCGTGACTGGACACGCTATTCCAGAGGCCACTTCTGGAGTATTGCATTCAGGTTTGGGCTCCCCAGTTCAGGAGAGACAGGGAACTGCTGGAGAGAGTCCAGCAGGGACTCTGAAGATGCTGTGGGGCCTGAAGCAGCTCTGTGAGGAGCAAAGGCTGAGAGCCCTGGGGCTGTTGAGCCTGGAGAAGAGCAGCCCCGGAGAGGATCTGAGCAATGCTCAGCAAGAGATAGAGTTGGGGGGGGGGCGAGAGGACATGGGGCACTGGGCACAAACTGGAACCCAGGAGGTTCCATCTGAACTGGAGGAGAAACTTCTTTGGTGTGAGGTTGCTGGAGATGTGGAGCAGGCTGTGGAGTCTCCTTCCCTGGAGAGCTTCCACACCCACCTGGCCATTGTGATCCTGGGCAAGCTGCTGTGGGTGACCAAGCTGGAGTAGGAAGTTTGGACTGGATGATCCCCAGAGGTCCCTTCCAAGCCCACCACGCTGGGACTCTGGGATTCTGCAACTGTGTTTGCAGGATGTCTTTGGCTCGGTTTGTTCACGGGTGTTGGTCAGCACTCCCTGGCTTCCCTTCACTGGGAGTTCAGGGCTCCTGCGGGGCTGGTTTTGTGTCTGAATTCTGCCTGGCTCTTTCCGGCGATTTTCGGGAGCGTACGAAGAGCAGGACTTAGAGAGCAGAGCATTAGCTGGCAGCAAACATCAGTTTGTGATCTCTGTCTTTCTCTGTAGTATGTGCCGCAGCCTCTTTGTTAGCCGCTCTGAGCATTGACATTGCTATTGAGCACTCCAAGCAGATGCTGACAGCCCTTGTGGTGCTTTTCTTTCATGCTAATCTAATAAATTCCGTGTCTCTTGTTATCTTCAAAGAGGATTAACCATCTCCCGAGGGCAAGGAGAGTTAGGTGGATGGCTGCATCCAGAGCGCTGCAGGACTTGGCTGTGTTGTTCGAAGGGATCTTCATTCTGACAACCGGCAGCTGGTAGGAGCTGTTGCTTTCTCTTTTTGCTCTCTGCTTTTTCGTTCTCTGAGGACAGGTTTCTGTCTGAGAAGCCTGACAAAGCTGGATGTTCCAGTCTCAGCAAGCAGAGGTCTGCAGAGACCCTTGGGGGAACGTGAGTTGGGCACTTCCCAGCCCACTCTGCTTACAAAACACTGCAGGGAGCCAGTAGTTCAAGTTTGAAGATGTGGGCACTTGAAAATTACTACTCTCTTAGTTTTTCAACTTATTTAAAGTCAATCCACAAGTAGGTGGATAATTTGCCTGTGTTTAAAATAGGCATTGCTGGGGTTTAATGTGCAGGATCACTTCGGCCTAGCTTGCTGGAGTGAGCTCTGGAGCAAGCCTCCAGAGCTGACTTGACCCAGCAACAAGATCGAGTGTGCTGAGAGCCAAAAATAAGTGCCTGGAATGAAACCTCACAGGTATTAGCAAACACAAAAAAAGATGCAAAGCAACTCCTGCCTCCCCTGAGGCCTAGGGTTTAGGATGGAAATCATCTCTCATGTTATCATGCTAATTGCGGGTTGGTGTTATTCATCCCAGTGTAAGGGGTTTTGTCATATCTTATTTTCCATCCCATCCCTAAAGGATAAGCCTCTAATAAGCTGTGATCCTTCAGCCACATCCACACATGAGCTCTCTCCTGGGTTATCCCAGGATCCCAGATCCTTTTCCAGATGGTTTCATGCATGCAAGTCCCAGGGCATGTCTGTCCCACAGCTATAAACCATTTCAGGCAGAGATGCACCTAAACTGAGATCAGATGCCACACATTTGTAGTTGTAAATGGTTATTTGTTTGTGGCTGTCTAATTGGTCACATAGAAAAATGTTCTTTCTGTGGAGTGGGCACTTCCCCAGAGCAGAGCAATATGTTGGTTTTATTTGAAGTTAGCACTTGGAGTGTTTGCACTGAAGGATTTGTTTTGTTCTCGTTTAAGTAGTATCTGTACACTAAAATAACCTGCAAAGCAAACACGTGGGCTTCCCAGAGCAGAACTGAAGGGCTTCAGCATCCTCTGAGAACGTTTTCAAGTGTGGCATTCCTAATTCTCAACCAGAATTGATCTCCCCAGGTCTTCCAACCCACCTAACACAACCTGACTCTGACAGTGTCTTAAAGCTGTCAGATCTCCCTCTTCAAGCAGAAAGTTCTTAAGCGCCTTACTCAGAGCTGCTGTAGTTGAGCATCAAAGCCCTGAGGAGCTCAGGAAAGTAGGACACCTGGCAGCAGGCTGCAGCCAGCCCTGCTGCTGGGCCTGCTGCTGCCCCAGGCAGCTCTGGGGGGGCTTTGCTTTGGAAACACAGCCAGGACTCCCCCCTCCCTCACAGCTGCTGCTAGGGCTCCTCCAAACTGTCTTCCAGCAACTGAAACCTGCCACCTTGGCCCCTGTGCCCAAGGAGTCTCCCCCTACCTCTGCAGCTGTTGTGTAGGCTGAAGTGAGGGCTTGACCTGGGCTGTCTCCTGGAAGATGCATCAGGTTGCCTGAGGCTGATGTGAGGAAGCACCAGATCCTGACTCTGTTGCAGTAGTTTGGGTGTTCCTCTGGGATCAGGGAGCTGGTGTAGCCCTGGCTCAGGAGCTTGAGCTCTGAAGCTGAAGTGGGGGAGTGTGCAGTGCAGGAGCTGCAGCCCTGGCCCAGCTCTCTCCTGCTGTATCTGTGTGGTTGGGGCCAGCCTGGCAGGTTTGCATCACACAGGCTTTCAGCTGTTGTAACTGATCCATGCCACAGATTGGGTGGCCATGACCTGACCTGTGGCTCCATTCCCTCGCTCCATTCCGTGCTGAGAGTCTTCCTCCCTAGCCATCAGCCAAGGAAGAAGTTGAGCTGCATCTTCGTGTGATGGTGCAGGCAGCTTCTGAGGAGGGGAATTCCTCCCTCCCTCATATCTGGGATGCTTTGCTTTGCCACTACAGTGTTTCTTTGTTTGAGGGCAGGAAATCCCCCAGTGGGGGCAGGGTGGCTGCGTGGATAAATGAGATTGGTGCCTGCATGGATTGCAAAGCTCCTGTGTTCAGAGAGCTGTCACCTCGTGTTTCTTGGCACTCTTGTCTGACACTCTGAGGGTGACTGGCAAGGTGCTGGTGCTGAGAGCCTTCCCAGATGCTGTTGCCAAATGCTGCCAGTGCTGGAGTTGTGCAACCTTAGAGTCCATTAGGATTCCTTGGGAGCAAACCAAAGGGTTACCAGCTTCTGGTCCTCTGCCTCTACAGACAACCAAGATCAGCACCTTTCCACCTGCTTCCCAAGCACCAGCACACTGCTTTGCTGCTGCTGCTGCCTCTTCCAGTTCTTGCAAGCAGTTTTCCTTCAATGGCATTTCTCCACCTCTGGCTGACTGGTGTGGAACAGCTGAGGAGGCAGAAGTGCTTTAAATCTTTTCTTTGTATTCTCAACTGCAGATTATTTTGGAGCAGGCAGGAGACCAAGGCTCTGGTTCCAGACTCAATGTTGCTCGTGTAGCAGGTGCATTAGAAGTGATATGCAGTGCCCCAGGGGTAACAGCTCACCTCTGAGTGTTTATTGAACAGCTCTGGAGCTGAACTCGCTCCCAGGTGTTTATGTTTGTGAATACAAAGCAGGATGCCACATCTGATACCCAAACACATGCAAACCCTGCTGGTCTCTGAGCTCTCCTGCTTTGCTGTTTGCTGTTAACAAAAGGCATTGGTCAGAAGCATGGCTCTGATTTTACAGGAGCTATCTTGGCATCTCTTTCATCATTAATCTTCACTCAAGTTGGTATTTAATGAGAAACTGTAAGTGTTTGGGGGACTTGTACGGATTTGCTATCCTGTGATGCTGCACACAGATTGCATTGCAGGGACATCTCTGGGCTCAGCTAGGAGGATGTGCCGAGGGGGACAGTGCTGCTCAGGGCTAAACCTCTTAAATTATGCGGTTATTGCAGCCAGGAGGAATGTTGGGAGGTGGCAGGTGTGACCTCCTGCTCCAAATTGGGTTACCTTGGGTTCAGACAGGGTTGCTCAGGGCTTTGTCTAGCTGATGTTTTGAAACCTTGGAGGACAGAGTGTACAGCCCCTCTGGGCAGACTGTCCCAGTGATTATCCTCACAGTGATTCCCCTTCTCAGGCCATGCAACACAGCACAGAGTCTGGGAACTTTCCCAGAGAGGTTGGCAGGTCCCTCCGAAACCTCCTCTTCGCAGGTGATTTCAGTTGCCTCTGGCTTGCCTCCTAGGACACCTGCTGCAGCCCCAGGCCATCTGTCTTCTGGCCTCTGTGCCCTGTGTAGCTCCTGCTTAAGTGCAGCAAGGCCAGACACATGCACTGAAATGGCAGTGCACTCCATCTGCAGGGCTCTGATGGAGCTGCTGGAGTTCCATCTTCATAGTTTAGGGTTAGGCTTTGGTTTTGATGTCTTAGTGTCAGGTATTTATGACCTGGGATCACTGTCAAGCCCTAAAGTATGTTTCATCCTAAGTTTAGTAAATAAGCAGGGACTGAGCACTCAGAAAATGAATGCTTTGAGTTAAACACTGGCATTTCCACTTGCTGCTGTGTGTTTTTGTTCATGCTGGGAAGAGCATGGAAGAGGAACAGGAGGTAATTATAGAAAGAAGTAACTTTTGTACTCCTTTTGGATGGGATTCAACCATACCTTGCAGAGTGGCTGTTGAGCAGATGCATTAAAGCTATGAGCTTGGAATGCTACCAAAAACTACAAAATGGAGAGGGTTGAGAGCAGTGCAGAACTAAAAGCTGCCTGGCAGGAGGACTCAGACTGTCAAACGTCTGAAGAGAAGGGCATCCAAGAACTGGGAGGTTTCTGCTGCCTGGTGGCAGGAGTGATGCTGCAGTTTATTATAGCAGAGGACAGGGGAAGAAAAAGGCTCTGTTTTCATAACAGGTAAGCAAAAAGAGCTTGGAGCATCAAGGATATCCAGCAGTGCTTTATGGGAAGTAAGACTTAAAGCAGGAGGGGGTTCTATAGAGTCACAGTAGCTGCTGACAGCTTAGAATCCAGTTTGCCTCCTGATTTTTTTTCCCAGTACTTGGCCCTCCTGTTTCACTTCAGGGATGAATCTGACGGTGCTCATCTGATCTGCTGCTGCTGCTGATGGCAAGCGCCTTGTTCATAACCACATCAGTGTGGGCCATTGCTTGTGCAGGGGAAGCTGGGCTGGGAATAGTCAAGCAGGCTTTCTTATTTAAACATATCCATTTCACCCTCCTGGATCAGCCTTGCTAAAGGAGTACCTGGCATCTTTGGGCTTGTTGAGTCCAACAACTCTTTCCAGACATCACAGAACTGCGTTTATTTATTGATTGATTGATTGATTGATTGGTTTGGCTGGAAAAGCCCTTTCAGCTCATCCAGTCCAACCCTTCTTTAACTCTACCAAGGCTGGGGCTAAGCCATGGCCCTTGGCACCACATCTCTGCCTCTTTTCAACACCTCCAGGGACAGGGATCCAACTGCCTGCCTGGGCAGCCGATGCCAGTCTTTGAGGATCCTTCCAGTGAAGAAGTTTCTTCTAGTGAGTGAGGGAGATGCACTATTATGTTCTAGGAGCCCTGATGGAAAACACACAGGGTGTCTCTGTCAGGAGACCTCAAAACTGTCCCTTGAACATCATGAGGTAGTTGCAGTGGTGATGAGATCACTCTGATGAGAGCAGGCATGGGCAACATGCTCAGAAATGCTCAGCTGTCTTGGTATCAGCAACAGCATCAAGAGCAAACAGTGCTGTTGCCAACGAGCTTTACCATCCTCTGTGTGTGTGCACACATCTATGTAACTCCATGGGCAGATGCTGCTGGATGGGTTTCACCTCACTGTGCTTCAGGACTTTGTGGAGGTTGGCTGCCTCTCTGGTGTGCTTTTCATGTTAACTAATAGGTTCTGTGGCAGGCAAATAGGATTCTTTATAGAATTATCTAAGCCCAGGCACTGATTTATTTGAAAACAAAGGGTTTCTTCAGAGCTGAGTTTAGGCTGGCAGTGCCATGAATCCTGGAATTATTCTACATTTAAAGGAGAGAACAGTGATGCACTTGTACTTGGGCTTGCAGCAGCACAGAGCTGTGACCAGAGGCTCGCAGACCACCAAGCAAACCTTTCTAGCTTCGCTTGCCCAAGTTTCTGAGGCTGCTTCTCTCTCCGCATGCAGCCCCTGCGAAGCAAAGCCAAGATGAGTCTCCTTGATCAGTTTGTTTGGAAGTTCGTGAGGTGTTCGTGGTGTGTGATCAGAAAACCAGGCACAAGCCGAGTGCTGCCTAGCAGTCTGCACACAGACTCCTGCTCTGTTTTGGCCGGGGATGCGTGGGCTATGGTGTGCAGCAGCTAAACAATCCCTCACTTGTTTATAAAAGTCCTTGGGAAGAAGGGGTGAGAAAGAAGAAAATATTTACAGTAGTTCTCTACCCAATTAAAATCAGAAGGCAGACTGAAAAGGAAAGAGCTCATCTACTGTCCCAGCCAATTAAAAGTAAGTGTGGCTGCTGGGATGTTAATTTACACACGCAAGGCAGTGTCAGTTGAAACTGCAGGCTTGGCTTAACCTCACCAGCTCTGGCAAACTTCAAATTTCTGACTCATGTGGGGTTGGGTCTTGAAGCCCATTTTCTGTGACATGACAGAAGCTACCAGAAATTCATCAACTGCCTTAAAATGTTCAGTGTGTGAAGTGCTGCACCAGAATGTGTAAATAATGCCTGTCCTGCAAACACAGCCCTGCAGCAGGAGCTGCCTGGGATGCTCAGCTGGGATCTTCTCCCATTTGAAGCCCTCAGCCATTTCCCCCTTCCTTTGCCCTGCAGCTTCTCTCATGCATTAACAGGTATCCAAAATTCCTGTGCAAACATCTGGGTTGTATTTGTTGATATTAGCTGAGGTCCTTGGTGGGGTTTTCCCCTGCCACAGTTCATGTGTGTTTGTTTCTAAAGATTTAAACTAGAGGTGGAAGGACGAATCTCCTAACAGTGATGGACAGGCAGGGTATTGGCATTGTCATTTGAAAGCTGCTAAGTGAGAGCAGAAGGTGTTCTGTAACCCCTCCTGGCCATGGTGTCCTGCACACAGGAGCAGGCTGCAGCTGGCTTGAAGCAAAACGCACAAATCCTGCCGTGCCACCACGGGCACTGTGGGTGCTGTGTCCGCAGCAGAAACTCCTCCTCCCATAGACGTGCCTGAGAAGTCACTTCCCTCTCTCTGCAGTGCCTGCCCAACATAACCACTAGCCCCTGGTGCTTGGCTTTTTTCAGCTAGCTCGTCCATCCCATGTCCTAAGCCTCATTTCCTACCTGCTTTGCATCCTCACTGCTGTTCCCCAGACCTTTTCCGATGGGTCCACATCTTTCCAGAGTAGAAGGTTGGTTTTGCTTCGGCAGCTTATGCTCAGGCTTTGCACTCCGACAGGTTTTTATACCTCCTAACAATGTTTGTCTTTCTTACAACAGCAAGACCCTGTGTCTGAGTCCCATCCTGTATTTCTGGTTCAACTGTCCTGCCCGTGGGCACTACCCTGTGCATCACCTGCTACATCTCACTCCCTCCTTCCAGATCACTACTCTGTCCTCTCTGTGATCGCTCTAACCTTTGTTCCTCACATCCTGCACTTGTATTTATGCTTCCTGCATCTGCAGTCGGGTTGCTAAAACATCTCAAGGCAGTTTGAAAACCCAGTTAAAGGAGAGCTGTGCTGGCTGTGCTTTCTCCCCTACCTGTCTGGAAGAGCTGCCAAGGGGAGTTGGCAATGGGATTTCACTGATATCTTTTGGCTACTAGTGAAGATTATCCTCCCGGTGCTGCTAATTAAGCTGTTGTGGATTGCTTTCCCCTGGGATTTGGAGCTGAGCTGCCTCTCTGGCACTCTAATGTTCTTACCTGTCAGGTTTTGTTGCTTGTTTTTGGGTAGTTGTTTGGGGTTGTGCATTGTGCACACACTTTAAGGTCCCTTCCAACCCATTCTATGAATCTATGAATCTTATCTGTACTTGCTATTATTGATGCTAATCACAGCTTGCATTTCACCCTGCTGGTGAAGACTGATCTCCTAAAGGTGGTAGCCTTCTAGGTGTCATCTCTCATCAGTTTTTCTCTCTGCTGGCTAGGGCAGCAAGACTTTTCTTGCATAAAATGATGAGTTTGTCCTCACATCTCCTCTGAAAATGAGACATTGTTCTCCAGAGTGAGAATGAACAGCGCTTGGCTTTTCTGCTGTGAACCCTATGGGTGAAGGATGAAAACCCCTGCAATTGCCCTGACCTTACTGGCAGGGCTGTGTGCTGAGGGCTTCCTGGCTAGACCTTTGGCTCCCTGGGGGAGGTGAGGGTGCCAGCGGCACAGGCATGCCCTGCGGGGTCTGTAGCCCTGTGTGGGTGGCAGTGAATTGGTGGCAAACAAGGCACAAAAGAGAGCAGTGTAGGCCTGGGAGAGCTGCAGCGATGTGAAGGTGAAGGCTGAAGGCTTGCTTGTGAAGTGGGGAGGTTGCAGGGCTGAAGGGTGGGCTGAAGGCTGCTTTGTGAAGTGGGGAGTTTGCAGAGCTGCTACCACAACAGTTTTTGTCTAAGTGAAGGGTACATTGGAATCGGAAGCAATTTGGTGTAGATACCTGCTGGTGACTCATGCTAGAGCTGAGGAGGAGCAGAGCTCATGTGGCACCCAGAGGTTTTTGAGCACTGGCAGGATATCTCTTTGGGAATGAAGTTAAGTTTTCAGCAGTTAATGCCAGAGTGGAAGGCACTGATTCTCCCCAGCAATGCTCCTGCTGGTGTCTGTGAGTGGGGTGCATGTTCCAGCCTGGCTTTCCTACCACTGCTGCAGCTGCCTCCCAGTAGAGGTTGGTTATTGCGAGCTCCCTGCATGTTGCACAGCTCCCACGTTTGGAGCAGGCTGCCCAGGGAGGTGGTGGAGTCCCCATCCTTGGAGGTGTTCAAGAAATGTGTGTCCAAGGCACTGGGGGCCATGGTAGTGTTGGGCTGATAGTTGGACTGGATGGTCTTAAAGTTCTCTTCCAACTGAAGCAATTCTATGATTCCTTGAATAAATTTTTCCCTTTCCTTAATTCAAAGGTGTATAAAAACACCTCCTGAATGAGGCTGACACAAGAGTGCCTCCTAATTCACCAGGAAACTGCTCTTTTGTGTTCTCAAATTGTGCTGTCTACAAAAATCAGTTTGCACAGCGTTGCTGGAGAAAGCTGCAGCTGGAATGATGAGACTTGTTCTTGATCTCAAACCTTACAGAAGGAAAACAGAGGAGCTTGCCCTGCGCCTGGGGAGGAATAGCCTCCTACACCAGTATGGGTGAGGGGAGACCAGCACTGCAGAGAAGGACCTTGGGGAGCTGGTGGACGAGTTCAACACGAGCCAGCCCTTTGTGAGGGGGTGACACTCCCCAAACCAACCCCCTTGGTTAGTTTCATTTGAGCAGAACACAGCAAACAGCTTGAAACTGTGGTCCTTGTGCTGCTGCTCAGCTCAGTTTGAGGGGGATCCTGAGGTTCTGGGCAGAGCCCACCTACAGCCCATCGGGTGTGCCAGAGCAGTTGTTTACCAAAGCCTGCTTGTTCACCCCAGCCTGCATTTGCAATTCCAGCAGGACGTGCAGTAGCTGGGAGTCAGGGGGCTGAATTAAGAAGCATCCATGCAGAATTACTTCTTGGAGAGCTTTTTGTCTTTGGGACTCAGCGTGGCTGTGGTGGACCTGCCTGCACAGACGTCTCACATCTCCTGCAGACTCAGATGCTTGAGCTGCTTTGTAGAACTGTATTTATGAACTGAATTCCAAAGAGGCTTTGTTGAGAGCAAAATGCAGGTCTTGCAGTGCTGTCAGCTGGGAGGGGGGTTGGCAACTTTATGAGCTGTGGTGGATAACTTCAGCTCCCCAGTGGTGAGCAGGGCAGGGGTTCATTCCTGTGTTGTACATCTCTGCTGAAAGCAGTCCCAGAAGGTGCCAGCAGGTACCAGTCAGCTGTGTGTCTGATGTGGCAAGCTCTTATGCTGCCACACATCTAGAAAGTCAGAGGGCTGGTGGCCAGCAGGAGGAGGGAGAGGATTCTGCCTCTCTGCTCCTCTCTGCTGAGACCTGACCTGCAGTGCTCTTTGGGTGCCTTCTAACCCTGACATCCTGTGCTGGGGCCAGCTCTGGAGTCCTCAGCACAGGAGAGACAGGGACCTGTTGGAGCAGGTTCCTTTTGTACATGTAGAAGAGGAACCTGCTGGAACTGGGCTTGGAGAAACATGTCCACATTTCCATGACCTCTTGCATTTGCAGTGGGTTGAGAGGGGTCTTTTGTTTCTCCTCTTTCTCCTGGCTGCCCCCCACCAGCGGTGTTCTTCAGCAAAGGCTTTAAGCAGTTGGGATGGCAGCACAGTGAGTGCAGTGCTGGCATTCCTTAGAAGCTGAGCACTGCAAAGCAGTGTCACTTGCCCAGCAAACATAAACGGGAATGCAAGGGAGTTCCTGGGGACAAAAATGTCAGAGTGAATGCTGACCTTTACCTTCACTCCACAGGCAGGCTGAGTTCCCTGCATTCCTGTGTTAGCCACCAGCTATCCACATCGACATGAGAGTCCTGCCCTTTAAAAGCTTGTCAAGCAAACCTGTACTTGAGGATTTCTTTACACTGTAGGTCCTTGACAGCCTTTTGCATAGCCTGATGCACTAGGCAGGTGAGCCTGGTGTGGAATTCATTCAGGCAGATCGCAGTTTAAGGGTATGTGTCACATTGCTGCTCTCTCGTACATCTCCACGAGAGTGTGGGACTAAGTGAACTGAACTGCTTGACAGCCCAGTTTTAACTGTGAGGAAGGCCACATAGCTGCTCTTCAGTCAGAAGCTTAGGGCTTAGACTGCGTGGCCAAGGTAGACAGTTAAATTATCTCTTCTAGACCAGGGTCGTCTTCTCTGCTTTCCCAGACTGAGGCCCCTTTACTTACTGTAAATCAGCCCAGTGGCTCCATGCAGCTGATCTGCTGACAAGTGAATGATTAACTGAGAGCCACCAGCCAGGCAGGTGAACGCTGCTAAACAACTGCCGAGTCAAATAACTCTGGAGCACAGATTAGCTGATTAAATTATTTGCCAATCAATTACTCTGAAGTTCAAAAGCATTCTCCCTGGGGTTCCCAAGGAGAAATGCTAACAAAGTGTCTTTCACACCTCCGTATGACGGTATAAGGTCAGACTTGATTTGGCTGTGGGCAGCCCGATCTAGTTGGAGGTGTCGCTGCTGACTGCAGGGGGGTGGACAAGATGACCTTTGAGGGTCTCTTCCAGCTCAAAGGGATCTGTGAATCTGTAAGGCAAAGCCTTTGCACCCATCTGAAGCAGCAGGAGGAGGCTGTTGCTGGGTGCAGGGTCTCTGGATCTAGCAGTGCCTACCCAAAAGTAGGAAACTCCAGAATCAGGAAAGGGCAGGTTAGGGTGGGAAAATTCCTCAGCTCTTCCTGTGTGGACTGCAGTGCACGGGGAGCTTGCGATGCAGCTGCCTGGTAGCTCGTGTGTGCACAGCTCCAACAGGCCAAGCCAAACGCTGACGTCTGTTAGATGACGCCAGGCTGCTGCCGGGGCTGGGCTTTGGCGAGTGCCTGGCTGGCTGGCGGTGTCTGGCACAGGGCAGCGTGACGGAGGCACGGCAGCAGCAGTGCTGGGGAGCAGGATCTCTCCACTCACCCCGTGCCAGCTGCTTGCTAATGCCTGTGCCTGGTGAGGTTGGTGCTGTCATGTCTCATCAGGCCCAAGCACACCTTTTGTGCAGCCACACTTGTGCGTGAGGCTTCTCCCTAATCCATAGAACCATCGCCTGGTGAAGAGCTGTGTGGCTCGGGTGGCACCGAGGTGTCGGTTCAGTGGGGTGGGCTGTGGGGTGCTCACACTTGTGCAGTCTTTACACAGCAGTTGAAATGCAGAGAATCATTGTGGGTATTTATATGGAGGAAGCAAAACTGGGGGAGTGCTTTGACCTGTGGTTGGACCAGATGATCCTTGGAGTCCCTCCCAGACGGGAATTCTGTCATCCTGCGTGGTGCTGTGACCTCATCCTGAGCGTTGTGATCTGCATTAGATATTCTTTGCCTCTTAATCCTCGTCTGCGTGATGAAGATCCGCATTTAGAAACCACAACAGATCCTCCACGAACAGAGTGTTAGCTCGGTGGTGGCAGTGGTCTGCTCTGCGGGACCGAGTGCTGCGGGCTCCCGGCTGCCCTGCGCACGCAGAGCTGGTCAGCGAGAGGCAGCAGAAGCCATGGCACCACCGCAGCAGCTTTTATCCCTGGAATGTGTGTTTTTATGGCCTCGGCCTACAAAGGAAGACTTACCAAGTCGTACTTTGTTTGAAGAGGTCTAGGTGCATTTTGGCCGGGGTATTGAAAGTTACCCTTTAATTTCAAAGGGTGCAGAAATCGCTCCCTAAGCACTCCGGGCTGCTGTTCAGCCTGCCTGGTTCCCTCGTCTTGCTCCTGCACGCAGCGCGGCGGCTGCTCGGTTTACCGCTCGTCTTGCCAGCGGACGGTGGGCAGCCCGAAACGCACGGAAGAGTTCCGTTTCAGAGTGAATTTGATTTGCGTTACTTTTACCAGAGGGGCAGCTGCTGGTTCCGAGGTGTTTCTGTGCGGAGCCGCCCAGCAGAAGCGGGAGAATGCCGCGGGGGCGGAGCGGCTTAAGCGGGGACTTGTCAAAACCCTCTCAACTTCATAGAAACAAAAAGATGGGAGGACCCCGGGCACCAGCGCGGGCCAGGCCGGGCCCCGCGCCCCGCGGAGGGCTGCGCCCTGGTGCGACCAGCCCGAGCCGAGCCGCGGCCCGGCGCCGCGGGGGCGGAGGAGCGCGGGAGGGGAAGGAAGCGAGGGGCGGGCGGGCGTTGTCCCCTCCGTGGGCGGGCCGGGGCGGCTGGATCGCATGCGGGCTCGGCCCCGCGCTCCGGCTCCCTCGCGGGCGCTTCCGGGCGGGTTGAGGCTGCTCCCGCCACAGCGGCGGGTGCGTGGGCGGGCGGAGGGAGCGTGCGCGGCCGTTACCGCCGGCGCTGCCGGGAGGCGCGGGAGCTTTTCCCGCCCTTCCTCTGCCAGGCGGAGCCGCCGCGCTCGGGCCCCGTGTGCGGCGGTGTGCGGGCAGGAGCTGGCGGCGGGGATGCGAGGTTGGTAACTTCCGAGCCGGAGCTGCCGGGGCAAGGTGAGCGGCGGACGGGCGGAGTCGGCAGGCTGTCCGGTGCGGGGCGGTGGCGGCGCTGCGCTTCCGAGGCTTCTCGGGCAAGGCTGGGCTGTGCGGGTTGGGGAACCCTTGAGGAGATTAATTTTGCGGAGGTTAATTAAAAGGTGGCCGTAAGGTACTAAGGGCGAAGCTGTTCTGACAGCTCGCCTGTCGCTAGCGGCTGGGTGAGCTTTCCTGCCGGAGGTGCAGCTGCTCCGCCGCTGCCTGCTAGAGTCCGCAGGCTGGGAGGTGCCTTCAGTCCCCTTTAAACTTCAGCCGCATTTCGCTCCAGCCCAGCAGTGCTCTTCCTGCGCTGTTAGGGGTGGTGCAGCTGTGCGGCACTGGAGGTGCCTGTTCTTGTGCCCAAGTGTTTTACAACCCCTTCCGAACGCCTTTCGGGTGTGTTTGTAGACTCGTGCAGAACGGATCTCCATTTTTAAAGGCTGACTGATACTCTTTTTTGGGGGGTTCTTTTGACCATAGACTCACGGAATGGTTTGGCTTGGAAGGGACTTTAAAGCTCATCTAGTTCCCACCCCTTGCCATGGGCAGGGACACCTTCACCAGCCCAGGTTGCTTAAGGCCTCATCCAGCCTGGCCTCGAACACCTCGAGGGAAGCTGTGATCCTTGATCACATTCTGTGATCCACAACCTCCCTGGGCAACCTGTGCCAGTGTCTCACCACCCTCACTGTCAAGAATTTCTTCCTCATCTCCAGTCTGAATCTTCCCTATTCCAGCTCAGAGCCATTGCTCCTCCTCCTGTCACCGTAAGCCTTCGTAAAAAGTCCCTCCAATGTCAGTGTTGTTTCAGAGTGTCTAAATATGCTTAGATTTCAGTCTGCACCTGCACATCTCACCAGAGTCTGTAACAGGAGCTAATGATAAAAAAAACGAAGGTGTGTATGGAGGAAGATTTTCCCAATGACTCTAAGGTGCTCTAGGAAAAAATGTTGCTGGTATTTGGAAAGCATTTTGGAAAGTTCACTGTTAGTGTTGTCAAGGTAGTCTCCGTGCCAGGCATTTCTGGTAGTGTAGAGCTGGGAAAGGGACCTGTTTCTTGAGAGGTATTTCGAGACGCTTGTTTAGGTCAGGAGAGCACATGGCAGAGAGAGGGGCAGGCTGTTTCAACAGCCTTGACCACTGCGGTTACATCCTGATGATGCATTGTTAAATTTGCTTTACAGCCTGAGTTCCTACCTTGAATTGTAAACTGCAGACTCCCCACACCTGCACCAAATCCTCTTCTACACATACAAGTAACTCTAGATCCTTATGAAACTGAGAGAGCTTCTTATTCTCTGTGCAGTGCTGAAATACAGGAGAGGTCAGGGGATGCTGTTACCTGCAGCAGTTACCTGGCCTTGAAGAGCAGACGCAACACACCAGCACTGATGTGGTGTGAGGAATTCAGTGGTGGTGACCTGGGCATGCAGTTTGGATATGGCTGAAGGCTCTTTCTCTTGTTTGCCCTTTGTATTCCAATATTGAACTTGCTGCCTTTTCATTATCCAACAGTTTTATAGCTCTAGGCAGCTGTGAGCTGTAGAGCACAGACTTCAAAAGTGTGTTTTCTGCATTATGAGCCCAGGTTCTTTATTCTCTATTCTTATTCTCTATTCTTATTCTCTATTCTTATTCTCTATTCTTATTCTCTATTCTTATTCTCTATTCTTATTCTCTATTCTTATTCTTCATTCATACTCTTTTAAGGCCCAGATCTGCTCTGCTGTATGGATTTTACCCTTTTGCCAATTACAGTCCATAAAATCCAGTCCCTTTCTCTATCAGCAATATTGGCTTAAAATAGATCAGAATTCTCCTGTGTTCATGGAGTGAAACAGAGGAACAGTTGGAGGCTTTCACTGAAGGTGCTTAAAACATGAGCAGTGTATCTGCAATTGAAATTTGAGGTTCTCTGGCTTAGTTTTCCTCCAGAGGGGCAGAAAGAGGCTGGGGTGATTTGTGTTGTGCTCACTGGAGCCTGGCTGCCCTCTTACACAGGGCTGGCTGTGCTGCAGTAACTGTCTGGGTAGAACCTCCCGAAGTAGCTCCCGGTGCTGTTGCTGCAAGTTTCTCTCTGCTGTCCTTGGCCATCTGCATGTAACTGGTGTGTAGGAAGGCTGAGGAAGCAGGCCAAGAAAGATGCAGGTAGGAATGGGAATGCAAACTTGATTTTTTTGATCTGTTCTGCTGCTTGCCTAACTGGTGCTGACCAAGGCACATGGAGACCTTTCCAGCTGCTACAGGCACAGGCTAAAGATGAAATTCTCATGGCCCTGGGTTCAGGATTAAAAGACAGCTACCTCTTATTGTCAGCATTTGTCCTCCAGACCCACTTTATTACCTGGGTTCTGCTTACCACAGCAAAGAACCTGTATTCTATCGTGTCTCAGAGATGAATGCAAACAGATCCAGCCCCAGCCACAAAACCTGTTACAAGGCAGAGTAATTCACAGGAGCTTATTTTGGGAGGTGGGGCAAGAAGGGATGTTCTTGGGTGCAGTAGAATTGTGGGAGGGAAATGTTAGCCTGTCGTCTCCAAAGGAAATTTGATAGAGACAAAAAATAGGAGTTGCTTGTGCCTTTCCCTTGGTTGAGTTTTGCTCTTTTTCCCCTTTTCTGCAAGCAGAAAGAATCAGTGGAATTGAACTTTGCCCACAGTGCTGCAGAATAGTGTTTTGCTTTCCACGGTGGTGCTACTAGAGGTTTAAAACATGCAGGGTAGTGGGTGGGTGTGTAAACAGGGAACAGGCTTTTTCCTTTATATTAAAGGCTGAATTCTCTGTTCTCTCAAATTGTAGTCAGAAGGGAGCGTGGAGATAAGCTGGGGATTAGCCAGAGTATTTTGGTTAGTGCTCTCCTTTTCCTTCAGCTGGAATATTTCTAGCAGTCTGCAGGCGTGTTTAGTGCTGCTGCATTAAAAGTCATATGTGTGTGGTATGTGAAAGGGTATGGCCTCTGTGAGACCCTTCTTCAGAACCTCATTCTTCAACAGCTTCTGCCCATCCATCTCTCTTTACAGCTCGCTGCTCTGTGCTTGGCTTTGGACTTTCTGAAGCATGTGACTGCTGCAGTCCCTGGCTCTCCTCATCCTGTAATTTCCATGGCGTTGGGTTCTCAGTGTCTTGCCTCCCATTCCCCCGTGTCAGCTGCTTGTCTGGTAACAAGAGAGTGGGGCTTTGTGTTTCATCACACAGTGGTTGAGACAAGTTGGCTTGTGGGGTGTCTCAAAGGTTGTGAAATGGCCAGAGATCCCTTGAGTCACTGTCAGGGTATTTGTGGAGGAAGTGTTGAGAAGTGTGCCGAAGAGGAGGCTTTCCCTCGGGGCAGGGGGAAGAGAGGGACGTGTGTAGCAAGGAGCAGGCCTGTGTCTTGCTGTCGGTTCCTGCACATGCAGGCTGCTGCCATAATGGGAATCACCCTCAAGTGGGATTTCAGCAGTTGGTTTTGCTGGTGACTCAGTTCTAGAGTAAGTCTTTCTAGTGGAGAGGGACATGCCTGCTCTCTTCCAATGAACAAGTGTGGATCCTGCTGATGCTCCCATGTATGCTTGCAGGGAGACTGTCTTTTGGGCTTTTTGACTGCTCTTGTTTCTGCTCCCCAAAGCAGAGCTAGACTGGGAATGGTAGCTGGATTGGCATGGCATTAGAGGCATTTAAGGCAGTTTGACTGCAGCTGGAGAGGCAGCAGGTGAGTACACATCCTCCTAAGCTGGCTTTGAACACCCTTGGCAGAGGCTGCCTTGTAAGCATGCAGAAAGGGTCTTTGGTTACACAGTGGTGTCATCTTCAGGCCATCATCTACCAAAAAAAAAGTTCAGAATAAACCAACCTGATCCAACCTCAGAACTCCCTTCTGATGCAGTTTGAGCCTAGCTCCTGCAGGAGGGAGCAAGAGGAGGTTGCCATGCATCACTGACTGTCGTGTTTGCCTGTTGCATCTGGCTGCAAAGAGGTTGCACAGAACATTTTGTTGTGGGGCACTGGGAAAGCTCCTGGTCTGTGGTAGAAGTGTCTGTTTGTGTTCTCAGCATCAGGGCTCTGTTATTGCCATGCTCTCACTTCACCAGAGGCAAGGGTCAGCCTGAGAGTGGACACTCTTGTGGCTTCCTGCAGGAAACAGTGAAAATGCTGCTTGTTTTCTGACAGCCACCATGGAGAGAAGGGCGACTGTGGCTGCTGCTAGGCTTGAAGCTTTGCCAGGAGGACGTGTGACTGCTGTTTCCTAGCGCATCTGTGCCTTCCCCTGTTCCAGGCTGAGATGCTGGAGCAACAGCAACAGTTCCAGCTGTTTCTGGTCAGCACTGGTCTCGTTGTTAACCTGCCCTGCCTTATCTACCTCTCGCTGGTACCCAAGTATGGTTTTAAAGGGTATTTATTTTGCTACCTGTTCTTCTGAGTTTCTGTCTCCTTTCTGCCTGTTGGCAAAGTTGAGGGTGGGAACTGCTTGCTCTTAGTGACAGAAAAGGCTGCAAGCAAAGGCAGAGGCTCCTGCACTGATGGTGTCTGTTGAACTCCTGCCTGGCAGCCCTCAAGAGACTGCTGCCTGCACTCCCGAAGCTGTGGATGAAAACGGTCTCTGCTCTTTGCTCTCTGTTGTTGCTGCGTGGAGTCAGCACAGCATTAGAGGTGTTACCTGCTGCTGAAGTGACAGCTGTGTTCTGAACTGCAGAGGCAAAGATAAAGGCAAATCTATCCCCCATTTCTGCAGTCAGACCTACAGATAAGAAGCTCTCAAGAGCTGATGTGCTCGTGGCAAATAGAAACTGAAAGAAAGCACTGATCTGCTGGAGCTTAGTGGCAAACTGAAAACGCATTTCTTCCGAGTCTGTCAGTTCAGCTTAGTGTTGGTGACCCAGGCACGACTCGGAGGAGATGCCTCAGGGAAAGAAAATAATCACAGCCAGTGATCTCCAGGAGAGAACTACCAACACTGCAGTTTCAGCTCCATGATGATTTATCCCTCTTCTCAGTATGATGAATAAAACTCTTCCTGAATTAATCTGGGTGACACTTCCTCCCTTTGTTTTCTGTGGATCTCTCAGCTGCAAATCTGGAAATAAAGCTTAGGCTTCCTGGTGATACTTTTTGGACTGCAGCTTTTAATCCATGCTGCTCCTGGACTAGTATTTGAAACACTGGCACCAAGAGTGCGAGATGAAAAGGGTGAGAGGAGCAGAGCCTTTCTTGCAAGAATGAGTGCAAGCTGTTAGGAAGCTTTGTGATGCAGTGAGTGATGTTTGGCAGCAGCTCCTCATCTGCTGTAAAGCTTTCCTTGTTTTCCTCTGATGAGCAGGAAGACAGGTGAGCACAGGGACTGGTGCTCAGCTCCTGGCACTGGACGAGGTGACTAAAAATTGACATAAAGTGCTCAGTGAAGTCTCCTTGTGAGAGTGAAACACCTGCTGAAAGTGGTGTCTGTTGTCTTGGCCACGGAGAAGGCACCTCGGAAAGTGGTGCCTTGGCCACGGAGCAGAGCACAGTTACCCTGCAGGTCTGCAGTGGAGTGTGTGGCAGTGGCTGAAGAGCAGTCCCACGCCGGTATAAAATTGTGGGGGAAGGAGGAACTGTTGTCTAAAGCTTTTACCAGTGGCTTGTCAAAGGGAAAGAGAAACCAATTTGAAGTTGCAGGTCTGTGTGCCTGGCTTGCATGAGCTGTGTTTTAATCAAATGAAGGTGAAAGGGGGAAGCTTAACCCTGCTCATCCCTCTAGATACCTTCTCAGTGAAGCAGGGAACAATCAAATTAAAGGAGCTGCAAATGTGACTAAAAGCAATTCCTGGCTAGGTCGTGGTGTGGATGTTCACCTGGCTGTCCCTGCAGGGGTTTCAAGTCACCAGAGAGCTCTTTGAAAATAGCCATAGGAGGAATGAGAACATGGAGTGTGACACAGAGCCGTGATCTGGTGATTCTTGAGGACAGGAATAGTCAAGTGACTGAGACTAGTTGAATACCAAGGGCGTATCTCTGTGCTGGAATCTGGGGGCTTTGGCCTTTGTGCCAACACAAACAAGGGTGTCTCTGTAATAGCAGCAGTGTGCTGTTTGGGAATCGGTGATGTGAGAGATCTCTCTGCTTGGAGAAAGGAGAGAGGGAAATGTTGACATGGGCACTCCTTTTCCCTCGGCTGTTTTGAAGAGGAGTGAGGTCTCCTCTTCCTAACATTTGTGTTTCTCCAGTTTGTAAGCTGGTCAGACACAGCGTTCTGAAAGCTGAGCTGCAGCCACTCAGCTCATTGCCTTTTTGATGGCTTTATCCTGCCTCTCTCCTTGTGGCCCTCTCGGGTTCCGCAGGGGAGCTGCCTTCCCCTGAAGGGAGCGCGCAGCCTTGCTGTTCCGTTCTGCCGGCGCTGGAGTGTGGCACATCTGAGGGGAGAGCAGGCAGAGAGGGTGAATATTCCGGCAGACAGGTGATGCTCCCATGTCCCTTGCTAAAATTCACATGAAAGAAAAATAGGGTTTTTTTTCTGATGTTGTCTTTGATCTCTGATGTGATAATTAAACACATTCAGCGTGTTCTGACAAATCTGAATGCCCTCTGGTACTGACTCAGGCAGCTGAAAACCTTTGGTTTTGAAGTAAACTGTTCTGAGTGTACCTCTTAGGGGCTGTTCTCAGATGTCAGATACCAACTCGTCCTCTTTAATTATTTCTCTGTGCTCTTATCTTTGTGCCTTCAAAGTGCTGTGGGCCCAAATCAGTTCCAGTGTCTGCACAAGGGCTGAGTTTTTGGGTGCGCTTGGAGAGTGTGAGCAAGTTCAGCGAAACAACAAAGAGCCACAAGCTTGGAACGGTTTGCAGAGTCCTAAGGATGCTGGCTCTGTGTCTGCATATTCAAGTGCACTTCCTGCCAGGGAGGCTTCTCGCCACACAGGTTTTGGCCCTCTGAGTTCAGTGTTCCCATACTAAACTGTCCTTTTCTGCTCACTTCCAGATCCCATGATGGAATTCTCCTTTTCTCCGGAGGAGCTGTGTGTGTCGGATCAGTACCGCTGAGGACAGCGCCGATTGTCGCGCTCGGGGCAGGGCCCTGCCGCAGCTGTCAGGAGAACACTGCAATGGATCTCAAAGAGAGCTGCCCGAGTGTCAGCATCCCCAGCTCCGACGAGCACCGAGAGAAGAAGAAGAGGTTCACTGTAAGTGTGACAGAGAGCGAGCGGCAGTGCTGCTGCCTCCTGCTGCTGCTTGCCTTGGGCTTCTTTGCAGCAGGGGCTTGGCTGGCCACAGCCCAGCGGGAGAAGCTGTGAGTGCTCCACAGTGCCTGTGTCGCTTGCTGCACAGATTGGGCTTTACAAGTTCCTGATGTTTTTACCCCCAAGCCCCTGCCTTTGCTCTTGCAAAGTGCAGAAGTGTCCAAATGCAGGGAGAACATTTGGTACCAAGTCAGAGCGAGGTTTAGCAACTTACCTGTTTCTTTTTTTTCATGAATAGGTTTCTTTAGTAGAGGAATAACTCGTGGGATTGGTGTTGGTGGGGTTTCTTGGTTGGTTTTGGTAGGGTTCTGTGTTGTAGAACGGGCAGCTGTTTGTGCCTAGCCTGTTGTACTGCCACAAGGGTTTGTGTAAAGGAAAAGGTGATTAAGTTATGAATATAAACCCCGTTAATATTTATTAATATAAAACTTTTTGGACAGATGTTTTCTCTGTCTTCCTTCCTCTTTTCTGGTTGTGAGGCCTGTGAGTCTTTTCCTATCCTGTTCCTATTTCCACCCCTCATCATTCCCCTCCCTCTTCCGTTTTCAGCCTCCTGGTTTGTCCCTCTGGAAGTGAAGGCTTCCCGCTCCGGGCCAGCTCTTTGCGTCGCACACTGAAGCGTAACGCCGTGTGCCATGGGTTCTGGTTGTGCTCCCGTGCCTGCTGGGGGATACAGACAGCAGCAGTACTTCCCTTAAAGAGCTCAAACTGCTCTTGTGCAACTTCCTCTAAGCCTTTTTGTTTTCCCTGAGTGAATTAGTCACTCTTGAGATGCAGAATCCGAACACCCTTGTACTGAGTTCTGTCTGCAGAATACAACAAAACAAAGATTGACTTTGAGTTCTATTTCTGCCTTTCCATCTCACCTCCCTTCCTTGCAGGCTAATAATGCTGCTTGGTGCTGCACTGCCTCAGGATGTGACTTGGGCAAGGAGTGTGCTGGCAGAGGGAAGGGGCAGGGGAGGACTTTGATAGTATTTTAAGCTGTTGCATGCGTGTGAAGCCTGAAAGTCTGAACCTGAGCAGGCCGGGTTTGGTTTGCTGCCTCAGTGCTGGCAGTGCTGCCCTTCTGCTGTGCCAGTGGGGGATGTTTGTGGTGCATACCAGCATTGTGGTTTCCAGGTCATTTTACCTAAAGGGCTGCGTGGCAACCATAGCAATTCACAGGCATCTCCCTTAGGAGAGTGTGCAAGCAAGAGAAGGGAGCTTCAGAAACTGGGGGCTGAGAAGGGAGCAGGAGGAAGCCAGCCCAGCTTGCAGCGTGTGGAGGTGCAGGTTGTCCTGGTGGCTTCTGCTTTCTGCAACAGGGAATAATTAGCAGCCTTTCACAGCCAAGCTTTTGAGTATTATCACATCTATTTTAGGGTTGGGTAACAGAAGTGAGGGTCGTGCTGAACCTCCTGGAGGAGCTGCCTTTGTCACTGCTTTTGCTCTTGTAGCTGGGTTCTAGTGGCTGGAGCCTGCCAGGACTGCTTCTGGCAGGGCGTGAGGAAGGGTGCAGATGGAGACAGCTGCTAACACACTGGTGGTAGTCACAGCTGTCTGTGATGCTGTGGTGCCTTTTCCATGAGGAGCAGCAAGAACCCCAGAGTGAAAGGAAAGGTCAAAGTGAGAAAGGCTCTGAAAGGCTTCAGGTGACTGTTTCGTGTAATCCTCACCTTGCTGTCATCCTCACTGCTGCTTCTGAGACTGTTCTAGAACCTTGCTGATCTGAACAAACTGAATTCCAGCTCAAACCCTGAGTGGCTCACTTCATGCTGGCATGGAAACAAGATGAGTGTGTGCCACTTAGCTTTTGCTGGCTCCTCTCTCTCCCCTCGCGCTTGCTCTGCCGGAGCACTGTCACAAACAGCTGCGTGTCTGTGCAGCCCTTGTGCTGGTAAATAAGTCAAGCTTTTCACTTTTGTCTTTGGCATTGAGCTTTTCATTCTTCCTGAGCACTTCCATAACCTTTGATGGAGTATTGAAGTAGTTAAAGGGGCAGACATTTGATAGATTTGCTACCAGTTTTATTATTTTTGGCAAAGAATTTCATGTTTGCATTTTTTGGGTGCTCTGGCAGGGAAGTTTTTTGCTTCCACTTTATTTATGGTAACCAGCCTGTATGTATATCCACTCTGGTTCACTGCCCTGCCTTCTCCTGAGGAGGCAGCCTTCACTTTCTTCACCACAAGAGCAAAACACTTGCTAGGTTGGGGCCATATCTAGGCCATGCTGATTGCTATTCTGTCCTTGCTGCTCAGTGGGCCCTTCTTTTGCCTGTTTTGCCAAATAGCTTTGTTTTGGACTTCTTGCTTTTATCCCTCTGCTGTTTGATGTCTGAAGCTTAATTTTTCTCTCCTGACCTGTTCTTGTCTCCCTTCACACCCCCATCATACACAGGCTTATTAAGAAATCTCTTTCAAGGGTTTTGATTAAATCTGGAAGCTCTGTCTCAGCCCTGTGATGTATAACACTAATCCCTAGTCCGGTGGAAACTGTGGAGTTGGGTATTTATTCTGCTGGCAATAAGTAGTTTCCTCACTCTCTCAGTGCTTGCTCTCTTGCAATTGAAAGCAGCCTGCCTTTTTCCTTACCTCTCCTTTGGTCACACTGAATGTGCAGTCCAGGAGCATGAGCTACCAAAACAGAGATGAAGCCTTTCCATTTCAGTGACTTCTGTGAAGAGCTGGATTCCATGCAGGAACAGCCAGCCCCTGTCCTGTCTGTAGCTGTTGGTGGTGCTGATTGGGACGGTTGTGTCTTCGGGAATGTTGCTGCTTTTTCCTTTTTGAGGCGTTAGGGGGAAATTCTTCCACTTGAGTGTGGTGAGGCACAGGAACAGGTTGCTCGGAGAAGTTGTGGAGGCTCCAATCCAGGTTAGATGTGGCCTTAAACAAGCAGGTCTCATAGGTGTCATGCCCGTGGCAGGGGCTTGGAACTAGATGATCTTCAAGGTCCCTTCCAGCCCATTCTGTCACAGTACTTCAGTCTTTGCAGCACAGGCTTTTGCAGGTCTCGGTGTCAGGAGAGCCCAGAAGGTAGGTGGGTTTGATGCTGATGCTTGTTTAGCCCTGAAGGGAAAGGCAGTTTTCTGAGAAGAGTCTCATCGCCGTCCACTGGGTGCTCCCATCCAATCTCCCCTGTTCCCCAGGGAAGGCTGGGAGCAGCTCATCTGAGCAGTTAATGGAGCAGGAATGCAGCTCTCGGGCGAAGGAGCTGCTGCTGGTGGCTGCCAGTTCCACCGAGGGAGTTGAAAAGAGAGGACAGCTGCTGGTGCAGGGCAGAAGGGAGATTGGGACACTGGTCCAGGATCTTCCAGCAGGAATCGGCAGCCTTCTGCACCTCTTCCCTTGCTGTGCCCATCCTCTCCCCTGAGGGAATGGCCAGGGTCCTGCTGGAAGTACAAGAAGGTGGAGAAGGGAGGTTGCCTAGCTGCAGAAGAGACAGGAGAAGCCTGCTAGACACTCAGCTGTCAAGCAGATTTGTGAAGCCAGGGCTTGACAGTCTCTAGCTCCTGGAGTCCTCTGCCTCTGTGGGACTGGAATGGTTGCAGCTGTGCAGCTGAGCTCCAGCTGTGGGTTGTGTAACCTGTGCTGCAGTTCAGCTGTTTCTCCCCCTGAACACTTGTGTCACCTGCCAGAATCCAGACCAGAATATTCAGGATGTTGCAAGAAGCAGTTCCTTAATGCCTGCTTTCTCTTCAGTTGGTGAATGTTTTACTTCCTCGGGATGAGGCTTTACTATGGGTGATTAAGTTGTTAACAGATTTCATTGGCAGTTTTTATAGGCTAGTGTCTGGTAGCCATGTGTTCTTCCTGGGGAGGAACTAATTCATGAAGCTCCATTAAATGAGCTTTGGGGTCTGTTTTGCTTACCTGATGTAAAATACCGAACTCTCCTGGTTGTAATTGTTTGTGTTGATGGCTGTGGGACTTAGCCATAAGAAGGATGCAGCTCAACAAGTTCATTTAACAACCTGCCCTCATTTCCACCTCAGGATTAAATCTGGGAGGTTTCATTGCACTCTGCTGCTGGCACTGACTGTGTCTTTGCTATTCCAGGTTTACAAAGTGCTGGTGTCGGTGGGCAGGAGCGAGTGGTTTGTCTTCAGGCGCTATGCAGAGTTTGACAAGCTCTACAACACGGTGAGCAAAGGGCCAGCTCTGAAGTCAGGCCACAGCAGCACTTGGCTGCAGTGCCAGGGCTTGGGTTAGTGTCCTCTTGAGGGGGCTGAGCCCATGTTCAGTAGCCAGAGGGGCTTGGTTGAAGCAAACAGCAGGGTGGAGTTTTTAAACTTGAAGCTGTTTAAATTTCAGCCTCGAAATCCACTTATTTGTCACCTTCTGTTTTTTCACTGTGGCATCATAGAAAATTCTGATTTAATTATTGTTGAAACATTTGAAATGTGTATTTGTTCCTGGTGGTGAAACTGACTGCAAAGCTCAACACACCTAGAGAGAGAAAGTTCTCTTGGAAGTGTTTTCCTTGTTCCCTAACACAAACGTTCTGGTGAGTCAGCCGTGGCAGTTCCTACCTGCAGCTTTGTAGGCAAGTTTTATGGCAGTGGTCCAGCAGCAGCCAAGTACTGATTTCTGGGCTCTGTTGGATTTTCCCCCATCTGCCTCTATTATGTGTCCTGTGTCCCTATTTTTCTTCGTGTCTGGAGTCCACAGTTTTGTCTTTAACAGAAGAAACAATTCCTCCATGACCTCCCTAAGAAAATATTAGCAGCTGCCTCTCTGTGCCTCCACTGCCTTTGCTGCCCCTCTTGGAAGCACTCAGGCTTTGCTCTCTTCCAGACCAAACCAAGCCATGATTCATGCAGCAGAGTTCACCAAAGAGCTCCTGCTGCCAACTGGAAGAGATGCTGATCTCTGTAAGGCAGGGAGAATTGCCAGCTGATTGCAAAACACAAACCTGAGAGGTGGAGAATTGACGGAGAAAGGAAGCAAAGAGGAGAGGAAAGTCAACACTGAGAGCCTGGTGGCGTTTCTGTTGTGTCTTGCTTTGGTTTAACCTGGGGCAAGTGGAAAATCACTTTGGCAGTGTTGCAGAAGGTGGCTGCGGTAGTCCATGGCTTCCTAAAGCGAGATGCCCCTGGCATTTGGAAGGCTGTGACAGGAGCAAACCAGCCGAGCGCAGAGTGGTGCAGGTTTGCTTCATTCCCCCAAGTGTCTGAGCGTAGAAGGTGGCAGGGAGCAGCAGAAGTCCCTGGAACCAGGTGTTCAGCTGCTTAGCAGAAAACAAACAAGGCAATTACTCACACAACCCCCTGCGCCGTTTCATGCGCGCACATCCAATTGTCTGTGTTTTCTTTTCAGCTAAAGAAGCAATTTCCCACCATGAACCTGAAGATTCCAGCTAAAAGAATATTTGGAGATAATTTTGATCCTGGTAAGCTGTCATCTGGTTACTCATTCTGTCAGCCTCTCTATCTGAAAATTGATCAATTGCCAGCCTACAAGAAGCTGTCTCAGCTGAGTTTTACCCAGTCCTCAGCATGACTAAAGCAGAGTTTAGTCACGCTCCAGCTGAGCACAGGAGCTGGTGTAGCTGAGCTTTCCACATCTGGTGCTGAACCAAGTGTTGATGGTGGCCCAGGGCCTCTCTTGTCCTGAAGTTCCTGCCAACCCTGCCATGCTCAGCATTGTGAGGGATTCTGAGCTCAGCTGTTTGGCAAAAGCCAAAGGCTGGGCTCCTCCAAACACAGGCCTCAGAAACCTTTTGTGTGACTTCTGGTTTTCCCTCTCTGGAAAAAAAAATAGCTCCAAAGACTTTTGAGTCTGCATCTAAATGTGCTTCCCTGAGTAGATGAAAATGAGCCTTTTCCTGTTGGGGAAAAGCTCCTCTTGGGGAAAGCCTGTGATGTGACCATGATGTGATCCAGTGAGCAGTGATGGGTCCCAATGAAGCCTGCTCTGGCCACATCCAGATACTGATGAGAAGCCTCTAGTCAAGTGCATTCAGTTACCCAGGGTGGCACCAAGCAGGAGGAAATCAGAAAGGAGCAGGCCAGGCCTCTGTCTGTGCTTGCTGCCCTTCACTCAGGCCATTTATCCTTCAGGCTTTTCCTGAGGGTCATTGGGAACTTCCCACGCTCCTCTGGCTTGCTGATGTAGCTTCACCTCCTCCTGCACCTGCTTCAAGCATTTCCTTTTCTCCTTTGCTAGAGAAGAAATGGATCCAAAAACCAATTGGTTCAGTATTGAACTCTTGGAATGTGTTGGTTTGGGTTTCTTAGAGTGCCTTCAAACTAGTTTTGGCAATTGCCATTAATTGTCTGGACCTTGACTGAATCTCCCTCTTTATTTTTCATTCAAATAACCAAATGCAACTCTCCAAGCTGTGGTGTCCCTTCTGATGAAGATGTAAATGATGGCCTGAAGTTCTACATGTGGCTGCAGGGCTATGTGGTGTGGGTTGGGTTTGGTTTCTTCCCTTTTCCCTGACTTGGGGTCTTCAGAGCTGGCTGAAGTTCTTGTCACATACAGTCTGGTTTGCTCAGCTCTTCTTGGAGTCCCACTTAGGAAATTGGAGTTTAAATGGGGAGGGGGAGCCCTAAAACTTGCTTACAGCTACGTATGTAAAAGAGAGTCCCCAGACTTGCTGTAGATTTCTGAGCTGTGCTGAAATCCTTGAGGCATGAGAAACTTGCTAGTTCTGAAGATGTTCTTGCTGGGGGCAGGGTGCAGATGGAGCCTCGACACTCATTTAAATAGTGCTTTATCTCACCACCGATTTAGTGAGGCTTTGATGTCCTGGCCCTGCTGCCTTTGTGAATGACTCCCGGATTTTCCACCTGGCTGTCGAGATGCTTTGCTCCTGTCCATCCCTGTTTGGGTACACAGCATTGTGCTGTTGGACTGGACTGCAGGAGAGGGAAGCTTAGCTCCCCCTTTGCCCAAAGCCTAGCAAAAGAGAGTCACAGAATTGTTTAGGCTGGAAGATCATCGAGTCCAGCCCTACTGCCAGGACTGGGTTCTACATGCCTTTGGAGCCTATCCAGGGATGGGGACTCCACCACTGCCTTGGGCAGCCTGGGCCAGGCCTTGACAGCCCTTCTGGGGGAGAAATTTTTCCTCATGTCCAAGTTGAACGTCTCCTGGGGCAACTTGAGGCTGTTTTCTCTTGTTCTGTTCCATGTTCCATGGGTAAAGGGACTGACCCCACCTGGCTCCAGCCTCCCTTCAGGGAGCTGTAGAGAGTGAGAAGGCTAACAGACATTGTCACCTCAGTGCTCCACTTCAGCTGTCACCAAGGTTGTTTAATCTTGCTTTAATTTCAAACACGGGGCTGGGGAAGTCTCAGAAGCCAGTCAGAGTACAGAGCTAGCACATCTCCAGATTCCTGTGTTCTGTCCTCACCTCCATGGACAGCTCTGCAGGCTGAGCCTGGCTGAGGGCATTGTACGTCCACCTACTGGAACCGCCCTCTTGGTCACTGCAGCAACAGCTCCATGCAAACTGACCTTCCTGTCTGATTAGTTCCAGCAGGGATTTAAGGATTACCTCCCTGAAAGGATGTGAATGTTTCCCTTAATACTTGAAATGCAGCTTTTAATTGAACTGGAATTGCAGTGCAAACTGTTGATAGCTGCCAGGCTGTGTGGCAGTCCTTGGGATGCCTTAGCAGTTTGTTCACAAGTTAAAGGTTCTTTTTCCATACCAGTGATTGCTGATGTGAGTAATGAAGACAGGATGATGCTGGTTCACCCTTCACTGCACACTAGAGCTGGCTGTCTCACATCCCTTGTGTGTCTTCCCATACTGCTGAGGAGCAGCTGGGTCTCAGGCTTTGGGGGAGGGTGGAGATGCTGAGGGGTTTCTCTCTGTTCTAACTTTAGGAATGAGTTATCTGTGGTTGCATCTGAGTGCCTGCTGGCAGCAGGAATGGTGGAGCTTTCCCACTGCCACACAGCCCTTGGAGAAGTGTGTGGGACTGTTCTTGTCAAAACCTGACTTGTGCAACTGCTGGCAGGTTTGCCTGAGGGGGATCAGAACCTGAGGGCCTCACCCGTGTAGCAAAGGCCACACAGGTCAGCCCACTGTGGTTGCCCACTGGGCAGTGCCCTTTTAGTCCTTTTGGCTTTCTACCTTGTCAAATAATGTCAGGGAGAGAGACATTTGTTCTCTCACCTCACTTCAGTGCTTTAAGCTTGTGATTTTCACATGCAGAAGCAGTCCTGTTCTGGGCCAGCTGTGAACCAGTCTCTAGCTCCTGTTTAGTTCCTACCCACCCTGCATTTGACAATCCCATTTTGACTGAGCATCCTACTAAAGCTCTCTCTTTCTTTTCCAGATTTTATCAAACAGAGAAGAGCAGGACTGAATGAATTCATTCAGAACTTAGTTAGACAGCCAGAGCTTTGCAACCAGTAAGTTCTTGTGCTTCTATTTCCTGAGGACTATTGAAGAGCTGTAAGATGTCACAGACAGAACTGCAAATGAAGTGCTTTTAACCAGAAAACTAATTTTACCTGTTTGGTGCTCTGATGTTTAATAAATACCCTTTAATGTGCCAAAATCCACAGACTGCTGAGCAGCCTTAAATTCACAATTCAGTGCCAAAGCTTGCAATTTTATGGCAATTTCTGTCTTATTTTACTTTTAACAACTTTGGGCTTTTTTTTCCAGGGTGAGCTTTTACTTTCTGTGATGAAAGATCAGATGAATAATTACATCACCTCTGCAGCAGTATCTTAGTGAAGGAATACTTTAGGACCTTGGTTGTTGGGGGTTTTGCAGTAAAATCTGCTAGAAACTACTTGAGGAGCACTGGAGCTCAGAGGTTGTGGAGTCTCCTTCCAGGTGGTGCCTGAGCCTCCAGAGGCAGTTCAGGTCCTTGCTTTCTTAGACAGTTTTACTTTCATGTACTAAATTTGGTACCAGACCAAGTAAGTTATGTGAAGTTGGTACAAGGAATGCCCAGGGGGTTGTGCATTCCCACAGAGCTTGAAGGAGGTCCTTCCACTGAGTATTTCAGGCATTAAACCCAGCCTGAGGATGTGGTGGTGTCAAGTCCTGCCTAGGAAAACTGCTCCACTATGGTTCGTGGTGGTGTCCTTGTACCTGGATGGGAAGGCACCACCTGAACATCTGCCCTGGGAAGCACAAATGGCAGCTTCAGTGTGAGCAGGAAGGAAATGTTTGCTTTGTGCTCTGAAACATGCAGCACTCTCTGTCTTTTTTATCTTGTTTCTATTTTTTCTCCTCTTATTTTCCCTTTTTTTCCTTCAGTGGTCTTTGTTCTTGGGTCTGGCATAGTTCAGTATCATGTCAAAGCCAAACCTCTGCTCAGTCATAAAGCTGATGTGTGTTGAAGTGATAGAACTTGGTCTCGTGGCTAGAATGCCAAAAGAGTGTCAGAAAGGCCAGAGATGTGACAACAGGTCCTGCCTTCCTGTCCTGGATCAGAGCTGGGAGCTTGTGAGCACTGAGGCCTCTCAGCTTCTCAGATTGTGTTGCTTGCCCCCTCCAGTGTGGGGCTTGATTTTAATTGTCAGAACATACCCAGAGAATCTGTTTGAATCCAAGTGTCTAACAGAGGATGAATTAAAGATGTAAGGTTGTTATTTTTAAATACTCCAAAGTAGCTCTTTAATGAGAAGGAGAACATTTGCATAACACTTGAAGAGCTGGAGGATGACAGCCTCTGAGGGAGAGGAGTTATCAGCTCTGAGTGAGAAGTGGGGGTCTGAGCTCATTCCCTGGGAGGAAATCAGACTGAGTGGATTCTTTTGCTTTCAGAGTCTGAGGAGTGTAAAAAGGGATGTGAGGCCCCTGGGCTGTAAGGTGATGCAGCCCTTGTAGGGGCGAGCAAACCTTGTGTGGCACCAGCGGTGCTCTTTTGTAGGTTGTGAGGCTTGGAGCCCTTGGTCCTTGTAAGACTGACAGCAGTGGTTTAATCCTCCTTGGAGTGGAGAAGAGAGAGGAGCTGGGCACCATGAGTGAAATGAGGAGTGGCTTAAACCTCCAGGTTCAGTCCCTGGCAATTTTGTGCTTCAAAGTCTGTGGGACTGTTTGGGCCTGTTCATACGTGAGTGTGTCCAAACTCTTTGTGTGGTTCCAGAGGTTTCTGCAGCAGTGTCACAGAGGGAGCAGTGCCTAGGTGGAGCTTGACAGCCCTGCCTGAATTTCAGAGCTAATCCATAAACTAAACTTAGCCAGCCACAAACATCCAGACAAACCCCACTTGTGCTGGGCTCGAGCATCCATTCTGAAGCTGTGGTCTTGATCATTTTCATACCTGAGCTTATTTTAGGAGTAGCTTCAGTGTGCTTTAAAAGACATGGAGTTAACCCACGTGAGCTGCACAGCCCAGAGGTCCTACCAGGCGTTTTGCTGCGGTCCTGGCTGAGAAATGGGTGCACCAAACTTCTTCTTTTTCAGCACTGCTTTTGTTGCAGTGCTTTTAAAGTGACAAATGTGCCCAGTGTACCATTGATCAGTTCCACTTCTGGCTGCCATGCAGTGAGTTTGAATGTCCTGCAACTGCACAGCCTCCTTTTACTGGGAACTGATTGTCTGAAGTTATTTTTTTCCTGCTGTGGATTCAGTCATGGACAAAGTTACTATAGTAACTATTGAGATGTATTTCAGCATGCTCTATTTAATCAGCCAGTTGTCCAGAATAATTAATGCTGAAAGGTAATTAAGGTCTGGTTCTGTTGTTGTGACTAGTGAAAAGCATTCACCATAACTCTTTATTCTGGATGTTATGACATCCAAAGGTGGCTAAATGTAAATGATTGGCTTGTGAGCCAGCCTCACTGCAGTGTTCAAACCAGAGGGAGTTCTGTCTTCCTGGGACTCAGGATACAAGACAGACCCTGAAAGTGATCAGAACTTGGAGTTCACGTAGGATGGGAAGAAGGAAACTGGGATGATGGTCCCGTTGCTGTGCTTTAGACCTGAAAGGCAGGGAGGGTGACTGAAACATCTGAAAGAGAGGCCAGGAGTACAGAACGGAGCAGATGCAGAGGGGAAGCCTGAGGCACAGGACATGAGTGAGGGTCAGCAATTAAATGCAGGAGCTGGAGAAGTGTTAGAAATGGCTCATCTCTCCCTTCTGATCCTCAGTTTACAGCAGGCTGGAGGGGGAAATGGATTGAAATGAGCAAAGCAGGTACAGCAGCTGCTTCTGTAAACCCCTCTCTTCTACATGTGCTGAGGCAAGAGCTGTGTGGGGAGTTAGTGCTGCGCTTGTGCTGAGCAGCTCAGGAGGAGACCTTCCCCGAGCACTCATCTCTGCCATGTGGGTGAGATTTCTTCATCTCGCCCTTGTCCTGTCAGCACCCAGCCAGAACACATCCTAAATAGGAGATCTCCATCTTCTGCCTGAGATGGAAGGTGGCTCAGGTGGGGACAGAAACGTTGCTGCCCTGTATGGCTTGGGTCATGCATCTCTCCTGATGATGCAGACTGTATTTGGTTCTGGCTTGTGCTGCACTACCTCATTAATATTGGAAAGCAAAAAAGGGTTTGAAACTCTTGAGTTTACTGAAATAAAGTTGGTCTCCTAGTGGTTGCTAGCTAATTATTAGCAGAAAGCATGCATTCTAATTACCTGCTAATGCAGTTCTGCAGAGCATTTCCTTGGGAAGCCTTCACCTACATACACTTGAGCACATCAGAGTGTTGCAAGTAGAAAATGTTATGTCCTGTGTGTAAGCCACTCGGCAGCTGAGTTATGTTGCTATCAAAGCATTTCTTGCACACAGCCCTTAAGGACCTGAACTTGAATAGAAGGCTCTGTGGTAACTCATCTGAACACTGCTGCCTAATCCTCTGCTTCCTGTGGTTGTGGCTGGAAAGCCCAGAGTTGATGGGGTGCTAATGAGCTTCGCTGTGTTTCTAGCCCAGATGTCAGAGCATTTCTTCAGATGGATAACCCCAAACACCAGTCGGATCCATCTGAAGATGAAGATGAAAGGAGCGGTCGGAAGGTAATGAAAAAGAAAATCTTCCAAATTCCAGCTGCTTGAGGGCAATCTTTGGTGTTGTATTTACTGAAAGTTCCTGCTTGGTTTCACCTCTCCATGCCCCTTTAAACAGCTCTGTTCCACTGTGGGCTGTAAGATGCGAACTGCAGAGGGGTAAAAACCTCCCAGAGAGGTTGTGGAGTCTCCTTCTCTGGCCACTTTCAAGGCCTGTCTGGATGTGTTCCTCTGTGACCTGAGCTAGATTCTATGGTCCTGCTCTGGCAGGGGGGTTGGACTGGATATCTCTTTGGGTCCCTTCCAGCCCCTGACATCCTGTGAGCCTGTGAAAAGTGGTTGTTGACTTCTGTCTTGTGTCTTCCCCACGTGCTCCTTGGGTTGAAGAAACAGCCTCAGTCAGAGCTTAGCTGCCACAGTTTTTGCAGTCCTTTCGAAGAGCCTCACTAAGAACATCTGGAAAGGAGCAGGGGAGATTGAATGTTTAATTGTCTCTTTGCTTGTGTGGTGGTGATGTTGGGGTTTTTAACAAGGGGAAGAAACACAATTCTCTCAGGGGGGAAACTGCAGCCCTTCTGAAAGGCACTCAGGAGCAAGGATGGATTTGATTTCATTTCACTTACAACACCCTGTGAGGTCTGAAGCCTTTTTGTCACAAAAGCCACTACATGGCTAGATGGATTCTCTGGAAATTAACTTCCAGCCTCCAGAACCAGTGGTGCGTGAGAAAGGGGAGCACTCCAGACAGGCAGAGGTGCCACGTTTAAGTCTGTTTCTCTGTGGCTTATTTGTTGGTGGACAAATGTGAACTCAGTGCCTCTTATTCAGCCTCTGGTAAGAACTTCAGAGCTGTCATTTTGGTTTATGACCCACAGCAGATTGAGTGACTCTGAAAGTTTCACTTCCAAAGATGTCAGCCTTTGATTTTTTGGAAGTATTTAACAGCACTGTGAGCTTACAGCAAAATTCTAAACTGAAACACCAATTTCCTCCTCCTTTGAAAGGTATTTTAAGTAATGGGGAATGCTGTAAATCTCCTGTGTAAAATTAGTGATGTGTCATGCCCCACCAAAATCCAAAGTGGGAGGAGAACTAATGTGTAGTGGACCAGACTTTGTGGTAGAAAATTCTCTTTCCTGCCGTTCTGCAAACGGTAAGGCTGAGCAAAAAGGAACAAAAGCAAGGCTTAAAGAGGGAAAAGAAATCTTTCCTGCAATAGCTCTTTCCAGACTGGCCAGTGCTGCTGTGTGGGTGGCTCTCAGCAGTGAACAGTAGCATCCATTCTCTGCTGCTGCAGGAGTGCTGGCTCTGTGCTGCCTGCTGGCCTGTCCCCAGCTAACGTGTGCTTGAGTGCAGCCTCTCCTCTGATCAAACCCAGCACACACACCCCGCCCGGAACAGATAACTGCTTTTATTAATCAGAGAGAAAGTGGAGGCAATTCCCTGGTGACAGTGGCTTCCTCCTCTCCCTCTCATTTACAAGCTCTGGGCTGGGTGTGTGCTGGTGGGATTTGTGTCATTGCAGGAACTGAGTTGTTGCCAACCTTTTCTGTCCTGCCATTAAAGCTGAACTGTTTTCCCTCCGGGTGGGGAGAGTGCTCCCTGGTTGTTTGTGACAAGCACCATGGCTTTCGTTAATCGCTCCTGCATAAACACTGAGTGTTCTGCTAAGGGCTTGGAGGAATCGGAGTAAAAGGCAGAAAATGTATTCACAGAATGGCTGAGGTTGGAAGGGACCTTAGAGGTCATCTGCTCTATCTGTTCCTCGAGCAGATACAGCAAGGGTTAAGTTGTGGACGAAGAGCAAGTTGCTGGATGAAATGATCTTACATTTGTATCCCTAATCATGTCCTCTGTGTCTGGACACTGATATGTTATCTCCTTTGCCCTCCAGCCTGGTGGGTGCAGAAATGATTTGTGAGAAGGTGATGATGGGGGCAGACACTTTGGCTTGCAGAGTTCCCGCTCTGGGTGCTAAATCCCTTTGAAAATCTGAGGTCACAAATTGGATGTGACGAGCTGAGAGGTCTCTTTCGGCCAGAACGATTCTGTAGGTGTGGAGAGGTGGACTGAGCAAATCAGAGTATTTGATACTGATATTGGTTGAAATAGAAGAAATTATGATAAAAAAGTATTAAAAATAAACTTCTTCATCTCCCCCAACAGTTAAACTCTACCTCACAGAATATCAACTTGGGACCGTCTGGAAATCCTCAGTAGGTTTGAAATAGATTGAATTAAAATGTAATTCAGTTTCGTGGTTTGGGCTTTTTTAATTACATCTCATTAGGAGGAATTTTAAACCCTGGGAAGTTAGCCCGAGTGTAATTGTTAGCAGTATGAGGAAGTCTTTGGATATCAGCCTTTATTTGTTGATTAGCACTGCCTGGCAGGAGGCAAAACGTTGACTCCTGGGCTAAATGGATGACTCTGTTAAAAGCTATGTTCCCTTTTGACCCCCAGATGTTGTTAGTTTGCTCTCCTTTTAGTTAAAGACAGCCCAGCAAAGATGACCTCTCTGTCTCGGGAGTGGTCCCACAAGTGCTAGGAGCATGAGGAGTTTCTGAACACAGAGCTGCAAGAGGAGCAGTTTGGCTGCCGACCCTGCAGACCTGCTCTCTGCAGTCAGAGCCTGTTCTCTGCCCTCTGCTGCGCGCAGCTCTCCGCACATCTGCTTCCCTCACCTGGGAGGCGATTGCTGCTTTGGGTCTGTTTGCCTCACGGATTTGTTCTGGGCTAACAGAGGAAGTGTTCAATCGATGGCAGCACAAAGAGTGCTTCCCTTCGGGGGCAGGCCGCTGGAGCTGCTGTTAGGGAATCTGGAAACGTGGAAAACTGCTGACAAAAATATCTGACTTCTGGTTAGGAAAAAGTAAGGGAATCCTGGGGAAAACTGAAAGGACAGCTGGTGTGGGAAGTGGAAAACCTGATAGTACACGTCAAGGGAAAGGTGTTGGGGCCTTCTCACTGCAATTTAACAGGGGGGAAGGGTGAGAGAAGAGATAACAGACTTGGCCCTTCCTTCCCTCCTGTGTGCCCTCTGGAAATGAGAAATTAGCTCCAGGAAAAGTCATGGGGAAATGGAGGTTTAAAAAATGGCAGGGGAGCAGACTGTGGAGAACGAAAAATCACTCTTGCTCCTCCTTTACATCTTCACCTTACAAAACAAACTCAAAGGAAAATGGAACTGTGGAATGGGGACAGGTCAGCAGGCAAGGTGCTGGGTGGAGTGAGGAATAAGGAGGGTGCTAGCAGGCAGCTCAGGCTCACTTCTGCCCAGTGACCATCTCCTTCCTAAATGTCTTCCAGTGCTAAACCAACAGACTTCGATTTCCTGAAGGTGATTGGGAAGGGCAGCTTTGGCAAGGTGAGCTCTCACTGCTGCATGCTGCTCTGGTGTGCTGGGCCAGAGGCAGTGGAGGTGGTGTCAGTGGAGGGTGGCATATCAGGTGTCCTGTGGGGTCCCTGTGGCTGCCCCGCTATGGCTGCCCTGCTGTGGCAGTTGTTGGCTGCCTCAGTCACTGGTTGGGAGTAAGGAGAGGAGCATTGGCCTTGTGAGGAGCCACAGGCATCCTCTGTCTCCCCTAGGAGGGAGGCAGCCCCGTGCCTGGGCAGCAGCTGGAGCACGAGTTGTGTTTCCTTTGGCTGTTGTGCCGAATCCCTGATGCTATGGAGCAGTGTGGGCAGTGGTGAGCGAGAAACTGGCAGTCCACAGCCACACAACAGAGAATCCCTCTCCAGGGCTTACTAGTGGAACGTGGACTGCAGCAGTCGTGCTGCTGCGCTGCACCTCGTGCGCTGCTTCACCTGCTCTTGATTCCTCAGGTTCTTCTCGCGAAGCGGAAACTGGATGGGAAGTACTACGCTGTCAAAGTGCTGCAGAAGAAGATTGTTCTTAATAGGAAGGAGGTGAAGAGAAATACTTTCTCCACCCATGTCCCTTCCTTCTCCCCCTCAGGTAAAGCCATTCCTACTGACTTGCTGATCTCCTGCTTCCCTGCAGCAAAAGCACATCATGGCGGAGCGCAACGTGCTGCTGAAGAACGTCAAGCATCCCTTCCTGGTGGGCTTGCACTACTCTTTCCAGACCACAGAGAAGCTTTACTTTGTCCTGGACTTTGTTAATGGAGGAGAGGTATGCAGTGCTGTTTGGGCCTGTTCTGCTCATTCTAGGTGGGAGGGATGAAATGACCCTTTCCAGCGGCTGTGGTAAGCTGTGGCAGGTGTATGAAAACACAACACGTACAGAAATGGGAGGTGACTCGTGTGACAGTAGGTTAGATCCTGCTAGGAAGCTGTCTTGTGTGATTTAGTCATGCCAGCTTCACAGCTTAGTGATTTTTCTCTGCTTCCTTTTGACTAGCCTTGGCTTTAGGGGAAGGTCCTTGAGTGTTTGAGTTACCTTTCCACTTCTGAGCTGCCAAAGAGAAGAGGGAGTAAAGGAAGGGCAAAGGCATGCAGCAAACCCGCTTCTATTTCATGCTCTGTCTTTAAACAACTAAGTGGAGAGCTGAATAAATTGAGATGTAATTTTAATAGTAAAAAGCCACGAACCTGACCTTTGTGTGCAATGTTCTCCTTTCCTCTTTGCACGTTTCCAGCTGTTCTTTCACTTGCAAAGGGAGCGTTCCTTTCCTGAGCACAGAGCCAGATTCTATGCTGCTGAAATAGCCAGTGCCCTGGGCTACCTGCACTCCATCAACATTGTCTACAGGTGAGCCTGGAGCCTCTCCTTGTCCTGCAGAAGTCCAAAACAGGGCACATCACTGAGTCAGGCCCACTTCGGGAAGTCCTCTAACAGGAAGTGTGTACATTTGCCACCAGAATGTGAAGCTGTCAGCTGAATCAAAGCCCTCCTGTTAGTGACTGCTGGTTTAAGTTGATGCAATTACGTTTTCTTTCAACAGGGATTTGAAACCAGAGAACATCCTCCTGGACTCCCTAGTGAGTGTGCAGCGTTGCCCTTGGCGTTCTGCCTCCCTTCCCCCAGCACTGCCCTGAGGCGTGCCCCGTGCTGAGCACCTTCTGGGTTTGAAATGCCTCTCTCTGCCAAACAGGGCCACGTTGTGTTGACAGACTTCGGACTCTGCAAGGAGGGGATTGCGAGTTCTGACACCACCGCGACTTTCTGCGGGACACCAGAAGTGCGTTGGCAGCGTTTGTGGGGCGCTTTGACTCGTAATGAACGGCTGTTGGCTGTCGCTGGTACCGCTGTGACTGGGAGGGCAAACCTTGTGCCTTCTGCTGCTGTGAGGGTCTGACAAGAGTGTCCAGTCCAGCAGCTCGCAGCTCAAACCCTCGTTGAGGTTTACAGTGAGACTCAGTGCAGGTCCTACAGTGTCTCTGTGGCGAGACCTTTGGGCAGAATTTACATCTTCTCCTTCAATGGATGGGGAGTGCAGGCTTAGGCTGGCAGAGAGGCAGTTGGCAGCCAGCTTGCTGGGAGCTGTTGCCTGTGCAGCAACCTACTGAAAATGGGAAAGAAGTTTCACAACAGAGGTGGCAAAGTAGTCAGGCAAGACAATGGTGTGGGAAGTGTTGTCCCAGTGGGAAAGCCACTGTCCTGCTGGGCAGTGACCAGCTGGTGAGGAAGTGTTTGGTGGCTTTGAAGGACAAGGTAGACTCTTAGTCTGTGCTGTGAAGCAGCTTCTCCTGAGGGTGTTCACTGTGATGTGACTGTAGCCCAGGTTTTGCTCCTGTTAGCCCAGTGCCCTAAAAGACTAATTTCTTTCTGTCTTTCTTTTAGTATCTTGCACCAGAAGTCATTAAGAAGCAGCCCTATGACAACACAGTCGACTGGTGGTGCCTGGGTGCAGTTCTCTATGAAATGCTTTATGGGCTGGTATGTAACTGATGTGTAGGGTGCAGGGGGGGCCTCTCTCTGCTCTCCTCTATGTGAAGTAACTCTGGAGCGTTGTTCAAGATGCTGAAGTCTTCCACTCAAGTGTGTGGACAGTTTGCCTTGTGCCTAGCACAGCAGCTGCTGTGCTGACTTGGATTTGGCCTTGCCTCTTGATGTCCGAGATTGGCTTTGCGCTGAACTGCTGCGTGTAGCTCTGGTGAAGACCTGTAGTCATCGCTGAGGGGACTTGAGAGCAAACTGAATCAACAGTGATAATGCCCAATAAAAACCCAACTTAGAAATAGTATTTTGCCAAACACTGGAAAAAGTAAAATGTAAAGACCACCTCCCAGGTTTTCCCCTTGCTTTTCCACGTCTTGATGTGGCATTAGAAGGAAAAATGTTACTCTGCTGCCTCTGGTCACCTGCAGTTACTGCAGTAGGGACCTGTTCTGTTGGTGCTCTTGAGCTTTGTCCTCTCCCAGGAGACAGGTTTGGTTTTTCCACTCTCTGTTTCTTTTAGGCAAGTTCAGTAAGAGCTTTGAAGCTGAATGGCATCTGTGGCTCCTTAGGAGTGTGAGAAGGTGTTGGGAAGGGCAGAGGTGGGTGGGGAAGCTATCATGTGTAAAGCTCTGGCAGTGCTGATGGCTACATTAGAAGGTGGCAGAGCACAGAAGAGCCAGCTGGCTTCTGCCCTGTCAGCACTTCATATCCTTACCAATCGTTTCTGACCACACGTGAGCTAAATGCTGCAGACTCAAGTGTGGCTTTCCTTTTCCAGCCTCCTTTCTACTGCCGAGATGTTGCTGAGATGTATGAGAACATTCTTCACAAGCCTCTGGTTCTGCGGCCAGGGATCAGCCTCACAGCCTGGGCCATCCTGGAGGAGCTCCTGGAGAAGGATCGGCAGAGCAGGCTTGGAGCAAGGGAGGATTTTGTACGTGGTGCCCTCGCTTAGCCACAAGGGCAGCACCCAGCTGATGTGCACAGATCCCACAGCTGGAGAGAGAGATCACTGCTGTGTCTGTCTCTCTTTTCCTCTGTATTTTTTTGAGACACCAGTGTGGTCAGTCCCTGAAAGCTGGGATGGGAGAGGTGGTGGCTGTGGGCTGTAAATGGTTAGAGCCTGGCTGCTGCTGTACCTGCCAGTGAAGGAAACAACTCCCAGTGTGGTAGTCACTAAGGTGTAGCACGGTAGGTTTCACTGTTCATGGTGAAACTGGGAGTTGATCACCAGAAAAGGCTGTTTTCTGTCTGTGCCAGTTTCACTGCCTGCATGAAGAGCAGTCCTTAGATAAAGAGGAACAGCAGCACCATGAAGATGGCACATTTGGGGGTTCTCTGGGCCTTAAAACAATGGCAGACCTTTGGCTGAATAGAGTTGTTGCTACACCAGGAAATAATCTGCTTTACAGAAGCTAACAAAACTTGAAGGCAGGAGCAGAAATACCACCAGAAAACAGTCTACCTCTGTGGTGGGCTTCAAAGTGGCTGATTTTAAGGTTCAGAAGTAGAAAATGTCTTAAAAGGAAGGCAGTTTGTAGGGGCAGGCAAACAAATGAATGCCTGTTTTTGCAGCAGTAATATTTGAGAGCAATAAAATTGACAGCAATAGAGCTTGTACTGCACAGCAGACACTGAATACAGAACCTGAGGGGGTTGGCTTCCTCCCATGTGTGCAGCCTGAAGCAGGATGGATTTCTGAAACCCCTGCAATCTGTGTTCCTCTCTGCAGCTTGAAATTCAGAAGCATCCATTCTTTGAATCTCTCAGCTGGACTGACCTCCTTCAGAAGAAGATTCCACCACCATTTAATCCCAACGTGGTAGGTGCCTGGTGCTGTTCTAGTCCCTGCCTGCCAAGTTTCTGTGTGTCAGGGCTCATGTGTTTGCAAACACTGTTGGTATGGGAGTGGAGAGGCATGGGAGCCTCCCGTGCTGGCTGGGCTTTGGAGCAGTCCCACTCCTGAGCAGTGATACCAGAGCTTTTTCTCACTGAAAGCTTGGTTTGACACATCACTGTTTCCTCTGCTCGTTCCTGTCAAAGGCCTGACAATTTCTGTGGGGCTCGAGGGCTGAAGATGAACACTCAGACAGCCTCTGTGTTTGAAGGCTTGCCAAAAGACAGCTTTCCCACTCCTTTGTAGTTACTGAGCCTCACTGGCAGCTTTTCTTTATCCTCCCATCCATTCAAATTGTGTTAAACTGTGCCTGCTTGTCCAAAACTCAAGAGGAGGTGGAGAGGAAGTCCTTCCTAAAGTCACATCAGAATCACATCAGCTTTAGTCCAGTCCATGTCTGTTCAGTGAAGAGCAAACCTTCTCCAGCCTCTGTGACTCAGAACATAGAATGGTTTAGGTTGGAAGGGACCTCAAAGCTCATCCAGTTCCAACTCCCTGCCATAGGCAGGGACACCTCCCACTAGAACAGGTCACTCAAGGCCTCACTATCCCTCTGCTGTAGTTCTTAGCTGTGTTACTGGGAAGCTAATCTGTCACAGCAGTACTGGGGTACCACTGCTGGGATGCAACACTTGAATTATTAGCGACAGAAAAGGAAAGGGCTTGGTGTGGTTTGGCTTTTGGAGTGTGGTTTGGGGTTGTTTAGTTGTTTGGGGGTTTTTGTTTGGGCTGTGTCTCAGTTTGGGGTTGGTTTGGGTTTTTTGCTTGGGTTGTGGTTCGTGGTTCTTAAGTTGTTCTGGGTTGTTTTGTTTGGGCTGTGTCTCTGGGGTTGGTTTGGGTTTTTTGATCGGGTTGTGATTTGGAGTGGTTGGTTTGTTTTGTTTGGGCTGTGTCCCAGTTTGGGGTTGGTTTGGGGCTTTTTTGGTTGGGTTGTGGTTTGGGGTTCTCGAGTTGTTTGGGGGGGTTTGGGTTGGTTGGCTTTTGTAGGGGCTGTGTATGTTAGTTCCTGCATCTCCCTAGAAGTCATTTGAAAAAAGACTATTTCTGCCTATTCCTTAGGTTGGTCAGATCATAACTGTGTGCAGGCTTTGGCCTGACCTCCAGCCTCAAAGCAGCAGGCAGGCTTTTAATAGCTGTTCTGAGGGATGCTGTGCAGTGCTGCCCTAAATTCTGGTGCTGGGTAGGAAAGAACATCCTGAGGTGGAGAACCTCAAGTGTTAAATGTGCCATCCAAAGGACAGGCACAAGCGGGAGGCAGTGCCTTAATGCAGCAGCTGATGGAGCTCTCTGGTTCTAGGTTGGACCAGATGATATTGGGAACTTTGATGCAGTGTTTACAGAAGAAATGGTCCCGTACTCGGTCTGCGTCTCCTCGGATTACAGCATCGTCAACGCCAGCGTGCTGGAGGCAGACGATGCCTTCGTTGGCTTCTCTTACGCCCCTCCTTCTGAGGACATCTTCTCCTAGGGACTGAGGAGGCAGCAGCGTCTGGGAAGCCTTGTGCTGAACTGCACCTTCAGGGCTGTGGACACATCCCAGACTAGCTTAACTAGTGCCTGGTTTTGGGTGTAGGTTTGAAACCTATGAAGAAAGCTGCTCTGCTGTATCAGAGGAATTTGGGCATTCTGGATGGCTTCCTTTGGGGCTTGGACTGTTTGTCCTGCTGCAGACAGTATTTTTTAACCCTTTGAAAAGCATTCTCTAGGTATTTTTTAGGCAAAAACACCGACTGTCCTCCTCAGTCCCTTCAAGTTTACATCCCTACCTATCTGAGATCTGGCTGGCACAAACAGCAGTGAATTTAGTAACCTTCCAAGTGCTTTTGTACCTATTTACAGTGACTCTGTGCTTGAATTGTAACTATGCAAACTGTCTTTTGTATATCCTGGTCTAAAAAAGGTCAATGTTTCCCCTACTCTGTCAATTGGAGGCATGTGTTGATTTACCTGCCAGCACTTAAATGAGAGGTTAGTAGGAGCTAAGGCTGAGGTTCTGAAAGGACTTCCACAGGAGGAAGAAGTGGTCACATCAAACTGGATTCTTGCTCTCGCTGAAGCACTGTTTGCTGAGCTGGATGACCTGAGGTATGGGGGTTACTCCAGGCGAGGATGGAGCAGATTAACTGGATCGATTTGATGACATTACTGATGGTGTGTTTGGCTTTTCCTTCCTCTCTCAGCTACACATGTCTGTAGTTCAACCACAGTGAAAGTATTTTTGGTTACAACTCTGCTTTTCCAAAGAGATAATATGCAATAATCACTGTTGCTTTACAAGGCTGTCTTGCTCTGACCTTTTTGGGGTAGCTGGTGAGGGGATCATGCCAAATAGTTGGGTTTTTTCTCACAGATGTATCGTTTTGAAACACTAATCTGTCCCAAACTGATCGTTAGTTCAGCGCTCGCAGCTGCTTGTCTCTGTGCTCCAGTCTGCGCCGCTTTAAAACCTTCACTTGGGGAAATAAAGCTGCAAAGGAGGCTGATGGTTTTAAAAATGGGAGCCTTGATGTATCTCTCATAGGCTCGTGTGGACAAACTGCTCCAGCTGAGCAGCTTCTGTTGAAGGAAATCCTTGGTCAAACGATGCAAACGCCAACGGCAGTTCCAGTGTGTAAAGGTCCCTTGCGGTAGTACTTTTGTAATATATATATATGTAACTTGTAAATAACAACTTATTTTTGTCTGTTACTTTGAAACTGCTCTGTGTGTTTTGTTCATAAATACATTGCTAAATGCCTTGGTTTGAGAGGAGTCTGGTAAGAGACCCATGAGTAGCCATAACATGTAAATGATCTCATCTTTGCCAAAAGAAGAGCTGTCCGAGAGAAATGCTGCCTGTAGTGCCTCAAGAGCAGCTAAAGCTTGAGAGCATTGGGTAAGAGTCTATCGGACCGTAACTCCAGAAGTCAGTGCTGTAGGGCTCATGTTCCAGGGTGCTGCCCTGTGAAATGGAGAGCTAGCTGTGGCGTTGTGGAGGTCCAGCCATCGCCGTTCCGCTGCTGCCTTGTGCTTCGCCTGGGTCAGATCAAGACTTCCAAAGACGACAGACTCTGTCTCCACCCTCAGGCAGGAAGCCTCACACCGCTGCATCTGTGCTCTTGTTCTGCACCTCGGCATTTCGTGGTGACTGGTTTCAGAGTTAGGTGGTGAGGTTCGGAGGGCAGTGCCCCTTCGCCCAGCGCTGAACTGCAAAGTGAAAGCTGAAGCACTGCTGGTGGTAAAGCCTGGACAGGAGATGGTTGAAGAACCCACACAGGAACCCCCTGCGCTGCTTCCTTCCTGTTTTGGCAGATAGGTAGTAGAGAGAGGTAAAAATTGTCCTTTTGTGACTGATGCAGACTTTTTTCCATCTCTGTAGTGCAAGGGAACTACTCCCAGCCAGAGAGGTGCATGCAGAGCCCGTGAGGAGCAGGTGTTCTCTCCTGGTGCTGCGGGGCAAAGGGAATGGTGAGCTGAGATACAACAGAAAAAGCTCGGAGGTGCTGTCCTGGCAGGTGAGTCCGCAGGTGCCGGCGCGGGGCAGGGTTCATTCACGGAAGGCAGAAGATGCTTTTATGTTGTCTTTTAGTGCTTGCTGTAGTGTCAGGGCATGACCCTTTGCTAGCGACCTGCCGAGGAGGCACCCACAGGCTGTGTGCTTAGTGGGGCACCGCCGCCCGGAGGTTGTACTCCCCGGAGAGGGGTCCTGTCCACACAGAGCCCAGACGCTTGCAGGAGCAGGGGCTAGGGGAGAAAGGAAAGCCCCAGCACCCTGTTAGCTCGGACAGCAGCAGGCTCTACACAGTACCGATTTTTAACTCTTCATGTGAAGCTTTGTGCTCCTGGTTCGCTGTTACCTAATTCCTTAGCCTGAGGTGCTCCTGCATTCAGATCTCAGGTTGCCTCCTGGAGGTGTGGACTGTAGCATTAAAATCGCTGTCAGCCAGGAGGCAGTGTCTGCAGAGGCTGACAAAAGGCAGTTACCAGCCTGGGCACTGCTCTTACTCTTTCAGTTCCAATTGTTTTAAACTTCTGAATAGTTTCTTCAGTCGTGGGGACCTGCAGTTCTCACTGTCCTGCTTTCAGACTTCATGATGTGCTTATTCAGCCTTAAAGGTTTTAACTCCTTCCCTCTGATATTGCAGCTGGGGGCTAGGGGATAGGGCTGGGGTTGTTGGGGAGGAGAAAGCCTCATTTGGGGTTGGGGTGTTGAGGAGGAAAGGCATTGTTTGGGGCTGGGGTGTTGGGGAAAGGCCTTGTTTGGGGCTGGGGTGTTGTGAGGAGGGAAAGGCCTTGTGTGAGCCCTGCGGGGCCCTGGCAGCAGTGTCTGGAGGGGCAGCTCTGGAGCCTTTCCTGCCTGAGGCTGTGCTGCTGCCTCCCTCCTGGGCCTGACCCCACATCTGGGCTGAGTTTTCCCAGAGGCCTGTCGTGAGTGGTGTCCTTCAAGCCTGGGGAAGGTGGGATCCAGGGAAGTATCAGGGACCATTGTGTGTTGGTTTCCTTCATGCCCTGTGATGGTTTGGGAGTTGCCTGCCCCCCACTCTTTGAAATCACCCAGAGTGCACTGATCTGGCTGGAAGTGAGGAATGAAGGTTTATGTTTACACAATAGACAGCAGGTATTTACAGTGTATCACAAATCTCTACAGCTCTATACAGAAATATATAAGCTAAAAGTAATACAGAGACACACTACCCCTCCCAGAAACCAGAGTCCCCAGGAGGGGCTCCCAACCACCCTTTCACCCTCTTTCCACCCCTCTACCTTATCCCAGAGTTTGCCTTATGTGCAAAGTGGGTTTGGAGGATCAGCAAGGGGGGTTAGAAGCAGAATTAGTTGGGTTACACAGCAAAAGCCCAGGGAGCAAAGCACAGCCACCGACTCCGACAGATGGACTCACACTGTCTTCTCTGTTGTGTCCTTGCTTTTATACCTCTCAGCAAGCCTGAGTGAAGCAGACATCACCATTGTTTTCTTTTCACAGCCTAGCATCTCTCTCATTAAAATATTCCAGCTAGTCTCAAACCAGCACATGCCCTCTGAGACACAGCAGTAATCACACAGAGCAATGCTAAAGAAACAGCCACAGAAGAATTCCTACTATGTTTTCTTCCAGCTTGTGCTTAAGATGTGATGCTTAAGGCCACCAACTGTGGCTGCCAGCCCAGAGCATGCAGTCCTCCAGCACTGCTGCACAGAGTTCCTTACTCCTCTCTCAGCTGGGTTGGCCCTCCCAAACCCAGTCCTGTGAATGCTTGCAAGGGATCCTTCATCTGCTGTGGGCTTTGCTCACTCCTCAGCCCAATAATTCTGCCTGGTCCTTACTCAGTAGCTGAATCTACTTCTGAAGATCTGAGTGGCATTTTAATTGGTCACCTACACAAAGGACAAAGCACTTTGTAGAAGATGGCAAAGTAGATATTTAGCTACAAAATGCCAGTTCTGGCCTAAGTAATACTCCCTCATGGTTCAGCTAGGGAAGCAGTGCCTCAGGGTACAAGATTTTACTTCAAATGCAAGCTTTAGTTTCACGGGTTAGGGAGTTGGGCAGTGAAATAATCCACTGAGAAAACACTAGAGCATTCCTCAGGGATTTACTTTGGGAATGGACTATGCCTCACCCATTGGAAAGAACTTCCCTTAGAACAGTGACACCTGACACCCCCCAAAAGCATTGCAGTTTGAAAGTTTATTTTGATGTTGCACAGCTTTGTTAAGAGATGCTTTGGTTGTTACCAGAAGGTGGCCAGTTCTAACATCACTTCTTTGCAGCTTAGTCCCACACTCTGCTGGAGCACGAAGCTCTTCCCTGGAAGATGCACTGTGAACTCCAGCACATGAGGGAAATCGCTCTTGTGTACCTCGACAGAAGTGGTGGCCTTCAGAAATTCGTGCAGGACTGTGGAAAATACAATGGTAATGCTCAGGAGAGCTTCTGTCACGTAGCTAAGTACTGGTACACAGCCTGGTACTTGTAGCTAAGGCGCTTCTTGCTCCTCCAGACTCCAAGCAAGGTTATGCTGTTTATCGTTTCACCATCTCAATAAATCCCTCTGATATTGCCGAATTAGATGCAGCTTTTGGGAACTACATCCTTCATCAGCCCATCCAAGCTGCACAGGTTTTCCAGTCAGTGAGTATAGAGGGAGAGAGCAGACAGCAGTACATCTCTCTTTCTGCCAGCTTCTCCATTCTAAAAGGAAGCTATCTTTCAATCACAGGTCTGTTTCATAGCCATTAAGACATTATCATTAATTGAACAACTGCAGACAGAGGCCCAGGTGAGTCTGCATTCTTTCATTTAAAGCTTGAATCTTTTAAGTACGGTGAAGTAGCGACAAATATTTTTTGCCTCTGCAGTAGTATTTATAATTAAAAGCAGCTCAAAGTCCCACCCAACTCTCTTGCAAGGGTTTTGAGGTAATTAATATGAAACCAAGTAATTTACACTTCATCCACTTGGTTTTTTTCCCTCTTCTTTCTCAAATGTGTTTGTCCCTGTAAGCAAAGCAGTTGCGAGTACTGATGCTATTAATGTCCTTGTGTTTCCTATCAGATCAGCATCCTGCTGAAACCAACACACTTGCCACCTTTCCCAAGCTACCTGCTGAGCCTGTCTGCATTTCCCCTCAATTACACATCTCAGAGATTTTACATGTCTGAAGGAATAGCCATTGCAATGGGAACTGTAACAAAATACACCCAGGGGGCAAGATTCCTTTGTTCTGAGGAAACCTGCCCACTTTCTGAAGGTACTTAGAGAATCCATACTGTTTCCAAAGCCTTTTAGTAATTCAGAATGACAGAGGTTTTACAGGCACTTTCCTGTGCAGCCTCCTTGCTGTAATGGTCACAGCATGATGATGATTATGAATGGAAGGCAGTGCAGCTTGCCAGAGGTCGCTCAGTGCCATTAAACGTTGCAGGAGCACAGCTCTGCCAGCAGTCCCTTTCCCTACTGCTGAAGATAGCTGATGTGAGAAGAGAGGCACTGCCAGTGCCATTAATAAGTTACCAGAACATTAAAAAAGCTAAACTAGTAGAGTACTTTTTTCCTGGAAGCTGTTTGTGTCTCTATAAAAGCAGCACACCAGGGACTGGCAAAGGCTTCTAGCATGGAGCAGGTTTGCTTTAAGGAGTGGCTGGCTTCTGTGGAACTACTTTTGAGTAGTACGACTGAGGTGCTTCAGTTGCTGCAGAGTTAGGCCTTAACTACTTTTACAGCTGGTTTGGTTTCTTCTTCCTGTAACAGAAAGCAGAACTTCATGAAAGAGAAATGAAATCCCAAAGCTAGGAGCCTGCAGAATAAATCCCAGCCCTGTCTGTGAGGGCACCTACCTCTAGTAACAAGTATCTGTGTCCCCTGTCATCTCCATGCCAGGCAGAAGCAGTAGTGTCTGCTTCCTACTGCTGAGCCTGGCCAAGCATTCCCCGTGGGAAGGTGCAGTGTGAAATTCTGCCTTCTGGAGGCCCTGCAATCAATGACACAGACCCTGTGGGAGCAGTGTGTGACTGCTCAGCTGCAGACACACAGGACAGGGGGAATGTCACTGTCCCAGTAGTTTAACATACTTCCTCGTGGGGAAACTTCAGATGAAAGCCAAGTCCTCATGTCAAGCACTTGGTAAAGTCTCTTTATTTAATTTTTTTAGGGTTTAGGTACATAAGAGTGCACCTGCCTGGAGCTACAGAGTCTGCCACAGTGAGGAATGATTTTGTGTGCAGTTTGTGTTCTTCGCCTCTGCAGGAAGACATGAAATTTAGGGTCCTTGGTGGTAGGAGCTGTGTGGTTCTATTTTCAGACCTGGTAGCAGGATCTGTGTAGCTTTAATTTTAGATGTGTTACTTTCCTACTTGTTACACAAGCTCCCACTTGTTACCAAGTGGTTAAGAGGAAGAGCCTCCTGAACACAGCAGTCCTTTTAAAAATACCCCCCAACCTGTGCTGCTTTTAGAACTAACCTTTTCTCTGCCTTTATTTTGAAAGATAAGCAAATAGTTGAGATGATTGATGCCCAAGTTCTTAATGCTCTGAAGGGATACTGCAATGATCAGTCACACTTCAGGATGCAGACATTTACAGTTTTCTTGAGAGGTAAGCTGAGCTTGGGAGTTCTGTCAAAACCCTTTGGAGCTGAACTGTAACAATCTCTTGCAGTGTCTTTACAGATCTGTTTCTCTGGGTGAAATGGTGAAAGCCCTCATTTATAGTGCACTTCTTTAATAATACTGGGGAAAGACTAAACAGCAGTCACAGGACTGAGGAGTACACAGGGCAAAGCTGTTTTACACCTTGATGGAAGTGAAATGCCCTGGCCCACTCTGCAGTGACCTATTCTAACTGTGCCTTGGTTTTTTACTCCTTTCTACTTCCTTTGGCTAAACTGTTTCATACCAGCTTCATGCATTTGAAACACCCTTCCTCCATCCAGCTGTTTCTACATTCCATCAAGAGTTCTGGCTTCTACACCCACCACTTTCCACCATTTCTAATAGGAATATCCAACTAAAATCACAACCACCCTCTTTCCCTTCCTTCTCTTAAAAAGCTGTTCCAAAAGCCTATGGAATTATGGTCCATTTCTTGGGAACTAGTTAGGAACAGGTAATAATAATAAACCACTTATGAACCAGAATCTAGGGGGGGATCCTGCAAGTGACCTTCCCTTTAGGCCATCATGACCCTGGCCTGGCAATCTGCAATTGAAGAATAAAAGGGAACTCTTCACGGTGTTAGGATTCTTGACTCTGTCTTTCAAACTGGTTTAGGGCTCCAGCACCTCTGCAGGTCCCTCACTGCCCACCACCCTTTCACTTTCTAGATGAGCTGGCCAACAAGATGACCATAGGAAACCAGTACAAGATCATTGGAATCCCAGCTTGTGTGCAGAATGGCTTGCAGGGGACAGCATGCATAGAAGTCAACAGTGTACAGCTCTCTAGGCCAGGGGGTAAGGAAGCTCCATTAAACATTGGCTGAAGTAGCTGGAAAACCTTGGAAGAGAATCTTGAGAATTGGTCTTTTCTGTGATCCAGGGGCCCAGACTGCAAACCCATTCTGGGGGCTCTCTGCAATGGGTATTACTGTTATTGGAGACTATCTTCTGCTGCCCACTTTCCATGCACTGGGAAACCACAGAGTTCTTTACTGCAGTCCTTCAACTTCTCCTGCCCAGGGGAAGTGACTTGGAAATCTTACATTAAATGAAGCTGGTATTTCAGTTACTCCTTTCTTGCAGTTTCAGCAGACCATGTCTGCTACCTTTAGTAGTAAAATTTGCAGATGTCTACACCTTAAGTTTGTGCTTAACATAAACTTCTGTTAAGTTTTTTCTCAAGACTAGAACCTTGATTTGTTCTAATGTACCTGCAGAGCTCTCTTGGGAAGTGTCTTAATTTGTGTGTTGTCTTCATTAGGTCCTTCTTTTGTCAGTGAGAGTTTTAAGCATCTGCTCTGGCTGACTTCAGGTTCCTGCTGGAGCTTTTCTGCTGTTCTTGCCAGTATCTTTGCCTCTCAAGTTGTTCCACCAGGCACTTACAACACTCTGAAGCTTGCCATACTGCTGAGCCTAGTGCAGACATGTGAAAAAGACAGTGCAGATTACTTGGACCTGTTGGTTGTGACAAGTGAGACACTGGTCATTGACAGGTAAAGAGATGCCTTATTCTTCACACAAATGAGTTAAAACTAAGATTTTAGAAGAGGACAGGATCTGTCTTGCAGGAAAAGCTGAAGACTGCATTTTATAAAGAATATTCAGGGCTCTTAGTAAAAATATCCAGGTCTTATCCCAGGAAATTTGTCAAGTGATAAATCTAGATCAGAACTTCACTAACAATGAACCCTCTTAACACTCTGGTACTGACCTTGGCAGGGTTGTAACATCAGCTCTGCTTAGCAGAGCTCCAAGAAAATGTTCTTCTAACATCAGAACTGCAGCCTGGCCCAGGAGCTGCTAATGACAAAAGCAAAAGGCTCTGCTTGTCCCATCTTGCATTATTTTCAGCCTTTCCATCACCACTTCCCAGCTATCAGGACTTTCAGTTAATAAGCAGTATGTAAATACTTATTTTATCCCTCTCAAAAACTGTACTATAGGGTGGCAGAAGTCATGCACACCTTCACACAGGGGTTTAAATCCATCTGTTGGTGCCTTTTTGGTTCAGCCTTAGTACACAGGAATGCCATTGTAAAGTAGTAAGCACAGTATGAAGCTTTGCAGAAGCCAAGGGAACAGTTTCTGACAGTGACTTAATCCTCCAGGCTTCTGAATTACAGCCTCTGTCTCCTGCCTCGTGGCATACGGCACCCGCCAGCCAGTGACATCTTTCCTTCCGTGTCCAAAGACAAGCATGGGACTGGAGGTGCCAGCATCCAGGCCAACAGTGCTGTACTGGCTCAGGGTGGTGTCTGTTACCTAGGAGACCTGGCCTCACACAGAAAGGACAAACTGGAACTCCTGCAGGCTGGTAAATCTCACCTAGAATTCACCTAGAATCTGTAGTAAAACTGGGCTGAAGATGCGACTGATGTGTCTTGTCCTGTCCTAGTGCTAGAGAGCAGAAGCACAACAGTGTTCATTCCTGGGAAGAAGTATGGAGAAGAGGCTGACCAGCAAGTTACTATCTCAGTTCAGACCAATTTTTGGTCTTATGTAGATGTGGATTCTTCCCCAAAGAAACACCCTCCAAAGGATAACTTGTTCCTTGGACAGATGGTAAACACACGCCTTGTGAGGTCACTTGTGTTTGTGGTCACTTCAGCCTGGAGGATAATGGAAACAATCCAGTTTGTTAGCATTGCCCCAAGAGTCACAGCTGCAGTGACTTTCCCCAAAGAGGAATCCTTTTCCTCAGAACAGCTTTTGACAATTACTGCTGAGGCAGTTTGACTGCATCCATTACAGGCACTTCATGAGGCAGTCTTGCAGGACTCTCTCTGGATGCTGAACATTTCTGCCGTGGTTCCACAAGGCCAAAGGAGTAATTGTCTTTCTCTGGGTCTTCCCTTTAGGACATGAGTTTGGTTCCATCTAACCTAGTAGATGTTTTTGGGCTTTTGCTCTACGATGAGTTTCCTGCATGTCAAGTGGCTGCTGCTCTTGTGCACCATGCTCTGAAGAGAGCCATGAATCCTGAAGCCTTGCTGTACAAAGTCTCACAGCAGTTCAGAACGCAGGACTACGAGGAGGTAACAGGCACCACCCCACCAGCTGGGAATGTGGCACACTTGGGTAGATCATGCTGCTCTGGGATCAGAAGCTTCTCTGCAGTGCCCACTTCTGAGCAGAACAGTTTAACATCCATACTAAAAGTTAACAATCCTCAAGTCAGTGTTCTCCAGGATCATTAACAGATGATTCTGATTAGCAGTACCTGAGATCTACCCCTACACACAGCCGAGTGCTGACAGCTGTCTTCTGCTGAAATATATTGTTCAAATGATACTACCATGCCTCTGCTGTGTGACAAGGCATGGCAAATGTTTTATATCATAGTTTAGTTTGGGAGGAACCTCAAAGCTCATCCAGTTCCAACCCCCTGCCATAGGGACACATCCCACTAGAACAGGTTGCTCAAGGCCTCATCCAGCCTGGCCTTGAACACCTCCAGGGAGGTTGTGATCTTTGATCACATTCTGTGATCCACAACCTCCTTGGGCAACCTGTACCAGTGTCTCACCAGCCTCAGTGCAAAGAGCTTCTTCCTAACATCCAGTTTCAATCTCCCCTCTGCCACTTTAACCCATTCCTCCTCCTGCTGTCATTACAAGACCTTGTCAATAGTCACTCCCCAGCCCTCCTGTAGCCCCCTTCAGATACTGGAAGGCTACTACAAGGTCTCCTCAAAATGTTTGACTGGAAAACAAAAGCTTACATCTCCCCTTCTCTAGTTCATCTTGTTTGCTAAGAATCTTCACGTGGAACTGAGTCCAGAAGCAGAAAGCCTCATTCAGGGCTATTACCTCGCCAGCCGCAGAGTGAGGAGAGATTCTGTCCATGGAGCCACCTTAGCAGCACCTGCACTGAGAACTCTGTACGTCCTGCTCTGCACAGCAAGCAGCTGCTTCTCAAACTAACCTGCTAACGAGCTTCAGAAACAAAAGCCTAGACCAGGCTCGTTAAGTTCTAAGAGAGTAGAGGGTAAAGAATCTTTTACCATTCAGGTAAAAGATTCACCATTACCTTTTAGGATTATTTATTGATGGTGAAAAAAAATAAGGAACTCTGCCAGGAAAAAGAAAAAAAAAAAATCACTGTTAAAGCTATCTAGGAAAAAATGATTTAAATTGCACAGCTTTGTATTATGCAAGCAAAAAAAGCACTAACAACAGATAATGCACCAAGGTCCTCTGCTTAGCATTTGTGGGAGATGTACAAGTATGGAACCCCCCACTCCTGTGGAATCTAATTCCACATGGAATGCACTCACAGCTGCAGTGTTTCCTTCCTGACGTGCTTGTGTTCATCTCTAGGATGTCACTGGCTAAGGCTCACACTAAGCTCAGTCTGAGAAGGAAGGTTCTCGAGGAAGATGCATTGATTGCCATCTTGTTACTGGAGTCATCTCTTACCCTCAAACACGGTAAGTAACAGACCTCAGCCTTCACTCGTGGGTACCTTGTGTTCATATCTTGTCAGCTGGCTGCAGTCACAGTCCAGAATGTCCCCTGATGAAGACCACAACAACGGTAGCTTACCTGCAGTGTCTATGCTGCCTGTAGATTGCCAGGCCATGGGCCAACACCAAGGCTCCATCCTTTCTGCTGGTTGAGGCACTGCTCCACTCACATCAGTCCAGGTTAAGCTACAGACAGATTTCTCTCCCTGGGGAACAGAGACAAGGGTGGGGGTTTATCTATCTAGAATGCCAGTCAGTCTGTTCAACACAGTCTGGCAGCCAGGCAAGAACCAGGATGGAATGCTTGGAGATGATACACACAGGTCTGTGCCACAGCTTTTGTCCTGACAGCATCAAGCCTTCAGCACATCTCAATCTGTCCTTTGCTCAGGCAAGTCTGCACTGTGCGTAGCTCCAAATCCTGTCTTTCCCTGTGACCTCAGTGATGAGAGCTCCCTGCAGCAGAGGGACATGTACCTCATGCAGTGCCACCACCAGCTGCACCAGTTCATTGCTGCCTATGGCCCAGGGATTCACATCAGCGCTCCCGAGGTGTGACAGCTCCACGCTGTGAGCGAAGCCTGAGGCTTCAGCTCTGAGAGGCTGCAGTTCCTCGTTGTGTACTTCCAGAGTCCTTAGGATTTTTAAGGCTGTTCAGTGCCGTTTTTACTAAGGAGCAAAGCAAAGCTGACAGGACTTAGCTAAAAGTTCCATGGCAGTGCTGTCTGAAGTGAGGTAGGCAGCTTCAGACCAGTCACAGCCTGAACCCGCAACCCTTCTGGCTCCTACTGCTCATCCACAGTGCAGAGAGGAGCAAAGTAGAGTTTCTAGTAAGACTACAACTACCTATTAACCCAGGATTTGAGACTCTTAATGTTTCTTTCAGCTACTTGAATGCTGCAGTTGTCACTGCTGCTTCTTTTCAAATACTGCTCCTTTTCACACTCTGAGGGGTGTGTAGCTCTAAGCAGATTCAAGCTGTTGTGCTGGTGGGAGGCAGCTTTCTGAAAGTACTCATGCTCTCCAAGTTTGGATCTGGAGCCAAGGATCACCACTACTTGATGTTCTGTGTCTTAGTTTTATCGCAGCAATACAATGTTAAATGCCAGTGTGCTGCAAGCTGGAAAGCCCCACGATTTCCACATGACTTCTGCAGACCCCAAGGGACAACAACCCCACAGGAAAGGGAAAAAGGGTTAATATTTGACAATCTGGCAGGCAGGAACCAAGATTTTATTCATGTCCACACTGCCTGGGTAAATAGACAAGCTGCCACCACCAGCACTGTGAGCACTCTTTTAGACAAGTTCTGCTGCATGTTTTAATCCTGAGTTACTCAGTGTGGGTCAATGTAGTTGGTAGATTTAAACATTCATAGCCAGTTCTACAGTTCTAGGAGGGTCCACAATGCCACTTCTCTTGCTAGAGTAGCACTCACCTGAACTTCTTCCGAGGATGAGTCACACATTTTCAAACAGCCTTATGCTGAATCAAGCAGTGCTGAGGAGTAGGAAGGGCCACAGCCAAGTGCCTCACAAGTCCACCTTTCAGGCTGGTGTCTTCCAGCTAACAACAGAAACTAATAAAAAAGTCCAAATAAGTTAAGTTTCCTGTAGCCTTACCCCACCTTATACAAAGTTATTTCCTTTACTGGCATCTCAGATTCAAAGGTACTCATCAGGAACCAGTCAGATGGGTAAACGGCAAAGATTTCATCATCATGCCAGCAGAACAGACCTAGGCAGACCCTGTGCTTCGATTCTGGTCAGCCACTTCAGGAAAATATGGCCCCAGAAATAAAGAGCTCTCTGCCAAAAGTGCCCCACTCTTCTACCCCTACCCCTCCCAGCTTTCTCCCACGCCATTTTAAGCAAAAATAACCAGACCAGTAGCAGCACAAGTGAAGGACAGCAGAGTCAGTCCCTGGGCCACAAGTGTCCCCAAGTACCAGCTGAAGCACGCACAGCTGCGGGCAGCAAACGGCCAGCAGAGCCCTTCCCCCGCTAGCCAGGGGGCTTACCGGAGCGCCACAGTTCAGGCCCACTTACCCTCTCCAACAGCCACGCCTCTAGGATGGAGTCTGCTCTTGGGCTGGGGGTGTGCGCACAAGGCTGGAAGGCAGCGGAGGTCAGCTGCTGCCACAGCACCTTTAGGAGAGCGGATACCATCAGAACCGCTGCTGGCAAACCAGACTGGGGCAATCCTACTGTAGCTGGCACATCAGATACAAGATTGCTCATCACCAAATTCAGATGGGTAAACGGCAAAGAATTATCATCATGATGCCAGCAGTCAGGGTCCTGCCCGTGCCAGGACTGGTGTTTCTGTCCAGGATTCAGACACTGACCCCCTCGGTCACCTCCCCAGTGTTCGATGCAGCCCCAGCTGCTTCCCGGGGGTCAGGCTCACTGCCACCTTCCCCTCTGGACTGTGCTCGCACAGAGAGACCTGGCCAGTGCCAGCAGGGCTGGGGACTGGAACCCTGTTCCTGCTTGAGCCTCTCCCAGCTGGCCTCTCTTAATTCCTTAAGGCAATATTCCTCTGGAAAGAGAGCACAGAAACTTCTCTGCCGTTTAGGCGAGATCTGTCGGGACCGAGGAGCCGCTCCAGGCGAAGAACGGCAGCGGCCGAGGCCGGGCGGCCCAGGCAGCCCCGGGAAGGAAGATGCGGCGCACTGCTGCCGGAGGGCCCGCACGCCCGCCCCGGGGGCCCAACCTACCGCTCTGATCAGGGCCTGAAGCATGCGAGGTACGGCTCACACACCGCGGAGCTACCGCGCACCGGAGCGCCCCCGGCTCTGCTTCCACGGGAGCCTCACTAACGAGCTCCTGCTAAAAGCGGCTCCCACAACCCCCGGCGGGATCCCGCAGTACAGGCTTGGACCGCTCCATCACCTACCCGCGGAACACGGCCCAGGGCAGCTCCGCACCTCGGCGGCAGCTCCACTCCCCACGGCCGCGGGGCGCAGGGAAGGGCCGAGCCGCTGGCGAGATGCCGCTAAATAGGCAGCGCGACACTGCCCGCAACGCTTTACGGCAGTGCTTTACGGCCGGCGCGGGGCCCGCCTCGCGCTCGGGCGCGGCTAACGCGCGCATGCTCGCGCGCAGGGCGGGGCGCGGCTCCTGGGGCCAGTCCTGGCCCTGACCCCGACCCCGGTGCCCGCCGTGGCCGCAGCGTGCTGGAGGTCCCTGCGCCTCCGCCTCCCGCCCGCGGGCCGCCTCAGCAGCGTTCGGCCCCGGGAGCCTTCCACAGCCGCGTCACGGTGCCTTGCTTGCAGCTGGGGCGGGAGAACCGGCACGGGATCCCGGTAGGAAAGCGCGCACTGAACCCGTCCGCGGGACGCGGCGGAGCGGGTGAGGGCAGCGGCGGGCGGGGGCTGGGGTTTGGGGCCTGGAGCCTGGGGCCCGCCACCTGCTGCACCGCCCTGGGAGGAGCCGGCAGCCGGGGCGCGGGTCGGGGGCGTTCAGGGGATCGCGGCTTCACCGACGGGACTGAGGAGTTCATTCGATGCAGCGGTTAAGGGGTCAGGACCGGCACGAAAGTTACCAAACCCGTCAGGTTCAAAGCAGATAAGCTCAGAGGCTCTCTTTGGACCCTGCGGTGCCTTTCTGGAGCAGAGGAGCTCTTGCAGTGGGTGGGTGGAGGAAACAGGTTCCCGAGCCTGCTGTCCTGGCTCTGGCAGCAAAGACACTTACATTTGGAGCTGCTGCAGAATAACCTGTCACGGGGAGAAGTAAAATCCTAACTCGTGGACAGGGGAGTTCTCGAGTGGGACAGTTCCGCTGGAGTTGTGCGTTTCCTGCCGGCCTGTAACGTGCTGCTGAGCTTGCAGTGGCACACATGTGGCCACGGCTCCCGCAGACCTGGTGGGCACAAAGTATCTCTGGTGTTTGCTGAGTGCTGCAAGCACTCCACCTCTATTGCAGGGAAGTCTGAGTGACATCTTCTTCGTGCCACTTGTGCTAAGCTTTCCGTTGTTGTGACCCTTGTTTCTATCCATGTTTCATGGACGAGCAGCTAGAATCCTTCCATTACAATTAAGGGAAGAAACCTTTAAAAACTAGGAGGGTGACTCTTTTCTTTCCTTCCTTGTGTCTTTCTGTATTCTGTCCCTTCTGAGCGTGATGTAGGAGCCTGTGGAGTGACCAGCACCGCTGTGCTAGGCGAGAGTGCAGCAGCTGCAGAGCATCCCCACACTTGGTGTCCTCCATACACCAGCTCATGTGCACAGTTCCGGTGTGGTTTGGTATTATTGTCAGGCCACTGCTCCAGGCAGCAGCTCCATGTTCGGCATTGCCATTGAAATCTGGCTGGGGTTTCACTTGGTTTTCCCCTGACTTGATGCTGTTCATTTACATACAAATCTAGGCTGAACTCTGTGCTTCTGCACTGCTCCTGGGCGTTTTACCAGTCTGAAGTGTAACCTGTGTCTCACACTCATCTTCACAGCAGAGCATTCCTGCAAACCCTTGCTCTGCTGTCACTCTTCCACCTTACTCAACAACCATCCCCTTTACACCTCCTTCACATCACTTCCTTTTACTATATAACAGAACCATCCTGGCGAAGCTCAGGATGCTGCTGGGGTGGGGGATCCTGGGCACTGGATTTGCCATGATGTGCTCAGCACCTCTGAAAGACATCTCAAGTTTGAGACTGAAAAGAGATTGCAAGTGACAGAATTATCTCTTTATATATAGCTCCGTAAAGGCTGCTCTCACTAGTAGTGGTCTTTGCCTCTTTCCTAAACCTCTTCAGAAAACTTAGCTGGTGAAGTCTTCAGGAAGAAATGAGCAGGAATGCAGGTTGTCAGCGTTAGGAGCTGCCGGAGATGCTGCAGCTCAGGAAAGACATGAAGTCCACAGAACGAGATTTAATAGTGTGTTCACCTCGGCCGTAACAGGAGCAGTACAGAGCTTACAGAACAGACACAGCTGTGGTTAGCTTCAGCTTTTCTTACCCAACTACAGAGGATGCTTAAGTGAAAAGTGTGCTGTGGACAACCAACTCTTGGGGCTCGTGTGTCAGTGCAGGCACCTGCCAACAGACCAGAGAAGCGCACAGCCAAGGGGGCCTGCTGGGGGGGACCCTTACACGCGTTTGAACCTCGTGAGGTGCAACACGAGCCTGTGTGTCCCCAGCGGCAGCGCTCGGTGCAGAGCCTGGCGCTGACACAGGGCTGTGCCTGCAGGAGGGATTCCAGCACACTGCCACGAGAGGTGGCCACGCATCGATGTGCTCAGGAGCAGCCACCTACACTGACAGGCACCCACAGGACAGAGCCCTGACTTGGCACTGGTACCCAGTGGGGTTTCCACTGTCAGGTCTATGCAGTGAGGGACCCACGTGCAGGACCTTGGTTGCTATTTTCACGTGGGTGTCCACTGCTATTCTCAGACCTGCCCGTGGCTTTCTACCCCAACCTTACTGTTCTATACTCAGCCAGCACTGCATTGCCCCTTCCCTGCTTCTCCACAGTGTACTGGTTCACCACCAGTCCCAGAGGGCATGAGGCACCTGCACTGTGGTGCCTAGCATTGCCTTCTCCTCATCCCCCAGTGCAGAGGCCAGCAGCGTGCTCTAGGTGAAGCGGTGGGATGTCACATGAACTTCATGAGGTACTAACGACACTTCAGAATCAATTCCTTCTGCCCTACAAACAGCATGTCAGGAGTCTGTCTGTAGATACGGTTCTTAAATAGATATATAAGGTGTAATAAATAAGAATGCTTTTAAAGCCAGCAGGGAGGTTACATTTGTGGAGCTGCTGATGTCTCTCCTTGGCCTGCGCCGTCGCCGGCTGCTGGGTGCGTCAGGAACTGTCCCGTGGCGCCGATGTACAGCCTGGAGCGCATCGGCCACTTCTGCAGGGGAGAGAGAAGGGCAGCGCTGAGCGTGGCCGCTGGGGCTGATTGCTAGCTCAGACGAAATGCACAACAGAGAACCTCAGAAATGGAAGCTCTGGGTGGAGAGGTGAACATTCCCGGGATAGGCCATATAATGGCAGCAACGGATAACTTAGTAGAGTTCCATTGGAGCGTGAGGAGCTTTATGTCTGGAAGCACAGCTTGGACCTTCCCCTTGTTGCTATCTTCCCCTGCTGCTGCTTTGCCGCCGCTTGACCCCTTCCCCACCTTCCTTAGGGGTATTCTGTTTCTGTAGTAGTTTGTTCTCCTTAGACTGGTCTACTTAGTTTAAACTGTAAGGAATACGGTTTTGTTCTTCCTGACTTTTCAGAAATCCCTGTTGTAGTGAGTTTACCAGGGGAGGGGTCCACCCTGACCCAGGACACTGAGGCACCAGGGCTCTCAGCAGAGCTTCAGCTGCTGGGGGAGATAAGGGCAGTGCTGAGACCCCAGGGCTCTCACCCTTCAGCTACTGGGGGCACCACGACTCGAGGCTGCTGCAGTGCCCACAGCCCTGTGTGTGCAGCCCTTTGTGCTGCCCAGTCTCACGAGACCCAACCCCCACAGAGCCTGCCAGGAACTGTTAAAGGACATCTAAGGTCATGTCTGTTTGGGGGCCTCCAGCACTGCCACCTTCTTTTTCCTTGTCAGTGGTTGCAGGTGGGACAGCTCCTCTGCCCCTTCACTGACCACTGCAGTCACCGGTTGCATTGGGATCAATTAATTACTCTCAGAGCTCGAGGTTCTTACCCCAGCAAACAGTCCTGCAGTGAGGGTAGTGCAGCCCCCACCCCACTCTTGGGAGACAGCACTCGGCTCCAGTCTGATGTGGGTAGTTCATTACTGGAGAGGTGGAGGTTCCCTGGGTGCAGAAATAGCTGCAGCTGCCAGGTTCCTAAGGAGGCACTTGGGGCAGCAGGCTGGCACCTTGCCTGGCAATAACCAAAGAGAGCTCCACAAACTTAAGGGGTTTAGCACTGCTGTTACCTGTCAGCTCTTCTGCTTAAAGACACAAAGCAGCAGTGAGCTCTGCCTTGGAGAGCCTGCCTCACCTCTCCACTGGTTTGATTTCAGGAGTGATGTTGTGAGTTCAGCACCAGACATCTGAGTTCAAAAACATTAACTCTGTTTTTCATTCACACACAACTGCAGTTGGGTAATTTACTCTCTTTGCTATTTGAATTTCCTGTGCTTGATGGATGAGTGTGGTTGAAGTCCTTATCTGCTCTGGTTGCCTCATATCCTGAATTTTAAGGGTTTTTTTTGAGGCCTGTGCTATGATTTGTCTGTGACACTTCTGTTCCAGTGCCAGCTGAAAAATTGATTTAGTAGCAGGAATTCTGGAAAGCTTGGTTAGGCTCACAGACTCTTCACAAAACAAATACAGGTGAATGGCACCTAAATAAGGTTATAAAAAAATCACTTGTACATAAATCCAGCATTGCCACGTTCCAGTAGCCTGGGAAATGTGCATCTGGATCACTTAACTGGGGCAATAACCATTTAAAAGCATTTTTCTGCCACGAGTAGTTGGCAGCTGGTAACGAGCGCTGTAGACCTGTGTCCTGTTGCTCCAACCAAGGGAGCGAACAGGAGCTGCTTAGAACTTGCTTTGAAATCCATCACCATTTCTTCCCTTAAATTACAGCCCCGTTTACACATCCATATGGGTGTAAAGGGTTTGTGTTCCTAATGAGCCTGCTAATCATTGCACTGGCCATAGAACCTCCTCTGACACCGTGCTCTCTGCACTGACCAGCACTGTGAACAAGAAGCTCTCTGTGAATTGGTCACTTTATAGCAGTTGGAGATTACTTCACAAATTAATCTTAATTAAATCATCTTGGCTCAAAAAGAAAACAGCCCAGTGCTGTAACTCGCTCCCTGAGAGCAGAGCCAAAGCAAACAGCCTGTGGTGCTGGAGCCCTGTCAGTCACTGGGCAGTGCATCTGAAACCCCTTTCCAGCCTCAGGTCCTCCCCGGGCGCCGTCCCCTCTGCACCGCTGGGCTTTGTCTGTGATGGAGGGGAGAGCATGCAGCAAGCAGGCAAAATAATGCCCCAGAAAGGCACTTTCTTAGGGGTCAGCCGTTAATGTCACCTTGCCTTCCTACCTCAGCAGCAGAGACCGAGCAGCCCTGCTGTGGCAGTGGTGGCTGCTGTGGGACATTCCCCACAGCTGGCTCAAATGGGTTTGAGCAGAGCACCAGGGCTGCCAGGCTGGTATCTCTCCGGGGCTGCCCTCTGCCTTCAGTCCCCTCAGGTGTGGACCTACACTGCTAGCTGATGTTTGTGTGACAAAGCCCACTAGTGAGCTCCAGGACATTTCCTTCAGGCTCCCAGCACCTGGGTCCATGGTCAGGCTGGGCAATCTTCAGCTAGCTCTGGCCAGGTAAATAAGCTTCAAATTTTCAGTTTCATCTAAGTACCTCTAACATCAGTTTGGTTCCTCACAAAGGGCAAGTCAGGTTGGTTGGGGCTGTGAGCAATTTGCTGTATCACAGAATTAACCAGGTTGGAAAAGGCCTCTGTAGTTGCAGGCTCACTGCAGGGGTGTTGGACCAGATGACCTTTAAAGGTCTCCTCTGACCCAAACCGACCTGTGATGCTGGAAGGTCTTAGAGAAGTCTGTAAGCTCTCCTACCTTGACAGGGTGCAGGTACCCATCCCCTCGGAGGGCACCCAAGCCCTCTCCCGGCGACTCTTCCTCATCCTGAAGGCTGCGGGTGAGGTGTGCGATGTAGGTGGTGGCCAGGAGCAGCACGTCCAGCTTGGAGAGCTTGGTGTCGGGTGGCACCGAGGGGAGAGTCTTCTGCAGCTCCAGGAAGGCATGGCGCAGGGTCTGCACCCGGCTGCGCTCTCGAGCGGCATTGGCAGCCGCGGGTCTGCCCGGAGCGGCCCCGGGCCGCTGCCCCGCCGAGGGCAGGCAGGGACTGCTGCTGGCAGAAGGCAGCAGGGCATCGGGCTCCGTGCCCGCGCCGCACAGACCCTCGCCGCGCTCAGCTGCGTGCCCACACTCCATCGGGGACTGCCCGGCGGGGAGGCTCCTGCAACCAAGAGGGAAGGGCTGAGCTGGTTGTCCACGCCCTGCTCGCAGATGTGGTGCCAGGCGGGCACAGAAACAGCTTACATCGTGGCAGAGACTGGCAGCTGCTGTGGGCGTCTGGGGCAGTGCTACCCAGAGCACGCTTTTGTGTCACTCATAACCTAGAGACCCCTCTGAGAACCCGAGTGGCGGTTCCCACAGCAAGCAGCTGAAACCCGGGCTCGGCACGATTTTAAAGACATTCTCTGATCTAATAGCAGTTGTCTGGCTCGGGCCGTGGCTGGCCGTGGGTTTGCTGTGGAGCTGCAGTCGTGGCTCGGCAGGCTTTGGGTGCTCAGTGCTCCCTGGGCTACAGGGGACCACGTTTGCAGGTGCAGCAGGGAGTGATGATGAGACTTGGCCCATGATTTTCAAGGGCCAGCAGCTGACTTCTGGCTCCCACCCCTGATGTGACTCCGAAGTTTCCCTGCTTAGCCTTTATCTTCTACATTGCCAGACTTTAGAAGAAGCTCATAAACTGGATTTTGGTCACTGAGGGGCAAGAGAAGCTCTTGGAAACAACATCAAAAAGCTTCATTTGAGCAAAGCTGGACGTAAGGACCACAAGGTCTTTGCCCAGCTGCCAGGGAAGAGGCAGGCAGCCCTGCTGAAACTGCCCCAGCTCCGCAGGGAAGCGCCCCCCGACCCACACGCCCCAAGAGCAGCGCTCCTCAGCTAGAGCAGTACCTGATCCTGCTGGCCTCAGTCGAGCAGCACTTTCTGGGCTCTCAGATCCTGGCTGTCAAGTGCGGGGAGCAGCCCAGCTAGACAATGAGGGCAAGAACAAGCTGATTACATTCAAGGGCCGGGTAATTAAACAGAAGACACATGTGAATGGCGAAATATACACGAGTGAGGCCTCCCAGCCACCCCCACAGCCCCTCTGTGACCGCGTCTGATGGTGGCCAAGCCCAGGACAAGGGATCTGGCAGTGTCTTGAGGAAGTGTTCCTGATCAGTCCTTTCTGCGGTGCCCTGCTCTGCTGGCGTTTAGCAGACCCGATCCTTTGTGGGGGGGTGGTGTGTTGGTGTGATTTCTGTGCCGTTTGGCTCAGTTCTCTGCTCTTAGCCTGCAATTCTGTGAAACACTCTGTGAACCGAAGGCAAAAGCTCTTTGTTCTGTTTTACTGTGGCACTGTGACCATTATAACACATCTGACCCACACAAGGTTGTCTGGAGTGAGGCCTGAAAACTGCTCCGTACCTGGGCTCTTTCCTTTAACTTAGGCTAGAAAAGGTCCCCTCTGCTTTTTAACCATGCCAGTTTCTTGCCAAGGCACAGTCAGAGCTGGGTGCGTTTTAGTGAGGAAAAAATGTCATTATTAAATGAAGTCATTATAGAAATGAAATCATTATTGCTACAGAAGATCAGGACAGCTTAGCAGCACCCTACTGGTGTATGTTCCTTTGCCATCCCACCAAACCCCAGTGAAAGGAGGGATTCTTCCCCCTTCTCTGGAAAAGCCCAAGTTACCCAGGGATGCAGACAGCCTGGGTGGCTGTAAGTCCCTGAAGCACAGGAGCAGCGCTGGTTACACTCAGTTTGGGTTTTGCCTCCCTGGTCTGTAAGCAGGTTGAGAACTGGAGTGACTTTGTGTGACATGCACCTCGCAAACACACATACCTGGGAAACTCATTTCCTTGGGCACCGCTTGGAGTTGGAGCTTCACATCAGCAGCAGAAGAAATGCTGGACCTGGGGGGAAAAAACAGCAACACTTCAGCTGTGGAGATGAGAGATTTTGTTTGGAATTCACTGTCAGATTTCCCATCAACCAGCCAAGATCTCTGCAGACTTCCTGGTCACCGAAACTCTGAGCTCACCCAAACCTCAGCAGCCCAAAACTGTCTGAAAACTCAACTGTGTAAAGTGTCTCAGGGCAGCAGCCCATTTCCAGCAGCCTCTAAAACCGAAGGAGGTTTGGTTTTTAAGCCGTCTGGTGAGGTGACCACAGCAAAGAGCACAATGCTCGCTCGAGTCCTGTATCCTGTGTGGATGAAGTGCTGCTGAAGGGACTTGCCCACAGAGGCTAGGGGAGGGTGGCAAAGGCCAGGGCAGAGTTGCTAGGCTGGGGAGAAGTAGGCGTGAGCCTGGGACTGGCCCGCAGTCGTGTCGGTTGCTCCAGGGGGCAGATGTTCACCCTCTGACTTTGCGTCCTTTCCCAACGCCTCTGCCCTGTGCACAACTCCGAGAGCAGCTCAGCAGAACGCTTCTCCGGAGCAGTGGGTCAGGAGCCCTCCGGTGATGCGAGAAGACGGCCCCGGGGCTTCGGTAACCCTCTGGAGACTCCGCAGCAGTGCGGGATGGTGGTTGCTGCCCCTCCGTCCCGTCCCATCCTGTCCCGTCCCGCACCCCGACTCCTCGCCGCCACCCGCGGGGGCCCTGCTCTCCCGGCCTGAGGACGAACTTACCGGAGCGGCTCTGCCCGGCGCAGCCCCCTCCCGTTCCCGGCCGTCGCTTATAGCCGGCGCGGGCGGTGGGTGGGTGCGGCGGGGCCGGGTCGCACCTGCCCGCAGGGCCCCCCCGCCAGCCCGGGCGGCACCGACCGCCCCTTCCCGGGCGGGTGGGTCATTAATCACGGAGCTGTCGGGGGAGGCATCGCCTCACGCCCCCCCTCCCAGCCCGGCACCGGCATCGCCCCGGGGGCTGCCCCCGGGGTCCGGCGGAGGAGCCTCCCGGTCTCCCCGTACCCGCTGTTTTTCTTGGGATAAAGTAACGGAGTTTGCCGCGGGAGAGAAATTCAATCGCTCTGGCGCCGGGTTGGTGTTAAACCGAGCCCTTTCTCCGCCGAGGTTCTCCCGGGCGAGGCCCGGTCCCGCCGCCGCGCGGGGAGCAGCGTCGTGTCCCGGGGGACACCAACCGACCTATGGGTCTGAACGGGGCGGGGGGTGGTGTAGGAGCAACCAAAAATCAGTAACGTTAATGAGAAGGGACAAAGAAAATAAAGGGCGAGGGCGCGGAGCTGCCCGGACCAACGCTGCTTGCGGGGCGCTGGCGGGACGCGGTGACTCGGCCCGGGCGCAGCGGGGAGCAGCGGCTGAGCCGCGGGGTGCTGGGGCTGCAGCCAAGGAAAGTGAGGACTTCATCTGTACCGGTAACCGCGAGTCCCGGGAAGGGACGAGCCTGGCGGGTGGGGAGCCGGCACCTGCCCCGAGCCGCTCCAGCGGGGCCGACGCCCGGTAGCCACAGCCCCGTCGGGGCCGGTGCCCGGGGCGGTACCCGGGGCAGACTCAGCACAGCCAGAGGGACACCAGACCCTTTATTTGTAGGATTGGAGGGAAAGCAATTTAAAAACCGCAGTGAGAGCCAAGCGTTGAAGTCCTGCAGCTTGAGGCTTTTCAGTGCACTTCTGCCGTGGCTTCAGACTCCTCCTCAGCCTACATCAGAGGGATCAGAGAAGAGAGGTGAGATCTTGCCAGAACCAAGCCCCTGTTGCTCCCATGTTCATTTATGCTTATCAATAGATAAACGGCTGCGGGCAAGAGGATGGGGCCAGCGACAGGACAAGGGGCAACAGGCACAAACTGGAATCCAGCAGGCTCCATCTGAACGGGAGGAGAAAATGCTGTGACTCCGTGTACCTACACATACCCTCAGAGTGTGGTCAGAGCAGTACCAAGAGGAGGTGTTCAGGCACTGCTGGTTTTTCCCCCCCACACTTTTTGGTACTTTGAACACACAAAAAAGCTGCAGCAGGATTGCAGATGGCACTGAGAGCATCAGGATCTTGAGTGATCTCACACCTCCTAGGTCTTGGGAACAGTTTTTGGTGGAGAGAAATACTACTAAGAGTAGATACTGATCAAGTCTGGAACTCGGAGAGTGGCTTATGATTAGCTGGCACAACCCAATGTGCTTATTACATACCGACTCTACCATTTAAAGGTATTACCACATTGCTAACCACATAACATGCACTGGAGGGACAGAAGGTGACTTTCCCACCCAGTTCTGAATGGCTGCAATATTGCTATGGATACCTACAGTGATATTTAATTCCACGAGTAAGGAAATGTGGGCAGAAACTGCTGGTTATAGGTTAAGTTTACAACATCAAAATGTCAACAGCTTCTCTGCTTAGGGAGAATTAATAATGGTGTATCCCACTGGAAGGTATTAGGTATCTTTAAAATAGTGAAGGGGTTTGTTTTCTTTTAATTACTTCCTGCCAATATCCATAGTTCTCCCTGAACGTTCCAAACTCATTTAAAATCCAAGATAAAGTTGCTATTGTTTTTATATCATCAGAAAGAGAGATTAATCCACATTGCAGTGATCTAGGACTAACTGGCTTGTCTCGCTTGGTCCGGGCCGTGGGTAAGCCCCAGTGGACCTGAGATGCAGGCTAAAAGGGTATTTAATGTCTGTTTTCCAGTTGCCAAGGTCAAACATCACTTAGTGTGTACAGGGAAAGAGGAAACATCTGTTGGAATAATTTAGTTGGCAAACAGAGAGTGTAGGATTAAAATTCCCTGATTTCTTTGCTCTGATACTAAATTTCAATTAAACAATGCAGGTATTTGTGCACTTGGACAAGATTTCCTCACTTGCCATGTGGACACATTTATGCCTGTCCCTCATTACTGGATCAGCTTTTTCATGCTGTTGGCAGTAGCTGCGCTTTCAACAATTAACTCCAAGATTATTTTACTACTGGGGAAGGTCACAATCAAATACACACAACAGAAACTAGCAGCACTGCAGTGCAGTTACTACTGCCAGCTACTCCACTGGTTTATACTGGAAACTTTCAAAGCAAGAAAGTAATTAATATGCCATGGTTAACCCCCCTGAAACTGATTTCAGGTTACATTCCTCCTTCATGTACTTGCTGGTTCAGTAAGGGCTGTAGAAGCAACACCCAACAGATGAGGCCTTGAGCAACCTGGGCTGGTGAGAGGTGTCCCTGCCCATGGCAGAGGGTTGGAACTGGATGATCTTCAAGGTCCCTTCCAGCCCAACCCATTCTGTGGGTCTGTGGACAGAACTGGGAGCAATGTCTGAGGAACATACTTGAGGTTTTGTCTGACTGATTTTTCCCCAGATCCCTGGCAGAGTCTTTCTTTTAACTTTGTGCATCTCAGACAAAACTAAAGCATTTGGTTTTCCTTTTGCAGAGTGAAAGGGAGCAGCAGGATAAGTGGTTTCAGAGTCAGCTGCAGAAAACAAAGGAAAAAGGATTAATCCACAATCCCAAGGCAAACCACATCTATTTCATGTGCAGTATGACTGATCACAGGGTGCAGTGTCTCTTGTTACAGAAAACACCGTTAAGCCTTAGAGTGAAATGGCTCAGATTTGATAACTCAGAAGGGAAACTGACTGAAGCTATGGGAAGTGCTGCAACCAGGGATGGAGGTGACTTGAAGCAGGCACCGCGGGCAGCGGAGCTGTGTGAGCAGCACCCAGCACACAGCTCCTCCTGCAGTCCTTATCAGAAGACAGGACATTGCCCTTCCCTGCAAGCACGGCTGGCTCAGGCTGACAGCTGAGTGCTTCTTGCTTCGTGGCTTCCCAAATAACTGATCTCGAGGAGTTTTCATGAGTTAATCGTGGGAGATAAAGGCTCCAAAGCAGCTGCTCTGCCCGACTCACTGTGTCAGTTTCTGCTCTGGCAGCAGCCACCCATTGCACTTTATAAATGTGGTCGTTCCACCTGTTTGAGTCACTGCAGGGGGGGAACCACCACAGGGGCTAGTGCTGAAATGAGATTTTCTGTTGGAAAAGTTCCGTTTCTACCTCTGTCTCAGTCTCACCAGCAGCAGAAGGCTCCTGCTGACTCTGCTTACTGTGAGCTGCTGTCTTGTTCCTGCAACACTGCAGGTGAGGTGGGGTAGGGGATTTGTGTGCTTACAGGACCGCTGACAGGCTGCGCTTCCCTTTGTCGTTCTCTCGTTGGGCTCTCTCCTGGCAGCTCTGGAGGCTCTCCAATTCAGTAGGAACTGTCTTTCCACTTCTTTTATTTCTTTCCCATCGAGGGACTCTGTCAAAGAGAAGAGAGCATTTTCTGTGCTACCCTCAGCTAACTAAAGGCTGTACAAAGCTGTGTGTGCAGTGTGTTGGCTCTGGACTGTCTCTCCGCAAATCCTCTTTGCTCTTTTGAGTCTTTGAGTGAAAAGAAGACATCCACTGTTCATATCCAAGCTGCAAGAGAGGGGTGACATCCTCATTAAAACAGTAGAAGCATCTATTCTTTTGATAACTTCCAAGGGCAATAGATGCATTTCTTGTCTGGCTAATGTGCAACAGCTTGCAGAAAGAGATCTACAGATGCAAACAAAGGTCCAGGTGAAGAGGGAAACTGCTTGTCCCAAGGAATCCCACTCGTCATGAAGACAGGCTTGTCTCTTTAAGGTTAACTCCACTCTCTCAGGTGCCATAAAGCTTATGCTCTGTGTTTCTGTGGTTGCACCTGCAGTTTTGTCTTGGACCAAATGAAATTTTGTCCCCAAACTGAAGTTGGGTTAGAGCTGTCCCAAGGCACTGTGATTTCCATTGTGCACACAGGCTTTGGCTTCTTCTTAATGCTCAACATATTCTGCTCTCAGACAAGAGAAGAACAAGTTCTGTAGCAATCACTTTTAAAAGACATTTGTTACCATTATCCAGAAAAACAAAAGGCCAGGACCAGTTTTAGTTTCGTTAGCTGCATGGAAATGCAACATTCCTCACTTGCCATAGCAGGGCAGTGATGGTGTTGGCACACAAGGAGGATCAGTATCTCAGCTGGGGTGGCTCTGGGGCTGGCTGCTGCTTTGCTTTTTTACCTAATGCTGGTGACTGTACAACAATCCTGTCCCTGTACTTGGGTTCCTGGCAGATGGGGTTCCCTCTAAGGTCCATTCTGCAGAGCTTTGTCCATCTCTGTAACGCCAGCTCCAAGTCCTGCAATTGATACAAAACCAGAACGTTGTGATTGCTTTTTCCCCCCTCCAGGGTAAAATCCAACAGGGATGTGATGTGCTCAGCCAGGCCCAGACCCTGCACGCAGAAGTAAGCTCAGAGAGGCTATTCCACATCAAGAAGGGGCATTTTCACGGGGGCTGGGCAGCACTCCTTGAACCTATCATAACTGCACAGGGGGAATGGTGATGCAGCTGGATAATTGCATTTTCAAGGATACTGGATGGTGACCACTGCACCTAAAGCTGAGGAATTCCCAGCCCAAAGGTCTGCTAATGCACCCCCATGGTCTCAGCGAGCCCTTAGGGTAAGTGTCTGGTTAGAGGCTGACAGTTTGTGGAAGAAGAAATACTTTGCAGAGGCAGAACATACTAAAAAGGCTACAAACAAAGCAACCCCAGCAGACTGCCTCTCTCCCTCTGAGCAAACCTGCATCTTACAGGAGGAGCAGAACCCCCCTGCAGATCCGTGGGTGGTCAGTTAGAGATTGGCTCGAGCAGTGACACTGACATACACCTTTCTCCATCTGAGTCTGTCTGCTTACCCAAGGGCAGTGTGACCTCAAGCAAACCACTTCTGTCTTTGAAGTACAATAAATTCAAGGTAAAGGGATGCAAAGCTGAGCAGATTGGACCTTTCCACTCAGATACTCAACTTGCTGACTTTCCTCTCCAAATTTCACTTAGCTTCTTGACAGGCTTCCTTCTGTGTGTGGGAAGCTTAAGGAGAGGTTCAAAATCTATGTGAACAGGGGAGGAGAGAGAATTTGTCCTCCACAATTGTGATCATTTGGAAAGGATTTACTATTCCTGATGTGACAGGTTCTCAACAGCAAAAGCCTGTGGAATTCTGTAGCTGGAAGCCAGTGGAGCAGCATGCAGTGGTGTAGGCACCTCTTGGCTCCTTCAGCCTCAGCAAATCACCTGGGTGGTGCAGGCAAGCAGGGACAACTCTGGTGTTGCAGGCTCTGCTCCCTTGGTAGAAAATCCTCCTGGGAGTGCTCCCTGGGTTCCCTTGGACATGTTTAGAACAATGAGATGGAAGAGGAAGCAGCAGCACAGCCTCACCCCTCCAAACCATCTCATTTTTGATCTACTGATGGGAGGGTGATAGCATCCATCGTCATCCAGTGACTGTGATGTCTCTGCAGAAGAATGGAGAGGAAAAGTCTGGTTCTGTGAGGGGCAGCACTGATAGAACATTGGTATGGAGACCACTGCCCAGGAGGAGATGTTGATCCATCTCGTGGTGTGACAAAAAAGCTCTACCAGCAGGTAGCAGAACAGCAGTATGGCAGCCCTGCCGGTTTAGGGGCTAACAGTCACAGGCACAGCAGTTTAGGGCAGAAGCATTTCAGGCTGGGCTGGTTAACAAGACATGGCATCGAGCACAGAGTGGGTTTATTTCTTCTTTGTGCACTCAGACATAGCCCCTGAGATCTGTGCTGTGTTCTAGACTTCACTAGAAGGCTTTTTTGCACAGTTTGCAGCACCAAGTTGCTGTTGCTGAAATGAAATGTCTGGTTTAGCTGTGATGAATGTGCAGGGGGCGTCCTGTAGGGTTTTGTTAGCCGTTGCTCACTTGCTAACTGACCCAGAAACATGCCTGCTTCAGTGCATGTTTAGCTAAGAGCACTCTGATGCTGTGCTGAAATCTGATTACCCTTTGGACACGCTCGAGTTGCTGGTTGCCTTCCTGTCTCTCAGAGAGCGCCTCCACTTCCCAGCCTCTCTGTGCTGTGCTGGAGGGACCAGAGCCTCTTTGGGCAGTCTCCAGTTGATAAATGATCATGTCAGGCTATCAGTGTGAGGGCTGCTACGAAATACTGACCAGCAAGTGATATTCCATGGGGGGGAAGGAGGGCGAGTGCCTTAGCAGGCAGTGGGGTGCAGGCGGTGATGTTGTTGCCAATTAACGATGGCCGATGAAGAGTTGGGGTCTGACCAGGGGGCTCCACTTTGATCGGAAGCGTCCAGCCCAGCTGCCCCAGCTGCATCTGCAGACAGCCATTTGTCACCACTTTGATTCCCTGTCATAATCTGCTGGAGAAAATCTATACTTTTCCTCTTGTTCCTGACTCAGTTCTGAAGTGAACGAATTCATCTTTTGTGATATCCTCTTGTCATAATCAATAGTGGGCAGAGGTTGAATAAATTAAAGACTTGGGAAATGCTGATTTTTATAGCTCTTTCTCGCTAGCTTTTCTCACACAACTCATCATTGTCTTCAAACTAATGTCACTAACAAAAAAGCATTCTGGCTTTTGGGGAGCTTTGTTATCGTGGTGGTTGTTTAAGCAGGAATAGTGTTTTTTAAACATGCCTTTAGTATTCCAACCCAAACTGCAGCCTCAAAGCCCTTGTGAACCTGACTAAAGCAAAGCAGAAGTTCAGCAGGACAAACAGATGAAGGAGCAAGCAATAGAACATAAACAGAAGTCAGTCAGATTCTGGATAGGTGCCCTCAGACAAGCTTTATGCACGTGGGAGCTGGTCACACTACTGAGCAAAATGAATTCATTTGCTCCCCTCTCCTGTTCCGACTGCACTGTATAAGCTTCAGTCACCTGAAAGAAGGTCGTGTGCCTGGATGTCTGTTAACTGTGCTAAGGATGCCCCGAATTAGCCAGAGCCTCCAGTGCTTGAATTTACTGGCCCTCACGTTCAGCAGCAGGGCATCGCTGACAGGCCAGGGGCTGGCCATGGGAGTAACCGCTTAGGTCTGGAACAGTTACCCTGGGCGTTCATAAGGGGGAGAAGGGGCTGTGGTTCCTGCGTTTCTTATGCCTCTCTTCTCTCCTTCTTTTGCAAGGGTTCGGCATTATTGCTGCTGCCATCTCCTGCCCCACAGATGAGTGCTGGTAGCCAGCCCTGCCCAGACTGGATGCCTGATCCACAGCCCGCGGGTGAGTGCAGCTGGGCACAGAGCTCTGGCACTGCTCTGCTGTGGGACGTCGCCAGGGTCTCTGGCTAGGGCCAGACATTCCTGAGGAACCTCCTGATGGGAAAAGAGGACAAAGCTTCTGGGATGAGAAAGGTATACATCACTTTTGAAAAGGGGGAGAGAGGGCAAGAGGGAGGGAAGTGGAGGCAGCTTGTGTGGGAAGGAAAGAGCCTTGGGTGGGTGTAAGGAGCTCGGCCAGCAGGAGCAGTTAGCTCTCGTGCAGCTGTGCAGCCCCTGAAATCCTTCGTCTGGCACACTTGCAGAATTGTGCAAGCCACAGAATCATGAAATCCAGGCTGCAGAAACCTGAAATAATGCTCAAAACTTCCCTCAGCTTCTTTTTGTCACTTAGTGGATGTATAAGCTTGTTCTGTTGGATGTTCACTCTAAGTTAAAGCCTCTTACACAGAGCTAAACCTGACTTTTCTTTAACAGACTCTGCACAGCCTACTGCTTTCCCAACACTTTGGGGGCTTCCATTAGTTTAAGAATTTAGGGATAAATAGAGCCTGCTAAGATGTGGTTCCTGCTGCCCAGTAGTTGTGTCTGCAAAGCTGGGCACCAGTCACACTGCTTTAGATGTTGCATGCACCCAATATAGTCATTACTTAGGTCTGCAAAGCTGTGAATTCAGACAGGCTATTTCTGTCAATCACAGCTGCCAGCCAGAAACACAGCTTCAAGTACCAGACATTAATAACCCTCTGGTAAACAAGAAATGCTTCCTTCAACACTTTTTAGCTTAAAATGTACAAAATCAGGGGTCCATCTGAGGTAGATCAACCCAAGTACCAGAGATTCTGCAGACAAAATACTGGAATCTCCTCACAACTAAGCAGAGCTGCCAGAGTTAATGTCAGAGACCCTGAGTGGTCCGAGATGTAGCAAGGAGTTGTTTCAGTCATTAGCAAGCAGTGCCAGTGACTTTCTGAGGAAATACAGTGTGCAAGCCAGCAGTGGAAAAACCCAGGCCAGCACTCCCGGGAAGCTGGGAACTCTGAGCCACATTCACTACTGCCAGAGGAAAAGCTAAAATGCTTGGAGCTTATTTGTTTTAGCTGCTACTGTGGGATTAGGATTACAGGGCCTTTGGACATCCCAGATAAACTCTTCTTCGGTTCTAATCCCCTCTAGACCTTTGGATGAGAACAGAGTGTGCTTGGAAGGTCAGAGGTTCACTAACTGTGGAAGTAAAGCTTACTTATATGCATCTGTTTAGTGATCAAGGTGGATGTGACTGACCTCACTCGCGCGAGACAGAACGAGCGCTTGTGGAGTACCTTCATGCACTGAAGCTGATTGTCAGCTGCTCTGAGATCAGAAAGATTGCCCAGCACTGCCAGTTCTTCTAATGCATCGATGTTGTTGTTGCTGATATTCAACACAGAGAGAGATTGCTGGAGGGAGAAGGGCAGAAAAAGAAGACAATTGTGAGTGAAGCTGTAAGTTGTTACAGGAAGAGCCAGCACAGGAAGCAGAGCAAGCAAGTAAAGCCACCTCACTGGCTACTTTCTGTTGGCTTTCCATTCTGTCCTGAAATGCTGTTTGGGGTTGAGGTCAGAGCAAACTGAGATTACTAATTTCCTGATTTCTTAGTCAGTGAGGAATTGTTGCTTTTCTCTAAACGTATCCCATGTTTGGCAGAACTCTGCAAGTGCTGCTAACTCTGCATTTGTAGTGCCAAACAGACCCAGCCAGTGACTGCTACTTGCCAGGGTCCCATCTTGATACCCAGAGTGCATAAACCTCAGCTCCTCAGGCAAAAGATTGGTGATATTGGCACCAGAGCATTTGCTTGTGGTACAAGAGGTTGCTCTGTGGTCCCACGGTCTTGGCTTTTTCATCTCTGACAGCATTAAGAGACAGACATAGATAGAAGGTGGTGAAGTAATGCCTCAAAGAGGGACCAAACACCTAGCACTGGAAGGATAAAAGGAAAATGTTTTCATTTGTAGCTTCCACAAAGGTGTTAGATAATCAAGAATGCAAAACAAGGCCTTAAATAAATGCCACAAAGAACAAAATGTGAGTGACTGTGGGCCAGCATGCTGCAAGGCACTGAAGAATAGGAGTTAGGAAGCTGGGAAGGTACAGCGACAGAAACTCCCTCTGCTTTCATCATTTCTCCAATACAGAAGGACAGTAAAATGCTCCCCCAGGAATGGCTCATTTCTGTCGGAGGAAGATGTCAATACTGATTAATGGCTCATTGAAATTCTCCAAGTGCACTTACTGCCAGGGACCTGAGAGATCGAGGATCAAACACAAGCTTCTCACCAAGGGGCAGGCGTTGGCTTTCCACGTGCAGCTCTCTTATTTTGACTGTTTTATCCAAGCCCTCTACCACCGCGATGCAGTTGCCCCCCAGATACCTACAAAACAGATTGAAAGCCTTTGAAAGTAGAAGCAAACAGCAGGCATCAGTGTAGTAAATAAATAAACATCTAAACCTGTTACTGAACAATGGCTGGGAATGATAACAGAAAAGAAGGTAATTGCCTAAGGCGAGTAGAAAGTGCAGCTGACAAAGGATTTTAGCAGGTTTGGGTATTGCTATTAACCTTAGGAGCAGCACTGGTGTCATTGGTAGGATCATTGTTATTAAATGGCTGCAAAGGGAAATAATCCAGAAGCAAATCAATATGCGAAGATTATATGTCTGGAAACAGAAATAATCCAGAAGCAAATCAATATATGAGCTGATATGTCATTACTTAACAAAATAGACCATAATTAATTAGCTTTATTTGCAAAGCAAAACTGAAGAGCTGAAAGGACCTTAAAGGCCACTTATTTTTTTTAACCTCTTAGTGCAATAATCATTTTTACCAAGGCCATAACTGAATTCTTCTCCACTTACAGCTTTTCGAGGTTCTTCAGCGAGGAGAGGTTCTCCATGGCTGCAATGCAGTTGTTCTGCAGGTAGAGGTGGGTCACATTGGAAGCAAAGTCCAGGTTCTGGATTTGCCTGATTTGGTTGTCATACAAATAGAGAACCCTGAGGTTTCTACACAGGGAGAAGTCACCCTGAAACAAAGCATAACAGAGGAGTGCTGCACAGAGTTCCCTCGCTGCCTGCTTCTGCGGGCGGTTGGTTTCTGCCCCGTGGTTTGTGCAGCTTTGCCCTTAGCACACACTCTTAACAACTGTCTTGCCTAGAAAAACTGAATTATTACCAGTAATTAACTCAAGGCTTGCAGAAACCTGTGTGAGTTAGGTAGAAGGTTTAGGTGATAGGTTGGACTCGATGATCTTAGAGGTGTTTTCCACCCCGGCTCATTCTGTGATTCCGAATGTCCTGTTACTCAGCTGGGAGGAAGGGAGGCAGGGTTAGGCTTGCAGGTGTAAGCTTTGGAAGTGAGAAGTTCTGGATTCTTTTTGAAATTAATGAGACTCAGGAGGGTTTGTTGGCTTATTGTTTGGTTGTTTTTTTTTTAACTTTAAAGTAGATTTTAGCCTGACTAATTTGAAAAAGCCACTATAGCAGTCCCAGTTTGTTAGCCTCACTTGGCTTATTTCCTGCTCCTGAACCCCCCCACTCCTCCCTCAGATTTCCTCTGAAACCTAAGGAGTAAATCACAGAGAGTGAACAGATTGTGCTGCCAGTTAACAACTCTGTCAGACTCCCAAAGCTAGAAATAAGGATGGCATTAATGAGAATAGATTAAGTATTGCACTTAGTAATCTGTAATAGCAGTACTGCTTCCTTTAAAAAAGTCAAATACCACCTGCAAAATTACTAATTCCTGCCATCTTCTGCCCCACAGATTGCATTTTCAGAGAGGCAATCATCAGGAAATAGAACTCTTTAAATAAGAGCCCAAACTGTTGCAGAAAAGATGAACTTGGCAGAGTGGCTGACAAGAGACTGGCTGGAACTGATAGGGGTGCAGGGCTCAGTGATTGATTTGAAATCCATTATATATACAGAGAGAGAGATTTTAAACGGACTGAATAGAGGATATTTATTGGATTAAATACATTAACTTGAAATATAGGCAAGTGGAATTGTCCTTTCCATTCTGATGCCTTCCTGAAAGCTCCTTTACAACATAGCAGCTGTATGGAGTAATCAAAACTGGTTTGATTTGACTGCTTCTCAGAGCTGCAGATTTCTCTAATACTTCTAATACTGCTCCTGGCTCTGGCCAACCTGGTCTAGGGTAGGGTGTCCCTGCCTATGGCTGTAGATGATCCTTGTGGTCCCTTCCAACCCTGACTGATTCTGTGAGTCTGTGAAATGCAAAAATTACTTCCCTCTAACACTGCATCTCTCATGGAATTCCCTAGATGGATTTTCTGTTCTAATTAATTGATGGCAAAACCAGTGTCCTGATAATATCTTCTTGTCTCCCACACAGATGATAAAGATTTCCACAGCTTCAGATAAGCAAGGTAAGATTTTTGCCACGTAAATACTGAAGTGTGAGATCAACAGTAAGAAGCCCTGCAGCCTGCTGGAGTTATGCTCACCCACTTTGGTGTTTGATAGGAAAAGTTAGAGCTCAAAGATGATTTTCCTGTTTCAGAAGCTACCCATTTAAAATCCATCTGAACACTTTTGCATGTGGTGTTCCACACAGTAACAGCCGTGAAGGCTGAAGCATGGCTGCAAACATTAAGGCGTCTTTGCGAGTCAAGGTGAACATCAGCATGCGGCTGTTAAAGAGCAGGAGCTTGGCTTTGCTTGCCTCCCTCCCTGGCAGTAAACAACCCATCAGAAGCAGTACGAAACACCTGAGCAGCCAGGGTAAAAGGAGTAAAGGAAATCCATCTCACAATCACATCTATGCTTTTGTCAGATAAATTCAGGTGAGTTATTTTCCGCAGACACTGCCCAAGGTTCTCCTGGCTGCGCTTCCTCTGGGCTGTGCTTCTGGCAATCAGCTCTGTCGTTAGCCGAACCATCGCTGCCTGCAGCACAGCTGCTCTGCTGCTTCTCTCGGGGGTGCGTTCCTCCTCAGACACCCTGAAAACAAAACAGGGGAGCGTTCTGCCTGTACCTCACAGCCCTAAAAGCAAGACAGGGAAGTACTCTACTACTTGTACCCCAGTACTTCGCATCGGGTGTTTCCCTGGTCCCCTTCTTGCTTGCTGTGTCACGTTCCTGTATCATCTTTGCTGCTTTTAAAAACCGACCCCATTAATTTTGCTGCCATTCTTGCCTCTTGCAGTGGATCAGATAACATTTAAAATACATTGTTACAGCTGATTTGCCCTTGATGTGCTTACAAAGGTTGTGCTGGAGTCTTCATCTTTTTCCTCTAGAAACTCGAGCGCAGCAGCACGCAGCAGATGCAATCCTCACACAACTAATTAACAGCAGCTCATCACCTAACGATTAGAAAATCCTTCCCGGTGCTCTACAGCAGGTTTTAGAGGCTGTCAGAAGTGGTTTAAAGCTACAGCACATCTGCACAGCCCTTTTGTCATGCACACAACTGGCATGTGCACAGTGCCAAACAGAGTCTTCCCTGTCGTGTGATACTGCAGAGGCTCTCACAGAACCACCAGCTTTGGGGGTTTTAATCTCTGAGGTTACATACTAGGGAATGCAAGGGAGGAAAGATGGCCAAGGCATGTTTTGAGCTGCATTTGTGGTCTAGGGACAACTTTAACAGGAAAAGAAAGGGATAAAAGTGCCCTAACAAGGATAATCCAGCAAGAATAAACCAGTGGCTTTTTAAAAGCCAGGACACGACAGAGCGTAGTTGTGTTCTATCCATGGGGCAATGCCCACACACCACTGAGTCACTGAGCAGACAGCAGAAACCTTCCCCCTGCTAAAACTGCTGCAGCCACAGAATCCAGGGCACGGAGCCGCCTCCCTGCCGGTGTGCGTTGCTGAGAAAGTGGCGAGAAGCAAAGCGTGAAGAGAAGAACTTCCTTAGCCACTCAGCAAGGCTGAAGCTCAGCAGTTCCACTTTGCCTGTGTGGTTCTTGCTTTTTGCCTTTTGAAGCCGGGGGAGAAGGGAAGCTGAAAGGGCTTCTTATTACTGTTATTTTCCCCGAGAAGTGCCTTTCCTGCCGTTTAGCTAAGAACGCCTTTCAGAGCCCTCGCTATGAGCTTCTCCAAAGGAAGCAGCAAGCGCAGAGGCGCAGCCATGCCGCCAGCCCCGCTGCATCGCGCCGCTCCCGGAGCTGCCACCGCACCCCACCGCGCACAGCAGCAGCCTGCGACGGGCAGGGACCGTCCCGCACCCCACACGACCCCTGGGAAATTGCTTCGATACAGAGTAGCGAGTCAGGGTCCACTCCGAAGGCCCACCCCAGCCCCGCTGCCCGCTCACCTCCCGGCCGCAGCGGGCAGGGAGCAGTCGCCGGCGGCGCCTCCGCCCCTGGTTGCCAGGGCAACCGCGCGACAACAGTTGGGGAGGCCCCGCCCGAGCGGCGCCAGCGGCGCCTGCGCACTGCGCCCTGCCGCGGCGGGAGCGGCGCCATCTTGGGCCTCAATGGCCCCAGTGCAAGGCAGGGGTGGGAAAGGGGCGCTTGAGGTGCTGAGGGACTCGAATAGCTCTGCGGAGGGCAGGCCGAGGGACGTGGGCTGCTTAGCCTGGAGCGGAGCAGGGAGGGCATCGCTGTGCTCACCAGTAGCTGAAGGGCAAGAGGGTGGAGCTGGTCTCCTCAGGGTTTGCCAGTGCCGGGGCGCGGGGCAGTGGGCACGAAGCGAAGGGCAGCGGCACTTGTCCGTGGTGACAGGACCGAGCTGGCGCAGGCCGACAGAGAGGATGTGGGTGCGCCAGCCCGGGAGCTGGCAGTCCTGGGCGGCTCTGGGTGGCGCAGGCGGTGTGGGGGCATTGGACCGGATGGCCTCCGGCTGTGCGAACCTATCAGCTGAGCATGTTAGCGACTTGCTGGAGTCAGTGAGTCCCTGTGCGGAGTGCTTGCTGTTGGGACGTGGAAGTGCATCAGCTGGGCACTGGCAAAATGTGTGGGTTCTGATGGAAGGGAGCCAGGGCTTTGTTTCTCTTACAGGCAAGTGTGTTCCACTTTGACCTGTGTTGGAAGTGCCAGTTAAAACGAGCCCTGTCCTTACAACCTCTGATTTCCTATATCCTCCTCTCTGAGGATAGCAGGATTGTAAGATGCCTTCTTTTTTTTCCTGTGGTGGAGCCCAAACTGAGCATGCCCTGGAGCTGCTTGTCCAGGCAAATGTTTCTGCTAATATTCTGGAAGTTACTGTTGGACTGAAGTTTGTCCTCCCTCCTGGCTGTAGATTGTGCAGGTGTCTAGGGCTGCCTGTTAGCAGTTTGATTTATCAAGGCACAAAAAGCTCTGAGAAAGTGTTTGTGAAGATCTGAAGCAGGATTCTGGTCTGTTGGCAGAGAGTGCATTGAACTCTCCTCTGTGTACTCCCTAGGATGGCAGTAATTTGGCTGAGTACAGAAAGTCCTTGTCTGGATGAAAGCTTTTGGAAGCACCTGTGTGAAATCCTTGATGTCTTTATTTCTTACAGTTCCAGATGGTGAGATGGAACTGAAATTTACTTCTAAGGACAAAAAAGAAGTGAAGAGCTGCCTCAGGTAAGCACTGCCCTGTACTTGGCATCAGGCTCTCTGTGTGGGGTGTGTCCTGTAACCCTTAGCAACATCGCGTTCAAACCTAACCATTCCTGACACCCTTCTTCAGGGCCAGCTGGCAGACTTTTTCTGCAGTCAGGCCTATCTCTAGCCACCTTCTTTTGTGGCTAGACAGCTGTTTAAAATGCAGTCAGCACAGCTGCTTCAGTGGATTTGCTTTAATCTGTAAGATGGCTAAAAAGACTCTTGCCACTGAATTTAAATCTGTCTGGGTGTTGCTAAAGACAGCCAGTATATGGTTCCCAGAAACACAGGGCAGAGCAAATGGGGCTTCAGTGTCAGTAAACCTGAGAAAGCTGGAGTGAAATGTGGGAAACTGAAGCTCTGACTGGTTTTGTGTGACCTTTTCAGCCTGATTTAACGACCTGGTGCTCATCCTTTCTTGCAGTCTCTGACCCTATATACTGCATAGTAACTTCTAAGCCCATCAAATGGGAGGGAATGCAACTGGTCTTGAGCTGGAGAAGAAAGTTCAGATGGTTGTAATTACCAAAGATTGTTTGCCATTAGGTGCAGGCACATGAATTAATTTCCTTTTGTAATGAAGGAATACACAAGCCCTAAGGAAATCAGGTCTAAAGCAAACAGAAACTCACAGAGGAAATGATGGACAAATTACATAGGAGTTGAATGCATATTTCAGCTGAAAATGAAGAGTTCCTAAAGCAATATATTTATAATCCCCTCAAAGGGCTCAGGCATTTCCTATCCCCCATGATCCAAACAGAGCAAACACTCTGCCAGCAGCATTGTTAGGGGTGTCTGTGGAAGGTGGCAGTGCCTGACAGACTGTGCAGACAGCAGTGAGCCTCAGTGCACAGAAATGCTTGAACTTGCATAGCCTTTTTCATTGGTATTTTTAAAAGGCTAATGATTGATTTTATTATTTCAGAGAGGAAAACAGCAGCTCTGGCAAAGCTGCCTCGCTGAAGTTTACTCACTCCTGGCTTGTGGAAAGTCAGGAAGAACCCCCAATCCTCTGGAGATGCAGTCCTGTGACCTATCCACTGGACCATGCTGCTTCCCAGAGCACTGCAGCCCTCTGAAAGGCCTGTATGAGGCAATTTTTCATAATTAAAAACAAACCAAATGTCACAGGGAATATTTCATGTGGTAGAATTTTCATCTGAGGGTCAAAATTAACTTGCCTAAATTACACATTTCCTCGTGGATATTACTCCTAGGCTCTGAAAAGGAAAACTACAGCTCATTAAAAAAAACACCCTGAGGAACAAGGTACTTCATTAATTCCTTAAAGGTCCAGCATAATTGTTTTTAACTCCAGAAAAATCCTTCAGCTGACTGGAGACTCTGATAGCAGTGCTTCAAGGCTTGACACCAGAAAAAACCCTTTGTGTGTGCAATTAATCTTAGGTATTCTCACCCCACATTTAATCATTTTCAGCTCTTGGGACTCACGCCCTTACAATGATACAAGCTTAACCCAGCCATGTTTAAATTTTGTCTGCTTTTGTCCTTTGGAAAGTGCTTATAACTTTAGATTAAATCTAGTTTATGGCCTGATACACCAAAGCTTTTACACTGGGATTTCAAGGACTACTTTAATTGTTGTGCACAAATGTGAATGAAATAAACAGAGCATAAGGAGAGCCCAACTCTGATAGGGACTTCTGGGGCCACTGCAAGCGCCTCGAGTGTCACAAAGCAGTAGACAGGATAAGGTAAAAAAATATCCCAAACCAGATGCAGAGCTTTAGAGATGCAAGCAAGTGAAGCTTGGTTTAGTAACCAGCAAGTCTGGAAGAGCTCCTTCTGCTCCATCTGAGATGGTGTGCACAGTGCTACTGAGGGCAGGGAAAGCAACAGGATCTGAGCAGAGACTGGGGGGGTGAAGGCAGTGCCAGGCGATGCCAGCCAGGCAGTAAGCAGAGCTTTGTAGCCAGCTCACAGCTGCCTGCTAGTCCTGTACTGGAATCAAAAGAAGTGGGAAAAGCTCAAGGGCAAGTTCCTGACGAGCCAGCAGTGTGCTCCTGTGGCCAAGGTCAGTGGCTTCCTGGGGTGTATGGAGTGTGACCAGCAGGTCAAGGGAGGTTCTCCTCCCACTCTGCTCCATCCTAGTGAGGCCACATCTGGAGTACTGTGTCAAGTTCTGGGCTTCCCAGTTCAAGAGAGGGAAGTACTGGTTGGTGCTTAGGTTCTGTGCCTGCTTGTGGAGAGGTACTGCTGCCCTTTCCAAGGAAATCCACTGCTTGGGCTGTTGACATCCCACAGCTTGATGCTGCCTTTCTTCACCACTGCTGTGCTGGAAGAGGGTCAGAATTGTTCTCCTGCAAATCTGCACATCTGATAGCATCTCCGCTCTACTCTCTCCAGTTAAATGTTATTTTCCTATGCCTGGATGATGCTGCTTTAAAACTCTGGATGAATGTCTGCTTCAGGGCATCTGCATTTCCCAGATGAATGACAGCTTGCCCTGTGTAACCTGCAGCTGAGCTGAAGTCCATGGGGGTGAAAACCCCCAAGGAGTAACTGCTATGAAAGTTCCCAGACCAAAACCAAACCAAACCCCACATCAAGGCAGGGTTAAGGGTGAGAAGGATTTTCAGTTCCTTAAGGTAAAAAGTGTAATGGCATCTCATAAAAAGTATAAATGATCCCCACAGTAAACATTTCCCAAACCCCAGGAAACTCAGGATTAAGGATAAAAAGCTACAAGAAGCCCAAACATCTTGAATTATTGAAATGCAGCACAAAAGCCTCCAAAGCAATCTCAGATCAGCCCTGCAGCAGCACCAGCTTCTAAGCCAGCAAAGATTAATGTGGTTTAGTATCTGTGGCCCATTTCAGAGATAATAACCATTTATTTTGCTCTTCTACACACAGAAGTGACTGTGACAAGCAAGGGGAGGTGAGCAGGAGAAAAATAACGACACAGAACCACAATACTACTTTCACTGCAGAGCTGGTTGTTACTTAACGTCTGACATGAGTGCAAAGCTGCAAGCAAAATACTGCTGTGCCGTGCAAGAATGTTGCAGTGCTGTGGGAAGAAACCAGTTCTGGCTGGACCACAAAGCCAGGAAAGGCTCCATTAGCTTTAATAACTTGTTAAAAGATAAGCAAATGGGATTTCAGTTCTTAAAGGCAAAAAGTGAAATCAGAGTAACAACAGCTCATACTGCAAAGGGTCCCTTTCAGCAGCGGGGCCACAGGACGTCTCTACAGACCACCAAGAACAAGAGTAAAGGGAGAAGAAGCTTTGCCCAAGAATCCAAGGCCCAAAGCAGTCATTTTCCAAATGGTTTTATTGCAGCTGGATAATGGAGATTAAATACTGAAGAGCAAAAGCCAGTGAGTGACATTTCATTTTCTTTTGGAACAACTCTCTGAACTGGTTGTGGTTTATGATCAAGAACAAAAAGCTGCACTACACTGGAGAACATTTTGTCCTTTCAAGCCAGTCAGGCAGGTGGGGGAATATTAGAGGACTACAAATTATATGAATAGTTTTCCACTCCAGCTTCATTTCCCAAACGGAACAAGTCCAGGCGAAGAAATTCATGACTTGTGCCTTGGAGATTCCTATCACCTGCTGATGCACTTCAAGCTATATTAATTTGATTAAAAAGTTTATCCTTAATAACCTGAGACATCAGTCCGTGGATAGCTTCTATGGTGGTCTTGCAGCTGAAAAACAAGCAGAAAGTCAAGGCTGGCCAAACCCTGCCCTGAACTGTCATTAAACCTGAAGATACCCATCTGGGCTGCAAGTTCAGGGTGCCCATAACCCCATGAATCTTAGCAGCTGTCCAGAGAGAAGTCACAGCAGTTTAGCCACGGCTGCCAACTGCTTTTTGTATCTTGAAGTGAGGAGCACCATACACAGAAACCAAGGCCAGAGAGTGCTTTGTCTGGCAATTCAGGACACTTTATGCTAACTACTCCCTGAGCAGTGTGGGCATCTGAACCAAGTCAACCAAAATCCTGGGGCACGAGGCTGGGTGATGAAATTCAACAGGTGGTTTTTCTTTATTAAAGTAGAGTTCAATGTCTTACAGAACCAAAGATTCTCAAGGCTCCAGTGGCTCTCCAAAGGTTTTCTGAGATTTTAAAGCAGCACCCAGTGCCATCTGGAGTCTCCCATTCCTATCTCTAATCATTCTCATCTCTAATCTTGGGAAGTTACAATTCAAGACAGGACAAAAGTTTAGGAGAAAACACTTTTTAGAGGGAAGGACACTCCTGTGTGATACCTTACCTGTCTCTTGTGGCTTTTGCAAGCTTGTCTTCTGATTTCTTATCATGAGTCTCTAAACCCAGCATGAAACTGCCCCTTCCAAGCTGACCTTCTGACTGCTCCAGTTTTTCGGACAAATCAAAGACCTGGCCCGTGGTGTAGTCAGCATTCTTGGGAGAAAGAAGGCAGCACACATTCAACTCTGAGCTATGAAACTTCAAACAGTATACTCAAAACATGAGGAGAGCTTTTAGGCACTGCACACGTTAGGACAGTTGTGTGGGCTGGTTCTGACCATGGAAGAGGCCCGGAGTGGACTTTTGCTGCTGAGCTGTTAGACTGAAGGTCTCCCTGCAGTGTCTGTCTACAGCTCTTTTGAACAGTGTCTGTGGAGCACCTCCAGGTCAGAGCATGCCCTGGTACTTACCGTGAGCAGACTGGAGGAGCTCAGAGTGTTCACCCAGTACTTGTTCCACAGAAGCTCCAGCAGTTTACGATCCAGAGATGACTTAAAGTAGGAGACTTCTAAAGCATAGTACCTTCAGAAACAAACATGCAAACCCAGTAAGCTTCCATCTAAATCTCTTATTTGGCTATGACACCTAAAGTGTCATCCAGAATCAACAGAGCTAAAACCACAAAGAACTTCAGGAGTTCAGGCACTCCATGAAATGTACTTTTCTGTCCCGAGTCACTCAGCTGAGCACCACAAGCAAGGACTTGTGCTAGTTAGGTTTGTGTGTTACTTACTGTTTGCAGTGCACTCCAAAGTCTTCTATCTTATTAAGGGGAATAGTCTGGTATTCAGAGGGTCCTTCATCGGGAGGTTTGTAGCCCTAAAAATTCAACAGAGGGCAAAGGTGACAGTAACGTGGGGACTTTTGAAATGCGTAAGTTCTTTGAAAGCATTTCTCAGAACTTTGGATTTCTGCAACTCTCGTTTATTTTTCCTAGGGAAAATTGTCCCCAGGAGCCTGAAAGATGGAACTTTCTTGGCTCTGAGATTTACCTCTGGCTTTGCTAACAGTCTTTTGTCTTTTGAGGGAAGATAGGAAGGGATAAAACTAAAGCTTCAGTTAGCCAAGGTGGTGCTACTCAGCTACTGACAAGGCAGGAATTGCAGACAGACTGCTGCGAGGACACCCTAACACTGCAGTTGTGATGTGCATCCTCTAGACACCATTTGGTTTTCAGGTGCAGGACTCTCCCTGCTCAGAATTCCAAAGGTGTCTATGAAGTGGTTTCACCTACAGAAGCCAATCCTGAATCACCAATGCTAAGATCTCTCGTGCATTTGCCAGTATAAAAATAATGTTTGGAACTGGGAAGCCCTCAGGAACATTTTTGCTGCTTACAGTCTTCCTGGAGTTCTCAGTGAGTCACTGGAACTTTGTAGGGTATACCTGGACTTCATGAGATTGGTGTTGCTGAATGCTGCCTACAGCTGTGTGCCATGGAGCTGTGGAATTTTAGCACAGCACCGCTCTCTAGACTGGATGCTGTCAAAAAGCCATGAAAAACAAACTAGAAGTCAAGCTCTGTAAACAGAATCGATAGCCAAAGACAGGTAGTAACCAGTGGAGCAGCAGAGCTGGCTTGCAGCATGAAGGATGAGGCACAGCAGAGATCAAACTGGCAGATGGTCGAACTGCAGCAATCTTCAAACCAGTCATAGATTGGCTCTAAAGACAGCTCAGTTGTCACACACTGGAATGTTAACTACTTACCTTAGGGTATGTCCTAAATGCTCCAAGATTGACTTTTCCTGCAGATATTGTTCTTGTTGGATCAATCTGTGGGAAGACAGGTAGTGCTTTAGTATTATCTGCATTTTGTTCACCATTGGGGAATTAACTTTGAGGGAACACCTGGATCCCACACTTCCTGCATGCAACATACACACTGCTGCAGTGTTAACAGGCAAATCTAAACGTTATTCCCAACGTAAGGACCTCAAAGGTCTCTTCCTACCTGGCCAGTTCTATGACTGATTTGCTTTGCAGCTTTGTCAACCATAGGCCCGTGCTTACCACCACTGCTACAAAGGGTTCCTGGAACTGCTGGTTTAGCATCTGGGTGCTGACGTCGATGCCGGAGAGCCAGCAGCCGTAGCCGGGGTGGCTGTGGTACCAGCCGATGGCGTTTTCCAGCCGCCCGACCTAAGAGCGGTGAACAAACCCCGAGTTAACCCATTCGAGAGGCTCAGATGCCCTCTGCGGGGCCTTCCAGCCTACTGCAGCGCAAAGAGGCTGCAAACTAGCATAAAGAGCAGCTCACTCAGCCTAAGCTAAACGCTAGACACCCTCTGGTCTGCCAGAGGGTTTCCTAGCAGCCGTACAGACTGCAGCGCCAGCAGCCTCTGCTGCAGAGCAGAGGCCCTGAAGGAGCCAGAAGCGGCTTCTTGGCAGCTGAAGTAGAGAGGAGATTGCACAAGGCAAGTGGCTCAGGAAGCTGGGGCTCTGCAATGTGGAAGGGAACCTTAGGAGAGTGGATGTGACACAAACACATAAAATCTCCCCTAGTGTATGGTGTGTCAGTGCAGAACCAGAGTTCATTAGTGCTGCAGCGCAGCTCGGAGGCATCATCACGGGGTTTAAGGCAGAGCTTCGGGGAGGCATGATTTCAAGCAGTGACAGAAATGATCTCCAGAGCATGCTGGAGAGCCACAAGATGGATTTCTGACATTTTTAGGATCAAAAAACTGAGTAGTTTCCAAACGGTAGCCCTGACTCTCTCTAAAAGTGCTGGGAGGGAACATCCCTCACACCTGATTTTGTAATCCTTGCTCAGCAACTGCTTACTGGCTGCTCCACACTGCTCTCTGTACGACCCTAAATGCCACTTCTGAACAGCTGTGCCTGTGGCTGCATCACCTGCACACTTCTGCCAAGTACTGCATGTGCCAGGAAGCATAAAAAACACCTCCCTGTTTGGCCTGTGAGGAACCTGCTGCAGCCACAAAAATACTTTCTGAGCAACGAAAATCGTTTCTACAGGAGAATTCAGTACTTGATGGCCTACTGTAAGACACAGAAGTAAAGGAGAAAATGTTGAAAGGGCTCTGAGTTCTTTACTGCCTTCTCTCCTGGTGTTGCTGGGACAGAATCCTGGGCCAGCCACGCGGCAGTCTGCAATCAGCGAGGGCAGCTGCGCTGAACTGGCCTCAGGTGAATCCCATCACATCAAAATTACCCTCAGTATAAAAGGTGAGGGGGGAGCGTCTCTTGATCCTGCTGCTGCTAAGGGCTGCCTTCCTGCACCTTTACTGTGCCGAGGAGAACTTTAGATACTGGACGCTGGGGTGAGTTTGGCTGTATCTTTAAATCCATTTCCTTTGCAACCCGGGGGCTCCTCTCCTTTTCCTGCTCCCCTTCTGTGCTGGAGAGGTGTCAGGGGGTGACGGAGCAGTTGCTGTAGGGCAGGGAGCCAGGGCCAGGCAGAGTCAATCTCCCACCTCGTCTCCTCACCTGCTTTGCGTTTTCGATGTAGGCAGCCATGTACTCGTAGGCAGCTGCCTGCGCGTTGACGCGGGTCTCGGTGCCCTCCACCGGCAAAGCGAAGCTGTCCATGATGATCATGGTTTCCCCGTCCACCTTTCCCAGCATCAGCCCCATCACCTCCAGGCTGCCCCCTGACCGGGCGTGCATCACCATCTTCAGGAGGGCCAGCGCCGAGATCTTGCAGTACTTGAAGTAATGGTGGCTGCCGGGGAGAGGCCGCAGAAGCCATCAAGGCCCGCTCCGCGCCCCGGGCCCGCCCCGCTCGCCCCCCGCCCCGCTCCACTCACTCCTTAGTCCAGGGCTTGGCCGCCAAGATCTCCTGCTGCTGTTTGCGATCGTATTTGTAGATCTCGTCGATGCTCTGCGCCTCCTGCATGTTGTTGGCCAGCTCCCACGTCTTCTGCGCCATGCCGCTGCCGGACGCGCCGCTCCCCGCTGCCGCCATCGCCCCCCGCACCGGGCCCGGGCCTAGCCCCGGCCCTGTCCCGCCGCACCGGCAGCACCAAGCAAGGCGGGGGAGTGGCGGGAGGAGGTGGTATGGGCCGCGCAGGCGCGGGGCCGCTCGGCTCGGTGCAGAGCCTGCAGGAGCCGGCGGGTCGATGTGGGGCTGCTCGGTTCGTTCCGGTTACAGCATGCCGCGACAGGACACACGCGTTCGGGGGGTCACAGCTCCTTCCTCCCCCTCGCCACCGGCCAAGCGGCGTTTCGGAGGGAGCGGCCTGCAAAGGCCCTTGTGGAGGCGAGGCCGCTGCCTTTCCCTCGTTAAAGCCCCGCTGGAGGACAGAGAGCTCCTCCGGGGCGGCAGGGGGCGCTGCCGGTTTCCGGAGGGGCCTTGTCGGGAGAGGGACGCGAGGAGATCGGCCGGCGCCGGTAAGCGTAGCTGTCGGGACAGTGCCCGGGAGCAAACACCCCTTACGCACGCACTCCCCGCCGCAGCCCGGTCTGCCGATCCGTGCGGCTGGTGCTGCTTGGGCCCTTCTCGGCTGTCCTCTGCAGCCGGCGGGACGGGGGCGGTTCGCTGAGGAGCAGCGTAGGAAGCGGGCCCTGCCGGGGGGACACTATACGGGGGGCCCGAGCCATGGTACCGAGCATGGGGGTCCCCCTGGGCGGGGGCAGCGGGGCTCTCCCGGCCTTCCCGTCGGGAGCTGGGATGTTGTGCGGCCGTTGCCTAACAACGGCGCCGCGCTCCTTAAAGGGGCCGAGCCCGGAGCACCGACTGCCTCCCGGCCCCCAGCCTCCTCCCGCCGCCGTCATGGCACACCTGGCCAGGGGGCCCCGCTCGGTGCTCGCGGGGGCTGCCTGGGGAAGGAGGCTGGGATGGGGCGGACCCGTGCTGGAGGCTGGGGAGCGGAGCTTCGCCGAGCTCTCAGCCTGGAGAAATCATTCTCTTGGCTCTGAAGGTTTCTCCAAGTTGCTGCTCTTTGGGTTACAGCCTGCATAGTGCCGAGGGGCAGCAACTCGTGGGGTGTTTGGCTCTTTTAGTAAATGAATTTCCATTTCAAGCCGGGGGTCTCCTGCGCTTCCTGCTCCCCCTCTGTGCCGGTGCTGGAGCAGCTGCCGTAGGTCGGCCGCGGGCAGGTGCGGCGCGCTCTGGGCACTCACCTGGGAAAGGAGCACTGCTGAGGAGCTTGAGACCGGCGCAGGCAGAAGGGTGTGTGAGATAAAATGTCTCGCTGTTTTCGAATGTGGCCGCTTTTCCTGCTGTGTTAAAGGTGTGCTGAATCATCAGGGCTGTAGCTTTAGCTGGATTAGTGTTCGCAGGCTCACAGGATGTCAGGGTTTGGAAGGAATCCAAAGAGCTCATCGAGTCCAACCCCCCTGTCAGGACCGTACAACCTAGCTCAGGTCACACAGGAACACATCCAGACAGGCCTGGAAAGGCTCCAGAGAAGGAGACTCCACAACCTCTCTGGGGAGCCTGTGAAAGTGCTCTGGGACCCTTACAGTAAAGAAGTTCCCCCTCGTGTTGAGCTGCAACCTCCTGTACTGCAGCTTCCATCCATTGCTCCTTGTGCTAGTGCTCTCCAGGGCCTGGATCTGTGAGCTTCCCTCACGCTGACTGAGCTGCCTGTGTAGTTGGGCTGTAGCTGTTTGCACTTTGTTTTCCTAATTTATTATATGGCTCTTTGGAGTAGGAGTGCAGGATGCTGGAACAGTTCCTTGTGCTAGATGGAAAAGACGCTACAAAAATTCCTTTCCTTAATCTTCTCTCAGAACTGGGCTGGTGCCCTTCCAGCAGTGATTTGGAAACAGTTCTGGAGGTTATAAATGTTATTGTGAATAGAGGTTAGAAATGCAGATTTGCAGTGAAAGGTCTTTTGGGACAGCCTCTAGCAGTGCAGTGATCTTCCTCTTGTTGGGCATCCCTGCGTGGTGAGACCAGTGTTTAAATTCTTGGCATGGAAGTTGTTTCTCCCATTCGGAACACAGCTTTCATTATTTGTGTGTAACCTAGGAGGGTAAATAAAATTGATCAGTGCCTGGAGCCTTCCCTGCCTTTAGTCTTCTCTTGTCCTGTATCAGTGTGCAAAGCTGATGAGATTAAAGATTCAGGGCAAATTGGATGGGGGAGTTATTTTTGGCATTGAGTGCCCTGTATTGTCAGTGGGAGCTGGAGAGAGGTTGTCCTACCTCTGCCTCCTTCTGCAGTGATGGAGTTTATGTGAATGCTGTTCTTTTGATTCCTGTGCAGTGTCTTCCTCTACTGGGCTTTGAGGTGGCTTTTTTTGCTTTTAAATTATTTGATCCTCCTGAAAGGGTGTTCTGTTAAGGGTCAGGGCTGGGCTGGCCTCTAGATGCGTGATAGAGGCTCTCTATGAGCCCCTCTCCCTCCCCAGAGAGAATAAAGGAGAGAGATCGATGGATTAGGAAAGAAACTAAACCGTCTGGAATGGAAATACTAATGGTAAAATGGTTCAGAATTGCCTGTCCTGTCCATTGCTCCCCACAGATGCCCCCCAAGGTGGGGCACAGGCTGTGACAGTGCCCTTGGTGTGCCCAGGAGCAAGTCTGAGGCAGAGGCTTTGTGCAGCACAGCCCTTGGCAGGAACTGTCCCCATCAGCTTCTCCCTGCTAGCAGCAGCCCCTGGCTAAGCAAAGCTGCCCTGAGCTTGAGAGAGTGGCTCAGGGAGCTGGGGAGGGACAGCAGTGAGCAGTTAGATCTGGCTCGCAGCAGGACGTTTTCCAGTGCTCTTGTTGCTGCCCATTGCTGACTTCATGCAGTGTGTGCAGGCTTTAGAGAGATGCTGAGTTAGGAGAAACCCAGGAGAAATATTTTCAGTCTTCTTACCTGGAATCTTTGTTTTTCTCTCTGACACAAACTAACCTCCTCCGTGGATGGGTTTCCTGACTTAGGTGTTTCGCTGACCCGGCGAACATCTTAAGGCTTGCAGTTCTGAGGGGGGAAAAGAGCAACAAGCTTAAGTGTTACTGAAGTGAGTGAGGTCTAAGCTGCCGAGGCTCTGATGCTGGGGTGACGTCCGGTGTCTTTTCTGTCACCTCAGACATGATGGCGGACGAGTTAGAGCAGTTTATCGAAGAGCAGAAGGCCAAACTGGCACAGGACAAGGCCGAGCTGGAGGAAGATCCGCCCTACATGGAGCTGAGGGTAAGAGCTCGGTGGTTTCCCTGGGCCCGAGGACGCTGTGCTGGGCTCGGCCACGGCTACGAGGGGGTTAAGCGGTTGGGCGGGGCCACACCGATTGGCAGCGGCGCCAGCCAATGGGCGCTTGGATACAGTGACGTCACCCGTGCGGCGAGCGTTGGCAGCGGCGGGTGAGGGCCGGTGGGCAGCAGCCGGCGAACGTCCTGCGGTGCCCTGCGGCCGGTGGGCAGCAGCCGGCAGACGTCCTGCGGTGCCCTGTGGCCGGTGGGCAGCAACCTGCTGACATCCTGCGGTGTGCTCGGGCTGCCCCGCTGCTCCCCGCTGCCGGTACGCGCTCCTCCTCCGCCCGGCCCCCACTCTCCAGCCGCCGGACTCGTCTCTGTGCCCCGTAGTCTCCTCCCCAACCACCTGAGCGCCTCTGTGCCCCTTCTCCTCCCAGCCCGGGGGCGGCTCTGTGCCCCCATTTTCCTGTCCAGCCGCGGGGCTGTGCGTGTGGGCGGCGGCTGCGTCCGAGGCACAAACACTCCCGTTGCTAGGGGCTCGGTTTTAGCTGGAGCTGTTACTGGAGCGTGTGTGGGATTGATCTGTTCAGGGGATAGTTTGTGTGGGCTTTAGAAACATCTTTGCCCACTACACGGCAACATTTGTATTCTGCAAGGGCGACAACTTGTCAGTGGGTACTGTTCCTTCCCCTGGGAAACCGCCTAGCTGCGAGCCTGGCTGGCGGGGGGGCTGTAGACACCCTCTGCATTTCTCTTGCAGACACCGACACATGCACAAGGCAAAGTACTTAATCCAGGGGATGTTTAAAGCAGGCCGTTATCAGAATCCATCCTTGTCACCGTTTCCCTGCAAATTTCAGTACTTAACTCTAAGGCTGTAAAGCTTTTATAATGTGCAGGTCACTGTGAAGTTGTGTGCCAGCACCTGGCAAAAAAGCTCTATCTAAATTATCCAAACTGAAGTCCTCACTAAAAATGAAGAATTTGGATTTGTCCTTTTGAATTCCAAAGCCCCAAACAGTTTGAGCTTTAACAGCACTTGGGACCTGCCTGCTGTGTTGATCCAGCAGCACTGTGTCCATTCTCCAGGGCTAAGAATTCTGTCAGTGACCCTGCTCTTACCTGGGATATTTCTTTGACCTTGTGATGTAGCAAAGTGTTTTGTTTTGCTTGCAGACTAAGGATTCAGAGAAGCTTTCAGAGTCCAGCAAAGTGTTAATCTCCATGGCTAAAGAGAATATACCTCCCAACAGTCAACACAACTACCCTTTAGGTACAGTACTTCTCTGTGTTTATGTGAGGCTGTGTTGGAAGGGAATGAGTACTCTGGGGTTTCTAGTGATGATTTATAAACATCAACTGCACACTGATCCTAAGGTCTCCCAGACAGCTTTGGGCTCCTGTGGAATCTCTTCTCTTTATGTTTTGGTTTGGGTAAGGATAATGTGCCAGGCACTTTCTTTTACTCCTCCTAAAGGGAGCTCCATTTAGAAAAAACAAACCAAACCACCCTGAAACAAACATACATACACCAAAGAAACCCAGCAAAGAACCAACCCAAGCAAACCTACCCCAAACAACCCCCTAGGCTAACACAAACCCTAAACAAACAGAAACCCCCAACCAAGCCCTTCTTGCCAGCCCTTGATAGATTGCTCTCCTGTCCTGGTGTGTTTGTGTGCAGCAACACACGTCCATCCTCTGCCTGCATTTGACTCCAGAAGGGTGCCTTGCCCGTGCCAGGATGGGGAGCAGCAGCACAAGGGCTAGAGAAGCATTTAGCATCCCAAACCCAGCTCCTCTCAGATTTTCATAGATCCACAATTCAGAGAATGGTTTGGTTTGGAAGGGACCTTAAAGCTCATCCAGTTCCAACACCCTGCTGTGAGCAGGGACACCTCCCACCAGCCCAAGTTGCTCAAGGCCTCATCCAGCCTGGCCTTGAACACCTCCAGGTGTTCCACACACATCCACAGCCTCCCTGGGCAACCTGTGCCAGTCTCTCCCCACCCTTTCTCTCACCTCTTTTGTTGTGTAGTTCACTTTTGCTTGTTGATAGCTAGTAAAACCCAGCTGTAGCTTTTGCAGGTTGTGCTTTTATTGGTGCAAAATACCAGACCAGCAATATTTGTGTAACTTGCAGGTGACTATGGCTTGAGTTTGCCTCTTGGAGAGGAATATGAACGAAAGAAGCATAAGCTGAAGGAGGAGCTTCGCCAGGATTATAAGCGGTACCTTTCTCAGGTGAGGCTTCTCGTCTGCCCCCCTCAGCTTGGGCAGTTTCCTAGAAGGCTTCTCACTTGAGTGGGCTGGGAATTGATACATCTCTGGAAGATCTTTGAGATCACTGAGTGATGGCTGAGTTTGCAGGCACTGAGTGCAAATTGTGACTGCTAGGAGGGGTTATATAGTTAAGGTTTCTGCAGACCTTTGTGCTGTCAGACTTTTACTTAACACATTTTATTCTGAGTGCTTGTATTTTCCTCTCCTACAAGGGCAGGCTGAGGGACCTTGGATTGTTTAGCCTGGAGAAGAGAAGGCTTCAGGGAGACCTAATCACAGCCTTCCAGTACCTGAAGGGGGGTACAGGAAGGTTGCAGAGGGACTGTTCCCAAAGGCCTGCAGGGACAGCACCAGGGACAATGGTTTGAAATGAGAGCAAAGCAGATTGAGCTTGGGTGTGAGCAACAAGTTCTGCAGTGGGGGTTGGACTTGATGATCTCTTTGGATCTCTTCCAACCCCTGACATGCTGTGAACCTTTGGAGGTCCCTTCCAAGGCAAACCATTCTGTGATTCTACTTCTTCCTCGGCTTCTGCTTAATTGAAATGAGAATGTTGTGTGAATACTCAGTGCTCTGTGGCCTGAGTGACCCTGTCCCTCAGGGTACTCCTGTAATTGGTGTGAAACCAGTGACAGCTTCTGTCCAATTTTATCAGTAAACCTCCTTTGTTCTGACTAGCAGTAAATGTGAGATGGGAAAGGTTTGTATGAGGTATTGTCACCCTGGCAATATTTTGTGTCCCTTCTTAGCCAAACAGTTAAAAATCAGGAGCCAAGCAGTCTCTTTTGGCTAGAAGTGCTGATTATCAGTGTCTTAAAATGAAGGAATGAGCTGGTTTTGAGAAAAGAACTCTGAAGTTGAAGTATTTCTGCATTCCTGTTTTTGAATAGCATCTTTTCCCTGACTCTTAGGGTATTTCACAGGCCAAAAGAAAGGTAGGCTGCCTGCACTAGAATCTATCCATGTCCACTTCAAATCACTGCCTTTTTGCTTTGCTCTTTCAATTGAAGGAGGCTGTGCTGGGTGTGCTTGTGCGTGCTGTGCTGCTTAGCAGCGTAGCTTGCTTGGTGCAGGCTGGTGGCTGATGCTCATTTCATGAATGAGATTTGCAAGCACTTGTTGATTGTTAGTTGTTTTCTTTTCCTTTGCCATGGCTGTTGCTGCTAATGCTGCAAAGGTTTTCGTTTCAGTAGGTGTTTGTTTCAGGGCTTGTCAGTGACATCCATGTTACAGGTTCAAAGTGGGTTTTTTCTTTGTAAAGCTGGGATAGAATCCCAAGCGCTGAAATATGTCCTTGGAAAGAGAGCCAGGGCTTTCTTCTGCCTTCTCTCGAACCTCAGGAGAGCAGCAGAGCCTAGCACCCTGAGGGCAGGGTGCAGGAGGTGTGAGGGGAAAACCAGTCCCAGAGGCACATTTTTGCAAGCTTTGTTAATTACAGTAGTCCTTAATGATTTTTATCTTTACAGTGCCATGTATGTGGCAAGGGGCTTGGAGGCCCCTTCCTGCCCAAACTAGTCTGTGATTTTAGGTATCATTGTCAGACACTGCTGTTCAAATTAAGCAACTTCACTCACTGACCAGGAGGTACTGTGGCAGCAGCTCAAGTTTCTGGCTTCTCCGGGGCTTCCAGTGAGCTGCAGAGATAGCAATGAGCAGTATGGGCAGGCACTGGAGTCCCTAACCAGTGGCAGAAGTAACTCACTCTAACCAAAAGGATCCTCCTTGTTTAATGTTAAACTTCAAATCCTTTTCAAAGTAGATTTTTATGTAAAAGGATCCAATAGTTCCTAATTCTCAGCAAAGCATCCAAATAATGTTGGCATTAACTGCTCAGTGTTCTAGTCTCATTTGAACTCACTCTTGCAAACTTAGGTTTACAATGTGGGTTGTTTTTTTTCCCTGATGCACTACACATGAGCTTGGGGAAGAGCCAGGATAATGGTCTCTGATTTCTTTTCCCCACATCAAGAGCTCAGGCAGCTTTCAGTAGCTGTCACAGGGAGGATGTTTTGGTTAATAACTTGTTTAGTCTCACTTATGTAGAAAATGCAGTTTCCATGTCAGCCTCTGATTTTGGCAGAGCCCCTTTGAAGATTAGAGGTGATCTCTACAGATGTGTTCAAAGTGGGGAAAAACAATTAGCTTAATGAGTAATGTGTAGTTGAGAAGGGGAGTTCTAATGATGTGGTTTGTGCAGGAAAGGGCAGAGCTGTTAGCAGCTGACATGCCTCTGAGCTTTTTAAGCTATGTTATGACGCAGATGATGGACAGGAACAATGCTGGTGACATCCATTTCTAACCCATGCCCCTCATCAGCCCTGCCACTCAAGCATGATCTTTTTATTAAGGGTAATTGGATTTGTGAAAGAGATGAGTGACTGAGAATGGCCTGGGGGTGCTTTTAGTAAATGAGTGATGGAGGAAGCAGTCCCTAGGCCTGGAAGCTGAGGCCCTGTTCCAGCACTGGTGGCTGATCAGAAAGGTGGAAGCTCTGTCCTCGGGGACTGATGGCCCCTAAGGAGTTACAGGATTTGGTGGTGGGTCATTATCCCAGGAGGTCTGGGGCCTGCAGTTGGTGCTGAGGTGCAGAGCGATGCCTGTGCCGGTGCTAGCAGGGATTCCACCTGCTGCAGCTGGGAAAGGCACTTCTTCATCTTAAGGTAGCCCTGGAAAATTCCTCTGGTACAGATGCTTGTGGTTAGGCTGCTGGCTTGGAGGAGAGCTGAGTACCGGTGTGGGGCTATAAATGGAAACATTTTGTTGCTGTGCAGGGACTAACTTAGGTAATCCTTGAAGCAGTGTGACAGGGAAGAGGTGACAAACACTTCCAAACTCAAGCTGGCAAAGCCCCTTCTGCATCCCCTGATTCCTTCATGTGTGTGTTCCAAGCACATCCTGCATTTCCATAGCGTGGGGGCTGGCTTCAGGCTTTCAATCATACTTGTTCCAGAAAATGGACTTCCTAGCACCAACTGATCAAGGGAGGTTTGGTGTTTTGCAGTAGTCTGAATGGATTTCTTTCATTTTAATGTAGAAAAATGTCCTGACTACTGGGGAGGTGGATCCATACACTCAGGGATTGTCTCTTCCTATCCACGAGAGAAGATCTGCAAAGGTAAATACCTGGAGGAAGTGAAGTGGATGCTAAGCTGAATGCTTAACCCTTTGTGGGAAGCTCCTTGCCAGCCCAACTTGATGCCAAGTGCAAGACTTCAGCTCTGAAATATGTTGGCTGTGCCCTTGCTGTGCTTGTGCTGGAGCCAGATAAGGATTCAAACAAGTCAGAATGTTGCTAGGAGAAGGCCCCAGGCTCTGCATCGTACCAGTGGCTAAAAAAAAGGGAGGCAGCAGGAATGAAATGCCCAGAAGGGGCAAGGCCACAAGGGCTCCTCAGTGCCACTCTGCATTTGTGCTAGTCTTGTTAGCTGCAGGTTCTCCTGCACATCAGCACAGTGTGTGCTGAGACAGTGAAAGAGAAAGAATCTCGGATGAAGTGTCTGGAAATCAGACAATCTGAGGTGGGAAGGTGTCTGGGGCTTTGTACCTCAGCAGCTCAGGCTGTGCATCCTCTTTACCTGTGTGTTCATTGCTGCTGCAGAACCTCAGAGCTGCCAGGAGATGTCAGCTGTGCCCTGCTGAGCGCTCAGCCTCGGGGCAGATCGTGCTTAGAGGTTGACATCTGCAGTTGGCTTTCCTCTCGGAGGTAAAAAGTGCAGGAGGCAGCAGATTGAATTCCCTGCTGAGGGTTTTGCCACCTGTAAAGGACAACCCTGGCTTCTCAGCTTAGGCAAACGCCCCTCGGGCAGCTTTCAGAGCTGTCTGCAGGTTTGGTGTTGTCACTGCCAGAAAACCTGCAGCTGCAGGTTGTGGAGCACAGGTCTCACTTGCACAGCTGTCACTGAGCTGGTGTTGCTGTGAGTTACTTCAGATTTGGAGCTTGCTCGTGGGAAAGCCTTTGTATGTAATGTTCAGGCTGTGCTTTAATACCATCGTGCCTTTTTCTTGGAAGGTACTTTAGTGGGAAGGGCAGGACTGGTGAAACTGTGGTAGAATTGTCTGTGTGAATGAGGAGGTACAAGAGATGCACACAGGCTAGGCAAGGAGTGCTAAAATCAGGAATTAAAGCAAATCAGAGATTGCTCTGCCTGGAGACTTTGGCTTTTCATGTTAGCAGGCTATGATGTACAAGCCCTGAATAGTTTTGGGCCTGAGCAAGCTGCTTGTGAGTGTCAGCACCTTGCAAAAGCAGCTGGGGCATGGGGCAGAGAGCAAATTGCTCTTCGTCTGCCTTGCATTAGCTGCACTTGGACTCTTTTTGCAGTTGCCCGAGCTGCTTGTTTGGATCTGGCCCTTCAAGGTGTGTCAGCGAGAGCTTAGCATGGATCTTGCCTGTACATTGATCTGTCCTGTGTTAGTTATGAGCAGAGCAGGTCACAACTACCCTTACCACAAAAAACCCCTGGTGTGCTTAAGTGCTTAAGTCACCTGTGCAGTAGCATTGCTGGGGGCCTGCAGGTGTGAGAAGCTGGCTTCTGCTCACAGCTTTGGGGCTGAGCGGCAGAACTGTGCTCAGGAGCAAGCTAAACCCTTGAAACAGCTCCAGCTCTGCTTGTAAATCACGAAGAAGGGGGAGGGCAAACACACAGCTCTGATCTGCTCCTTTAATGCTGCAGTTCTGAGAGGTTAGAAGGTGCTCAAAGCCACAGGATGATGATGTCCTCTTCACTGCCTGTTGTAGGAGAAACTACGTCTGGAAAGAAACAAGGAGTACAACCAATACCTCAGGGACAAGGAGGAGTGGAATGAAAGGCTCAGGAGCCTGGGGAGGAAGAACACAGAGGTAATGCAGTTTTACTGCAGCTGACACAGGAATGACCTTGTCAGTTGGTTCATCACTGACTGAGACAGAGCAAGCAGGGGATGTTCACTTAGGCCACTGTTTCCTTAGTGTGTCTAGCACTTGGTTATGAGTCACACAGCAGAGTCTTTGAGCCCTGCTTCACTCAGGTCTGTCCAGTAGAATCATTCTTCTGTCTGAAACAAGGCTCTGGATTGTTCAAAGAGCTGTTTGATTCTTTGCACCTCTTCACCTGGAGGTCAGACTGGAGTTTGTAAAAGGCCCATCCAGCACTGAGAGCCATTCTGAGAACCGATGGGTAAGAGGAAGAGTGCTGCTCTTCCTCTGGGAAAGGCCCAAGCTCCTGACTTCTCCTCCCTCATTGAAGTGTTTCTCTTGCTCACCCCTACCATTACTCCAGTGTCACCTTAGGGATTGCCTGAAGAAATACAAACCCATTTTGTTTGTCAGTGTGATTTGTATTTTGATGATTCTTTTTCCCCTAAAGCAGAATGAGATGGACAGGAACAGAAACCTCACTGCTGTCGGCAGGCTGCAGCCAGCCCAGCCTCCTGAAGCAGAGCCCAGCCATGCAGGTGCAGAGCCTCCCAAGAAGGATGCTTTTACTTCTACAGAAGGTTATGAGGAGCTGCAAAATAAGAGGAGCCTGGAGGAAGACAGGTACCACAGGCTGGCTGAGGAGGCAGAGCTGAGAAGTCGCCTGTTGAGCAGAAATGCTGATGAAGATTTGGATGCTCCCAGCCGAAGACGCCATGGATTTGCCAGCCAGTCTGGCATTCCCATCAGGAGGCACCACAGACTTGATGAAGGTTATGATTTTGGGAGAAGGTTCTACAGAATGGACTATGGCCCTGAGCTGGGTGAGGAAGTGGAGCCCAGGCTGCGATGTGGAAGTGCTTATGACAGAAGAACTCCCTGTGTGTCTCGTGCTGACAGGTACTCTGCTCTCTGTGCCCTCTGTTCCTGTGGTGCCTGCTGACACCTGTGGCTTGCTGTCATGGAAAATTAACCAGGATTCCCATGGGAAAGCAGGATTTTGTACTTGAAAAACGAGCTTTGTCATCTGTTCTGGGAAAAAACACTTTAAAATTAGGCCAGTACCTAAAGCTCTGTGTTGTACGTGAGGGGGCAGAGGAGGAAACCCGATGCTGTGGAGTGCTCCTGTTAAACAGCCTTGATTGTGTGCACCAGTACAGCACTTTGGTTCTTGGACCCCAGCTGCCAATCTCTCTCTCAGGCTCACTCATTTAGAAGAAAAACAAAGAGCATAACCCTCTGAATCAGCCAGGGTTTGGCTCTCTGCCCACCTCCAGCTTGCCCATTGCTGCTTTCCAAACCAGCTGGGCTGTGCAATAGTCCCAAACCTGAAGCAGTTGTGGTTTCTGCAGCTACATCTGAGTGAAAGAAAGGAGTAAAGCTGCTTGTAAAGAAGTTGTAAGAAGGTGCTAGAAGAGTGTTAGCTTGTCCACCTCACAGCCCTTGGAAACAGGAGTGTTTGCAGTTGGGGGTGGATTTGTTTGATTGCTTTTCTTTATTCTGTTTCCCTTTAAGCCTGTTGCCAGAACGACTTCCCTGCAGCTGCTCCAGTGATGGAAGCACTACTGCCTGCCCTTTGACAGGCAAAACAACCACCTGTATTCCCCCCACCTAAAGTTAACACCTCCAGAAAATAACCAAAACCCAGAAGGCAAATGTTGCCACTCTCAAGAGTCTGATGTTGTGGTCATGTTTTGTTGTTAATTGCTGTCAGTCTGGTTACGTGATCTGGGAAGTCATTGTTTGCAGGGAGAGTTTTCTGGATATTCATGACTGGGAAAAACAAACCCTGAAATACCCTCCTAGTGCAGAAGTGTTTTCTAGCTTGACTGAGGTCACAGCTCTGCAGATGCCAACAGTTGAAACAACTTCTCTACTAAAATGCCTTGTGGAAGCTTTCCAGAGCCTTTAAAGAAGTGACTTTGTGAAGCAATTAACTGTGGAGAAAGTGGAATGTCTGGAAGCCTTTGGGAGGCTAAATAAATAGTTGCTTCAGGTGCTCTGTTCAGAGGTGCAGGAGTTTATTCTTACAAAGATGCTGGAAAAAATGAGCAAACAGAAACTGTGTTAAAGAGGGAGCAGGAAGCAGACTGCCCCTGCTCTGCTGAGCCAGGTGGGCAGGGAGCAGGAAGCAGAGGACGTTGATCCATCCCTGGTGGAACAATGCTGGGAAGGAGCAAAGCAGGTTGAGGGCAGGGAGAAGAAACCACTGGAGCTTTCATTTCAGATGGGATCTCTTCTTGTTCTTTAAGGCCCCACCTGGATGGAGCAGCAAGAGTTCCACCTGCAGATTATGAAGATGAGCTGAAGGAGAGGACATGTGAGCAGCAGATGTCCAGAGCTGGAAATTCCAGGTGTGGCATGCAGTGTATTTTTCTTTTGGAACAACCCATCACCTGGTCTCCAGCTGGAGGCTTTTCACAGTTGCAGCAAGCTGGAATCCTTGTTTGGTGGTTATTTCAAAATCCTTTTTTTACCTCTTGCCTTGGTTTAGCAAGGCTTGAAGTGATCTAAGTGGGTGAGGCATAAGCAGAACACTTGTAAAACCCTTCCATAGACTCCTGACTGGCACCACTCAGTCTGTCAGCATTGCTCACATGCTCAGCTGAGTGTTTCTGCTGGCCTCAAACCACAGACAAACAAGAGCTGGGAAACACTTTTTTTTCCCAGGGAGGTCCTCCTTCTGCCTGTGGATCCTGCTTTGGATTTGGGCAAAGATTTGTCATCACCTTAGCACTGCACGATGCAAGTGTCTGTGTTGTGCACAGCCTGCTGGCAAACTGCAGTTTGATCTTCCCTTTTCCTCTTTTGTCCTTGCCAGAAATCAGCTACAAGTTAGTTCTGCAGCTAATGGACAGGCCAGGCCTGCAGCTAAAGTGCCATATGCCACAGCCCTGGTTCTTGGTGAGTATGGGAGCCTCGTTCATGGCACTCAGCTGCTTTGCAGATTTGTTTTCCCTTGGGAATAATAAGGCAGAAAAAAAGTAGCTTTTTCCTTTGTGCTGGTTGTCCCCAAGACTTTAACTGGAGAAAAACCAGACCATGTTCTTTTCCCCCTTCATGTAAGAGGGATTTCAAATCAATTGTGAAGAGCTCAAATTTCTACTTAGAGTCTATGAACAGCTCAAGGCCCAGAGACATGAAGGGTTTTCACACCACGAAGTACAGGAGGAACATTAACCTTTGTGTTGTTAGAGACACAGCTTTGTACTGAACCTCAGTTGCAGAAATATGGGCAATGATCCTGTCTTCTGCAAGGACAAATGGTTCTGATCATCTTACTGCCTGGCTGTAGCCACAGCATGCAGCAGGAAATGTTGTTACTGACCGTGGTGGAGAGAACCATGTTAGAAAACAGCATTCCTGGCTGAACTGGGGACATCAGGGCACAGGAGTAAAGGAGCTGTCAGATGCCAGCCTTTGAGCTGTGGGGGGAAAATGGCTAACAGTTGGCAGAGTCACTCCTCTTTGGTTTACATTTAAACTTAATCTGATCTTCAGTGCTACATGTGGCAGGGCAGGGGTTTGGAGCTGTTTCGAGGGCAGCATTCAGAGAGTGGTGATGTGGTGCTCAGTTTGGTCTGCTCAGTCACCTCCTCTGCAGTAACCTGGGCACGTGAAGTTGTGAGTTTGTGTTCCTAGCAGTTCTGGTTAGCAGAAGAGCATTGGTCAGCTTGAAGGCTCAGCTGGACTGGGTGCTGGGCCAGCTCGTTTTGGCTGCACCATAGTCCAGAAAGCTTGCACCAGGTGGTCTGTGGGGTCCCTTCCAAGATGGCTTTCTGGGATGAGTGTTGTGAAGTGCTGTGTAAAGCTTAAGCAAATTAAAACTTGCCATTTGTGGAGAAGGGATTTCAGACTCAAGGAATCCCAAACCATGAGGTTCTCTTGCACATCTCAGTCACTGTTACAGGTCCAGCACAAGAATAGAATAACTCCCCCAGTCATGCATCCTGTTTGTGGCGGTGGTTGGTTTTGGTTCAGTTTCTTTGCAGCTGCTTTCACTGTACTGCTCAGATCTGCTTCCCTGAGGTGCCAGGTGACTGGGTGGAACGTGCCAGCAGTCCTTGTGGCTGCTGCTCACAGCACCTGGAAAGGTGGTGGTGAGGTTTTACTTTAAAGTAATAAGGACTGTGAGGGAACTGCCACAGGCTGAAAGCTTTTTGGGTTCCTTACAAGCTGCTGCTTGCTGCCATCACCCAGACAGGCTGCGTGGCAGGAGCAGGTTTAAGGCAGTGAAGGGCTCCTGTGCACCTTCCCGGCTCCTGCTCTGCTCTTGTGTGTTGGTGCTGACTGCACACAAAATGGTGTGTTCTGTGGAGCATTTACACTAATCTGTGGTCATTCCCACTAGGAGACCAGGACCAAGCTCTCCTCCAGAGGAGGAAAGAGAAGTACAGGCAAGAGCTGATGGAGCAGATAGCAGAGCAGCAGCGCAACAGGCGGCGGTAAGGGCCAGGAGCTCTGGGGACAAGGGCTGAAATGAGAAGGGATTTCATGATTCAGGGTGGAAACAACAGTGTGGATGAGTAAGGAATTCCAGCTAGCAAGGCCATCTTGCAGCCATTTAAACTGCTTGGCATGAGAGCTTTAGTTTTGCAGAAATTCAGCACCTTTCCATGAACCGAAGGAGGGAATGGGTTTGGTGTCCTTCACTGCAGACGGAGATTGTAGTTCCTTGAGGCTGAAGGGCTCCAGCTGAACATGAGCTGCTTTGCTTCTAGAGAGTGATCTAATTGCTTGGCAAGTCCTGCTTTGCCCTCCAGTTTAGGGAAGATCCTGTCCCTTTCAGAGCACTGGTTTGTGTAGAGTAAGAAACCACACATTTCTGCCTGCCTGGTGGCAGCTGTGCAGAAAGCCACACGGCGATGCTAGGGAAGGGACAAGGAATGAAGCCCCAGTTCCTGTGGCTGGGAAAATCTGCATGCTGGAGGAGCCTGAGCCCTGAAATGGCCTCGTAGTGCTTCTGGCTGTGCTCTCAGGCATTAGTTCAATGTGTTTGGTAGAAACTTTGAATAAAGAGGGATTCTTTTCCAGTAATTTCCTGAAAGGTTGTGGTGAAAATTGTCGGGGGGGTTGACCTCTTCTGGTAGCTGGCTTTTTATTAGCTGCAGTGGATGATCTGAGCCTTCTGTTTTTCTTTCTTTAAACCAGTGAGAAGGAACTTGAGCTGTTAGTTGCTGCTTCTGGAGCTCAAGACCCAGAAAAGGAGGTAAGGATTGTGCAGGTTGCACTGTTGCACACACATTGCTGTCTTGGGAAGCTCTGCAGGCCTTGGGCAGGAGGATAAATGCTGTGGGGTTGGCCTGGCAGGGCATTAGCCTGGAACAAAATTGCAGCTAAGGCTGACAAGGCAGTTACTCATTGCACTGCCTTCAGCTTAGGAGGAAAAGATCTTCATCAAAGTTATCAAACGTTTTCTTTTGCTGTGACCCAGTGGAGGCTTTGTACAAGCAGCATGAAAAGCATTTTTACAGGACAAGTGCACGGGAAAGAAGTATTTTGTGTCCAGAGGTAGGCTGGAGAAAAGAATCCTCCTTTCTGCAGCAAAAATAAACTGGTTATTGATTGAAGTGGCTGCCACCTTAAATTAGCAGTGGTGCTGGCTTTTTGGGAGGCTACAACACAGAAAGAAGCCTGTGGCCTTTCTGGGGAAGAGCTCAGCAGAGCTGAGAGCAGCTCTTGTTCTCTGGAAGATGAATGAGTAGCTGTGAAATGCTGTCAGGCAGGGTTGGAGTAGATGTTGAAAGAAATCTCTTGCTCCTCAATGGGGAGGAAGAGCTCTGGCTGCATGTTTCTGCCCTTCCTGCTTCAAGTCTCTCTGGTGCTTCTTTGGTCCCTTCTGCAAACTGGTTGAGCTGGGGTAGCTGGCAGCAAGCTGCACCTTTTCTGCTGCTCTGAGTGGCTTAGAGAGGCCAGCTGGCTGGTGAGGGGATCAGATGGGCAGAGAGAGGGGGCTCAGTGTGCAGCTGGGAGCCAGGCAGCAGCAGAGGGAAGAGGCAGCAGAGATCTCAGCCCATTTGGCACTGAAGGGTGCAAGGGCAGCACAAAGAAAGCTGACCAGCAGAAGCAGGCTGTGCTCCCTTGTGCACCTCAGAGACAGCAAAGTGCCCGTGGCAGGAGCAGGATTGTACCCAGAGCCAGTCCAGGGCATGTAGAATGTTTTAAGCCCCTTAATTTAGCTGAAAGCCTTCAATTAAGTAGAATTGCTACACTCATTAAGCATCAGTCACTGTTAGCTTTAAATTGCCTCTTGGGGAGAGATTCTAATTAGGTGGATTTCTTGGTTAATTACAGGTTGGTTAAATAGCAATGGCTGATTAAGGATCTATAAATGCAGCCTGTTGTGTGTACTGCTTGTTGAAAAGAAAACAATCCCCAGGATGAGCTGAGTGCCAGAGCCACCCCTGAAATGAGCTCCAGAGCTGAAATCTGGAGCACTTTGAGAGCAGTTCCTTGAACTCCTTAGTGTGAGAACCTGCCTTAAATGTTCTGCTCCAGACACTGCACTGGAAAAGAGCAGTTAAAAACCTTCAGACTGCTTTATAATGCTCACAGAGTCACAGACTGCATCTGGTGGGAAGAGACACTCAAAAGTCATCTTGTCCAACTCCTGCTGTCACAGGGATACCTCGAACTAGATCAGGCTGCCCAGGGACACATCAGTCTGATCTCCAATGTCTCCAGGGATGGGGCCTCAACCACAGCCCTGGGCAGCCTCTGCCAGTGTCTCCCCACCCTCACTGCAGAACTTCCTCCTGATGCCCAACCTGACTCTGCCCTGCTCCAGTTTCAAACCATTGCCTCTTGTCCTGTCCCCACAGGCCCTTCTGAACAGTCCCTCCCCATGCTGCCTGTAGGTCCCCTGCAGATACTGAAATGCAGCTCTAAGGTCTCCCCAGAGCCTTCTCTTCTCCAGGCTGAACAGCCTCAGATCTCAGCCTGTCCTCACAGTGGAGGTTCTCCAGCCCTCTGATCATCTTTGTGGCCTCCTCTGGACCCACTGCAGAGGGGCAGAGTCACCTCCCTTGACCTGCAGGCCACATTGCCTTTACTGCAGCCCAGGCTGTGTTCAGCTGCTGCAGCTCCTGTCTATTGTCTGACTTCTCACCTAGAAACATGGAGTTAAATGTTACGAACAGAGACTCCTGCCCAGCAGGTGTTGGGAACTTTAACCCCAGGGCTGTAGGTCGTGGTTAGTGAGCACTAACTGCCTGTGTCCAGTGTCTTGCAGCTGAGTGAGGAGGAGGTGAAGACAACATCCTGCTGGGTCTGTGCTGCAGGCTGTGTGGTTTGCTGTTGGCACTGAACACTTGGTTGCTGCTGTGGCTTTGCATGTTAGCTGAACACCAGAGTGTTAGGCCCAGTAAATCTGGAAACTAAACCCATTTCATTGATATTAGGATTTGCTCTCTTTCTTTTCTTCCTGGCCCTCTACAAGGTTGACTTCTGTAAGCAGACATTAAAGTCTCTGCACAGCAGCTGCTGGCAGGGCTGCCTGGGCTGATGGAATACTTCTGCAGCTGACCTGCATGCCTTTACCTTAGCTGCAGGGTGCCTTTGGCCTGCTTCTGAGCCTGCCAGTTACCAGTAGCTGTGTGAAAGGAAAACTCTCTCTTGAGAGTAGCTCTGAGGGACTGAAGAAAATCAAAGAAAAAGATACTGCAAGGAAGTGCTGACTGAGAAATGTCTCAGCCTGTCTGTCTTTTGCCTTGGGGAGGGGGTTCAGAAACCTGTTCTGTGCATCATGTGAGGATCTGGGGAGGAACCTGGCAGCAGGGTAAGCTGTAGGGCAGACAGCTCTGGGAATGCTGCTTCTTTCTGGCCAGTAACTAGAACCATTCACTCCCGAAGCCGGCCACAGGGGGTGAACTTGGTAAAGCTGTGATCAAGTGGCAGTCTTGAACTGCTCTGAGTTCCTTGGGAAGGAAAAATGCCATTACTGGAAGTCTGAACAGTTAGGTGGGAGCCAGTGAAGTGTTTTAATGCAGCCTCGGTGCAGGTTTGAGTATTTCCTACTGATGACAAGAGGTTTGTGTTTGTTTTTCCCTCCTCTGTTTTTTCCCCCTCAGCCAAACAGGTTGAAGCAGTTTGGCTTCTCAGCAATAGCTCCTGAAGAGAAGGTACCTCCTGAAAAGCCTCGGGTGGCTTTCCAGACCCCAGTGCCTGCCTCTTCAACCTCTCCAGTGCATGAAGACTTTCACAGGGGCCTTGCCAGTACTCTTGGTGAAACAGCAGCTTCCAGGTGCTTCCCCATCCTGCTCGTTTTGCACCTTAAATAAGGTGGTTGTTAAGCATGGTCCTGCCCCAGGTACAGGCAGGACTGTGACAGTTGAGGTGGAACTAAAGGACTCTGCTCTGGAGGAAACTCTGCAAGGCAGACATTCAGACTTGGTTTGGAACCAGCCAGGGAGGCTGGGTCAGCTGGGAAGCTGCTCTCCAGGGCTAAGATCAGGAGCACAGTGCAGGCAAGGACAGCTTCCACTCGATGCTGTGATGGAGACCAAACAGTTGAGGAGAGCAAAGGACCCTCAGGCATGTGGCTGGAGCTGTGCTGTGCCCTTAGACCAGGGCCTAATCCTTGGCTTGTTTATTTACTGGTGCTGCTGTAAGCAGTTAGTGCTGAGCCAGCTTGGCTTGTGGTCCTTGGGCCTCTGGAGCAGACCAGGTCCTGAGGGGCCTGGTGGGAGCCAGGTCCTGCTCCCGAGGAGGTGACTGCCCTGCTGAGGCCTGGTGTGTGCTGCTCCTGCACTGCACGCAGGAGCCCCTGGGCTGAGCTCAGTCGGTATTGCTCCCACAGTGAAGGCTTTGCTTTGCCTTTCTTTTGATCTTCTTGCACTGTCACAACAAAACAAAGAATTTTCTTCCTTTACCTTCAAGGCTCACCCTGATGCCAGCACCTCCTCCAGCACCAGTGCTGGCAGCCAGCTACAGGACCCCCTACGACGATGCCTATTACTTCTTCGGGGCGCACGACCCTCTGGATCCCAGCCTGGCACACTGTAGGTGGAGGAGGTTGGGTGGGCAGCTGCTGGGAGTGGGGCAGGAGTCTGCTTTTGATCTAGTTAAGGAATAACACAGAGCTTAGGACAGCAGTGTAAGCCCAAGTCTTCGGTGGGTTCTGAATGAAAAAGGCTTTTTCAGTGCTGCTTGGGAATGGAGCAGTTTTCTCCCACCGCAGAAAGGGTTTGGCCGCCAGAGCTTGCCCATGGCCTCAGCTCCTTGGCCACTGCATCTCACAGCTCATTCTCCTCGCAGCCTGCATCACCAAACCACTGTGGTTTGAATTGCTCACATCACCACTGCTGCATGTTTGGGAGGTGCTAACATTTCAGGGCTTTCGAAAGGAGCTGCATGAAGAAATCTACCTTTAAGAGCTCCTTTTTTATCTCCCTTTTGTCTGCTCCAGGCTGATTTTGTGAGCAATGTGTGGAGGGGCACCAGATGGGCTGGTGTTTGATTTGCTTTTTTGCTTCCTTTTCTACAGGAGAAAAAAAAAAAACCAACCAAATAAAAAAAAAAAGTTAAACTAAACCAAAGGAGACCAAAAGCAAATGAGAGGAGAAAACCTCTTCACCATAATCACCCCCTCGAATTTCCCTCACACCAACTGGGGACTTCAGAGCAAAAGCTTTTAGATTATTCTTTTCTCCTTCCACTGTACATTTCTCCCTGTCTTGGCATGTAGGAACTTAGAGTTTCAGAAACACCTTTTAAGTACCAGATACCTTTTTTGCCCTTTTCTCTGTCTTCTTTCCAGACCATAGTTTTAACCTCATGGAAGCTTGGAGTGGTTTGTGTAGTGTGAGGTTTGGTGGGGTTGGTGTGGTGGCTGCTGGTGTCTGTGTGTTCAACCTGCAGGATCACAGCTTACAGTTCAGAGTCTGAAAGAAGCTAATCCTTCATGTGTGAGAGTGAGCTTGGCCTAGAGCTTGTGCCCACAAACTGGAGCTTTGGCAGCTCTTCAGATTCGCCGTGGAGATGCCTCTCTGGCTGGCTGGAGCACGAGCAGTGGCATGCACAGAGGTTCAAGCCCTGCTGGAGCAGTGCTGCAGGTCCTGTTCCAGAGCAGATGCCTCATGTCCTGCACTCCTGCAGGAGGCTTCATGATGCATTTTAAGAGCCAGCTCTGTGCTTTAACTTTGTATCTCTTGCTGCAGTGGGTGCTGAGGATGAGCTCAGCTTGAGTGGCTGAGAGCCCTGTTTGTAATTCTGCAGTCAGAGATGGAGCTCCTGTGAACAGTGGCAGATATTTGTATCTGAGCATTGAAAGTGCTGCTTTGTTCCCTCTGTAGATGGTACAGGTGTGATGGGAGTGCAGCCCCCAGCTGATCTGGATCCTCCTGTGGGCCAAGCCCCAGCAGAGCAGCCTGTGTGAGTATTGTCAGTGTTGAGTCTCTGCTGTCTGTGCTGCTTGCCTCTGGAGTGTGCTGCTGGCAGTAGCTACATGGCTTTGAAGTAGAGCACGTTGAAGACAGCCCTTCAGACCTCTAGTGAGGAGTCTGTATCAAAACAATAATTGAGTGAGCTCAGATTGAGACTATAAACTGCCAGGCTGTGGCAAAGGACAGCTCTGAAGCATTTCAGGAAAGGATCTTTTAGTGTTTTCTCCTTTTTTTTCAATCCCCCTATGGCCCCTGTGATATTTTCATTTTCTACCTGTGGTTTTCTACTGCAGAAGCAATGTTGGGCTGAGGAGCACAGGAGACAGGCAGAGAAGCAGAGGAGCCTTTCCTGACGGCAAACCGAAGCCTTCCAAAGAGACAACGTTATTTTACCAGCAGGAATTGCAACAGCAGGTAGGCAGAAAGCAAGCTGCTCATGCTTTCCTCTAGGCCTTCTTCATGTGCAGTGGCTGCAGCACCCTTTCAAACAGGTTTGGTTGGCTTGCAAGTAAGAAGTTTTCTCCCTTTCTGTGTTTTGTTCTCTTTGTCCCTTGGCTTGGGTTCAGATACGAGAGAGGGAGGAACGCCGCCGCCAGGAGAGGGAGGAGAAGGAGCGCTTGGAAGCCAAGCTGGAAGCAGAGATGAGGAACTACAACCCCTGGGGAAAAGGAGGTGGTGGTGCTCCTCTCAGAGATGCACAAGGAAACCTGATAAGTACGTCTGCTAAAATCTCTGTGCTTGCAGGGTGGATGTGCTCTTGCTCTGCTGAGGGCTCTGTTCAGGGGCGCAGGGCGGCACTGGCAGCCCTGCCTTGACAGACAGAGACTTGTTGTGAGCAGATGCACTGCAGCACTTTGGAGAGAGGAACTGGTTTGATTTCTGGAGGATCACAATTTGAGCAAAGTGGGAAATGGGGATGTGGGGAGACACAGCATATGTCAGCTCTACGTGAGGGCACAGTGCAGTGCAGAGGTGGGACAGCGGAGAGTCAGCTGCAGCACGAAGGTGCTGGAGTCTGTTTTGTGTAGGAGCAATTGTGACAGGGATGGCTTGAGTAAATGCATGGAGCCAAGTGGAGCATCTGCATTTCCCCAAGTAGCACTGCTGGTAAATAGCTACTTAAAGAGCAGCCAGCAGGGATGTCTGTCAGGGTTTGTTTTCCTTAAGTGCTGTTTTGTGCCAGATGGGAGCAGTGAGCTGGGAGAGAGCCATCATCAGGGCAGGCTGCTCAGCCACCCTCCAGTAAGTCAGAGGTGGATGCAGGGTTAGAGTTCAAGTCCCTGATTCCTGGTGAACCCTACAGGAATGTTTTATCTGAAACACAGAGAGTCCTCAGTAGGCAGAATGAGACTGGTGTGTGCCCAAGTCCTGCCCTGTGCTGGCTCTCTTCGTTCTTGCCTATAGCATCTGAGTGAGACTTTTGCACTTTTATAGCTCCTAATCCCTAATGTGAAACAAATTGATGCTGCTGTCATGGGAATAAGGTGCTGAATTCTGAGAAGGCTTTTCAGCTGTCTCCTGCTAACAAAACAGGAGAGCTTCAAAGCATGGGACACTCCCTGGGGGCCAGGTTCTCTGCAACTAACTGGTGTGAGTTAGATGGCACTCGGGTGGTGCCTGGCTGTGCGCACGGTGCAGGCTGAGTGCTCTTTTGGTTTGAAATGAGCCTTCAAGCTATGGTGAAGACTTCATTAGCAATCCTAGATTAGATGTTTTCATGGTAACTGGGAGGCTCCAGGTATGTTTTGGTCAAAATCATTTTGCTTACTCAAAGAAATCTACATCTGGGTGTAGATACTCCTCAGTGGTTCAGTTGCCACCTTAATAGTGATCGAGTAGAGATTCAGGACTTGAAACACCAGAGCTGAGCTCAAAGGGCTGTGCAGCTGCAAGGAGCTATAGGGCTGCTTTGTAAATGTGTCCTGGTCAGCCATTTTTGTCTTGAACTCTTCATGTTCATTTTTGGGCAGGGGGGAGGGGAGGTTTGCAGTGAAGAATCATTCTTGGTTAAAGAAACCTTTCAATCAGTGAGTTCCTAAGGACTGGCATTGCACCTAGAGAGAGCTTCACTGCTCCTGTCTGCCCTTGCCTTTCCTGTCCCTATAGCTCCTATGCCCAGGAGGGTGGACTCAGTCCCTGTGTGGTCGAGGAGGCCTGGATGTGCCTTGGGTGAGAACTAACCATGCTAAAGTGATTTCCCCTTCCCTTCAGCCGACTTGAACGTGATGCACAAGCGAAACGAAGAGGCCTATCACAACCCAGAGGCAAGGCTCTACCAAGACAAAAGGGCTCTTGTAGCTGACCCAAGTTTGGCCTCCCCAACACCTGAGAACGCAGAGGCACCTACAAATAAGCCAGCAGGTTACTAAGAATACTGTATTAGACTTCATTAGAGCTGTTAGTGGTCAACGCTCTCTAGTTTCCTTACTCCTCTCTAGCAGCCCTCTGCTATTGGTGCTCTTCTCCCTTTGAAGCCAGCTTCTGCCTCCTTCCTAAACCTCTTCTTTGCCCTCACTGTGTGCTTTGAAATTGTCCTCTAATAACTCTTTGAGCACTGAACAGCTGGGACCAGTACAGCAGTTTGCCAGGTTCAGTGTTAGCTAATCAAATCTTCATGCGTCTCAGCTTCACTTCCGAGTGGCACTGAAACACAACTGTGCAGTGGGGAGAAGGTGGAATGGGAGGAGGAGGAGGAGGAGGAGGAGGGCCTGCTCCTGGTGATGGAAGTTAACCTAGAAAGAGGTTAAGGTGAAATTGGTACAGTAACAATGGGAGGAAGCTGTAGAAGGCTGCAGGTAGCTCAGAGCACCTGCAGCCCTGTGCACTGCTTCCAAGGCTTAGAGAGTTTCTTTTGTTGTCCTGCTTTCTAATGCTTCCTTCTGTTGTGAGATGGCTGAATCTCCAGTTCTGAGTGCTCCAGACTTGTCCCTAGTTTGGGATGGGAAAGACCAAGACTGGTGGTGGGCTCAAGCCAACTTAGAGACTTCTTTCTCCTGTCTGAACAGCTTCTCAAGACTGCAGTTCAGTGTCTTCTCCACTGGCTGTGGAAGCAATGATTTGGATCCTCTGCCCCTCTCTTGCTCTCTCTCCCTAACACAGTGTCTGTCTGAACCACTCAGGAAGAAGGAGAATAGGCCAGTGAAGGCAGACCAGCAAGGATGCCCCAGGTTAGGCACTTCCCTTGGGGTCAGGAGGTGCTGCCATCTTCAGAGTCTCAGACCTTCCTGGGCAGGCAGTGCAGTGGCTCTGGGGTGGTCTCAGTGGGTTTGGTTGTTTGGTAAGTGCAGGTGCCAGTTCTGCTGCCATCCCTCCACCTGGGGATGTCAGGGGCAGCTGCAGCTCTGCTGAGGGGAGCTGTGCTCCTTGCCCTGAGGCACTGTCGTTTGGTGCAGACATGATACAAATGAAGGAGATGGTGAAAAACCTCTGAGCTCTTCCTTGCCTGTGGGGCTGTATGGTTGTGGCACGTTTGGGGCTAAGGGAGATCTGACACTCCAAACTTGCTGGTGTGGCTGGCACTGCCACTGGCAATCTGCAGTTAACTGACTGCTTGGAGCTGTGTCTGCCAGCTTAGGGCTTCACATCTGTCCCCATTTTACCTAAATGTTTGCTTTGTTTCAAAGAGTCAAAAACCTGAAGGAGCAGAACTGCCTGTGCTGAGTCAGAGCCACTGCAAGCAGTAAAATCCAAGGTGGAAAATGTTTGCTGTTCCAGTTAAATACAGATGACATTTTTAGATGCTGAGCTGCAGACTGGGGAGTAGAATAAATGACTTTCAGAGGTGTTCTGGTGTCAGAAGAGAGCTCTCCTGGATTTATGAACCAGGCAGTTCAACCTGCAGCTAAACCCTCAGCACACAACAGAAGAGCTTCCAGTCCCAGCTGTTGGTTTCACTGAGTTATGACTGCTGTAAACCACCGTTACAAACAAGTGTCTCAGATTCCTGCTTCTTCCCTCTGCCTTGCTCTCACACTGGCTTTGATGTGGATCTGTAACCTCCCTCTCCCAGGTTTTCCTCTGGCCCAGCCCTCTCCCTTCGCTCGAGGCAGTGTCTTCGGGCAGTCGCCCTCGGCGCAGCAGCTCCAGCGGCAGGAGTCCTACAAGAACTTCCTCCGGCAGCAGGTGAGGGCACACGGCAGGGGCAGCCCTTGCAGCGGCTTGGAAAGAGGGGCTGCAGGCAGAGGAAGTCACCAGAGAAGACTCTGGGGGGACCTTAGAGCTGCCTTCCAATACCTGAAGGGATCCTAGAGGAAAGGACTTTCCCTCAGAGCGTCTGGAGACAGGCCAAGGGCAACGGTTTGAAGCTGAGGAAGAAGTTGTTGAGTGTGAGGGTGGTGAGACTGGCAGAGGCTGCCCAGCTCTCTGCTGGCAGAACTGTGCTCTCCAAAGCCTTGCAGACAGATACGGAAAGAAGTGAAGCTTTCTGCCCTGGCGTCTGCGTGGTGCAGCCTCCCACGTTCAGCGGCAGGGACACAGCGCTCGGCTGCTGCTGGCTGTGCAGAGGGTGGCTGCTCTGGCAGCCTGTCTTCTGTCCACGCTGCAGCACAGCACATGCAGGCTTCTGCCCCAGGGAGTAAATACCAGCTTCATGGAACGCCAGGAGATAGCAATTGTCAGGAAAGGGTGACCAGAAGGAACTGGTGATAACCAGCTCCTAAAGGAGTCCTGAGCGGTGAGACTGGCCCTAGACTTGCAGTCGCTCCCCACAGCCCTCGACAGCACGAGGCCAGAGAAGATCAGGGTGGTGCATGTTGGACACCAGACTGCTGCTGGGAGCTGAACGTTTCTCTGTCCTCCAGATTGAAGAGAAGAGACAGAGGAGGGAGGCGGAGCGAGAAAGGCTGCGTCTGGAAGAAGAGGAGGAGGAGAGACGAGTGGCTGAGGAGAGGCTGAGGATCCAGAAGGCTTACGAAGAGGAACAAGAAGAGAGAAGGAGGAAAGAGGAGGTGGTGCAGCATTCTGACTCCTCAATATTTCCCCCATCCTGATCTCTTTGCCCTCTAGGTCAGAAGGCTGAGCTGAGGGGGCCCCAGAAGGGCCTGCCTGAGCTAAGCGAAGGCTCTAGCACCAGCCAGCCCCTGCCCATTCACAGTCACCAAGGCTGGCAAAGGCCTCCAGGGTCATCCAGTCCAACCTCCTACACAACACCTCCACCACCCCTACACTGTGTCCCAAAGTGCTTTCTTGTAAGCAAAATGGTGTCCTTTTGTAACTGACAGTGGGGCTGTCCTCTGCAGAGGAGGTGTCTGGGAGGCCAGGAGAGAGCTTTGGCACAGGTGAATTCAAACCCAAACCCTCTGTTAGCCTCTGCAGTCTAACACTCAGGGGATTATCTGTGTTCTGGATGTAGCTGTAGAGGAAGAGTTCCAAGCCTGTTTTTGGCTTGTCAGGGTCTCTGAGCACTGCTGACTTTGGAAGGAGGCCAAGCACATTTCATGGAAGTAAACCTGTGATTGAATTCAACCCCCAAAGCTTTATTGAGCAGGCCTGGAAAACCAAATGGATTTGCATAGTTCAGAGACTCATAATTAACTGGAGAAGGCCACAAGGCCACTGGAGACCTTTCAGTACCAGCAGATTATGAGGGCTCAGTTCAAGATGTAGGACTGCAGGATCTCCAAGGCAGAACACTCAGGCTCTGGCTGGCAGAGCTGCTCTGGTCAGAGCTTAAAGCTGCCTGGGACTGGGGCATGTGACAGACGGGGCTAGAGCTGGGACTGGATGATCTTCTCCTCTGTGCTGCCTGCTGCAGCATGTTTGGTTGGAGTCTGAAGTGCTGGGAAGGACCCCACAGATGAGGCTGTGCTGGCAGCAGAGTTGGGGGTTTGTAGAGGTCAGGTTAGCAGAGCTGGGCTGCAGCTGCTCAACGTTTGCATGGCAGAGTCTTTAAATGGGAATGTTTGAACTCAGCCTGATGAAACAGGCTGCTCACTTTGATGTGGGATTTTAACTCCTCAAACAACAACAAGGCAAAGCTTTAACAGTCTGGGGTCTCTTTTTTTATTATGTGCTACAGCAGAGACTGAGAGTCAAAGAAATCATTCAACTGGAGGAAGAGAAGCAAAAAGAAGCAAGAAAAAGAAGACTAGAAAAAGAAAAGCAAGAAAAAGAAAAACAAGAGGAGCAGCTTAGGCAACAGCTGGAGAAAGAGAAGGTGGCTGAGGAGAAGAAGGTATGCCCCAGTGACTCCAGGGTGCCAATTGCCCTCCTCAGCGACAGGGAGTTGGAGAGAGCTGGCAGCATTTTTAGCCCTCTACCTTCAGTGCTTTTCCCCTCCTGCTTTGCCAATTTAGGACACACAAAGAGAGCAGCTGATGGGCAAATCAGCCACTCTGCAGTGGAGGCTTCACTGCTGGTCAGTGTAGCACTGAAGTAGTAAATGCAGGATAAAGAAGAGCAAACTGTCACAGAACAAAGCATTCAGTTACTACAGGTAGAAAATAAAATCTCATGAAGTCCTTTTGGCAGGAATTTGGTGATTGAGTTGAAAGCAAATTAAACACAGAAAATATTGAAGCAAGTTAAACAGAGAAATAATTAAGCAAATGAAGTAAATCATTCACCTAAGTAAATTAAATAGGAAAAGAATTGAGTTAGGCAAAAGCAATTTTCTTTTTCTGTCAAGTGAGAAATTTTAGCCCAGCTCTTCCTGTCCAAACACTTCAGGATCTGTGGGAATGTTGTTTCCATCTTGTAGATGCCAAGGCAGCCCTCTCCTGTCATTCCTGCTCTTCAGAGCAAAGCACTGAGAAGAGAAGAAAGGATTCCCTCTGCTGAGAGCCGTTTGTCCCAGCACACACAGGTAGGAGTTTTGCTGCTGAAGGTGTGAGATCCCAGCAGGCTCCAGTCATGGCTGGAGCACCACAGGCAGTCTCTGCCAGCTCTGGAAGGGAATGTTCAGCTGCATCCAGGGGGCCGATGATTTGTTTTTGGAGTCAGTTTTCTCTCTGCCCCTCACTGTGTGTCCAGGCAGCTCTGCCCAGTCAGCTCAGGCATTGGGGTAAGGAAGTTCACATCTAGGCTGGCACCTTAGAGAACTTGGCTCAGGTGTGAAGCTTCACATCGACTCCTAGCTCCAGACATGGCTGCTTTGTGAAGAGGCAGCAAGGTTCTAACTCTCAGGCGCTTCGCACCGCGATGGGCTCCAGGAGTGGTCCCAAGACCATTCATTTCTTTCACCTGGGACAGCAGTTTTAGGTGACCATTTCTGCAGTGAAGGGCAGACTAAATCATCCCTGCCAGCTTTGAGTCCCAGGCTACACTCCTGACTCTATGCCCTTTTCTAACCAACTGTCTGAAGTGGGCTAAAAACGTTCATGGGTTTGCCATGGAAATAATTTGGCAAAGCACTTCATGGTGCACTCCCAGAAGATGTTTAGGGAAGGCTTTGAGCCTTGTTCCAAACTGTTGCTCTCCCTAGGTGACTGCTCTGGGGGAAGGTCAGTTGGTTTCTGTGTCCTTGCTTTGTCATAAAACCAGGCAAGAAAATGTCCTTCTGTCTGCTGCTGCACCTCCTCCCTGGGGTGACCTAATGCTTGATGTTTGTTTTATGCTCACCAGGATCCTCCTCATCCAAGGGCTCCTTCTCCACCTGTCCCTGCTAGAAGAAACCAGCTGCGTGCCTTTGGTAGGTGTGGAGACCTTCCCTGGCAGCTCTCTTTCTGTTGCAGTCAGACTGTTCTTAGCTGCAGTTCTTCAAATGCAGCAGAGCATTCCCACTGCAGCCTTGGATGCCTTCTGCTCCTCAGGGGTCTGCTCCCTGTGCTGGCCCAAAACAAGCTCTGGGTGTGCCTGGACTGCCAGATGTGGTGTCTGTGCAATTCCTGTTCTGAGGAGCAGCTCTTTACCTCTCTATTTTCACTTTCCATGTAGAAGGTAGCAGAAGCATGTCCCTGCCACTCTGGATTTAATCCACTTGTGTTCAATTGCAGAGGAGAGGCAGAATGTGCTGAGTGAGCTCTCGGAGATGAGGAAGCAGCTGCGCAGCGAGGAGCGGCGGCTGCAGGAGCAGCTGCTGCATGTGGCTGCTGATGAGGAGGTGCCGGGCACACGGTAGGGGGGGCACCTGTGGGCTTCACAGCCGAGCTCTGGCACAGCAGCTGCTGGGTGTTAGGAGCTGCTCTTAGCTGGCTAATACATGAGTGAAAGGAGAGTGCATAGAGCTTGGATCTAAAACTGTCTCCACTTTTACTGCTCTGGGTTGTTTTTCCCCAAGAATCTTAGTCTGGGGCAGCTCTGTGCTGGTGCCACTTGGGCACTCTGTGCTGCAGTGCCCTGTCTCGGAGTGTGCTCCAAAGCAGGCATCTGGGGCAGAGTTTTCTCTCACTGCCTTGTTTCTGGGGCATCCTTTGTATCTGGAAACTGCAGCAACACTACTGCTGACCAGCAGTGCTGTGCTGGCACTTTCCTCTGACAGTCATACCCTTTTCACTTAAAGATTTGCTCCCAAAGTGTCTTAGTTAATGATGCTAATTAGTTAGGCTCATCAGATAATGTCTTAGTTCAAGTCCATAAAGTGAGAGGGGCTTAAGCAGATTACTGCCTTTAGATAACACAGTGCAGAGTGTCATGACCCTGGGGAGCTGTATGGAAGGCTAAAAGATGTGAGCTTTACCAGTTCTGTTTCCACCCAACTCATTAACACTGCTGGTGATTGCTGTGCTTGGCTCAAACTTGTGGAGCAGGAGGAGAGAGAAGAACCCAAAGGACATCTTTGAGAGGGCCAGGCTGCGCCAGCAGGCTCCCGTCAGGAGGCCTTCGTCCAAGGAGGCTCAGGACACAGTCAACGTGCAGAACATTTGGGACTTCAACGAGCTCAAGTACAAAGGCAGGTGGAGCTCCGCTTCCTGGCGAAGGTGTGGGGCAGGCCTTTGTTCTTCCCTGGCTTCAGCACCACCTAGTCCTGAGGGACAGAAATCTCTGCTGAAGGGGCTCGTCCTCTTGCCCATTGTCACCACTGGGGTTAAGGACTTGGGTGACTTTGGAGCTGTAGTTCAGCTCTTCAGAGAGGTTTCTCAGAAGTGCTGGTTTAAGAAAAGCCTTTGACTTCCTCTCTCTGCTCTAGAGTCTGAAACACGCATGGGCTTGAGGCAGATGTATCCTGATCCTCCCAGAGATGACCAGACCCTGGAGATCCAGCAGCAGGCACTGCTGAGGGAGCAGCAGAAGAGACTCACCAGGTTGAGGATGAGGAGAGAAACAGGAGGTGAGCAGTGAGTGGTCTGTGTTCATTTCGGTGATTTGTGGGTTGTGTTTGTGAAGAACTAAACTCCACCAGCTCTGGCTGTAACTTCTTCAAGCTCTGTGAGGACCAGAGAGCAGAGCAGCAGGACGCTGAAACTGTGTCAGTGTGGAGCTGACCCCCTCCCCCTCTGCCAGCTGCCGAGGTGCTGTGCTCAGCATGTGGAGCCTGCAGTCACCCCTGGGGCTTGCTGCACTCCTGACAGAACTGAGTCTGTCGACACTGTGGGACGTGGCCTCCTCCTTGCCAGAGTGGCTGCTGTGGTGTCCCCCCTGGGGGAGATGATCATAGTCTTGAGCTCTGTTGACACCATTCTGACTGTAGCTACACAAAGGAGCCTGTTCCTGGCAAGCAGGGGCCTGGGTTATGGAATAAACACTTTTGGAGGGTCCAGAGTCTTAACTGTAAATGAGACTCCTGATTTCCTTGGGCTAGCTCTGGACAGACCACTGACAGTAATGGCAGAAAGGAAAGTGGGCTCAGGTGAGCCTTGACTCTGGCAGCAGTGTTTCACCTCAGGCTCTGTGTTCTGAGATCCAGCAAATATTGGTTTGGTTTTCCTCTTGGCTCACAGCAAGCTCAAGCAAATTGGTAAAGCAGAGATTCATCTCCATGGGGGAAGCTTTTGGGTTCCAGCTGGAGTGCAGGTGGAGTTCAAGGTGCTGCAGTTCAGCACTAGCAGCCACTGGATGCTGAATGCCATTGACTTGAGGTCTCTTTGATGACAAAAAGTGGTTTGTGTAAGATGTGGTCTGTGGAGGTGAGGGCAGGGTGCTACGGCAGGGCTGGCCCCTGCTGAGTGTCCTCAGCACTGAGTGCCCTCAGCGCTGAGTTCTGGTTGATTGCTGATTCTGTTTAAGCTGGCATAAGGGAAGTGGAGTAAAGGCTGCACTGAGAGCATCTGCTACAGGGTGTGGAGCTCTACAGCAGCACCGCAGAGTGGCCTTTGGGTGAGGTGTTGGTAAGCTCTTCATGTTGGTGTTCATGTTCTGATACCAATGCTGTCATTTTGTTCCTTGGCTCTTGTTGATCCAGAAGATCCTGTGTCTGCTGGGAGCTTGCAACCCATGGGACTGGTAAGGATGAACCAGGAGGTGTCACTGCTTTGCCCTTTTCAAGTGTGGGAAGTGTCTTGCACGCTGGGAGGAAGGAATTGCACTGAAGTAACAAACCTAACCCAGCAGCAGCTGCTCTGGCACGCAGGTTGGGTGTAGACAGCTTAGTTCTTTACCTCCTTTTTAATCTCCACTTGCAATTGTTGCATATTTATATGATGTTAGACAGCTGCCACGGTGGGAAGGAGGAGAAAAAGCCAGGCTGAAGCAGTTGCTGTGAATTCAGAGGCTGAAGTGAGGGGGTGGAGCTGCTGGCTCCCGTGGGACGTTTATTTTCTGACCTAGGTGCACACTTTGCTTGTTTTCTGTTTTCTTTTGTAGCTCAGGAATGAGTCCACCGAGTTCCTGAAGAACTCCTTGCTGGAGTCAGACAGTGCTTTTATCGGTGAGTCGGTACCTCCCCTCTCCCTGGTGTCATCTGAAGGAGTGGCTCCGACATGCTGACTCCCACTGCAACTTTCAAGCGGGAGCTGTGGAGACCCTTTCAAAGTGCCAGCAAATCACAGCTGCAAAGGGACAGGCAAAGCTCCATGGAAGCGGCTGTGTACTGCAGCCACTCCGTGTCTGCCTCTGAAAATGACCTCTCCTTTTTCTCCAGGTGCTAATGGGGAAACGTTTTCTGCCTTGGGAGAAGTGGATCTGTCACCACAGCCTCCACGCTCTGCAAGGGAGAGGAGACAACAGAAGCAGAGAGCTCTGGAGCCTGCTGTGCGTATGGGACCTGAGCTGGGCACAGCTCTGGCCACTGCTGGGGGTGCTGAGGGTGCTGCACATCAGTCAGCCCCTTTCAAGGGACACTGTAACTGATACCCCGGGCTTTGGATTCCCTGCAGGAGGACACCCCAGCGGGCTGGACACCACCCCTGCAGCCTGATGGCTTCTCCTTGCACTCCAACTGCAGCCTCCCCGTGGAGCAGCTGAGGGGCAGGAACGAGGAGCGGCTGCAGAGGCTGGCAGAGCTCCAGCAGCAGCCTGCTGGCCTGGGCAGGGCTGCAGCAGGTGAGGAACAGAGCAGTGAGGGAACAGCAGTGGGGGGCACACAGCTCTGGCTGGGGCAAGGCCTTCCCCTGCAACCTCTGACACAGCCTACCAGAGGCAGTCGAGGAGATGTTCCAATTCCTGTCTGCTCAGCCACTTCTAATCATAGAATCAGAGTGGAAGAGACTTCCAAGATCAGTCCAACTTGTGCCCTTCTGCTGCTGTGGCACTGCCAGCAGCATGATGTGCCAGCTGCATGGGCTGAGAGGTACCAATCAGAGCAGCTGTTAATGGCCTGTGAGCTGTCACATGGATTCCCAGAGTCCTAACGGTTTTCTGCTGTGTCCAGCCAAGGTTGCCTGCACCTCCCCCTTGTTACCTGGCAGGGGAGGACCTGCTGGCATTAGACACCAAAGCCTTTGGCTGGGCCCAGGACATCAGAGCCCTGCCTTGGGTAGGAACAGAAGTGGTCTGAAAGCATTGTTGCTGTGGGCACTGCAGCCCAGGAAGCCTGTTCAGGACAGGAGCCTGCTGTAAGCTGTGTTAAACTTTTGTCACCTGGCTCAGGCTGCTCTCCTCCTCTCTCAGGTGACAACGTTTCCCTGGGGGACGTAGATGACCTCCTAAGGCGTGCCCTGTCCCGCGGTGCCAGGCGGCCCAGCTCTGGGGACACTGTGGCGACAGAGCCCTGGCTGCGCCCAGGCACCTCAGAGACCCTCCAGAGACTGATGGCTGAGGAGCCCAGCCCGGGGACGCTGTCACCAGAGCACACACTGCTGAGCTGGCACGGCCTGTCCACCGCCCACGGCTGACACTGGCCCCAGGTCCCACCTCTGCCCTGTGGTGCCAGGGGAACCTCCAGGTGTTGCAGTGCTGCCAGCGGCTGGGTAGGTAGGGGCTGTGCCCTGCTGTGATAATGGAGCCACAGGAGCTGCAGTGATGGAGAGGAGCACAGGAGGGTTCAGACCACAGGATGTGGTGGGTTTTGCACTTTATTCAAGTGCCAGCCTCAGAGCTGGCATCAGCACAAGGCAGGGAGTGTGAGTTGGGTATTGGTTAGCTTTGGTTGCAGCCAAACGCCGCAGCTGCCTGGGGAGGAGGAGCCCAGCAGCAGAGCTGTCTTTTAAGCTGCTACCAAGAGTCAATACCCTGGGGATGGGCACGTCAGGGATGGGTCCTGCCCTGCATGGGAGCTCAGCAGTGCCACGGTGTGGCTGCCAGCGCTGCACCTCCTGTCCCCTCCCCTTCTGTGTGCTGCAAGTAGAGAGAGTTGCATAGATTTAACTTATGAATAAATTATTTTGTTACTGAACTGTGACAGCAGCCTTCAGTTGCTTGCCCTTTGCTACAGCTTGCTTCTGACCAAGCAGCAGGTAAAGGCAGAGACCTATGAAGAGGCACAAGAAAGTGACAAGGACAGAGGAGCTCAGCACCCAGGACACCCCAGATGGAATTGCTGCTAAGCCTTTTCCACCTAAGCAGACACCAAGGTAAGGAGGGCATGAGAAGGTCATGCTGCAGAACTGCTTCACCACACCCAACACCATGACAAAGTGCCAGTCCCAGCTCCTACCAGCTTTGCAGTCCACTGACCTGCTGCTTACCCTTGTCCCTGGAGCCTGCAGGGAGCAGCAGCAGGCAGCCTCACTCCTCTGGGATCAGGCTTCTCTCCTTAGCTGTTTTGGGAGAACAGCCCAGGTCCAGGTCCCGTGGCTGGGACCAGCCCAGCTGCCAGCCCTTTATCCTCCTCTTTCACGCCGCGTTTGCGTTTGCCCAGCAGGGGCAGGTGTTGGTGAGGCACAAGACACCACCTTCCCCTTCCTCTGGAAGCGCAGCAGGAGGGCAGGACGCCGCCAAAGAAGCCTCTGGGGGTTAGGCTGTGGTTTGATTGCACTGGTGAAAGAGTTCAAAAACTTTATTGACCTATAACCTGATTAGAATATGCCAGATGAGAACCAAATATTGTACAGAAAGTTGTACAGAATTTTTTTACATAGAAAACTTTACAGATCTGTACCATATACAGTTTGTCCATCTGAAAAAATTTCTACACCCATTGGAGTACAGAATGCTTGAGAAGCTTTGCCTGGAAACCATCAGAGCACAATTCACAGTATGAAGACATTGCCATGAACTCGACCAGCCCCAACCATGCTGCGTTTTGTTACTGCAATATATCCCACATGAAATTCTGTACAGGAGAGGAAATCTACATCAAACAGAAAGAAACATCTGACAGCAGACAACAGCTGAGACTCGTTTGCAGTGATTCAAGTTCCAGTCCTTGAAGGATCGTTTTGATGGCTCTGGTAAGAGTTAAAAGCCCTAAGCCAAGTATAGTACAGGTAGTGGTGTCAGTCGTGATGGTTCTAGCTCTGCTCCCGCCGGGCGGCAGCAGCACTAACTGCTGGGCTAACAGAGAAACCCCAAACCAAGAGAGGAGAGAAAGAAAATCACAACCCCAAACAAAAATAACCCCAAACTTCTTCTAGTGCATTTGGTAAAGGATGAAGTGTGCTGGGTTCTCAGCAACTCCGCAAGAGAAATTGACCCCCTTGGGAAGAACTGTCTGGTGTCAGGCTGTGTGGCAGCCGTGCCACAGGAGCATTGCCCACACCTCGGGTAGCCCGAGCCTGCGACGCTCCCGCGGCAGCAGCCGGAGCTGCTCCATCTCTTACCACCAACAGAAGTCCGTTGGGTTTCTGCTCTGAGCAGGAATCCCTCACAGCACAGCTCTCCTGAGGTGTACTTCTCTCCGAAGCTCAGACCTTCACAGCCGGAGTTCTTTGGGTACGCTTCACTCCCACGGCACAGGGTGGGAATCCATCGGGAAGGGGAAGCGGAGCCTCACGCCGCAGGGACAGTGGTGAGCAGCTTGTACCATGGACCCTCGGCCCTGGTGGGGGCTCTGCACCCACTCCTCACCTCCAGCTGAGCAAGGGAAGCCCCCAGCAGTGGTCAGTCCCTGCCCGCGGCAGGCTCCTGCTGGGGCTGGGGGCAGATCTGGAACACCAGCCCGATGCGCAGGAAGAAGCGGCGCAGCACCGCCCGCAGCTCCGGGATGAGGTCGAACTGCATGATCTCGCACAGCAGCGGGTAGTAGGAGCAGGCGTGGGCCTTGAACTGGGGAGACAAACAGAAACCGGCAGTCAGGCTCCCGGGCAGCAGCCAGGGCCTGGAGGTGTCCATGAAGTGTGCAGGTGTGGTGCCTCAGGATATGGTAGCTGGGTTATGGTGGGACTCGGTGACCTTGAAGGTCTTCTCCAGCCCTAACGATTCTGTGATAAGAAAGGTAAATACCTGAGCCAAAGTGAGAAAACAGCACCTGGCCAGAGAAAGAAACTTCAGAGCTGCAGCAGCAGAGCTGGGACAGGAGAGCTGCAACCCACCCTGCTGCAGGCACACAGCTCCCAGTACTGCTCACTGTCCATGGAAGCACTGAGGCTGGAGAAGACCTTTAAGATTATCAAGTTTTAGAGGTCTTCCAAAGATTCTTCAAGAGGAACAACCTTCCTGGTACCAGGATTTTGCTTGCAGTTGGCCCCTTTCACTGAGCACTTCAGGCAAGTTTGGTTAGAAAGAGAGGGTGACCCAATTATGGATTAATTACTGCAGAACTGCCCTGGAGGAGGTACCTGCAGCAGTGGCTGTGCACAGGAGTCCTTTCTCTGAACAAACCCTTAGCTGCTCCTCCCCTTCCTCGGCTGTGAAAGCTGCTGAGCACAGCAGCTGGAGGCATTTTGTATCTTTCAGCTCTTCCCAGGCACATTTTCTCCCTCACTGCATTAGAGTCTGCTTAGAGGCTTAAACAGTCTGCACAGCAGCAGAGGCTTCTGCTGCCAGGGGTGTGAGGGGGCCTGAGGAACTGCCTACCAGCGCCTGGAGCAGCAGCCCAGCAGTACTCACTCTGTCATCGCTGATCTTCAGCACTTTAGTCAAAAACAGCAGCAGCAGATTGGTCCAGGCCTCCCGATGACTTTCTGATGTCAGTGTGAGGAAGTAGCTCAGAGCCTCACTGCAGACGCTGCAGAGAAGGGGCACAAATAATCAGTCACTGATGTCTGAGTTTGAGCTCTGTGGCAGGCAGGGAGCTTTGGCTTTGCCACTACACCAGCACAGAGCCCTGGTGTAGGACAGCAGCAGTCTACAAAGGCCACTCTGAGCCGTGACAGCAGGGATTGTCTTCAGCTCACACCCAAAGCCCTGAGCTCTCTGTCAGACATGCTGACAGAACACAAGCAGGCTGGCTGCAGGCACTCAACAAGCGCTCTGCAGAGCTGTTAAAATGCAGGGGACAAAAGGACTTCAAGAATTAATCCCTTGCTGCTGTAACCAGGTAGGGCTCAGCTCTGCTCCCTGCTCTGTAAGCCTCAGCACTCTTCCTCTGTTACTGCTGTGGCTTTAAGCCCTGTGTTAATCCAACACCTGCCTCAACAGCTCTGCACACACCGAGGGCAGCCTTTATTCCAAGTGCCTACCAACCAGACAGCTTCTGCATGTCCACAGGCTCCTCAAGACCAGTGCCCACTTCTGCAGGGGAGCACCAGAACCCTAAGATGGCTGTTATGAAAAGCAGGGTTCAGGTGATGGCTGCTTTAAGAGGAGCTGCAGCAATCCTCCACCTCCCCACTTGCTACCAAGAAAGTCAACAAAATCTTTGTTCTGTCCTGCGAAAGGCCCAGAGCAGAGGCAGCAGCAGCAGGCGGTGGCACAGCACTCCCCCCCCAGCAGAAGGCCCTCCAGGCTGACTGCCAGCACAGCCGCCTGCTGGCTCCGGCAGCTCTACTGCACACAGGAGCTGCTTCCTTGCAAACCAACCCAACCCCGCTCTGACCTCGGTGGCAGCCTCTGCAGGGCACTTACTTGAGCAGCCTCTGCTGGACCTCCTCCCAGGCACTGGTGCGGCTCTCGTCGGTGTACATGCGGAAGAGGATGCGCAGGCCGCAGGCCAGGCTGCTGGTCTCCTGCTTCAGCAAGTTGGGCTTGGACTTGCCTTTGAAACCTGCACAAACACCAAGCAGCCAGTCAGAGCATGGCTCATCTGCCTGCCTGGCAGTGCCCGGCCCCAGCCACCTCCTGGTACTAACTGCATTGGGCTGTTAGCAGCTCTCCTTTGTACTGCTGGGTGCACAGCCCAGAACTGTGCTTGGCACCCACGGTTCTAGCCACAAACACTAAGAGCAGCTCAGTCCAGCTGAGGGGGGTCTGTGTGTGCACACAGCAGCTCCTGGCACGATCCCAGTGAGCACTAAAAGCACAGCTAAACACAGCTACATGTGCTGCAAGGGCCAGGCTGAACACAGCAGCACAGAGCCCTTTTCCCAACTCTTTCACAACCTGACTGCACTCTGAGGTTCCCCAAGCCTGATGCCCACTTTTACACCCAGAGTCCTTGGGAGCTGCTTCTGGGCAGCACAGTTACAGCTTGTCCCAGAGCCTGGCTGCAGGCTGCCAGCCTCACCTGCTTTCCAGAGAGCAGTTCTCTGCTCGTTGTTGGAGTTGAATGCTTTAGCGAATCTGTGAGACTCCAGCAGGCAGTCCAGGAGCTTGAAGAGCTGCTGCGAGGTCAGGAAGCGATACATGCCTTGGTCCTGGGTATCCACATGGACATTGAAGTCCACTGCATCCCTCTGGTGAAAAACAAGAGAGAGTAAAACTTCCCAACTGCCCTCAGCAGGCTCCTGTGGTAGCTCAGCCCTGGCTTCCTTTGCAGCTGCGTTTAAAGTGGGCACTGTGGTCAGCGGCAGCCACAGCCCCCAACACAAACCATTTCCAACACCACCTTTGAATCCCCAGATATAAAATGCAATTTAATCCAAGGTGTGAAGGAGCTCCACACCCTGCTGGACATACTGAAGAACTACCAGACACTGTCATCAAGGAGCTCCTAAGATCTGAGCCAGTGGAGAAGCAGCTGTCAGGGGCACCCCTCTCACGCCTGCCCACCTGTGCTGCTGCCAGATTCTCTGCATCCTCTTTCTTGCTGGTTGCTGGGAAGAAGACAATGTTGTCGATGGTCTGAATGAGCTCCAGCTGCACCACACACTTGATCAGAAGAGCAGCAAATAGCTTCTGTTCAGGGAATTCTGGAGAGGAAAGAAAGAAAAGGGCCTGCTGAGGAGCAGCTGAACTTGGAGCACATTCATAAACCAAGCCTGGCCCCCACCCCTGGGAATTGCTCTTCTAAACCCAGGGCTGCTCCCCCTGTCCACAGCTGGCAGGTTTCTGTGGCCTCAGCTCAAAGCCACCTGCCATTTCCTGAAGAAATGATCACTTCATCTAAAAGCCAAAGCAGTGACCTTGGCAGCACTGCCATGGCAAGAGCAGAGGCTGAGGCTGCCCCCAGGCAGAGAAAGCTCAGGACAGCAGCAGCAGCACTGATGCTCCTTTGTCCTTGTGGCAAGTGCTGATCCCAACAGGCAGGCGCACTTCAAGCACTGACACAAGGCTGGGCAGACTCAAACCAGTTTCCAGACACCTGCCTGTCAGGTGCTGCTCCTGCTGCACGAGTAACTCCTGCTTTGCAGAGCACTGTGAGCAGAGAGCTCCTGTTTGAGCTCTTTCCTTGAGTAACTCCTAAAAGGCAGCAGAGCCTCAAGTCTGGACCCACAAGAATCCCATCCAATTTTCTTCCCATCACACTTGTACAGTTACAGCTGGGGCCGTATCTAAAGGTGTCAGACATCTGCTGGCCACCCCTTGAGTGCCAAACCACCCGAGAGCACTCACTGGCTGTGGGCCTGGCTTTACTGAGCTCCTCGGCTGCTGCAGGCCCTGTGCTGGGTTGATAGGAACGTCCATCTGCAGGCCTAGGCTGAACAGAGTCATGGATGTCCACTGACTTCTGCGAGAGAGTATCCTGCAAAGACAGGAGACTGAGGGCTGCTGTCAGCAGAGCTGAGCTCTTCACGCCCCAAGACATCTGCTGCTTCAACACTGCATTAGGTAGGCATTAAACAGCACTTTGTCTGCAAAACTCTTTCCAAGTAACCCCAGCTGGGTTTACACCAACTTCACTTCTCCCCTGCCCCACACCTTTGCCCCAGACTTCCAGCAGCTTACCAGCTTCTCTTTTGCATCAGCAGGGGATCCAGAGCCAAACTCTCCACTGGCTGGTTGCCAAGTCAGCAGCCTTGAAAACAAAACCAGCACCAAATTTACTGCTTGAAACACAAATCAGCCTAAGAAGGCTCCCTCTGTGTGTGGTTAACTGAAAGGAAGCAAACATTACAAGAGGTGGATCTGGGTATCTCTAGACACTGACGAAGGGTTGGCAGGTTGAAGGGTTTGGTTCTCTCTCACACACTGAGAAACAGCAGTGCTGTGTTCACTGAACTTCACCACTGCCACCAGCTCCCCTGGAGGGACACCTGGGCCAGGTGGAGGATGTTTGGCTCTAGTGCCACGGGTGGCCCTGAGCAGAGGCAGGAGGGGCTGGCTTACGCGTGGGGGATGGTGGTTTTGAAGATATCCAGCATGCAGGTGCAGGTCTTGTCCCAGATCTCCAGGGTGAACTTTTCTCCGTTCAGGATGACCACATTCTCCAGGCAGTTTGTGCCAGACCGTGCCAGCTGCTCGTTGTCTGCAAGAGACAAGCAGGGCACCTGTCTGTTGCTGTTGCACACTGAGCTGCTGGCAGTGTGTAAGGGGTGGAGCAGCCCTACCTTGCTGCACACACCAGTACAGCTGGGCAAAGATATCATCCAGCAGCACATCACTGAGGACCTCCAGATACTGAGTGAACACGTCACAGATTGCATAAAGTGCATGGTTGCAGGTAGTTGTCATCCACTCAGCTTTCTGGGAGGGGAAAGAAAGCAGTTACAACTTGGCTTAAGGTGGCACTCTGGGGTACAAATCCCTGCAGGCTATGGGATACATGGATTGACTCAGCTGGAACTGCTGTCCAGTGACACACTTCCTTTCTGTATCTCCAAACCCCAACACCTGGAGCCCCAACTCCTGCTTTGCTAAGCAGCAGGTTTAAAGAGAAATAAATCTGCAGGAATGGAGCCAACAGCTGCCCCTAGAGGCAGCTCCCAGGCTCTGGGCAGCACCAGACACCGAGCTCCATACGAAACTTGTGTCTAGTCCCAGCTGAAGAGCTGAACACCAGGCTAGGTTCTCTCTGCCGCTTCTCCTCCAGGGAATCACAATGCCCTCAGGTGTGCAAGTGCTCAGGCATCCTCTCACCCAGCTGACAGTGGATCACAACCTAACGCTCTTAACTCACACAGCATTGACATTAGTGAGTCACTTCTGTGCCACCTCCTCGGCCAGGACAGTAGCTGCTGCAGGTCTGGCAGTCAAAAGGGTGCAGTGAAAGCACAGTGCTGAGTTTTGGGTGGCTTGGTTTAGGCTTTTGAGTTTGTTGGGCACTTCCCCCCAGTAACACAAACGTTTTGAATCTCGATTTATTTCTCCTCGCCGTGCCCCCAGCGCTGATTACAAACCTCCCTGCGCTGAGCATGCTGCCACCAGCTGGTGTCTGAGCCTGCAGACACCATGTGTGAGAGCTGCAGCTCTCAGACCCCAGGGGTGATTAATTTCATGCTGTTCTTCTCCTGTTTGTGGCCTTCTACACATGGCTTAAAACACAAGAAGTGACAAAATCTCCACCAGAACACCAATAAACCAAATCAAGGCACAGGTCAGCCACAGCAGCTGGGAGATTTGCCTCACTATTCGATGAGCTGCATTTAGACTGGAGATGAAGAAATCCTTGGCAATGAGGGTGGGAAGATGCTGGCACAGATTGCCCAAGGAGGTTGTGGATTCCCCCTTCCTGGAGGTGTCCAAGGCCAGGTTAGATGAGGCCTTGATCAACCTGGGCCAGTGGGAGGTGTCCCTGCCCACGGCAGGGTTGGAACTGGATGACCTTGGAGGTCCCTCCCCAAGCAAACCACTCTGCTGCCAGCCCAGGTGTGCTGCCAGCTCTCACCTCAGTCTGCTGCTCTGGCAGCTTCATGTTGTCAAATATCCTGAAGACGATGCGGAACAGATCCTGCCACCAGTGCTTCTCGTAGGTGTGGCCATAGGTCTTCATGATCTCAAACATCACAGTCAGGCCCCTGGAGCGAAGGGGAGCAGCACGTGAGGAGGGCAGGAGACCACCACTGAGCCAGCTGTGTCCAACTGCAGCAGCACTGGCTCCAGCACTGCTAAGCTCACGCCCTCGTGACATGGACTGGTCACAGCAGTGCACTGAACTCAAGCAGAAAAGCAGCTGGGTTCAGAAGCACTTCCCAGGCACAGGCAAGAGCCAGACAACGCTGCTGAGGGCTGGGGGACTTCAGTGAGAACAGGGAAATTGCTCTCCAGAGGACCACAAAAATGTAGGAATGGGTTTTGCATGTCTGGAGGAAGGGCAGCTGCAGGGCTCACAGGCAGCTGCACACCGACCAGGAACTGCACCAGGCTGCCCAGGGCAGTGCTGCAGTCCCAATCCCTGGAGAGGTTTCAAAGCCATGGAGATGTGGTGCTGAGGGACAGTTTGGTGGTGCCCTGGCAGTGCTGGGTTCAGAGATGGACTCTGTGACCTCAAAGGTCTCCTCCAACCGTGACAATTCTCTGACTGCACTGGGAGCTGTAGGAGCACCCAATACTCACCCACTCCATCAGTTACCGTAACACAACCCCCAGCCCCTCAGCAGCTTTCTGGTCTCATGTTACCGAGAGGCTTGTTGCTGTTTGAAAAGTCTAAACAACCCTTTTAGAATGTGAAGGACAAGCACTGATTGTTACCTGGTTCTTACATCTAATTTGCATCTATTGATGATGCAGGACAACTCAAAGAGGATTGGGAACCACCCTCGCACCCACACTCTGTCCTCAGGAGCCACGTTCATGTCGTCGCTGGTGTACTCCTTGAATGCCTGCAGGAGGAAGCACAGCTGACAGGGGCTGGCAGGGGATCCAGCACAGGACACGGCCTGGGCTGCACATCCACCGCTGCAGCCTGGAACCTCAGCTGAGCTGGCAGCCAAAATCACAGCACCGAGGAGCCCAAAATACAGGAGATGAGAGATGCAAGCACCAGCGCTCGCCTGAGGCTCAGGCCGAGTCTCTCTTCATCAAGGCAGTACACCACTCGAGGCTCTCGGTGGGGCTGGGAAGCGTTTTCACTTGCCGTGCCCTGCTCCTCCCCCTGCCCCAGCAGAGAGCAGATCCGGAGCTGTGCTGCTCGCAGCAGCTCTCCGGGCAGCTCCCTCCTCTTTGACAGTAACTGCTGACCCTGTCAAAGCCTGGGGGGACTCTATACTCCTCTTGCTCCTGAATAAGTCCAGTCCCCAGGAATCTCTGAAGCCTGCAGGAGTGGCTCCTCCTTCCCAGAAGCAGCTGAGCTGCTGAGCCCAGCCCCTACCTGAGGCCGGTCCGAGACGTATTTGGCGCAGTGCCGGATGAGGCGGATGGCTTCCATGCTGGTGTCTGGGAAGGCTGCATTGCAGGCAAACTCAGACAAGCACTTCACTGCATCCTGGAAGGAATCGATGGTTGCTGGGAAGTGTTTTTCAAACACAAGTGCTGGGGGAAAAGTGGGAAGAGGAGAGAAGAAAGTGTCACTCAGATCTGATCTGACTGGGAAAGGACTGAGGCCTTGCCTGGTGCTGCCTGAGGCTTGAGGAGCAGCAAAAGCTGAAGTGGTGAATGCTGCACCAAAACAGCCACATCACCTAGAGGGCATCCGCGGGGACACAAGTGTCTGAAACACATCCAGGGAGCACCCACGGAGGGCAGCTGAACAGCTAAGAAGAACAGAGCCTTGGGCTACAGCTGAACACTGCTCTGTGTGCTCAGAGCTGGGCAGGGCTACAAAGAGCACAGGCAGGTGGACCCAGGGGGTGGTTTGCCCAGAGAGGTGGCAGAGCAGAGCAGAATGGTTTGGTCTGGAAGAGGCCTTGAAGATCATCTAAGACCCTACAGACACCTTCTACCAGACCAGGTTGTTCAGGGCCACATTCAGTCTGGCTTTCAACACTTCCAGGCTCCACAACTTCTCTGGGGAACCTGTTCCAGTGCCTCACCACCCTTGAGGAGGAAGAATTTCCTCCTCATGGCTCATCTCACTCCAGCTTCTTCCAGTCTGAAGCCATCGCCCCTCCTGCTGTCACCCCACGCCTTGCACGGAGCCTGCAGGAGCCAGCAGATGCACAAAGCTCCCACACTGTGCTGGAGATCACTACTCACTGACAATGTGTCCCGTGGTCTGGAAGGCCAGCTCCACGATGCTCTCGTCCTGGTCAGAGGCTGCCAGGTGAAAGACCGAGAAGATGTTTTTCCAGCCGGAGCGGATGTTGGCAGCCTGGGAGTTGACCATCTGCGCGATGCAGCGCACCACCATGTCCCGGATGGTAGGAGACCTGCAGAGGGGCCAGAGCCAGCCACTCAGCACCAGCCCAGCAGCTGGGGACACCCAGCACCTCAGCTGCTGCCTGCTCTTACCTGTTTCTCTTCATGATGTGCTCGAAGGGCCTGAGGAAGTCCTTCTGGAAGCGGAAGTTAGCGAGCTCCCCCTTCTCCAAGAACTTCATTGACAATTGTCTTAGTGAGTCCACTGCAAAAATAGCAACATCTTCATTGGGGTTGCAGCCAACCTGGGGAGGGAGTGGAAACACAGAGTTCTTAGGGATCCAGCCCAAGAGCCTTTGCCTTTGGTACAGAGCTGAGCACAACTGGGACCTTCACAGCACGGAGCAGCAGCCAAGGCCGGCGACCAGGCTGGAGGAGCCATTCAGCAACCTCTACCCAGCTCCAGCTGCTTTCTACACTTCTGTGTTCCAGCACTTGCAAACCTGCTAAAAATCTGCAAGGGGGCCAGAAAGCCTCCCACGAGCTGCACTACAAATGCTTGTCAAACACCCTCTGGTAAACAGCTGGCTTGGAAAGCAACAGAAGACAACTCCTGCTCCTAGGCTGCACAGAACACCTCCCACAATTAGAAGACAACTAAAGGCAGCCAGCTCTAGACCCAGGGTGTGACAAATAACTTCATGTCCTGCTCTAACATTTGTCATGTGCACCTCTGCCCTGCAGCAGCCATTTCTGCCTTACAGGTTTTATCTTGTTTCTGTCAAGTTTTATCTGGATCTGGGACACAGTCATGGGCCGAGTGACCTTGAGGCACCTCCAGGGCTTCACATTGCACACAAAGATGCCATCAAACCCCAACTTCAACCTACCTGGGACATAACTATGGGCAGGGAAATGATACCAGAAGTGGAGCTGACCTATGGGGTGGTCTTAGCAGTGGAGAAAGGACCTTCTACAGAGCAAGGAGCTTACAGAGGAGGAGAGCAAACTCAGTGCAGTTCAAGCACCTACTCTGGGAGCAGACCCCTAAGTCACAGCTATCTGTGCTGACAGTTAAGGAGCACTGAGCCCAATCGAGAGGGGTACCTTATTGAAATGATCCCCAATGACTTCCCAGATCCTAGACCACTGCAGCCTTATCCTGCCCATGTTGTAGTAGGAGATCTCCACGATCTTCTGCAGGCTGAACATGCGCGGGTGGGTGGCGGAGAGCAGCTCGTCCATGGACACCGCACAGAGCCAGCGCACAAAGTCCACTGTGGAGCAAGCAGAGGTTTTAATGCAGCCTTCTCCTCAGCCTGGGGGCAGAGCTGCTCACGGGGCAGGAGAAAGCACTCACCAATGGCATTGCCATCCAGCCTTGTCGAGCCCGTGAATATCCTGTGGAGGGCAGGAGAAGACACTGCTACATCTAGGAAACGTCTTCAAGGTTGAAGACCCATAAAAACCACAGAGTGCTTGGGCTGGAGGGGACCTTCAGCACCACCCAGCTCCACCACCCCTGCCACGGGCAAGGACACTGCCCACTAGCCTGCTCAAGGCCTCATCCAGTCTGGCTTTCAACACTTCCAAGCTCAGAGCCTCCACAACTTCTCTGGACAACCTGTTGCAGTGCCTCACAGAGAAGAGTTTCCTCCTCGCGTTTCATCTCAATCCAGCCTCTTCCAGTTTGAAACCATCACCTCTCATCCTATCACTACAAGCCCGTGTAAAAAGTCCCTCCCCAGATCTCCTGTACCCCTCTTTGAATACTGGAAGGGCACCAGCAGGGTTCCCTGGAGCCTCCTCTTCTCAGGCTGAACAGCTGCAGTGGGTGCCCTGCTTTGGATCTCCAAAGGTCCCTTCCACTCCCCACCATGGGATTCTGAGATGTGTTACCATTAAGGACAAACAAGTTCCAATCAGTAAAAGGCTTCTTGCTTAAGCTTTGCTCTGTTCCTGCCTGCCAAATACTCCTGCCCTATAAAACCCCAGACCCCAGGGCCCTTTAGAACAGTAACACTCAGTTTTTTTGCAGCCAGGGGCAGAGCAGCACTGTGCCCTGAGCACAGGACACTGCAGTACCACAGCACACTGCAGCACTGCTCACACTGTACCTGTCCACAGCAACCACCACGCTCTGGGAGCTGGTCTCTCCGATGGACTCCTGGATGCTGGCTATCTGCTTCCAGTCCACATTGCCACCAACTGCAGGGGACAAAGTGAGCAGCGGCTCAGAGATAACACAGCAAGGGCTGGGGAGGAGGAGGGAGAGAAACTGTGCCACTCTAACACAGGATTTGGAGAAGGGGGAGAAAAACCAAAACAGCTGAGCAAATGGCTAAGTCCCAACAGCCTCTGAGTGCCTTTGAGTTGGGCATCTCTCTGCAAGACTGAAGAGACAGTACCAAGCAAAACAAGGATTCAGTTTCCATCTGTGCATTTCAACAAGAAGCCCAGGAATTCAGTGCAGAGAGAAACGTCTTCTGCACTGGCCACAGGTCACTTTCCTGACAGAGGGGAAAAAGCCTCAGCCAGATCCACACCAACAAGCAGTAAGTCTGATTTACAGGCACCTGACTGCAGTTTACATTCCTGAGCCATTAGGGCTTCATATTTTTCAAGGCAGTCACTTGGTGCAGAGAAACTGCCAGCATCTGGCAACAGCCAGGCTAGATAGGCCACGGGGGAGCACTGAACATGTGGAGAATGCACTTGGGAAGGGCAGGGAGAAGCTGCCTGGGAGAGCTCAGCAGACTCATCCATTTCCAGGCAGAAGGCCTCCCTTCAGCAGCTCCTGGCAAGGGGAGAAGAGGCCACAGGAACAGTCCACAGGAGAGCACAATGAAAGGGACTGAGTGCAGAGGAGAACAAAGGCAGAAGATTAGGACTGCCTGCGGTTAAGGGCAGTAAAATCATCACTGCAACTCAAACCCCCAGGTACATGGAAAACACAGGGATCAGTGTCTGCTGGGCTGGGGGAAGCTGCTCAGGAGGCACTGAGCATCAGACTGAAACCATCCATTTCTGACAGAGATACAGATACCTCCCCAGCATCAGAGCATTGTTTGGGGTGGAAAAGACCTCTGAGTCCAACCACCAACCTGAGACCACCATGGCCATTAAACCACATCCCCAAGAGCCACCCTCCTTGGGTATTTCCTAATGCTCCACAAGTGTGTCTCATCTGAAAAATACATTGAAAAGTCAACATTTTAAAGGGAAACCAAAGTGAGACCAGCACAGGGAAAGTGACCTCATCTGCAGAGCAAATGTGGGCTCAGACCAGCCCAGGAGAGGCACTTTACTCGGGATCAGCAGCAACCAAAAGAGGAGGAGCATTCACCTCCCGCTCAGTTTAGCTTGGCATTCCTTGCCAAGGCCCACACCAGGGTGCTCAGCCTGTACACAGCATCCTGCCTGCCTGCTCCAGTCCTTGTGCTCAGCCTGCACACAGCATCCTGCCTGCCTGCTCCAGTCCCTGTGCTCAGCCTGTACACAGCATCCTGCCTGCCTGCTCCAGTCCCTGTGCTCAGCCTGCACACAGCATCCTGCCTGCCTGCTCCAGTCCCTGTGCTCAGCCTGCACACACATCCTGCCTGCCTGCTCCAGTCCTTGCTGTACTGGCACTGCAGCGACCCAGCACTGCCCAGGTCACCAGCAGAAATGCACAATGGGCTGGGTTGGAAGGGACCTCCCAAGGTCAGCCAGTCCAACCCCCTGCAGTCAGCAGGGACGTCCTGCACCAGAGCAGCTCTCTCAGAGCACTGCCCAGCAGTGCCTCATCTCCGAAGCTCAGAAGTGCAGGGCCAGTCTGAGCAGAACCAGTTCAACCAAGCACTTCATTTCTGCAGTACTCACCCAGGCCCAGCCCCACAAACTCATCAGGAGCCTGATCCTTTGTCCCAGTGAAAGAGCCTTCCCTGCCACGCACTGTCCCCGAGATGTAGCGAGGCTTCACCCCGGTTCCTATGAGCTGTGCCAGTTCCAGCTGGCTGATGCACTTCAGGATCTGTTCCAGAGAACGAAGCAGTTAGCAACAAAAAGCAGTCTGAAACAGTAAATAAAAATCACCTTCAGGCAGAGCTTTAGAGGATGAGGATTTGGAAGGCTCAAGGTCAGCCAAGCACTCCTGTCCTTCTCTCTCAGATGAGTAATTTGAGCACTATTGGATTTGTCTTCCCCAGTTTCATGTCTCACCTGGACATGTTTTGCTACTTTAATTGGCTGCATAATGAGCAAGCCCACACAATGCAGGTACAAAAGGATACACCTGGCACCTCCCTGGGCCCCTGGACTTCTGCACACACAACGAGGTGCTGTGCTCAAACCCAGCACATGTGCACAGCTCCAGCACAAGCGACTCTACCTCGTGCCAGGAGTTGCCTAAGTAGTTTCCATCCGTGTGAGCCACCGTGATGAGAGTTTTAATTGTGTCAATGTTCTTCTGCTTCATCTCAGTAATCCCAGAGCTCACTGTGAGCAAGGTAAACCTTGCTAATGCTTGGACATAAGCATCTCTCTCCAGCTGCAAAGGGGAGGGAAAAAAAGAGAATTAAAAAGTGTTGGCTCAGTTTCTGGAGAAGGCTCTGAGGGGGCTCAGAGCTGCCTGCCAGTACCTGAAGGGATCCTACAGGAAGGCTGCAGAGGGACTTTGCCTGAGGGTGTCAGGAGACAGGCCAAGGAGGAATGGTGTGAAGCTGAGGCAGAGCTGGGTTAGACTGGAGCTGAGGAAGAAGTTCCTCAGTACAAGGGTGGTGAAAGTCTGGAACAGGCTGTGGCTGCCTCCTGCCTGGGGGTGTTCAAGGCCAGGTCAAATGAGGCCTTGAGCAGCTGAATCTAGCTGAGAGGTGTCCCTGGGCACGGCAGGGGGTTGCAACTGGATGACCTTTAAGGTCCCTTCCGAGCCATTCTGTGACCCGCAATGGGACACGAACTCTGCTTGCCCCTCGCCAGCTGTGCCTGCAATGCCCAGCACTGCCCTCAGCAGGAACCGACAGCCTGCAGGGAGGGAGCTGTACATTCACTGTTGATGATTCTAAAATAGACAAAACTAAAAGGCAAACAAAGCCCCCAGGTTTGATCAGAATTACCCTCTGGAGCCAGAGAGTCTGGAATTCTGGCATTGTGCTAAATGCAAGAGACATTCCTGCATTACATCAGGAATGACATTTCCAGTGCCATAACTGCTGAAATGGGAGCCAATTATAGAAGTCTCACATAAGTCTAATCTCTCTGAAGCTGAGAGCAGCATTTCAAACAGATCACAGCCACATTATTTAGCTTATGAAACAGGACAGAAAGGCTGATTTCATGGAGCACCACCACAAAGCTAAACAGCTTTGTAACAAAGCCAGAAGGAAAGGACTTGGACACAAAAGCAGTCAGCTCGAGGGGAACCAGAAATCCAGTAGCTGGGCATGTCTCTCACCACACCACAGAGCAGGAAACAGAAAGGTCACTTCATTCAAAACACTTCCAGCCAAGTACCAGTGAAGCAGTGACTGCAGAAGCAGGTGGCCTCCAGGTACTGCAGAGCTTAGCCCCAGCAGCTCTTAGAAGCCCTCTCAGGTTTTGCTGGTGCCCAAAGCAAGGCTCTGTTACCTGGATGCTGAAGATGCAGGCGATCCTGATGGCACATCGTATGCCCTCCAGACAGAGAGAGGCCACTTCTGTGTCGTCACAGTCCTGCAGACCCACACTGAAGGCAGCCAGAAAAGGTGTCCATGCCAGCTGGAACGTGCACAGAACGAAAGTCACATCAGCAGCTGCTGCTGCTTGAAGGGAATGTTCCCCTTGCTCAAGGGGAAAGGGCACCCTCAGCTCACATCATCAACCCTGGGGTTACCTTGCCAAAAGGAAATGGAACAGGATGGACATGAGACAGAACAGGACAGAAGTATGGTTAGAGAAGACATGAGACAGAGTGACGCAGATTAATGCTCCCATCGGAAGCAGCTTCCCTCAGCAACCAACACACACAACCACCTTCAGCCAGCTGGAAATCACCAAACCCCAAAGCTCTGCAGTCAGATGTCCATGGAGTTTGAGTATTCCCAGGATAACCTTTTTTTGTCACTGTGCAAAAGATAGTCCACAGTTACTGCAAGAGCCACAGTGTGCACAGTTTCCTTCATCACGAGAACCACCAACCTTGTTCTGATCACTGCTCCTGGTATCACTTTGTTCTGATCACTGCCCCTGCAAAATGCCATGGAGCAGAAGGAAGAGGAACTCAAAACAAGCTGAGTTCTGCCATTGCTCACTTTTCTAACTCCTCACTAACACAAATCCTACCACTTCAAGTGTGCCCAGGTGGGCCCAATGGCATCCTGGCCTGGCTCAGGAGCAGTGTGGGCAGCAGAACAAGGGAGGTTATTCTGCCCCTGTGCTCAGCACTGCTCAGGCCACACCTTGAGTGCTGTGTCCAGTTCTGGCCGCCTCAGTTCAAGAGAGATGTTGAGGTGCTGGAAGGTGTCCAGAGAAAGGCAGCAAGGCTGGGGAGGGGCCTGGAGCACAGCCCTGTGAGGAGAGGCTGAGGGAGCTGGGGGTGTGCAGCCTGCAGAAGAGGAGGCTCAGGGCAGAGCTCATTGTTGTCTACAACTACTTGAAGGGAGGCTGTAGCCAGGTGGGGTTGGGCTCTGCTGCCAGGCAGCCAGCAACAGAACAAGGGGACACAGCCTCAAGCTGTGCCAGGGCAGGTCTAGGCTGGATGTTAGGAGGAAGTTGTTGGCAGAGAGAGTGATTGGCATTGGAATGGGCTGCCCAGGGAGGTGGTGGAGTGGCTGTGCCTGGAGGGGTTGAAGCCAAGCCTGGCTGGGGCACTTAGTGCCATGGTCTGGTTGCTTGGCCAGGGCTGGGTGCTAGGTTGGGCTGGCTGAGCTTGGAGCTCTCTTCCAACCTGGATGATTCTCTGACACTCTCTGTACTTTCTCCCCTCAAGAGGCTCCTCCCAACTCCTCCACTACATCAAGATGCTGCTTGTATGAGCACAGACATTTCTGAAATCCCAGGGTCAGTGAAACTGGAGCAGATGACTCAAAATCCCTTCTTTCCTGTGGCAAGTTCAGTAGCTCCCAACACAACCAAACCAGCAGACACAGATCTTTACCACTGCCACCCAGCCCTGTCAGTCAGTATTTAGCATGTTGGGCCTATGTGCTATTTCCAAACACAGCTCTCACCTTGAACATGGGTCTGACGTGCTCCAGGTGCGTTGCACTGGTGAAGGGAGCCTGCACATGGCTCACTGCCTCCATCAGAGCTTTGGCTGTCTTGGCCATCTGTTCCATTTCCAAGTTGTACAGCAGCCTCCTCTGCTTCTCACTAGCAACACCTGTAAACACAATTTTCCTCTCATCTCTGCCTCCTTTGGCCGTGCTGTCCTCAGGAACCCTGATAATCATTTTTCATTGAGCATCACACTCCTCTTACCACACAGCAGGAGATGTTGATGATGACTCTTTTGCCATATAGAGAAATTCCAACTGACAGCAAACTTCTCTATGCAATAACCTCCCTTTAAACCCTTAGAGGATTTTTAGATTTGCACAACAAACAATTTCACATCACCTCAACTGAGAGCACAAATATCACATCCACTGAGCTAAATGCAAAGTGAACTGAAGGTTCTCAGTGATCCATCAGCACAGAAAACAAGAGCAAGTGGCAGCCTTCTGAGGCAGAGCTACCTTAATCACCTTTTCATTTCACTAATGGAACCCCAATCTCATCAAGGAGGAGAAACTCGAGCAGAAAGTAATCATCAGCTTCTTTAAAATGACCATGGGCCCATCATGTTAATTAAATGAATGCTGACAATTAGAGGACTTCTTTTATCCTGGTGCAAATTTCCTGTAACCAATCTGTTCCCAGGGCTTAGAGGCACACAAATGTGAGCAGAAGGCAAGACTCACAATGTTCTCTGTAGAGAGGCTGGAATGAGGAACAGCTGAATCTGTATACAGAGCAAACAAACCAGTTCTGGTGTGCCAGAGAGGACAAGGTAATGAGCTTTACAAGTGCACAAGTCAGGAGCCTACAAATCAAATCATGCAAACTTTGGGAAGGGGAGGCTGTAACTGCAGGAAAGCACAAGGGTGACCTTGGAAATGGAAGGCACTGCCAGTGGGTATGCTCTGCACCATGTCAGCAACACCTTCACCTCATAAAGCCCTCACATGCATTTCCCTGTGCTGCTGTTCACCAAAACTTGTCCTGTCCACAGTCAGTGCAGTCAGGAGCTCAGATGCAGAGATGAGAAAAGCAGCAGCTGCACTGGCACAGGTCTGGAGGCAGAACCATGCTGTTATGTTAAGAGCAGAAGGATCCATGACTGGAGGTTAAGACCCATTTTAGTGAAGTGGTGCTCACTGCACTCATCTCTCACTCTGAGAAGGGACAGCTTGGTGAGAGTGAAGAGCTAATGGCTGGAAGCAGCCTGACACTGCAGCTACTCACTCTGCTTGGTGGATTTGGTGGGTATGGTTAATTCCTTTGTTTCTTTCATTGAGATCTTCTTGCCAGCTATTTCATTATAGATTGCAGACAAATACTCCTCAGGGAGATCTTTGCTGTCATTGATGCCTCTGTTCATTTTGATATACTGCTCTTTTGTCATTTTGTTCTTAACCTGAAAGCCAGAAAGCAGCTGTCAGCATCAGCAGAGGAGGCATGTTGATAGCAGTCAGCAAAACACCCCAGACAGATGCAAAGCTACCAGGAAGGCCAAACCTGCTGCTGCAGAAGACACAACTATCCAACACATCAACACTACTCTGTCAGATCTACCAACCAAGGCAAGGCCACCTGCACAACGGGCTGTAGAACCTCTCCTGTGGGGACAAGCTGAGAGAGCTGAGGCTGTTCAGCCTGCAGAAGAGAAGGCTCCAGGGAGAGCAGCCTTCCAGCACCTGAAGGGGGCCTAGAAGGTGGCTGGAGAGGGACTGTTTAGAGGGGTTGGGAGTGACAGGATGAGAAACAATAGCTTTGAGCTGGGCGAGAGGAGGCTGATACTGGAGATTAGGCAGAAATTCTTTCCAGTGAGAATGGGCAGGCACTGGCACAGGTTGCCCAGGGAGGCTGTGGAGCACAGAATGTGATCGAAGAATCCCATTCTGTGCTTCTGTGCTCCACAACCTCCCTGGAGGTGTTCAAGGCCAGGCTGGATGAGGCCTTGAGCAATCTGGGCTAGTGGGAGGTGTCCCTGCCCATGGCAGGCGGCTGGAAATGGATGAGCTTTAAGGGCCCTCCCAACCCAACCCACACTATAATCCATGAAGTGAGCAGCCTGTGGACTCCAGCAAGGTTTTCCCAGCAGCTCACCTGTGGGCTGTGCAGGTCTGTTGTCAGCATGATGATTGAGTAGGCCAGAACATAGGCGGTGTCTGCGCTGGCAAAGAGAGTCTGCCTGCAAGGGAGAAGGGCAGCAAAGGTAAGGGGTTAGGAGCTGTCAGGCGTTCCTGAGCACCCCGGAGCTGCGAAGACAGGGCAGGGCTCACCCTTGGTTGCACTCTAAGTATCTAGCAGCAAACTTCTCCATCAGGCGGTCGATCTTCTGCGCCTCGCCTGGCAGGCGGAAGCCCTCCAGGAACATGCGCAGGGCCGAGACGAAGTCCTTGGCGGAGAAGTCGTGCTGGTCCACGTAGGCATACATCACCTCCTTGTTGAACTTGTCATTGTCTCCCAGGAACTCCCCAACCTGAGTCTACAGCGAGGACAGAGGAGCCGAATCAGCGCATTTACACTGGCACGGAACCGGTGCAGACTGAGCCACACTGCCCACAGGCTCAGCAGGCTGCTTGCAGTCAACCAAGGCTGCTCCTCCTCCCCTCTAAAGCAAAGGTTCTCCACCATAATGCTCCTACACGTCTCCTTTCCACTGCTTAACGTGGCCAATGACTGACTTGTCTCTGCTGGAATGATTTTTTGCAGTTGGGCAACTTACAGCAGGAATCAAAGCTTGCTAAGCTCAACTGCATCCCCACTGCAGTGCAAAGCTCAAGCAGCCACAGGTGATGCTCAACTACAGCCTGCTGCTACATCTGAGCTGAGCACTGGCAATGCAGCACAGCACAGCAAACCCACTGTGCATTCTGCCTGTGCAAACTGAGGTGAAAACGTGTTTTGGTAGCTGATTTGAAGTCTCAACACTGAAATTCAGGACTTCAGTCAAGCTGGGAGCATGGCCATAGGCCAGCCTTTCCCTGGAAAGCAGTGGGGCTGGCTGCTAAGCATGGTGGTGCAGACTGCTGGGTCAGGAAGCCAAGGGCTTCGTGGCAACACCAACATGACATACTCCCACCCTCCTCAGCCAGACACTGCAGGACCCTTTCAAGTCCAGCAACAGCTGCTAAGTGTACATAAACCCAAAGAACTAACCTAGATTAAGTAACTCCTTTGGAGGCAGTGAAAAATGCTCCTCCTGTGGCTGTACCAGGTCACTGTCACTGGAGGACAGCTACTCCTGGCAGTCCCTTACTGAAGGGCACTTTAGTGAGTTGCTCCTAGCTGCATGGGTAACCAAGCACAGGCTGTGAGCCAGCTCAAGTAGGTCAGGCTTTTCCTTCACACTTCACTGCATACTCCACAGCCCTCTAAGAGGTTTCCTTTTCCTCACTACACACTAATGCTAAACACTTTAAGCCACCAGCAGGTGACCTGCAACGTCATGGGGAGAGGAACAACCAGCAGGAAAGCAGTTTTCTTACTGAATCTAATCTCTCCTCTTGGTGCAAGAACTGAGCAATGTCTTCAGGAGTAGTGCCAAGCATTCCTTGCTCTTGCAGGTACTGAATCCCCCTCTTTGGTTTCTTGTTGAATCTGTAGAGGTGAGATCAGGAGAGTTAACTCTTTCTGACCCGTGCACAAAGCCTGAATTCAGTAAAAAGATTCCATGATTTAGGGTCAGGTATTGAAAATCTACCTATTAAATAGCTTTCCTTCATCAAACTGTGCCTGAGACAGGAGGGAGCTATATTCCCTTCTGTCACCATTCCCTTTAACACTGCACGGTTTTACATTGGGATTTCCCCCCTGTAAACAGCCTCCTGTTTGCTCCATAACCACCAGCATGGCCTGCAAGCAGCTCCCAGTGAAGAGAGCTCAACACTATCAATGTACTCTAGCACTTGTGAAGAAAAAAGTATTCCACAGGACCAGCAAAGTCTTGACTTGGAAAGCATCAGCTACACTCTGTTGCCTTCTGGTTTAGTCTGTGTGATAGTCAACAAGTCCAAGAGCTGCCTGTAAGGATGGAAATGGACGGGACAAAGAAGCAGGTAACAGAGGACTAAGTCATGTTTGCTCAGGGGCTGAGAGCCATATAACAAACTCATGCCTGCACGAAGTGACCTCAGCTAGGTGGTGAGGTGACAAGGCTGAAGTCAGGCAGGAGGTGTGTGTCAGCCTGCACTGAGAACGTTTACTATCCTCCTAACCGACAAGTCAGTGAGAAGGAAGCGGCAGCTTAAGCACACAGGCACCTCCATCAGCAAGGGGTGCACTGCACCAGATCACATCCAGCTGATCACATCAGTCTGATGCTGCTCTTACCCCCCACAAAAATCTTATTCCTAGTCAAGCAGGTCTGGAGAAAGAAGAGCAAACATCTGGAGTACTCTTCTAGCTGTGAGGAATTAGGTTAACACAGAACACTGCCAACAAGCTCCAAAGAGGACACCACTCAGCACCGTTCGCCAGGGCAAGTGCTGCCACATCCAGAGTTCTCTTCCTAACACAAGATGAGTATCTACGAGGAGAAGGAAGAAAAACCCAGGAGTCCTCACAGCTCTGAAAGAATCCACCCTCCCACGGGTGGGAAAAGGGCACTCACAAGTCAATTCCTTGTTCTATGATTTCCTTTTGCTGCTTTAGGACTTCAAACTGCTCTGGGTTGTCAGTGCCAGACATCTGCGTGCTGTAGCTGCCAATTCCCGATGAAGCTGTCGAATCCAAGGAGTTCAGGCTGCCGTATCTGTTAATTGTCTCGGGGGGCTTGGTCTCATTGCTCTCCTGCTCTGTGGGCTTTTCTTGGCCTATGCATTGGAAAGGGTTACATAAAAAACACACTGAGAAGACGTTCAAGACGCAGCTCTTCTTCAGCTCCTCTCTGAAGGCTTCCAGAAGTCACTGGGATTATCTTCAGTGACCTATTTGTTCTTGTCTGCTTTTGGTTTGGTTGGGAAAACAGCAACAGACCCCCCCCGCAACTTACCAAGGAGGATCCTTTCTAGGAATCCATGCAATTAAGTAAAGACAACTTAGACAACTTCCTGCTACAGAACAAAGCTTCTTCTCTCCCTCTTTTAGCACTAAGAGTACAGAAGTACCGAACTGCTGCAGCACCTCTTGAGCAAAGCCAGAAGAACCCCGTGTCTTACCTAGCGTTGTCTGAGAGTTGGGGTTCACATACTGATCCTTACTCCACTCCACCATGCACTTCAGGATCGAGACCAAGCATTCCAACCCCTTTTTTCTCAAATTTAATTCCTAGGAAAGGTTTCAAAAGCAGTAATCAGTGGCATGGAGAGCTCAGGCTCAGCCGATCACGCCGAGAAAGGTGAAGGCTTGGGGGCAGCTTTACCTGAACACTGGACATGCCAAGCTCTTGGCTACCCCTTCCTTGGGCAATCTTGGAGAGGTCATTAACCAGCCTTTCAAATATATTGGCTGCATTTAAATCACAGTCATAGTTCACATAGATGTCCACTACGCTCTGGGCATCTGTAAACAAAGGGACATGGTCAAAGTCGGTCAGAGCAGATCACAGAACAGCAGGGGTCAGAAGGGACCTCTGGAGATCACCCAGTCCAACCAGCCCCCTGCTGAAGCAGGGTCACCCAGGATCACGGTGTCCAGATGGGTCTGGAATCTCTCCAAAGGAGGTTCCACCATGAAATGATCCTCCGGTGAAAGGCAAGTGCAGGTCTGCTCTTTGGCAGGGAAGCCTAAGAAGCAGAGCCAGAGGCCCTCAGTACCTGCACATATCCTGGTCAGCGTCTGGATAACCATCCACTTGTGGTCGAAGGAGCTCGTCGAAGTTTCCAGGATATAGAGGAAAATTTCTTTGAAGAAGACCTAGCAAATATTCCAGGAAGAGGGAGAAAAGAGCCCCATAAATATCCACACAACCAGAGACACTAACCTGGGTGCCCAAGACTCTGAAAGCAGCATGTCAGAGGCAGAGGAGATAAGGAAAGAGAAGGAAGGTAAGAGGCAGCACAACTTCTGCTTGACTCCTTTGGATCAGGCATTGGAGTCACTACTTCAGCACCTGTGCTTCTGCCCAGCTGAAACACTCAGTTTATATCCTGCTCACTCAAAACCAGAAGACCCAGGAGCGCTGGGGAGTCCCCAGGGATGGCTGAGCCTAACGAGAAGCCTAAGCTGCTGTGAAGAGCTCCTGTGGGATTCTGACAGGAGAGGTACTGCCTCACCACAGATCTGCTCCAGAAGATGGTGATCTGATGGCACAAAGACAGCAAACAGCCACTCAGGCCAGGCCGAGGCATTGGAGCTTCACCAGAGGGAGATGCCTTGGCACAAGAGAATGACTCTGTGGCATGGCTGGCAGAAGGTTCAGACACAGCACAAAAACTGCAGCAGGTCCACCCCAGGGAAACTTGTCTGCCCTGGAAGGTGTCAGTTTTCCCCAAAGCTGCTTTTGTTTGGAGCAGAGACCATTCAATTCTTCTCAAGAGCTCCTCACCAGCCCCATTAGTGCTGCAGGTGACCATGGCACCTGGGCACACTCGGCAGCTTCTCACTTCTGCTCTAAGCAGCATAACTGCTCTACCAGCACCTGAACTTCAGGTGTGAACTGCAGCATGGCTTTGCACCACCATCCTCCACAGCATTCCAACTCAGCCCTTCACTGCCAGCTCTGGCTCCCAAATCCACCAACCTGTGCCTCTTCCAGAGCGCTGCCAACAGTCCAAGCCACGAGGCTCTCCTCTGAGAGCAGCCTGCAAAGCACTGCTCTTGTTTTTAACCTCAGATATTCTCTATCACAGGATTCAGAGAGATCTGTGTGCTACAGGCAGGCAGAGGCAAGCATCAGGCTTTGAGTCCCATCTGGGGAAAAGCAGCAACGCTACTTTTGAAGCAGCTTCCACAGGAAGGCTCAGGCAAAATGCATCAAGAGTGTTTCCATTTCATTGGCCTTTTCAGGACAGAGAGCACAAGCCCAGTGCCTGTTCTAACCAAGGAACACAATCCCCATGAAGCACAAGGAGTTCACACAACCAGAGAAAGACCTCCCAACACCTCAACATACCCAGAGTGGAATGGAGAGCAGCCAGAGGAAGAGGTAAAATGTTACTACGGAGTCATGCTCCAAGCAATCCTGAGCTACCTCTTTGCTGGTTTCTGATCTTTCACTGCAAGACAATCACATTACAGAATCTCTGGAGGCAGGGAAATGATATTTTTTGGGTAGAGAATTAAAAAGTCACTGATGGAGCAGAGAAAAAAAAGTTTCCAGTGTAAAAATTCAACCAAAACCTAGGGTAGAAGAGAAAGGGGCTGGAGAGCCTGCATGCTATGGAGCTGTTTCCGAGGCAGAGCTGGCTGCTTGCTGCTGCTGCCGGCTCTGGACGAGCAGCTGTGGAACAAGCAGCTTCTCCCAGCTCCTCCCAGCTGCACTGTTCACATCCGAGAAATCTAAAACTGCTAGCACTGTGTTACTTACTGCAGCTCATGCCACAGAGCTCAGGCTTTTCTCCTGCTTCATTGGGAAAGTAAAGCAGAAAAAAAGCTAATTATCCAGTTTGGTTCACTGAAAATCAGGGTGCCAGGCTCCTTTATTCACAGCTGTGACAGAGTGGCCGTGGTGAGCACAGCTAAATTACACCCCAAGTCCCCTGAGAGCCAGGATTTCATTGCCTGCAAATATATTCATTGACCCACTTAGAAATCCAGCGAAATGCAATCAAAGTATGACTCAATTGGAGCTGTCAGAGGGTAGTGTTAGCTGAATATTCAAGCCAAAGGACAAAGGGAGGGTCCCTTCCAGCAGGATCTCAGACTATGATTTACAAAAGCTGCCAAACATTTCTTTCCCTGATGAAGAATGCAGCCCCAAGCCCAAAATACAGAGATGCTGCATATCAGGAAGGAGAGCATATGGCTCTCCTTGCAGCTCCAAGCACAGGCTGCAGCTGAAGTTAGCTACTTGCCTACCCACACCTTCTGAATAACCTTCAGGATCAGCAACTGAAGGAGAGGAATACTTAGCTCACGAGCAGGCAAAAGAGAAGTCTCTGCGAGCTGCTGTCCCTGGTGGTTTGTCATTGATGGATGCTTTTGGCTTTCATGTTTGCGAGGAGGAGCTGCAGCCCTGCTCTGTGGTTGTGCTCCTAATATAGCACATTCTAGAAGCTCCTACAGTAGTGTAGGGTAGCCTATGTGCAGTGTTCCTCAGGTGTGCCTTCATCTCCTGTTTGGACTTGGGGAGAGGGTGACAGTGCTGTTAGCTGACCAAACCCCTGCCAGGGCAGCCAGGCTGCGGCACAGGCACAACTTGTGCAGTGGCCTGGGAGCTCTCTCAGCATTTGGTGAGTCCAGCACATGGCAGCTGTGACTCTGGAGCAGCCCAGCCCTGCAGGCTGTGCCCAAGGCTGCACAGGTGCTGGCATCTCATGGAGCACACACAGCCTGTCCTCAGAGCCTCCCAAACATTCTGTTTTCAAGGCTCATTCAATCCATCACCGAAGCTGCGTTTCTGTACAAGCAAGTACTGGAAACCCTACTGCTTCCTCCCCAGAATGCATCAACTCAACCTGAGAAGTGATCAGAACACAAACCCCTTCTGACAGGCACTAGGAAAGCGAGGTTCTTCCCCCAGAGCTGCCATCACACATCAGCTCAGCCACGACATCCACAGGCAGAGAAAGCCCTCGGTTCAAGTCCTCACAGCTGCAGCATCAGCAGCACTTCTGCCTTCTCACACACAGCCTCCAGACTTAAGGGGCAGTCCGCAGGCTTCAGCACTCACAGTGACTCCCCAAAGGGCAAGGCACCAGGGTGAAGGTGAACTGATGGCACCTACCTCGATCTGCATCTTTAGGTGAGTCTTGAAGTTTGAGAGGAGGGTGAGAAATATGGAAAGTGAGAGTTCAAAAACTTCTGGAACCGAGGAGACTCCATTTTTTGAAAGTGCAACACAAAGGTACTGCTTGATAGCATTAATGAACATCTCGTTTGTCCTGAAGACAGGGCCTGCGTTTTGCAGGATGGACAGAAGCAGCTGCAGTGACAGGATCTTGGACCGCAGCTCGTGAGATCTGGAACAGAAGGAGGCAGCAGATCAGCTCGGGGGGAGCCCAAGGAACAAAGCACTCCCAGAGAGCCAGTGCACACCACAGGGACTCTGTCATGTGCTCCTGGATGAACTCAAATCTGACACAACCTGCTGTGGAAAGGCATTCAGAGGTGGTGCTGCTGCTGGCCAAAGTGGTCAATCTCCAGCCCAGGTGAGCAAGAATAAGCTCTGCCAGTTCTCCTCTAGGGCACAGCAGCAGCAGCTTGGCCAGAGGCTGGAGGGAGCATTTCAAGGGATTTTAGGAAGACCACCTCTGAAATATCCAGCCAGCCTCCAAATCCTGACCATGCAAAGCTGGGAATTCCTTTCTCCTCTAGTCCCACCACCATGGAAAAAGCAGAAGGGCCACAAAGTCCTGCACTGCCTGACCTCCTTCCTCCCCACAGGCCATCCCTCTTCTCAGTGCAGTGTCCTGTATCCTTTCCCCACCCCACTCCAGGAGCAGTAAGATGCAGAATGTGTCTGTTTCAAACATGGCAGTGGCAAAGTCAGGCAACTGCAGTGCTGCCAAGTGCTCCACAGCAGCAGCACCCTTCTGTCAGACTGAAGTCAGAAGGCAGTTCAGGACAGTGCTGCTATTTATGCTTCAACACACCAAAACCAAGCAGCCAACAATCCAACCACACACAGAAGGAAACTTGCATGTATGAGAATCCACTGCACTTGGGGCAGCACTGGCAGGAAGCATTTCCTCCTCAGACTCCTGAGCTGTCCCTCAACCTCTGAGCACCTCCAGGACTGCAGCTCCTCTGAAGAGCAGGTGCAGACACAAAGAGCCTGGAGCAAGGCAGCCCAGAGGTTCCACTGAGCAACCACCACTGATAGAGGACAGTTACAAAACAGAAGGAACAAGGACAGGAATTTTCTGACACAGCCCAGCCCAGACTCTGTGAGGAGCACTTCAAGTTGATGAAATGCCTCAGAACAGTTCTCTGTGGAAGCTCAACAAAAAAAACCAAGCCAGGCTGTGGACACTACAAGCATTCCAATCTTCTTTGATGCCAAAGACAGCTCACGACCAGAGATGTGGAATCTGCTGAAGATTTCAACCACTGCCTGCTTCCCCCAGCTGCCAGCTCACAGCTGAGGCCCTACCAACACTGTATGATGTGCAAAGCCCACTTAAAACAATCTTAAGACTAAACTCTACTAAGTGAGCCTTCAAGACATGACCCCTGCATTTTATTTTCCTGCAGGGAGAAAGGAGATAAAGACACTGCATAGGGTCCTGGGAAGCACAATCATGGTGTCAACTCCCTGCCTTGTCACTGGAAGAGAAAGCTGCACTCCAGTTGCCTACACCTCAGCCTGAAGCCTCCCCAGCTCCTGTGTTCAAAGAGGCAGCCAAGTATTTCTAAGATGCCACTGCTGTCCTCCTCATCTTCCCCTCGCAGCATCTTTGCAGTAGTTCAAGCAGCCACCAACGCCTCAGCACCACCAGTAACTTCCAGGCACTTCTCCAACCACAGGACATCTCCAAACACCTCTGCAGCTAACTCTCCTTACCCTAAATGCTGTTTCCTCCAATTTGCTCTGTGTGGAGACCTTCCTCAGCCCCATACACACACCAGGGGCTCCACGGATGCAGGGGAGATGCTCCAAGTGCCCCCTTCTGGAGGGAGTGAAGCCATTAAAGCCTTTAATAAAAGGACAGGCTTAGTCCCAGAGACCTGACTAAACCCCCAGGATTTCCATGGCATTTCCTGGAAGATGAATTCTCACAAACAGTGAGGAAAAGCCTTTCATGTCCCAGTCCTCATTTCTGAATGTCCTGACTTTGCACACCGGGAAACGATTGCAGAACGCTGCTGGGCTAACCCTTCAGAGCCCTTTCTACCACATCACATTTTTCCCAGCTTATTAAATCCACAACACAGATCAGTGATCAAAGTGTCTTTAATTCAGGCCTTGAACAGTAGAGCTGATTTGATTGTGAATAACAATTTCACTTTGAGCACTGAGCCTTGGACTCGCCGTAAGTCACACTACAGCTCTGGCACCTTCGGAAGAGAAAAGGGCCCCTCTGGAACATGAGCTCCACTCAGCTGCTCCCGGGGGGTTAAAGGAGGTGCACAGAAACGCTGTGCAAGAGCAGGAAAGCAAAGCTCTCTGCCACCACTCCCAGCTACCACTGGTAGTCATCCAGAGGAGGAGATTTTGGTTTGAATACAACAAAACTCTAAGCCAGACTGAAAGCTTGGGGGCTTTGGTCAGAGCAGAAGACTTTCAAACCAGCCAGACAAAGACTTTGTCTTCAGAGCACTCTTGTGCAAGAGAATGAAACACCATCAGGAACTGATCATAACCAGAGTGAGCTCCAGGTGAGGAGCTTGTACATGGGCTGGATGCCCAAGGAGCAAGAGATGTGAGAAATGGTGAGGATAAAGCAGTTAAGAACTGAGGTTATTAGCAGCAGAGCTGCATTAGCCAGCCCCAAAACACCTGAAGATCTCTACAAGCCCTTCTGAAAAGCATGGTCAAGAGCAGCTGAGAAGAGGTTGAGGCTACACTCAGAGGCAGCAGAAGGGTTAGGAAGCTCTGAACAAATAGCAGCAGTGACTCACAGAACACAAACATGCACTGAAAGGCAAAGTGCTCTGCATTCCCCAGGCCCTTCCCACCCTGCTATGACTGGCTTAGCAACAGTTCTCTCCCAAACACTGCAGCAATGCCTTTTCTTTGCACTTCCAAAGGCTGCAGCATGGTAACTCAACGGCACTCACTTGGGGTCCGGGGGTCCATCCGACAGGGGCTTCATGGAGAGTTTACACAGTGACCTGAATACAAGGAAGGCATCCTTTTGTAAAATGTGGGAAAACTTAGCACCAGGAGTAGGTCCTGAAGAATTTCCAGATTCCTAAAGAAGTTAACACATTTCAGTATTGCATTTGGCATGAGCAGGCTGTGCAGGGAGATCCCCACCTCCTAGCCACAAGCAGTTCACAGCGACACAAACACAACCGAGTCACTGCAGCTCTGTGCTGCAGGACTGCACCACCCCCCAGTCTGCAGCCTGGGCACACAGAACAGCCAAGCTGCCAGCCCAGGAGGAGCAGCTATGACTGCAGCCAGAGCAGGGGTAGGGAAGGTAACTGGCACTGGATTGCCTTCAGCCACTGCAGTCAGTAACTACCTTAACAAACCTTAAAAAACCACCTTACGTCTTCTCAGATGGCAACAGTGACCTTGCTGGGGCAGGGCACCTTTGGTACAAGTTCTGTGGGACAGCCAACCTGGCTCTGAACACCTCCAGGGAGAGGGCATCCACATCCTGGGCAACCTGCCCCAGGGTCTCCCCACCCTCACTGCCAAGAATTTCTTCCTGATCTCCAGTCTAAATCTGCCCTCCTCAAGCTTCAATCCATTCCCCCTCATCCTGTCACCATGAGCCCTTATCAGAAGTCCCTCCCCAGCTTTCCTGCAGGCCTCTCTAAGGTATTCCTGGAGCCAGGAGCACTGCCATCCCTTCCTTCAGCGTCTGTGAGTGTTCAGCTGTACCTGAGTATCGTTGGAAGAGACAGAGAGCCTGTCATCAGGTAGGGACGGTGTGTAAGCAACAGAGATGGGAGTCCCTGGAATTCCATTGGCCTGAATGTTCTCACTGTCACTGCCGTCCTCTAACGTGGTGCCATCACCACCTGCACTGTCAGCAGTGCCCTCCACATCTGCCAGACAAAGATCCAAAATTAAGACAAAGGCTACAGTGGAAGAAGAACTCAGAACAGTTTCCACATCCAACCTTGAGGCGCTAAAGCTATCACAGCCCAAGTTTAAGAGGCATTTAAGGCAGCAGTTACTTGGCATTATGGCACTTCTTTAGTGCTAAGCACCCTGAATTCCCACTCATGAAAACCACCATGGAAAAAGTGACATCATTTTACATTTCCAGCTTCTTTATTCTACCAAGTTTGCAAGAAGTACTGAGAGGGCAAAGAAGTCACTGCTTTGATGTGCACCTTCCAGCAGAGACAGGCTAAAGGGGAGAGGTCATTTGGAAGCTAACCAGAACAAAAGCACCAAACAAGAATTGATATTTTGAACAGAACATTCATCTCCAACACAGTGTGAAGTCATTTACGAGCCCTGGCCACTCTGCTGTTAAATAATGCACACAGCTCAGGTCAGACAAGTGAGGCTGTTTCCTTCAGCATGGCAACAATGACACTTTTTGTCAGACATTCAGAGAATCCCAGACCAGGTTGGGTTGGAAGGGACCTTAAAGATCATCCAGTGCCAACCCCCTGCCATGAGCAAGGACACCTCCCACCAGCCCACGTTGCTCAAGGCCTCATCCAGCATACATCCAGTCTCTCCCCACTCTCATCATCAAGAATTTGTTCCTAATCTCCAATCTCAATCTCCCCTGCTCAAGCTCCAACCCATTCCCCCACATCTGATCACTGAGGAGTCCCTCCCCAGCCTGCCTTTAGCTCCCTTCAGGCACTGGAAAGGCTGCTCTAAGACCTCCCTGCAGCCTTCCCTCCTCCAGACTGACCAACCCCAGCTCTCCCAGCTTGTCTCCACAGGGGAGGTTTTCCAGCCCTCTCTGGACCTGCCCCAGCAGCTCCATGTCCCTGCTGCGCTGGGGTGAATTGCTAAAAGGTGCAGAATGCAGTCAGTGTTGACCAGACAGACACTGCCAGAGTACCTCCAACGACTATGTTCACCATCTCCTGCACAATGCTCTCCACGATTTCCTGTGCCTTCTCCTCACACTCGTTGCTGTCTCCATCATATGCTCCTCCCTCAGCTTTAGAAAGAGCTTTAAACAGAAACAAACCCAAAGGAGAATGAATGAGAAACTCAGAAATAAGGGAGATGTTTTAATTGCATTTAAAAACTCCATTCCAAATCTATTAATAGGAGAGGCTGTGTTAAAAAAGGCCATGTGTGAATGCCCTGGAAACAGTAGCTGCAGAATAAAAGCACTCCAGTGTTTAGCCTGGAAAGGGTAATTGCTGCACAGCCCTGTGCCAACCAGACACAGCAAGTCTGGATCTCTACAGGCACTGAACAGTGACAATTCCCTGGGTTTGAGAGGCTGCTCTCAAAAACTTTCATAGCATCACACGGGCACAGGGAGGAATCTGCTACAGTGGCCAGAGAGCGCAGGGCCAGAGGCTGCGGGTGCCGAAGCCTCCCGGGACAGCAAGGACAAGAGGCACCTTGCATTAGTCAGCCCTCTGAAAATATCTGCCTGGCTCCACACAGGGGAGAGGGCAACAAGAGATAATCCTCCAGCTCCTCTTTATACAGACCCTGTCCCTCCCTCCAACAGAAATAGACACTGATTACTGTCTGCTGCTGTGGCTTGGTCAGCTTCTGTCTGCTCGTTCTCAGCACTAGAAATATCAGATCCATTTTCTGCCTCCAGATCCTCCTGCAGGGTCTTGTCCACATCGTTTGTGCTGTGCTCAAGCTCACTCTCCTGTTCTTTGGACAGCTGCTCAGTCTGTGCTGGGATATGTCTCAGCTGAGGTGACTCAGGCTCATGATGGCTTACTGGAGACTGCTGTAGATGGTGCTGCTGTCTGTGCCTTTCCTTTTCCATCTGTTTGGCTTCCTGAAGCTACAAAAACATTGCAAGCACCCAAGAATTTCAGTCAGGGAGCTGTACACAGGCTGCATGCATCAGTCCATACACAGGACAGCTGCTGTCCCTGCCCAGGGCCTTCCTAGGGCTCCAGCCTTTGTACCACTGCACAGCACTGTCACAGGGACACCCACACTGTCCCTAACCACACCTGCAGTAGGGCAGAGGGGTGCCATAACAGACAGGCAGTGTGGCACCTCCTGACAGCCACCAAACACAGAGAGGCCACTACATGAAGTTTAAATTCTCTATACCACCCCCACATTTTACACCCATTTCAGAGTGCAAAGCACAAAGGCTCCAATGTAAGATACCAGATTTGGTTTTTTCCCCTTTCCCAGAAGTTAGGGAAGCCTCAAAGCCTCCCTAGTGGCAAAAGCTGGTTTGGCTTCAAGGCTTTCTGTAGATACTCACTGCTTGATTCTCCATACGTGCAAAGATGACATTCAGCATTTGTGTCAGAGTGGCCTTGGCTGTGGTTTGGTTGATGAGATTTTTGCTTGCTAGGTAGATGTTGTAGCATGTCCTTACAGCCTGCAGCACAGTCCCTTCGTGGATTTCTATGTGCTGAGATGTTACTGCAGTGAGCAAAGCCTGGACAAACAAACACACACACAGATAGTCTGGTTCTGTCAAAACCTTTCTTGCCAATCAGTCTGCAAATGAATAAATATCAGAAGTGGACTCCTTTTAAAACACAAAGCACACTACCTTGTACTAAAGCTCCATTAAGCTTTCCCATGTAGCTGCAACAGAACATCACAGACACCAGGAACACTGAGCGGCTTTAATGAATGTACCAAGCACACAACACGTAACTGAGTTATCAGACTTGTAGTTAACAGAGGTTATCCCAGAGTTTTCTAGACACAAGACATGACTTACTTACAAGTGTAAAGGTGAAGAACAAAGAGCGTAATGTTGGGCAGTTGGCAGTGGGACAACTACCCCCCCTAAACTCTATGGGTAGATGCCCTCTGCAGCAGTTCTCTTCTCTCCTTCCACTGGAGCTGGTATCTGCTTCTCCTTTCCTACACAGTAACAGGCAAGCCAGCCTCTAAAAGCTCAGGAAGATGCCTGTCACCAAACTGACCTTGAAGAGCTTTGTCTGTGCCAGTTTAAAAGATAGAATCAGCAGTTCCTGAAATGCAGCCAAGCAAGCAGAGCCCAGGCACAGCCAGGCAGCTCTCTTCCCCAAACACTCCTGCCTGGACCCTGTACAGTCAGTGCCCAGATGTAGCTGAGATTTCTCTCTCCCAGCTCCAGAAGGTAACAGAGAGCCACTCACAAAACATCACTCCGAGAACCACCTACAGCTGCTCACAGGGCAGGTGAGATCTTTTGCTGCCTACCATTTAGGACAGTACCAAAATGGTGCAGGGAGATCAAATCTCCACCTCTTTTGTTCCAGCTGTGTCATCTATAAAGTTACTTTTTGTGTTTCCTTCTGTTCCCTTATTAATTTCTTAATCACCAAATTTAACATATCCAAGTCCAATTGTAACTTCCCTCTCAGGTCAGTACAGACTGACAGGTTTCTTCCCACCTTTCAATACTAGGAGACAAACCCTGCTGGTAGAGAAAAGGTGACAGGGCTGCAGCCTGAGTCTGTGCTCTGTTAATTGCCCACATTTCTCCACCCTGCTTGTTGTGACTGCCAGAGCTCAGCTCTTTTCACACCACCTGATAAGGGGTTGTGGAGGCACTGAAATGTTTGTGCAGGCACAGCGTCAAATCTCCTCAACAGAGGAATGCAGATGCGCTGCACAGCCACATCTCCCAGCTGCCTGAGGAATCAGTCCTGCCTGCAGGGCACCCCCTAGCAGATACCTAACAGCTAAACACTTCCTCTTGGCTGCTGAGCTCCTACAGTCACTTCTTTGGGTTTCTTTGCTTCGAGAAACCTGACTGTCCCTGACCGTGCTGGGTAACATCTTTCACGCTGGGTTTGATTCAGAAGCATCCTTGGATATGAGTCATGCTTGCTTCACCTCTCCATGCCGTGTGTCTCTTGCTCTACCACCACAGCCCAGCAGGGAAATCCCAACCGGCTACACAGCAACAACGCAGGTCCTCAAGAGGCGAACGACCAAAGCTCTGCCCTCCTCCCAGCCCTGCACTTGCTGCTCACCCTGCAGCAGCTCTGGGGCATGAAGCCACCTGCGCTGCTTTAAAGGCAACACATCAACAGAGCTGAAACCAAACTGCAACAGGACACCCCATGGGTGCTCCTCTGGAGTTTGGGGGTTGTGCACTCGTTTTAGAAGTGGTGTCAGTTGAGCCAGAGTATCTAGAGTGTGCCAGCCAGGAGCAAAGCAGGCACAGAAAAACGCCTCTCTGCAGAGATCAGGACAGCAAGCTACTGCCTATGGAATCACAGCGTTAAGTTGCTCTTTTCTGTTATGGCAAAGGCTTTTTGCAGCCAAGTTCCCACTCCTTCTGGTCACAGTTAGCTCATCTGTTTTCATCCACTATCGTCACCAGGAGCTGAGGAGAGATGGTTAAAGAAAAAAAAAAACCTTGACTGTGCTCCCCCCTTGGCTGTTCTCTAGGCTCAGAAGGAAAGCTCTGAGCAAACACTGCAAGCACCTCATTATACTGCAGGTCCTGCCAGAGAACCCCTCTTAGCCAGCGAGGCCTTCAGGCAGGGAGAGCATTGAGAGAGAAGAGATTACAGGGAGAGAGAGACAGAATGATTTGTGTCACCGGATGATCAAATCAACAGCAACTTCCTTCTGCAAGGCAAAAAGCATCATCAGTGCTTGGGCAAAACAGCAGCAGCAGCTCCCAACATCTAACAGCCACCTGCTGGAGAAGCGGAGTGGCACGGGGAAGGCAGGTGTGGGCTACGGAAAGCAGAACTGCCCTCTGGAAGAGAAGTCAGAGTCTGCAGGACTCCTCAGGGTACAGACACAGCCGCAGCAGGTAGCCAGCACTCCACCCCCATAGCTACCTTCAGCTGCCTCTCAGCACGCTCAGGGCCCACTGCTGCAGGAGCAGTCTGGCACTCCCACTGGTGCCTGACTTCTGCTAGCTGGCACAGCCACTTCCTGTAACCAACACCCAGCACAAACAGGGCAGTCAGAAATCTGCTGCAGTGCATCCCAGAAACACAAATCACTGCACCCTTCAGATAAGCTTTGGAAAGAAGCCTCAGACCTCCTCCAAGCAGGAGCCGGACCCAGCGGCACAGCAGTGCCATGGCAACAGCTGACTGCCAGGTCTAATTGCATTTCAGAACTAATTCCAAACTGGATTTCAAAATCTGCTGCTTAATTACCATCTTCCCTACTGGGAATGCAGGATTATTTGACAGTAATTCCTCACAATTACATGGCTCCACTGAGCTGCTGTGAATGAAATTTCACCCAGTGGTCTGCGCACAGGACTTGAGGTCACAGGCACGAATCCGCCCAAAAAGCAGTGGGAGAGAGCAAGGAAAGGAGCATAAAATAACAAGTTCCCATCTCAAACAGGACTCAGCAAACAGCTGAGAATTACCATTGCATTACAAATCAAACTCTTGTGCCTTTGAAGCCCGAGGGCAGGAGTATCCCCCTGCTGTAAATACTGGAACATTAACTGCATTACCTTTATTATCTGGAGCTGAACCCCTTCGTCTGTCTGAGGGCCTTGAAAGCAGCCACATATTGTCTCAATAATTCTATCAATTAATTTTTTGCCTGGAGCTGTGCTGTCTGGAGCATTCCCTGTCAAGTGTCCATATGCTATAAGTTTCTGTGGAGAAGAAAAAAAAAAAAAACCAAGCACATAAACAAAGGCTTCAAAACTAAGGCAGCTTCTCATTACAATAAATAAATTCACTCAGTAGCTCCAACTTGCACAGAATAATCAAACCAGGGCATCTTACCCCAACTCTCATCCAGCAGCTTTTTAACTGCTCTCCACATTTATTCACTTTTCACTGCATTCAGCACCAAGTTTGTTAGCAAGCTTAACATTAAAGCTTTTCTTCATCAGTGAAGAGTATTCTGAACCACACAGGAGTCCACCAACTGGCTCACATCACACCAGGCTGCAAATGGAGTCAGCACAGAGAGCAGCTGCAAATGCTCTTTGCCTAAGATGCTAGCAGCCGTCTGATTTGAGGTGTTCATCCAGTCACAGAATGGGCTGGGTTGGAAGGGACCTTCAAGATCCTCCAGTTCCAACCCCAGCCATGGGCAGAGACAATTCCACTAGCCCAGGTTGCTCAAGGCCTCACCTAGCCTGGCCTTGAATGCTGCAAAGGTTGAAGCCTCCACAGCTTCTCTGTGCAACCTGTTCCAGTGGCTCACCAAGATGGCAAATAGCAGCAAATGCATTTAATAACGCTGGACCTGCTGTGCTAGCTCAGCACAGACACACACGAGAAATATCACAGAGCTGTGCAGGCAGAAACCAAACCAAAGTGATTCAAGCATGGAGCTGTGGCAGTACATACGCAAATATGCTTGGCCTAGGTCATCTCTGGAGCTCTCTTCCACCCCTCACCACTCTGCTTCTGTGCAATAAACATTGCCATGCAGCACAGAATAAACAAGAGAGACATTCACCTACTCTGAGGAAGGGGCTTGAGCTGCTGGGTGTGCAACAGAGCCATGGAGCAGAAGCCCAGAGCCTGCTGGCACCTGCCCTGCAGAGCAGCAGGGGCTGGGCAGGACACAGACCTGTAAACAGTCTAGAGATGTGCTGACGATGCGGGGGCACTTGGACTGGCAGGCCAGCTCGAACGGCAGGAAGTATTTGTCTGCTTCAATGAAGCTGCTCTTGGACTTCACGGGTGGAAGAGTGCTGGAACCAGGCTTTGCTTCTCCATGAGGGGGGCTGGAGAGGAGGACAGCGTTAGAGCACTGCAGCTGGTCACATACCCAGCACCGCCATGGGGTGAAGAATGAAACAGCAAGGAAAGGAACGTGAGCAGGGAGCCTCTTCTCTGGAGCTAAGCACAACGATCACATCAATGTCCCTAACAGCTTTCATACCTCATCTGTCCCCTTCGTGGAGGAGACAGATGGGCTCAGTGCACACAAAGTGGATACCCCGTGGCCCTGCTGGTTTGAGGCACAAAGGCTTCTCTGCTCTGAGGACAGGAAAAGGCTCCCCTTGCCTGGTGGCTGAAGTCAGAGGAGGAGGGCAGGTCTGCTCAGGCATCTATTCAGTGCCTTTGCCACACCAAATGACAGCACTGAGAGCCCTGGTCGGGTCCTGCTGCAACAGATGCAACTGCAGCTCGCAAAAAAACATCACCAGGGAAGTTGAGAGCTACTCAGCCATGATGACATGAGTTTGGTTCAGCACTCAGAGGAAGTGCTGCCCACAAAGACCTTTCCTGACCTTGATCCCTATTTCCCCCTCTCTGGCCAAGCCCTTTCCTAACCTTGATCCCTATTTCCACCCTCCCTGGCCAGACACCAGCCACTCCTTCTGAGCTAACTTCAGCCTTTCTCCCAGTCACTGTGGCCTCACAGCCACAGTGCCTCACAGCCAGTCACTGAAGCAGCACTTTTAGCACCTTTCCAAACACCACCAACCTCACCAATGACAATGAAAGAAGCTTTTCAGAGAGAGCCCAGCCTGTGGCCCAGTGCAGATGGAGTATGGCACAGACTGGGAGGGTGAGAGCCCCAGCACCCACCAGAACGAGCCAGCACTTACCTCTGCTTTTCTGTTTCAGCCTTGATTTCCTCTGCAAAAAGAAACAAAGGCAGAGTTAGGGCAATGCTGTCACAACCACCAACATAGGATTAACTGAAAAAGATCAGAAAGCAGAACTGTTTAGGCAAACCAGGCTTAGTTTGAAGCAGAAAATACAACTTTATAATAAGCAGCATTTTAAGCGCTGCCCTAACAACCGCCCCCCAGCCCCTTCTGGGGCAGATGTGACAGCAGGTGGGCCCTGGGGCTCCAGAACAGCACTGAAGGCCTAAGCAGACTGCCTCAGCTGAGAGCAGGGCACAGGCAGGCCAGGAGAAGAAGCCCCAGGAACAGCAGCTGTGCCTCGCACTGACCTGCCTCCTTACCCAACTCGGGCTGCTGCTGTCTCGGCGCTGGGTCAGACACTCCCCGAGTCAGTCTCTGCTTTGTAAACTGGCAGAGGTTACCAAATCAATCACAAAGCCCAGGCAGAGCTGCTCCGAGCCCTCCCTGTGCTGCTGATACTCCAACCAATTATCACCACTGCTCCAGTTCCCACAGGGCACTGTCTTCAGGCTCAGCCACACAGCTCACCTAGAGAGGGACCTGGTCCCTGGCGGATGCGCAGCACAGCGCCAAGGGAAGAGCTTCGCCAGGCGCCGCTGCAGCGGCACTGCTGCTCTGGGCAGCACTGCACCAGCTGGGAAAGGCAGGGCTCGCAAAGGTGCTTCAGCTGCTGACAGACGACGTTAGGAGACCACAGTACAGTAAACGGCAGACCAGCACGGGAGAGGAACAAGGTGGAGAGCAGACCAAGCCTTTCCTCTCAGCCCTGAGAAGACAGAAGCCTGATTCCCTTCCCTGCAGGACTGCTCCTGCTGCTCTGCAGGCCAAAACCCAAGTCCATCACAGCACAATTTCACCATCCTGCACCAGCCACAGCCAGCAGGGAGCTCACAGGAATCCAGCAACCATTATCAGAGACAAACAGATCACAGCAGAGGTGCCTCACGACCCTCATGTTATATGAACAACCTGTTGGAGCAAGAGGAGCCAGAACACTAACCGACAGCCTTGTACTCAATGGCAAAAGGCAATCCTGCCAAACTGCAGAGGAGCCTGGAAAGGGAGCCGAAAGCAGGCTTGAAAACACCAGCTACTTCCCTGGCCTGCTCTGCCCTCTCCAAAACACACACCCCAAAATCACAGAAGGAAGGACCCAGCAGCTGGAGAAGCTTATCAAGTCAGCAGCCCCTTTCGAGAAGGAGTAAGAGAAGATGGAAGATGCTGGAATAAGGCAAGACGACCAAGGAAAAGGACTCCAGCTTCTAGAGTCTCTGCATTATCTGGGATGTGCACACAGAACTGCCATGGAAAATAGCTGAGAGCATTCTAGAGCACTGCAGTGGAACTGTGCTCCCCAGCTCAGGAGAGACAGGGAGCTGCTGGAGAGAGTCCAGCAGGGGCTCTGAAGGTGCTGAGGGGCCCGAAGCAGCTCTGTGAGGAGCAAAGGCTGAGAGCCCTGGGGCTGAGCCTGCAGAAGAGCAGCCCGGGAGGGAGCTGAGCAATGCTCAGCAAGAGCTAGAGGACCTGTGGGGAGCTAGAGGACGGAGCCAGACTCCTGTCAGTGGCGCTCCAGCAACAGGACGAGGGACACTGGACACAAACTTGAACCCAGGAGGTTCCATCTGAACAGGAGGAGAAAATTCTTTGGTGTGAGGGTGCTGGATAATTTAAACCTTAATTACACTGCAGGGTGTCTCTGATCCCCATATGAAATCTGGGTAGGACAGGATGATTCCCTTGCTTCCTATCCCAACAGCCCCTATGTCTGAAACAGCCTATTCAGGTAAGCTTCCTTTCTGCTTACCTACATACCTTGTGATAAAACAAATACCAGTGAAACAGAACTACTCTGTCAGTATTCCTGCTACAGCTGGGGAGGTGGAGTGTTCGTTATCAGAGAGAGAACACAAAACTACCTCCAGCATGGGTACATGAGAATGGGTGCTGAGGGAGGGCTTCTGCTTCCTTACTGAAGAGTCTGAGAAGATCAAGCACCAAGAGAGACCCCAGAAGAGGCTGCTTGGGGCCCAGACTGCAGTCACTCAGGCCAGAACACCTGTAATTGGCAGAAAAGGCAGTTTCACCAACCCAGTTCAGGGGCACAGGGTACAGGGATCAGCACACAGCAGGGCCTGCAGCTGTCTGAGGATAACACCAACGTGCTGCACTGGAAGCTACTGCAGGCCTCTGGAGACCAGCACAAAACCAGAAATAAAGCAATTATTTCTCACATATTCTTGCCAAAATTCACAGCTGCCATCTCTGTAACCTGTAACATGGTGAAACGAAGCTAACCAGCAAGGATAAACTCCACAACCCAAGGGTTCCAATCCAGGTGGTGCTTTACAGAGGGGAGGCTCTGGATTTGCATCCCCTCCCTGCGTGGAGCCCCTAGAGGCAGCTGTACCTGCACCCCTGAGAGCTGGGAATCTGTGAATGGAGTTTCAAATGGATAGGAAGGGGGAAGGTAAGCCTTGAAGGGTGGGAGGACTGAATGATTCTAAGCAGTATGCAGCTGCTCCAGTTCCTCTGGGCTCCTTCAGGCAGGCCTCCCAGCCTGCCCCCCCGGCACTGCCCTGGACACGGCAGCTTCCCAGCACAGTCAGCAACCAGAAAGCAGAGTGAAAAACATCAGGCAGGCAAAATTCCCAGCAGGATGCATTGAAGAGGGACTCAGTTCCTCCAGTCCTCCCCTCTATCAATTATCTCAAGTATTCCCAGGCTCACCGGAGTGAATATTTGCCTTTGTCAGCAGAGATGCAGCTCGCCCTGCCTGCATGAGCAGGTCTCCAGCCACCCTGGGAGCCCCAGGGACAGCAGCAGTGCTGCCCTCGGGCACTGCGCAGCCTCTGCCCGGCTTCAGAGGTGATGAATCACCAAGAACTCTTGGTTTGACACAGCAGCTTGACATGCTGCCCTTGGAAATCGCTGCTGCTGCGGCAACCTTGAGGAGATTAACCTGCACCTAGGCCTTCGTATTTTATTACTCTTTTGCACTGAATACAACCGAGCTGTGCTGGCTTCACAGGAGGAGGAGGCAATTTAAGACTGGAGCTCTGCAAAATGTGAAGGGCTTTATAGACACGCACACACCAGACCTGCCTAATAACGAGAGTTTAACACCCCAGATCTAATCCACAACTTGAAGGGGAAGTTTTAAGTCAGCAGAACACAGTTAAATGCTGCTGGGGTTTGCTAACAGCCTGAATCAGAAGGCAGGTCACGACTGCAACTGCAGCCGCAGCGCTAACACATCTCCAGCCCCCACCACCTGCCGACATCCCAAGGGACTCCTCAGAAACAGCACCCTCGTTGACTCCCGTGCGGGACGGCGCTCCCGGCCCCCGTTCGCTCCTGCACAACAGTGATTCTTTACTGAAAGGTTCCAAGTGGGATTCATGGAGCCAAGCAAAGCACAGAATCAGCTGTGGTACCTCTAGCGAAAGCTCTCAGGTCTGGCAGAGGCACAGCCTCGGCTCTCACACGGGCAGCAGGCCCGTGGTAATGTACACTGATTTTTCACATCAAGTTGGGCTTCCTCCCCCTGAACAGAGTAGGTTCATTTCCCTCGTTTTAATAGCAGAAGCTCAAGCACATCCCTCATGCTCTGCTTGTCACAGTGCAAGGTCCTGCCAAGACAGAAAGATGACAGAAGCAGAAACAAGTTTTGCAGACACAAAAATACATTCAAAATTGGTAAAGCACTTTCATTGCAATCATTTCCATCTGGCAGAAAAAGCAGATCTGAAATTAAACATCTCTGGAACAAAATCCTGATGTTTGGAACTCCTCTGGCAGGACACAGTCAGCTTCTCTCTGAACATCGTCTTCGGTCTGACCTTTAACTTCAAAGCAAGCAAACATGAGCAGCCCAACTCAAGTGCCCCCAAAGATGTGACAGTAAGAATTTATCTCACTCCTCTGCAATATGATTTCTGGATTATTCCATGTCCATCCCTGGGGGAGAGAGCAGCCTGATGTGTTGCTGCCTATTCACTACCACTGGCAACATCTAAACCACAAGCAGGCCACTCAGAGAAGGGGTAGAGTCTGCTCCACTGGGACTATCCCTGCTTGGCAGGGTCTCAGCCTCATCCAAGGCTCTGCTTCCAGAAGATGCCCTCCACAGGTCCTGTTCAACCTAGACTTCCCTGTGATTGGACTCCATTGCCAAGAGACTGAGACACAAGAACATCCCTTTGGCATCCCCTTGCAGTCAGACAAGGTGACAAACAGGAGCAAGTTCCTGATTCCTCAAAGTCCTGTTCCAAGAGCTGATGCTCCCACAAGAGACTCAACGACCTCCTGGCAGAACAGCAAGTGCCCATGCCATGGGTGTAAGCCCTCCTGTTCTAACACCAGCATCAGAGCTGTGAACACAAAGTGCTGTGTTCCCAGAAACTGACAGAAAGCCCAAGCAAGAACTGACTGCTGCCTTCTCACTCATGCTCTTGGCTCAGTTATCAGCCCAGCGGGAGGCTACCCTGGAGAAACTGGAAACCCAAGCACGCTGCACAGCAGCTCAGCTCTGGCTGTGCTACACCAGTGTCTGTTCCTCCTGCTTCAGCTCAACACAGCTTTATACCTACCACCCAAAGTTCAATTCCCAGATTGCTGTCTTCAGCTCCTGATGCCACTCCCACAAAAGCACTATTTTCATCACCTTCAGTGCCATGAGGCAGGGATTTGCATGCAGCCACTCCAGTTTGAGCTCAGCAAGCACATCTCTCTTGGCAGTTCACCACGTGTGTGAACAGAGAACAGCCCCAGACAATCCTGCAGCCCTGCACCACCAGCTCCAAAGCCATCCCCCTGCACACAATGCTTGCTTCTAAAGCAACTTCAAACAAGAGTCGAGAAGGCAACCAGTCAAGCCTGGCAGTCAATGGCTCCTGAAACCCACCAGCAGATCAGTGTCCAAAGACGCAAACGGGACCTGAGCAGCCCTATCCCAGATTTTACAGTAAAGCTCATGTAAACTTGGAGAAGGAGGGAACAAAACTAGAAGCCAAATCTAAAACCCCAGGCTGGACAAAAAGGCCCAAACCCCTTGGATCCAGCCTGCATTTGCCCCAGCAGTGGTCAGCAGCAGGTGCTTCAGTAACTGCAGAGGAGGCCAAGCAGGGCAAGAATGCTACAGCAGTCCCCTCCTAAAGCAGCTTTACACTTCCTCTGCACCAAGACTGCCCCAGCAGGTTGGACAGCTCTTGCTAAACTCACCTTTCATCACCTGAAACCCCCGGAGCTGCTGGGATCAACGTCAGCACAGGCTGCAGCAGAGACTCTCTCCTTTGCGTGAGAGGAGCAGAGCTGCTAGCAGGATATCCGGCTCTGCACCCCCAGCAATTACAATCAATTACTCTCTCTTCATGCCTCTGCCACTTAGAAGCTCACAGACTTCCTTTGCCATCCATCTGACTCCTATTTTTCCCCTCCAGGGAGCCAGTGGCACAGTCAGCTTGATCTTTTCTGGAAGACATCCCATACTTCCAGCCACCATTGCTGGCTTCCAGTGCACCACATCTAAGTGCCCTGTCTCGCTGGACGCAGCAAGAGGGCAGAGCTCCACCTGAGCTCTTTCGGGAGTGGTGTGGCAGCTTCCCTCTGCTTTTCCTCCATCATGTGCTGATTTGTCTTTTGGATGAAGGAATCAGGCCTTTCATGGAATCAGTCACAACTCCAGCTTCTCCCCTCCTCCACGGATGAAAGTCTTGCTCAGTGTCCATGCTTATTAAACAGTTCTCTAACTTCAGACAAGAGACCCTCTAGAACCTCCTGAACCTAACAAGCTGATACAAACTTTGGCTTAACATCAAACTGAGCATTGTTTTCCTGACAGGAAAGTTCCCCAGCACCCACACACAACAAGGCAGATCAAGTGTTTGGGTCTCCTTCAGTAGCTTTCTGTTCCTCAAATGCTCCTGTGGTATGACAGAATTACAGATTACCAGGTTGGAAGGGACCTGGAGGACCATCTGCTCCAACTTACCTTGGCCAAAGCCTGTTCTAGACACACCTTGTCAAGATGGATCTTAGATGTGTCCCATGTTGGGAACTCCACTCCACCACTTCCACTACTCCAACAGCTGACTGTTCTCACTGGGAAAAGGCCTTCCTCTTGTGCCCAGCCAGAATCTCCTCAGCAGCATCCTGTGCCCATCACCCAGGTCTCTCTCATGGGACTCCTCCTAAAAAGGGAGTCCACACCTCCTTTGTAGCCACCCTACAAATCCTGAAGCCTTCTCTCCTCCAGGCTGAACGAACCCAGGTCTTTCAGCCTTCCCTCACATGGTAGCTTCTCAGCCCACAGATCATCTTTGTGGCTCTTTCCTGGACGTTCTCCAGCCTGCCCACAGCTTTATCTCCTACAAGCCATACAGATAAGGGGTGTGATGTCTTCCCTGCTCTGTCAGAGGCTTTCACAAGCTTGTCTGGATGGCTGGGACAGAGTCAGTGTAACAGAGCCCTGACACAGTCGCCAGCTCAGTTCTAACTGTTCTGCTCCCTTCTCAGGGCCTTCAGCCCTGCCCTCTCTTCTTGAATTAAACCTTGGGGCCTCTCACCAATCTTTTCCATGGCTACCACAAAGCTGAACTGGGGCAGATTTTAGCATCTGTTTGAAGAGCTAACAATGAGGACTCTATTGCAGACCAGCTCTTCTGTGGCTACATCTTAAACCAAGTCCTGAGTGGTGCTGGTGCAGGACTGAAGAGCTGCTCAGTGCACCTTAACTGAATGTCCCCTGCCGACACAGCTGATCTTGTGCTGAGCATGACTCAGCTTCCTGCGAGCAGCCAAGCAAACATCATACCCAGATAATTAATGCCACGGAGTTAAGGCTTCCACAGAGCATCCCTCCTCATTCCTGGCCTGTCAAGGCAGCATCCTCGGCTTTTGGCACTCGCATACAGGCAAGCACACGTTTGGCTGTGACAGTCACCCCTTGATCAAACCACTTGAGACTTCTCTGTTATTTTCTACTATGTTCCACTTGCTCATTTGCTTGGTCGGTGACAACTGAAGACTGCAATAAATGTTTTACTACTGCTTTGTGTTCCTTCTGGCAGGGCCAGGCCGCTGCTGAACAAGGCTGTCATTATGTTCCCCAGCCTTGTTTCTGCATCGTTTGGCAGCAGGAACAAAAGGCACACGTCCACTCCTCACACAGCCCACCTCCTCAGCAGCACTGCCCTGTAACACAGCCCTGCCACCAGCCCCACTCCTCCTGGCAAGCAGCAAGCACACGTGCACAGCACTGCTGCTGCACCCTCGGCCCATGCTTTGTGAACGCCAGCAGCCGGCACACGCTGCGGCGACACACAGGGGGGCACCGAGAGCCACACTCTGCTCCGGCTGAGCAAAGCACTTCTGCCCCTGCCGTGCCCTCCGCGGGCAGAGGCAGCTGATACACAGCCAGAGCAGACCCCTGGACACCAATCAATCTACCCTAGCAGACTGTGATGGCTGTTCCAGGCCATATCCAGCCCACAGCAGATGTTTATTTCGACTGCTAGGATGGCACTTTTTGAAACACAATCCAGAGCTAAGGCTGAGCAAGCGATGTGAGCAGTGGCTCTCCCCACACCCTGCAAGGAGGACACCTTCATGCTCTTCAAGTCTCATACCCACAGCAGGTCCAACCATTTGCTCTAAGATGTCCAGCATCTAGGAGGAGGTTTCACACATCTTTCTGCCAAGCAGCCTGTACTGTGAACTGCCAAAGCTGAGAGACCACCCAGGACAATGAGCTCTGGTGCAGTTAACCTCAAAAGCGATTTGCAAGCAGGGCTAAAAGAGGCCAAGAAGCACAGCCACATGACACTGCAAGGCTCCCACCCACCTCCAGCACTGAAGCTGTAAAGGTCACTGGTAGCTCCTGGTAACTTTCTAATGAAGATAGCCTTGTGCCACTTCCCCCTTGCTGAGCTCTGCATCACAAGGAGATCACCACCTTTTCCAGAGACAAGGACACAGCCAGGGAGCTACAATTTCATGGCTGTCTGTTCGACTCACCGAGCTGCACTGGACATGGAAAACAAATGACTGGGCAACAGCAAGGTGTGGGCTGATGTTGACTCTGACACCTATGGTACGCTCCTCAGAACCACACCAACTCTGAACTGTCAAACCACCATCTGTGTTTGTAAGGGGAGACTCCAGCTTGGAAGCAGAAGCCCTGATGATCAGAGGTGCTGTCTTCCAAAGGGAGCTCCCGAAGCGGTCACGCTGCTGCTGCAGTCCCCATGTCTGCACCCACGGGAAGCGGCTCGGGCAGATGCTGGAGTGAGCACAAGGATGAGGGTGGCAGTGCTTGAGAGCTGCAGGGGCTGCCCCCAGCACAGTCATACAAGGAAACTTTTCTACCTTCTGGCATCCCAAAGAAGTATTTCTGAAGTTCAGCCTACCACTGAAGAGCAGCTACTCACAGGACAGCTCCCTCTTCTCAGGTGCTGGCCAGCAGACAAGAGAGGTCACCACCACAGCACTCTGCTCACCCCAGCCGTGCTGCACCCTGCCAGAGACAAGTGCACCTTTCACCACCGCTCACCAAAGCATGAATCATGGAATCGGTTGGGTTGGGAAAGACCTCCAAGGTCATAGAGTCCAATCATCAGCCTAAGACCACCACAGCCACTAAACCACATCCCCAGGTGCCATGTCCCCCATGTTAGGACCTAGGTAACACCAGTGTTCCACTCAGGATGCCATGGATCCACAAGCTCACCCAGAGCTAGAATGACAAAGTGTACCTGCAGTGACCACGCCGGCTGGCTCCATACCTGTTACACAGGTGGCAGCAGTCGGCCCTCTGCTGCACTCAGCCTGCTCTCCTCCTGTTCTTCAAGAGCATTTCAGGACACACGACCACACAAATGCTCTTACAAATGACAACAGCCAAAGAACTTTGCAAATCAAGGATATTTAGGCTAGATTTGTGGTCATCAAAAAATGGAATTTCAGGAGCCAGCACCTAACTCCGAGGCTGTTTCTTGGCAATCTCTTTGTGCAAACCTCTACCAGATTACAGCTAATGCACCTGTGCTACTGAAGGCCTTTTATCAGTAGTGCTGTTAGTGGTAATTTGAAGTCACTGGTATCTAACAGTATCTTGGCCACCCCTACCTGTACAGAGGTCAGTCACAGAATCAGTCAGGGTTGGAAGGGACCACAAACATGTTCCAACCCCTGCTATGGGCAGGGACTCCTCACACTAGATCAGGCTGTCCAGAGCCTCATCCAGCCTGGCCTTAAACCCCTCCAGGGATGGGGCTTTGACAAGCTCTCTGGGCAGCCCCTTCCAGGCTCTCACCACCCTCATGCTGAAGAACTTCTTCCTAACATCCAGTCTGAATCTCCCCATTTCCAGCTTTGTTACATTCCTCCCAGTCCTATCACTGCCTGACAGCTTTAAGCTAACTTGGTTGTGAGGTGTGGTGCAGAGACTGCTCCCCAGAGGTTCCTTCCTATAACGTTACACACAGCCTTTAATGCTCATAGAGATGAGCAGCTGAGACCCAAAGCTGAGGCTGCTCCCAACACCCCTAACCAGCACACTCTGCCTGCCCCACAGCATTACAGACCATCTCAAACAAGCACAACTCCCTGCAGAAAGACTCCTGAGCAGCCAGGGTCTATTTATATGCCTAATTATGCACACGTAATCACAGAAAATAAAGTGTCATGTCTTAAATCACAAGTGGAAAGCATCTCAGTGTCTCATTTCAGTGCAGGTGAAGGTGATGTTCATCACACCTCTCAGGCACAGCCTGCAGCCAGCTCTGCAGCTCTGGTGCAAATGCAGCTGTCCCAGGCTGGCAATTTACTCACAGCAGCTACAAAGCTTTGGTTGCACCGCAGGAGAATGAACCCAGAGGTTAACTTATGCCCAGCCCCTTTCTCACAGGCTGCTGCAGATGTCACAGGCCAGCAGCCAAACGAAGCAAGGTGAGCTAGAACTCTGCACTTCCATCTTTCCTGAGCTGCAGAAGGAAACCCTGAGACCTTCTGCCAGCTGCTGCTCCCCTGGGTCCATGCAATGGAGCCACCTGCCCCTCACACACAGTCAGACTCTGCCAGGCTGCTTGCCAGGCACACACCATGGGTTAGCTTTGCACACTGCAAAATCCACCCTCATCTCAGAGGACACTGTCAGCAACTTGTGCTTCTCACATGTGCTGCAAGTACAGTTCTGGGTGAGTTTGCAGCACGTTTAAAATGGACACAGGATGGGAAGCTACCAGGGAAAGCATACCAAGGCCAGGCCACTTCTATTTCGTTCACACATTTGAACATTTCAAGGTGCTCCACTACAGTTCCCTCAGAGAGAAGGGCATCTGCAGCATGAAATTCTCCTACGTGCAGTGAGGAGGAAGCACTCAGCCTGCTGCCTCCTGCCAGCCCCTGAACAGCGCAGCCAGACGTAAGGCAGCTCCCGAACAACTGCTGCTTGAAGTCCAGGAGAGTTTCAGACGAAGGAGTGATAGAGAGATCTGTCACACCAGAGAACAACCCAGCCCACTGTTTGCCTCCCTGTGCCTGAGCAGAAGCAACAGACTTAGCTGTGACTCCTGAGCTGGCTTTTTTCATTCTCTAATTGGTGTTGCTCTTCAAACATGTCTCACTGACAAGGAAACCCCCACAGTGCTGAGCAGGGAGCACTACGCTGGCAGCTGTGTCAGGCACAGAGCCTGCAGAACCTCCACATGCCCTGCCCAAGCTTCAAAGCTGCCTCCCATCCCTGGAGGCATTCAAGGCCAGGCTGGATGAGGCCTTGAGCAAGCTGGGCTAGTGGGAGGCATCCCTTCCCATGGCAGGGGGTTGAAACTGGGTAGTCTTTAAGGTCCCTTCCAACCCAAACCATTCTGTGATTCCATGATGCCAAGGGCCCAGAGTCCTCCAGACTTCGAGTTAGGAGCTCCTGCTCCCCAGCCAAAACCTCATCATCTACTAATACAGCCACAGTGACCACAGCAATATGAAACTTCAAACTAAACCATAAAGACAATCACAGAATCATTCTGGTTGGAAGAGACCTTTCAGATCACCCAGTCCAACCCTTAGCCCAGCACTGCCAGGGTACCACTAACCCAGGCCCCTCAGCACCGCATCTATAAATCAAACCCAGAAACCTCCAAACCAAGCCTCCAGCACCAGCAAGAGTACCTCACAGATCAGACCATGGAAAGAAGCAACAATTCAAACAGGAGAGCCCCCCCAAACCATAAGAAACCCTGTCAATATTTATCAGCTCCAGAGAACCCTTAAGGAAGCCTTTTGCTGCCAGCCTGGCAGGTGCCTTCTGCTCGTGTGCAACTCAGCCCTGAAGAGCACAGCAGTCACAGAAGCCTGTGCGGGGCTTTCCCCACATTTACTCTCCCTCCACACCCTAACCTGGGAGAGGCCTCACTTTTTGCTTCTAAATCTTTCTCCAAGGGCCCTTTTGCTCTCCCTGCCACCGTGCACCAGCCGTTGCCCTGCCCTGCCCGGGATCCCCTTGAGGCCAATGCCCCAGCTCCTGCCCAGCTCACCCTGGCCACCCTCCCAGCCCCAGACTGCCCAGCAGCAGATGCCCCCCAGGCCTTCCCAGCTCCCTTGGTGGCTGGAGACTGGTCAGAAAACAGTAAGGGAGTTCTGCCAGGTATGTCCAGCCCTGGGGACCGGACAGGCCCATCTTTAGCAGCTCTCTCACAGCGGCACTGCAGATGGGAAGCACCTTGTAACAAGCCTCACTCACCCTCTCCCCTAGGAGAGTGACTTCTGTTTAACACCTCCTGCTGAGGTGACCACTGAGGTCATGGAGCCCAAGCCTTAACCCAGCACTGCACCGTGTCCCTCAGCACCACATCCCTGCAGCTCTGAAACCCCTCCAGGGATGGGGACTGCAGCACTGCCCTGGGCAGCCTGGGGCAGGCCTTGGCAACCCTCCTGAGGAAGAAATTGTTCCTCATGGCCAACCTAAACTTCAAAATTACACATTAGAGGATACTGAATAGCAATGTTACCACCTCTGGATCATGGAAGGCTTGGACTGAGGCTGTCTTCCAGGGAGAGTCAAAGTCCCACCTCAAATAAACACCATTTTCCCCCAAGACAAAAAAGAAGCAAGTATTGGATGCTCATTCTCCACCCAAGTCTCTCCAACCCAAACACAATCTACCCCTTTCCTACGGCAGTTTTCACATGCCCCCTGCCAACCATTGCCCTTCTCAAAGGAGATTAAAGCTCCTCAGCACTGCCACTCTGCACACATCCAACACAAGAACTCCTTCCCCTATGCATGACTTCTCCTGAGTCCCATAAATCCAACAGAAATGCTTCTTCACACCTCAAATAGAGAAAGCAGCCTATGGAGCCAGCCAACATCGCAGTTACCAGGCCAGGTTCTTATCTTTGTGGATGTAGACGAGACCTCCACAACCCAGTAAGCCTCCAGGTAAACCCAAGCTTGGCAAAGCAAGAGCAGGGAAGGGCAGCTGCAACTTTCAGGGACTATGTTTTCAAACATATCTACATCTTGATTTGTACCAGCAAAAAGCCTCCATTTACCCTGCTGGCTTCCTTCAAAAGCAGTTTCAGAAGAACAATTACAAGCAGCAGAGAAACTCTGTATGGACAATGGAGACTTGTATAGAGTGAAGAGAGCTGCCTATAGCACATGCAAACAACAGACAATGCCACACTGCACATCTCTCCTTGCTCAGCACAGACTCCAAAGCCCTGGGCTTCAGCTCCTAAATGACAGCTAATTCTGGTGGAGGATGGAAAGCAGTCTGCTGAGAACAGCATCATCCAAACCACAAATTTAGCGCATCCAACACTTCTCCAGCACAACTGCTCCAGATAACTAACAACACTGCTCTTCAAAAGGCATTTTCATCTCTTTGTTCTGCTTTAGGAAGACTTTCCCAATGCACTGGAGGTCACAACATGCACATGGATTGCTGACCTGACTGCTAGCTCCCCGATAGCAGAGCATGGTTAGCCGTGGATGTGAGGGACACAGAAATGAAACCCACAGAAACCTTTATGCAGCTGAGACCTTCCCAGGCCCTTCCCAAGTCCCAGGCAGCTGGATGTGACTCTGAGGTAAGCCCTACTGCCCAGGTCACCTGCTGTGAGAAACACCAAGGCTGTGCTGAAAGGCATCCTGCTGCTTCATTATCCTACATGTGTGGAATGGCAGCACAGGTGGCGACTGCACTGAATCACACAACGGCTGAGGCTGGAAGAGACCTCAGAGGTCATGCCACAGGCAGGGACACCTCTTACCTAGCCCAGGCTACCCAAGGCCCCATCCAACCCAGCCTTGAACATCTCCAGGGAGGGGGCATCCACAGCCTCCCTGGACAATCCATTTCAGACTCTTGCCACTCTCGCAGTGAGGAATTTCTTTCGCCTTGCCTGAGGGCTTCCTCCTCCAACAGAGCAGACTTGCCCAAGAAGCACTGAAGAACCTTTGAAGACAGTGTCTCAGCCCTCTTCCAGAACTCCAAGGAGCTCATGCACACTTTGCCTTCAAGTACATTGCAGGAACATATCTGTGTCCTTTTGTGCTGTTTGCTGTTCTCGTGGTACAGAGCAGTTGCCCTGCAGCTGGGCTGGAAGCCTTCACACCAGCAGGGAATTCGGCTTTGCTCTGCTTGCTCCTTTATAAAGCACTTCCCAGGCGTGGCCCAGATTCTGGCACAAAGCACTAACAGGTTTCCTTCAGCCTGTCAAAAACATAGTATTCAGCTGAGGAATGTTTTGGGTTTTCCTCTCAAAACCTTTTACGGACCATACACAATGCAGAGTATTTACTGTAGACCTTCCCATAATGTAATGCAGCTGAAAATGACAACAGAAAGAGCAATGCAAGGAACTGACTGGGAAGGGAACCTCTAAATCTATCTCTGCTGTCAGCTTGCTGCCTGAGAGTCTCTGCAAGCAAACCATTCTGAAGGTAAACTCATTCTTTACCTAGATTAAGAGCAGCTGCTATGCAAGTAAACAATAGGGAGTTCTAAATGAGCTGTGTTTAGGACATGCACCTGATGGAGCATGTCCAGAGGACGCCACCAATTTAATCAGGGGGCTGGAGCATGTCTGCTATGGGGACAGACTGGGGGAGCTGGTGTTGCTCAGCCTGGAGAAGAGAAGGCTCCAGGCAGATCTCACAACAGCCTGCCAGTACCTGAAGGAATCGCTTGCAAAGGCCTGCAGGGGCAGGACCAGGGGCAGTGGTTTGAAATGAGAGCAGAGCAGAGTGAGATTGGATGTGAGGAACAAGTTCTGCACCAGGAGGGCGCTGGAACACTGCAACAGGTTGCCCAGGGAGGTAGCTGAGGCCCCACCCCTGGAGATATTCAGAGTGAGGCTGGAGAAGACTCTGAGTGAGCTGCTCTAGAGGAGAATATCTCTGCTGACTGCAGGAGGATGTTCTTCGAAGGTCCCTTCCCACCCAACCCATTCTGTGGTTCTACTTCATCATGTGAGTGGAGAGAGAAAGGTGACTTGTTACATGCACAGAATGGCCTCCAGAAAGGACAAGGGAAGGTGAAAAAGGACACTGAAGTGAGGAGTCAGCTTTTCAGCCAGCCACAGGCTGGTGAATCATTAGATTTAGGATGCAAGTAAAACACTAAAGAGCATCTACCATTCAAGCTGCAATACTTGGGCCACAGTCTGCTTTCTTATCTTCCAATAGCCCAGAAAGATGGTCACGGCAGAAGGAGCTCGTCCATTCAGAGGCCAGCCTGCCACAGCAGCAGAGCAGGGATGTTGTGGGCGTTCTCTCCTCCAGAACTCACAAACCACAAAAAGATGAAGCATAATCTTCAAGGCATACAGCTGCACAGGTTTGTGCAAAAGTGCAGCAGGATTAAAGGTGACAAATGGATGTTCTAAAAGCCTGCTTGTCAACCTTGAGCTAAGAGCCAGAGCTTTGTCTGCCTGCTGCACAGGAATAACTTACTTCAGGTCACTGCTGGACTGCTTCTGCGATACTTCAGCAGCAGCTCACCTGCACTAACAATGTAAGGATACAGAAGTAGTGCACTTAGGGAAAACAAACCAGAACATGAAAGACCGCCCAGGAGTCTGGATGCTAACCACTGCTGGCTAGAATGTCTGACATACTAACAGGGAGCAACATTCTACCTCAGCCACCCAGCTGGGAAAGAACCAGAAAAGCTCCTGATGGCAGAGGTCCCTATTCCATCAGGTGATTTCAGTGAGCAGCACTGCACTGCACGCTGAAGTCCAAAGGCCATGATGTTGTCTGAAGAGGATGGCTTTGGATCGGAGGACATGGCACTACTGCCATGGCTTTTAAAAGCTACCTTTTCTTTGAGAGCTGATTTTTTAAAGTCCAGTAAATGCAGCAGTTAGGCCTTGGCAGAACTTAATTCTAGGGCAGTATTTTATTAATGATTAATCATTAATGTCATTGCTCTTTAAAACAAAGCAAGCCCTGGGGAACAAGTCTGTACTCCTTGCTGAAGGGGGCAAAGCAACATTCAGTGCAAGAGTCCAGCAGCTGAAGAGGGAGCTGGAGAGAGCACAACACCTGCGTCCTGTTGTCAGCTGTGCTGCGAGCCCCACAGGTGGAACAAAGACCAGATCAGCTTTCCTGCAGCAGCTCCTTCCAGCCCGGCACCAGCACCCTCAGAGCTCGCCAGTGCTGACCGAGGAGCGTATCACGCACTCACATACCACAGACATTCAGTCACAAAGTGCACTCCCTTGTGCCCCCACTAAAAGCAGAGGGTATGCAGTGCAACTCCAGGGCAGCCAACGCCACACTTCACATTTCTCAGCTTCAGGAAGCCCTTCTGCGTCCTTCAGCTAAAAGACTCAGCTCGTGTTCCCTCTCTCCCGTTGCACTCTTTTATACCCACACATCAGATCATTTTCCTGCTCAAGGCCTTGTCACACAAACGGGAGGAGGCTTCAAGGAAGCTGTGGCACAGAATTCACTGGGAGGTGTGCTTGGCGGGGGGGGTCCCAAAATAACCTCAGCAGGCTGTGCAGTCCAGAGGGCTTGCTCTACCATCTACCACCATGCAGCCTGCCTGGAGGGGCCTGGAGGAGCCTTAAGACAGATCAAGTTACTGGAATAAAGCACAGCAGAGACACAGGATTAATACCTGGGTCTAACTCCATGGGTGCTGTACAGGCTGTATAGAAACTCAGTTTAAGAAGGAGGAAACATTTCTCTGGTTTATTTCTATCTTAAGTACACAGAACAAAGTTAGCAGAGAACCCAAAGGGTTAGCAGGTTAATCCCATCTGCCTGAAGCACCAGATTATCACCCACACCCTTATTGAGGAATGAGGAATGCAAGAGAACACTTTTCCCAATCTGAATTATTAAGAACAAATAGTTGGACTGCTGCCACTTCTCCCCATCCATTTGCCAAGGCCTCTCACAAAGGAAACAAGGCTGCCTTCTGGTTTTTGAACTGAAGTTATCACAAAAGACAAATAGGATGACAAAAGGACAAGCTGAAACTACATACATTCGTTTTTTAAGCCAAGCAAGTTTCAGCTTAGTGTCTCCTCCCAGAGATCAAGGCAAGCAGACGTGATTACTGTACCTAATCAAGATGCTATCTCCAGCCCCAGCAGCAATTGCACAAGAGCGGGAGGGACAGAGCCCATCGGGGTGCTGTTAAACACAGCAGGGCCTCCTCCAGAGGAAAACATCTCAGTACTTTGTCACATCGGCTCCAGCCCTGCCAGCGCTCATCATGCGCAGCTGTAAAGCCCAAGTTCTCCCTTTTCATAGATTCACAGAATGGCTTGGGTTGGAAGGGACCTTGAAGATCATCTAGTTCCAATCCCCCAGCCACGGGCAGGGACACCTTTTTGCTGCCTGTCACTGCATATGCACACAATGAAGCTTCTGGAGAGGATGCTGACAGCCGTGCCACAGCCGCAGCCCCCTACCAGCCCGAAGCAAAGAGTCCCGCACTTCCCGGGGCTGCGCCAGCCCTGCCGATCAAGCAGGAAGCTTCCTTCGCCATCGGCAGCCTCACGGCTCAGACTCTCCCTGGCACACAGCAAAGACCTCTCAGATCATCGAGCCCACCCCAGTCCTCCTCCCGTGGGTCAACGTCCCGACTGCAATGTCCCCAGCTCCAGCCGCTGCCGCTCTCATTGTCTCTCGCGTTCCGCCACCCCCGCGTCCTCCCCCCGCACCGCTGCCTGTCACCTGCTCCCTCCCCGCCGGCCGTCTGCTTCCAGGTCAGCTGCGCTCAGCTCCTCCGGCTCTGCCTATTCATCCTGCGAGCGGCAGGCGGAGGACAGAGCCCGGCGGGCGCCGCAGCGCCCTCCCCGCCGCTGCCAGTGCGCGGAGGGCGACGCTTCCGCGGGCCCGGGGCGCACAGGCTGCCAGAGGCCCCGCAAGGAGCCCGCCACAGGCCGCGGCCTCCGCACGCTCAGCCCGAGTCTCGCACAACTACAGCGGCTCCGCCGCACACCTGCGCCGCAGCCCCACCTCCCCCAGCCCTTCCCCGCCGGGCAGCCCCCACTCGGCACAGAAAGGCCTCCAAGCGCCTCTTCCCCCCGCTCCCTCCCTGCCCGCAACACAAACGCACAGCCGGCAACGAAGAAGGGGGGCCCCGGCGCGCACCCCGACCTCTGCCCGCCCCGGTGCAGTCCCTGCCGGTCGCCCCTGCCCTCCTCACCTAGGGCCACCTCGCAGGCTTTGCGCAGCTGGGAGTGATGCGCCTTCTTCACCTCCTTGTCGGCCAGGATCTTCTCCAGGGCCCGGGTCAGGAACATGTTCTTCGTCTTCTTCCCTTCATACATGGGCACGAGCCAGCAGAGGCGGAGGGGTGGGGGGAGAAAGCCAGCGCAGGGCACCGGCCGCTGCCGCCGGGGGAGGGCTGCGAGGGGCCGCGGCAGGCGGCGAGGCCGCGGGGCCGGGCCGAGGCAGGCGCGGGGGAAGGGCTCCCTCGGAGGGAGGGCCGCGGCGTCCCGACGCCCGCTCGGCAGCTGCCCCGGAGGGGAGGCTGAGGTGGGCCCGGGCGGCGGCGGCGGCAGCCAGTCCCCGCGGTAGAGGGAGAGGGGGACGAAGCTTTCTCCTTCCTCCTCCTTCCTCCCCGTCCCCCCGCTGTGTGCGCGGACCGCGGCCGCGACGCGCTCAGTCCCCGAGCAGTGCCCGGCCGGCAGCCGCCTCCATCAGCAGCGGTGGCGGCGGCGGCTGCAGTGGCGGCGAATGCAGCACCAACCTGCCCTCGCCATGTTGGAAGGAAGCGACGTCAGGGCCGCGGCCGCACGGCTGCGGAGCGGGAGGAAGCGGCGGCCGTGCCCCGGGCGGGCGGAGAGAAGCGGGCAGGGCCGGGGGGGCCTCGCCTTACACCCGCCCCGCGGCCGCGCTACAGGTGGAGCGGAGCGGCGCGAGGCGCGGAGATGGCTGCTGCCACCTGGGAGCTGGCTGAGGAGGAGGGACAGGGCTTCCCTTCCGGGCCACCAGCGCTGGGAGGGGGAGGAAGGCTCCCCGGGTAACGCCACCTGGCCTGACGCCGGAGCGAGAGGCTCGGGGAGGAGCCCCCTGCTTTGCATCGCGGCCGGAGCGAGCGGAGGGCAGCGTTAGGGTGCAGAACCTCCCCCGGTGCAACTTGAGGCTGTTGCCTCTTGTTCTCTTGCTTGTTCCTTGGGACCGACCCCAACCTCCTCTCAGGGCGCTGCAGAAAGCAATAAGGCCTCTTCCCAAGCTCCTCTTCTCCAGCCTGAACACCCTCAGCTGCTCCTCCTCCGCTCTGCTCTCCAGACCCTTCCCCAGCTTTGTTGCTCTTCCCTGGACCTGCTGCAGTTCCTCCTGTCCTTGGAATGAGTGGCCCAAACCTGAACCCCTTATTCAAGGTGTGGCCTCAGCAGTGCCCAGCGCAGGGGGTCGACGGCTGCTCTGCTCCTGCTGATCCAGGCCAGACATCTCACACTTCTTCCCCATGGTGCACTGGAGAGCATTAAAAACAATAATTGCAGCTTCACTTTGAACTGTGGCTTTTGTGTTTTGTTTTATCAAACTTTGGACTCTCTGTAGAATGATCTTCTTGCTTGGCTGAAAAGCAGCTCTCAGGGGCGTCCCAGCCAACCTTTCCTGTCCGCTGTTCCTCTGGTCTTGCAGCATCAGTCAGGGCAACAGCCTTGCAGAAATGTTAATCCCCATCCCTTCCTCGTGAGGAATTTGGGAGAATGGCTTGGGACAAAGCCCCTCACAGATGCCTGCGCTTGGGTTCGTTAGGGAACATCCCGGCCAGGGGAATCCCACTGGAGCTGCTGGCTCATGGCAGCCCTGGCTGTGAGCGCATGACAGGGATCTTGCCGAAACAGACTTCTCCAGGCTGAACGCCCCCAGCTCCCTCGGCCTGTCCTAGCAGAGCTGCTCCAGCCCCTGATCGTTTCCGTGGCCTCCTCCAGACCTGCTCAGTCAGCCCCAAGTCCTTCCTGTGCCAGGAGCTCCAGAGCTGGACGCAGCCCTGCAGGTGACTTTGTTCACTGACTCTGATGCCTTCAAAAGCTGCCTGCCACTGACCCCATGGCAAGGGGCAGAATTGCCTTAGAGCTCTCGCTGGTACTTTTGCATCAGCCACCCCTGTCCAGGTTTCCTTAGCCAAGCCCTTGCCAGTGTGATTTAGCAAATGGAGTCTGCCATTGATTTTCACAGTCCATTTGGCAGGAACAGACTTGCAGCTACCATCTCGGGAGGCCCAGGGGTGTCTGCGTCAGGAGTCCTGAGCACTGCACTCATCTCTTCTGTTCACACGGGTGCCTGTGCCCACCTGCACAAGGTGGTTTGACTTGGGAGGTGTGATTGGGCTGAGCACAGGGAATTGCTGCTGAAGCATCAGCCTGCAGGGGGAAAAGACCTGTCAGAAGAGGCAGGCCCTGCTCTGATAGGAATAGATCCAACTTCCTAGTTTAGATTTTTTAATGTGGTTTGGCTCTTTACTTTCTGTACTCAGCTCACCTAAGTGCTGCACTTGACTGAATTTGCAGCTCCTGCTCCACAGCTACACCCCTGCTTGACCCCTGCAGCAGCAGCAAGCCTTGCTGTTATCAGGGGACTGCCTCTGGAGCTGCAGGGGAAGATGACTGTAAGTCACCTGCCCAGCAGGCTGACATCCAGTCTCCTTCCCCAGAGCTGGGCCAATGAGGATGGAAATCCCAGAGGAGCCGTGCTACAAGCACTGGAGGTAAAGACAATCCAGTGCCCTCCGTCAGGGCCAAGGTGAGAATGGTTGTAAGCTGGGTGCTGGGATGCTCAATCCCAGTGCTCTGGGCGGAGCAGATGCTAGGACAGCTTTGGTTGTTCAGAGGCTACAAACCACGAGGAATAGGTTTAGCTCTTTGCTGATTACCTTAAAAGCAAGGAGTTTGTCTCCACTGAAACAAAAGGAGTGAAAGAGCATTTGTGCCTCCCCAGCTACAGATAGAATCACAGAGTTGTGGGATTATTTAGATTGGAAAAGACCTCTAAGAGTCCAACCATTAACCCAGCATTGCCAGGACACCACTGAACCGTGCTCTCAGCACCACATCCACAAGCCAGTGCAGCTCAGCGCCCAGCCAGAACCAGGCTTACAAAGCAGCTGCTTGGCAGTGACACCAGTGGACTGATCAAGCTCCCCTGCACGTTCAGTGAGCCTTACACACAAGAAATGAGTGGGGAAGTGTGGTCAGGGGTGATGGGCAGGCCATGGTGGCACTGTCTTCATAAATCACCTTGATGAGCTTTTTAACAGGACACTGATAATTAACCTGTGATCACATCAATCTGGAGTAGGACAGGACTGACACTAAGACAAGGCCTCCTCCTGTCTGCCTCTTTCTTGCCTCCTTGGTCAGCGTAAGCATTTGTGGGGTCGTGTTGGAAGTATGTGCTGAAATATACTCAGAATTGAATTAGGCTGAAATTAACCTGATGAGACACAGAGGATTTTAGACCCAGCTAAACTCCATGTCCTGCTTCACCAGGCAACTCAGGACACTGTGTGAGCTCAAGGGTGAGGACAGCGCAAGGGCAGGGACTAGGAACCGGGCAGGAGGAGGGCAGGCTTGCATACTTTTCTCTTGGCAACAGTGCCACTTTACGCCCAGTTATTGTTTAAGCTTCTGCTTCAACAGGAGTTTCCTTCAGCACTTCCACTGTGCCAGAGCCCACTCAGCCCTGCCTCCGTGCGCGTGGATGGATGGGTCAGGAGAAGGGATCGGTGTGTTAGTGCCACGCGCTCACCTGCAGTGGGCTCGCTAGAAATGGACTGAAGCACCTGGAAGAGGGCTGAGTTTTGTGGGTGAATTCAGGAGCTGAAGTGCAGAGCTGATCATTTGCAGAGTGTCTGAAGAGGGTAAGCAGACTGCAGCACGTGCACTGCTGATCTGAAAGGGCAGAAGAGCAAACGTTTGTCAGCTTGGGGAATATCAATAAGTAAGTCCTGATTTGCTTCCAAACAGTTGCACAAAAGCATGTGACAGCCTGGAGTGAGCAGCAGTGAGACAAACATCAGTGCCAGGAGGCTCCTGCAAGGTGGCAAATCTCTTCCTCAAAGCTAAGAAGTGCAGGCTCTTGCTGCATTGAGATGCAGCCTGCAGCTGAGCGAGGACACGCTCTGGGAAAGGGAGAGACTTGGCAGTGCTTGTGGCAGCTGCAGGAGAAATGGCAGCTGGCAATGAGGAAGCAGCCTCACCTCTGGTGACAATGCAGGGCAGGTCAGAATTTGGCTGGAAGCTGGCTCTGGGTCAGCTGTCCTGGCCAGGTCCCCTCCCAGCTCTTTGTGTCCCTCAGCCACCACTGGGAGGCTGAAAAGTCTTTGCCCTGCTGTAAGCAGTGCTCAAAACCAACTCACCCATCAGTGTGTTCACAGGGTTGTGTCACTCTAACCAAGCACAGTACTGCTGGCTGCTGGGCAGAGCATTAACCTGGCTCCAGCTGCAGTGGGGACAAGAAGCCATGCAGGCAGCCACCTGAAAGGCAGGAGGAAAGGTCGCTTTAACCAACGGTTAGGTAGGCTTGGCCTCCGTAAAGCTTCTCCAGCAGCTCTTCGAACTGAGCACCTGCTTAGGGATGTCTGAGGGGGCGAATTTCTGAGAGGCCCTTGAGCAGAGATGGAGTCTTTCTCTGGGGGAGCATGGGCACCTTTGGGAGGGTGAAGCCTTGGTTTACAGAGGCACTGGATGGCCTTTGGGAAGGTGAAGCCTTGGTTGTAGCCTGATTTTTGCATGCTGGATGAGTCCCCCACCCTTGATTCTGCAGCTGGCTTCAGAACTCAGGTGTTTTCAAAGGCTTGCACAGGTCCCTTTCAATAAACTAAGAGTAACAAAAGAAAGGTTGAGAATGAAAAGGAACTGAGAAAAGTTGAATAGAATTCATCTGGAGGAAAACCTCCCTTTAATCTCTGGGCAGGGTAAGTCAAATGGCGTCCAAGTGTTTTACTATCTGTGTTGAGAAGCTGAGGCAGAGATCACTGTGAATGGAGGCTGTGGATGAAGGTGAGAAGCAAAGAGAATGGAGCAATAACCACTTTCAACTGCCAGCAAGTGACCTTTGACTCTGTCTGATTGTTTCCTCCAGCAGCTGCCATGGGTGGTTTCCTGTCCCAAGTGCAGTAACTGGTACTTCAGCACAGGTAATGCACTGTGGGCTGGAACGGAGCAAGGAGAATGACAAAGTTGAGTGGGAGTTAGGGATGGTGCTGCCCACACTGCCATGAAAGCAGCTCTGCACTGATCCATTCCCATAGCCCAATTATCTCACTAAGTGGTTACTACGTAATTGTTCACTCAGGTCCCTCCACAAGGCATTTTGGAATGCCTGTGACAGTTCTGCTTGGACTTCCACCATGTTTCTGGTTCCAAGTCCAGTGTCAGAGTTGCTGTGCAGTCTGGATCTCTGAAAACTGACCTGACTGCTTCACAGCACCTGGGACACTCAGAGCCCTCTCTGGGTTTAGATCCAGGCAGACTGGAGAGCTTAGTTTTGTGATCTGGAAGTGTGCACTGTGTGCTGGTCCTGTGCAGGGACACCCCCACCCAGAGCATTGCAGGTCAGACAACCTGACCTGCAATGGCTCCAGGCATGGGGCTCCTACCACCTCTCTGGGCAACCTGAGCCAGGCTCTCACCACCCAAACATTTCTCCCTTCTCTCCTGTCTGAGTCTCTCTCTTTCAGCTCAAACCATCTCCCCTTGTCCTGTCATGGCAGGCCCTGTTCAAAAGCCTGTCCCCAGCTTTCTGACCAACCTCTTTGGCACTGCAAGGCCACCAGGTCTCCCTGGGGCCTTCTCCAGACTGAACAACCCAAACTCTCTCAGCCTGGCCTCACAGCAGAGGGCTTCCAGCCCTGCCAGCACTGCTGTGGCTTCCTCTGGCTGTACTCTACCAGGGCCCAGTCTCTGCTGTGCTGAGGACTCTAGAGCTGGCCCCAGCACTGCAGGAGGGGTCTCAGCAGAGCCCAGCAAAGGACAGAATCCCCTCCCTGCCCCTCCTGCCCATGCTCTTGTAACAGTAAGACAACAATTCACCGAGCACTTCAAACTCAGTAGCCCTTAGGTACCATCCCAGGAAAAAGATGATTAAGAGAGGAGGCTGCTTGAAGGAGCTTCTGCTCTGGCTTCATGGGCAGCTGGCAGCCCATCAGCTGCTGGGGTGAAATCCACAGGGTCCCTCCAGCCCTGGGCTTTGCTGTTTTTGGTGCCAAGTTGGGACTTCCCTATGAGAGATGTTGAACTCTCCACATTGCTTGCTGCAGTGCCATGCTGTGTGACTGTGCTGTTCTGTGTGCTCTCTGCTGGCCTTGTTTGACTGGTCCAGGAGAGGAGGAATGCATCAGGGAGCTACCTCGGGGGCAGGACACTAATCATTATTAATGGGGAGTCTCCAGCAAAGTACGAGGACAAGAGATGAAATGTGAGTGCAGAGTAACAAAGACAGCTGGTGGGGTTAAGAGAGACATAAGAGAGACATGAGAGGGACAGAAAGGGAGAAGCCTTCATGGTCCACAGCCCCTGAAAGACGCCAGGCTTCAGTGCTAGTGGCTGCAGAAATGAGAGCTGCTGAACTACGTCTGAAGTTACGCAGCAGAAATAGACGCAGCCTGTTCTCTGGTCGTGTGCAGTTCTGTTCTGTGAGACAAGTATTGACAGCTACAACGAGGAGCAGATCTTCCTGAGGAGGCTGCTTGGCCCCTGCACACCCCATGGGCCACGGGCAACCCTTTGAGGAGGAACTTTGGGCACCTGAGCTGGGGCAGAGCTGAGGCATGGTTGATGTACTGGAAATTAAAGGCTCTGTCTGATTCTGGAGTGGAATTTATCTTCATTAAGTCCAGCAGCTACAGAAGCTAGGAACCAGCCTCGGCTGTCAGCTGGGCTCTTGCTATGCATAGAGGCTAACATCTAATGAGTAACTCCTGCAGCACTGACAGCACCCAGTGCAAGATGGATGTGACCTGTCATCCTCTGCAGCCTTTGGTTTCCTCTGTGGACTGCAGAGGAAACCAACTCAATCGAGTTTAGATGAAGAGCTTTATGATCACACAGTGGAAGTCAGATGAGTCAAATCCCCTCTCTGGAGCAACAGGGTGTGACATTCTTCTCCCAGACAGGCCAAGGCTGAGACCTGCCCCCCCGGAGATGGATAGAGGGACAGCAGAGGGTGGCTCCTGCTTGCTCCTTAGCACCCTGATGGCTGTCGCCTGGGAGGAGGTTTTGCAGCCATGCAGGCCGGAGAGGACTGGCTCAGAGAGCTGTGGCACCTCTGGCTGTGGGATCGCTGCCCTTTGCTGTCCCTGTGCTGAACAGCAGTGCATGGGCTGCTGCAGGCCTGCTCCTTTGCCACGGTGCTGTGGGGAAGTGTCAGGGAACACCTAAGGCAAAGACAGAGATTAATGTGTGAATGATGCTCCTTCGTGTAGCAAAGGAATTAGCAGAGTTTAAAGACTGTTCTTTATCTGTTACTCACTTCTGAAGATCTGTCCTAGACAGACTGACTCTGGCTCTGCTCAAGGATTTCCCCTGCTGAACGGCAAGGAAAATTATCCATAGCCAATCATTTCCCTTTCCTTGCAGCCTCGAGTTCTGCACTCCAGTGAATCTGAGCATGAAGTCTGGTTTAAGTAGATAGACTTTGTCAAGCTTTAGTGAAGCCTCAGAGAGCTTCCTTGGAAACATTCCTGTCTAAGCCTCCTCTCCGGGTTCCAGTGATGCTCTTGCCTTGCAATTTATGGCTGTATGGTGGTGGTGCTGCAGCTTTATCCCTTTCAGCTGTGCCATCAATCTGTTCCTGAAGAGCTGTGCGGCCATGCAGAAGGAGAGAGGAAAATCCCCCGTGCCTGGTGCGACAGGGGCCTAAGGAGGAGTGAAGAGGAGATGCAGCTGTCATCCAGCTCCTCCCTGTTCCTGCCGGTCCCGCACCTCGCAGCAGATATGTGGTGCTTGTTGCACTTAGACACCTTCCCTCCTGGAAATACAGCCCAGATATGCTGCAGATGTCTGCTGCTGCCTCTGTGTGGAATGTTCTTCACACAGCAGGGACTCGCCTGCGTTTGCTGATCCATATGCATAGATGGAGAGGTGAAGGGAAGGTGCCAACCGGCACGGAGCGGGAAAGACTCTAACTGCCAGGACAGGTAGAGAGCATCACCAGATAGCTTTGCCTCCTTGCTAATAGTCACTGGCAATTAACTGTGCCACAGGGTTCTTGAGAAATAATGAACATCGCTCTCGTGGGAGCACTCCAAAGGCAGATCAGTTTTGAGGTGGGAGGAACTCGACTGTGGCTTTGATCCCAGCAGCATTCAGTGTCTGCTTGGTCCCCTCAGCTCACAGCGCCTCCTGGCAATCATCCCAGCAGTGCCTGCTCGTTGGATCACTCAGGCTGGACCACTCTGACACTTCCCAGAGGGTATCACTCAGTCTTAACTGCTTTGTCCCTGCTCGTTTGCCATCTCTGCCTCACTCCTGCTCTTCCAGCTGCTTGTCTGCTGGCAGAGAGCTGCCTCCCTCCCCTCTGACCCCGTGGCCCTCCAAGCACCCAGCACACTAGCATGATTCACTGGGGTCTCCTGCCCTCTTCCTCAACAACTGCTGCTTCTCTGGCTTTATTCCTGGTGGTTAAAAATAAGCCCTCTGCTCTGTACTAGTCCAAGTAATCTGTGCTGCTCCGGGGGCCTCTGGCCTTTACCTGCTCCAGCTGGAGGTGTCCCTGCAGACGGCAGGGGCGGGGTGGACAAGATGACTTTTGAGGATTGCTTTCAACTGGATTCATTCTGTCTGATTCCATTTGAGTCTTGCTGTTTAACTAGGATCTTTCCCTCTGATTCTCTGCTCCATGCTTTACTTGCATCCTTTGCCTTTCCTTTCAGTCCTGGCACACCTAAGCTCAGCTTCTCAGAAAGGAGACTTAATTTCCTGGAAGAGAAACCCTTCTGAAATAATCCCCACAGCTTTGATGGAAGAAAGTCTCCAACTGTGAGAAAGAGGCTTCTGGGGTCTAAAACACTTGCTGCAGAAGGCTAGCACACAGACACCTCACAGTGCCCCAGAGTGCAGCAGGTGGGAAGGGACCCTCAAAGGGCATCTTGTCCAACCCCCTGCAGGCAGCAGGAACACCTCCAACCAGAGCAGGCTGCTCAGGGCCCCATCCAGTTTGATCTTGAATGTCTCCAGGGATGGGGTCTCAACCACACCCCCGAGCAGCCTGGGCTCAGCAGGTGAATGAAACGTGAAGAGTATCTCAAAGCCTTGGATGGTTTCAGTAACGAATCTGTTTTATTTGCCACGTCACAGCATAAGATTGAGCTCCACATCCCTACGGTACAATAAACACATTGGCAGAGAAGATAAAGAGTAGTACTTCACGTGTAACAAAAGCTGCTCTGTCCTCTGGGCTGCCATGATTCTTCCTTCAAACCTGGGGCTTACTGACTGTGAAGCTTCTGCTGTCGCCTGCACTGGAGGATCTCTTATTGAGTCCCTTAAAACATGCAAACAATGTGACTTGGAGAAGAGCAGAGCCCCCAGCTGCCTGCAGGGACACTCAGCAGCAGCCGGCAGCCAGCGGCCCTCGGCGGCAGAGCGAGGCTGGGTCCTGGGCTGCTGGCACTGGGCTGCAGCAGGACCCAGAGGCACCAAACCACTGCTGGCTCCCAGCTCCCAGCCCTGCTGAGCTGCTTTGCCCCTCCACAGGGCAGAGCACAGAGCCAGAAGCTGCGTTTGCAGGGGCAAGCTGCTGATTTTGAGTCCAGCCCGACACATGCATTGAAAAGAGGCTTCTCTGAAGGGCTGAGGGAAACCTTGGGTCAGAAGAAATCCACCAGGAAGTGCATCTGCAGAGGGCTGTGTGCATGCAGGAGGCAGGAGCAGCACAGGCAGCTGTGGCTGTGTTGGGTCAGAGGGCACAGACACGTCGATGGAAACTTCACCCCTTGGGTCAGGAGACCCCACGGAGGCAAATCTTCCCCTCAGGGAAAGGAGGAAGGCCAGGGACAGTCGCGGGGTGGAGATGAATTCCAGGCACCTGTGTGTGGGCCTAGACCTGCCCCACTGGAGCTGCAGAACCAAAGCTCATTGCCAAAGGAACAGGCCGTTTGCACCCAGCTGGTACCTCTGCTGGCACGGCCACTTCCTGGGCGTCTGCAGAGCAAACCTGGGAGGCTTCCTCCCGAGTCAGTCCAGCAGCACAGCAGCACCGCAGCACCGAGGGCGGCCAAGCTGGGTCCAACGGAAGGCAGCGGCGGCAGCTGTCAGTGGCACTTGGCCAGCAGGTGCAGGGCGATGGCTCTGACTGCCAGCATGGTCTCGGCACAGGTGGGCAGGATCAGCGGCTCGGGCAGCAGGAAGCCGTAGTGCCCAGTGTCGCGCAGCTCGAAGGCGAAGGCGTAGGGCACCCCGCTCCGGTAAGCCCAGTCCATGGAGCTGCCAGAGCTCACGTCTGCAACGGGAGGGCACAGACAGGGTACAGGGGGCACCGAGAGCGCCAGAGGGGGCTGCTGGCACTGTGTCCAGCACCCAGCCAGGATTCTCTCAGCGCTGTCCCCAGCACCCAGTAAGTATCCTCTCAGCTCCATCCTCAGCACCTAGCAGCAGCCAGCACCTGGCAGCAGGTGCTGAGCACAGCGTGGATGAGGCCTGTGGTTTTCCCAGGGCAAAAGGAGTGAGAGACTGCTCTGTGTGAAGCAAAACTTCAATAAAAGAGAGCGTTTGGAACACAGCCTCCAACTGTTCTTGTCCTCAGGCAGGTGCGGTGTGAAGCTTTGCTTCCACAAAGATCTCCCAGCTGGACCAGAGCTCTGTGCACTCCCAGGTTTAATTGGGTGTTTTTGGCAATTCCTTTGCAGGGGAAAGCTGATAAAGTTAATCTACATCCTCCTTTTCAAAGGGCTTTTGAAATTCTTTTCACTGCTGTCTTGTTTTCTCACCATTTCCTTGCAGCTTGAGAGCATTTGCATAGGTGGTGTCTAATATTAACCAACCTTGCCAAGGCAGTGAGCTGCTTCTGCTCTTATCTCCATGTGCTGATTACCCCAGACACTTGTATTTATATAAAGAGCAGCCCTCCTGTGGCCTGCTGTCTTCTGAGCAGCTCTGGCAGTAATTCACAGCTCCTCCTTTGACACAGACATTGACTGCTGCAGGGAGCACAAGGTGAGGGCTGTGCTGGGAGATGGAGGCCCAGAGAAGTGCAGCTCTGGCAGCCAAGACACAGCAATGGCAGAGGGGATCGCAGAGTCCCGGCATGGGGGTTGGAAGGGACCTCTGTGGATCATCCAGTCCAACCCCCTGCTAAAGCAGGGCACCCACAGCAGCTTGCCCAGGAGCACAATGGCCAGGGGGGTTGGAAGCTCTCCAGAGAAGGTTCCATGACCTCTCTGGGCAGCCTGCTCCAGGGCTCCAGCACCCTCGCACCAAAGAATTTCCTCCTTCTGTTCAGACAGAACCTTCTGGGTTCCAGTTTGTGCCCTGTGCCTTGTCCTGCTGCTGGCCCCATCTTCTTACCCCTGACCCTTTAGCTCTTGCTGAGCATTGCTCGGATTCCCTCTGGGCCTGCTCTTGCCCAGGCCAAACAGCCCCAGAGCTCTCAGCCTTTGCTCCTCATAGAGATGCTCCAGGCCCCTCAGCATCTTTGGAGCCCTGCTCCAGTAATTTCCTATCCCTCTGATATTCCTTGTGAAAGCTGCTGCTGCTTCCTGAGGCTTCTCACTTGTTGCTTGTCTGTTACCATCACCAGGAGCATTCAGGCCTTGTGGCTGCAGCAGTCAGAAAGTGTCTCACTGAAACCTGTTGGCCTGCCACCCTCTCTTCCCCGTCCCACTGCCGAAGGTTGGTGATGCATTGCATGGGCAGGTGTTGGAGAGAGGGAAAACCACCCTGGAAACTGCTCTCTGAGAAGTGGAGAATGTGCAGTAAGCATCCTGCTGCTGTCATTTGTCACTATCCAGACACAGGGGCAGTTGAAACCCAGATTTTCAAGACACCCCTGAATGTGAGAGGGAGCTCTGCGAGTGGCTGTCTGCCACAGCTGCCCGGGAGAGTGATGAAACCTGCTTGAATTGTTTCCTTCCCTGCAGCTGATAAGGCAGCAGTGCATTTACACCACCCTACACAGCCATGCTCTTTGTGAGCTGGTGTTAGCCTTTTGTTTCCCCTCTGCTTTCCTGTGTTCTGGAGCTGCCCTGTGCTGGCTGCTGCTCTGCAGTCCTTGCATTGCAGGCTCATTGCATCACCTGAGTTCATCTTGCTGCAATCGACCAACTGCCTCAGTTACAAAACTTCACTTCCACCCTCCCCACCACCCACAGCTGCAGCAGACAGTGCTTGCTTGCTTTGCTGTCAGAAGGTGACCTCCTCCCTGCTCCAGGAAGGTCCAAGGCCCCAACCCTTGCCAGAGAAGGACTTACACAAGGTGCTGGATGCGGGACCATATCTGTATCTTACGCCATAGGCTGACTGCAGGGCGCTGACAGCATCATAGGCTGCTGACTCCTGTGGGGACACAAACAAACACAGGAGTCAGACTGGCATGGGAGGCTTCATGGGACTAGAACCTGGGCTGTGGAGGGACTAGAACCTGACCTATGGATGGACTGGAACCTGAGCTGTGAAGGGACTGGAACTTGACCTATGGTGGGACTGGAACTTGACCTATGGAGGGACTGGAACCTGGGCTGTGGATGGATTGGAACCTGATCTGTGGGTGGACTGGAACCCAGTTCTGTGCAGAGGCAGCAACCCTCTGGAGGCCAGAGCAGGAGTGAGCCAGGCCCATGTCTGCCATGTAGGTAGGTGTCCCTGGACACTGTGAACTCGATGCCCTTATCTTTGAGGGGTGCTGCTTGCTTCCACTGCTGGAGTTCTGCCCCCAGAGAAGAGGACATCTCTCAACTGCATCGTAGAGTGCAGGCTGGACCCTGGATCAATCCAAGCAAGCAGCCTTTGCACAGCCTCGAGCAGAAGGCTTCAGCTGAGGTTGCCAGCTCTTCACAGGCACACAGGGACTCGGCCAAGCCCACTGCAGACACTGAGGAACCGACTGCACAGGGAGGGAAGGAATGGCAGGGGGTGAGATGTAGAACTCTAGAGATGGAGCAGTGCTTCTGCTGGCTGTTTTCAGTCTCAAAGTGCACTTTCACTTCAAGTATCTCAACAGAAAGGATTTCAGGGGAGCATTAATAAGAGCTGAGCCTAAATGAGAGCAGAATATGCATGTTGTGATCAGCACACAGCTCTACAGCTCTCCAGTTTCAAAGCAGCTCTGAATAATTGAACACTTCAATCGAAATGGTAACTGACAGCTCGCAGCAGCGATCCCACCCAGACAGGCACATCCCTTCCCCTGCTCAGGATTAATCCTGCCCCCTGTTAGCACCAAATGTTGTTTGTCTGCTGCACACATGGAGCCCTGCAGTTCTCCACTGTCCACAGGTGCTGCAGACCAGCAAAGCTTGTTCCAGCAGCAGCAGGAAGCAGAGATCTGCTGCTTCCCAGCTCCCTGTAATTCCCAGAAGCGGAGAATCTGAAACCTCAGCCCACGTCACTGTTTCAGACACTTGAAATGCCAAAAATGATTCATTTAGGAGCCACAAGGTGATGGAGCCTTTGGCTGCAGGCAAGCTTTAAAACACAGAAGTAAACAAGCAACAGTACCCATTCAAGTGCCATCCAAGTTCACTTCGATCCCTGCAATGAGCTTTCAAAACAACAGGAAATTACTTCAGTCTTTTCTTCCAACCTCCCTGGGGTTTGACCCACCACAATAAAAAGAAGTGTGGAGTCCAAACCCTGGCAAAATATTGAAGAGTAGGACTTGGCTCCCCTTGGTGCAGGGCTGTTGGCTACAACAGTGTCTGTCTTTGGCCCTTTGGGGCTGTGCTCCTCTGCCCCTGATGAGAAGCCAGATCCAAGGCCCCACAGACCTGGGGAGCAGCTAGCAGAGATCAAAGCCTGGCTGGTCTGGAAGCTGTGGATGGAAAGGGAGGGTGTGTGCAGGAGGCAGTCACTCCTGTCCCAGCGTGGGCATGGCCCTGGAGCAGCAGGAACTATGTGTCCTGAAGAGACACTGTTACGCATGGAACTCCCAGTTAGAGACTCCCTTTCCTTCCAGTGAGTCCCCCAGCAGTGTCTGCTGCTGCCTTGCCTCTGGAATCTCCATCAGGCACCCAAGGACCATCTGCTGGCACGGCAGATGCTGGTTCTACCTTCTGCTGTGTTGTCAGGTCTTAAATACTCTTGCACCTGCTGGTCTCCAAAGGCATGAGATCCATTGGTTTGAAATCACCAGTGTCTGGGGTTTAGTATGCAGCACTCACCCCATATCACCTGGGGAGCAACTTTCTCTTTCCTTCTCCCCATAAGGGACTGGAGGAGGTAGAATAAAAATAAGATTCATGGGTTTCTTCACAGTCAGGGGAAGGCTGGCTGGTCAGTCCCCACAAGTCTCATATTTTTAGCTCCTCTGGCTGCTTACTTAGCTTCTAATTTGCTCTGTTTCCCAGGAATGACATCAGGAAGGAGAATTTTTAGCAGCTGCTGAAATTAAGTGTCTTAAGAGAAATAAACCCACGGAAAGAGTTGAGTTTGTGGAGTGCTGCAGAGGACAGCTGAGCAAAACGTCAGCAAAGCTCCAGGGGCTGACAACATCATTTATGCTGCACAGGAGACACCCAAGGTGCACTTAAGCTCCTTTGCAGTCAAATAGCTTAAAGTAGAAAGTGAAGAGCCTCTCAGCTTTCAAGGCCAAAGTGGAGATATCTGGAGAGTGTAGTTTTACTGGGCACTGAGGGAGAAAGAAGGAGGCTTGGAAGTGGCTGTGGAGCAGGTCTGTGAGCAGGAGAAGCCAGGAAAAAAAGCTCAGCCATGTCCCACCAGAGTGAGCCACAGGAAGGATTTATGTGCTTGGCTGGCTCAGAAGAGACCTCAGGCTGTGAGCTTCTGTGTCAGGCTGAGGGTGGAATTCATGAGCTGCACAGACCTCTAAATCCACAGCCTGGCATCCTAAACATCTTAATGTAATCTTCTAATAGGCAGAAGGCCCTGCTGTGAGTTAGGTGCTTGTCCTAGGGCTGGAAGCACTGTGGCTGAGCAGGGTGATGCTTAAAGTGCCCTCTGCTGAAATGAGACAAGCACCAAGCAGCTCCGTCTGCTTCCCCTCCTCACATGGAAGATGCTCTTCTCTGTGCCCCGGTGCTGAGCACCACGGGACAGGCTCTCAGCTAGAGACCCAAGGGCTCAGCTGCTTGACTCCCACTACAGTTAATTAAATAACATGATAATGACTAGGGTGAAACCCAGGGATTTAGCCTACAAAGTAATTTAAAGGCACTGCTGGATGGAAGGCTGATGCCATTCCAGTCAAACTGCTGCTGACTCACAGGGAGCCAGAAATGGCAGTGCAGGTGGCCCCAGAGTAACTAAAGCCAGAGCAATTCCATAGGAAACGGAGGCCAGGTTGGATGGGGCCTTGAGCAACCTGGGCTCGTGGCAGGTGTCCCTGCCCACGGCAGGGGACTGCGACTGGATGATCCTTAAGGTTCCTTCCAAGTCAGATCATTCTGTGAGGCTAAATATGTGCCAAGTATTGAGGAAACAAATCTGCTCTCCAAACAACATTCCCCGGGGAAACACTTTGTCCCAGCACACTGCCCCAGCACCGCCCCGGCGCACCGCCCCGGCACACCGCCCCGGCACACCGCCCCGGCACACCGCCCCAGAGAGTCGCCGTGCGGCAGGCACTCACCACGCAGCCGGCGTTGGGGATGGCGCCGTGCCGGTACGCGTAGGGGTAGAGCAGCATCTGCGCGTAGGCGTGGAAGGAGAGGTACGCGCGGAGCTGCCGGCGCTGCCTGCGCAGGAACTGGGCCACAGCCCTCACCTCCGGCTCGGACTCGGGGAAGGGCCCGCAGTAGGTGTCGTCGCAGGGGTGCAGGGAGGCACCTTCAGCTGCAGGAGGAGAGAGCTGCTGTCAGCCCCCGGGAGCTGCCGGGAGCCAGCACCGGGCCCTGGCGGAGGCCGAGGCCGAGGCCGAGGGGGCTGAGCCAGCCGGAGCTCGGTGGGCACTCTGCTGGTCCACCTCGTGGGCACAGCCAGCTGCCAGCTGGCCAGCTAGGCACAGCCCCCCCCAGGAGATATCTTCAACCCAAGCCCAGGCACAGCCCTGCCTTCCTGCCCTGCCTTCCTGCCCTGCCCTGCCCAGGCTGTCCACAAGCAGCACGTGTCATGGGAGCGTTCCAGTGCCAGGCCTCAGCTGCTGTCTGCCCCAGAGCCGCTTCTCTTCACTGCTCACTGCCAAGGCAGCCCTGGCCCTCAAGAGCTCTTTGCTCTTCTGCCCAGCATGCTGCTGGTTGCGCTGGTAGGCAGCCACATCAGCAGGCTCTAAGGGGCTGGTTCAAAACACGAGGCTGGCTCTGACCACCGCCCATGCAGACCTCAGGCCCAGACCATCTCAGCTGGCACAGGGCTTCTCCCGTCAGGCCTGGGGCAGGTGTGAGGATATCTGCCCCCCAGACACCCTGCTCAGGTGGCTCTGAGCTGCCTGTAATGCCCCCCAGGTACTGAACGATGAAGCTCGAGCAGTGGCAGTGGCTGCTCTGTCACTGAGCAGTCCTGGCCCTGAGCCACTGCCTGGTTTCCAGCTCAGGGCCCGGGCCTGGCAGAGCAGTCCTCATGCAGATGCCCTCTGCTCTGCCATCCACTGGGCTTTCAGAGTGCCATACGTTACACGGCCCCACAGAACAGCAGCACATTCCCTGGTACCGTCAGGGCCCTGCAGCAGCAGCAGCTTTATCAGCTCTCCTTCGAGGAGGGCACCGCTGCCACCTTCAAACAGCAAGACAGAGCAGTGCGTCAGGAGGCAGAGTCATGGCAGCCCCCACAGGGCTGTGCAGTCAGCCTGGTGGCAGAGGAATGAGCAAGTGGCAGAGTTTGATGCTGCAGCTGCCTTTGTAAGGTGGAAATGGAGGCAGCCATTCCGTGGCCACAGCCGGGGACTCAAAGGAATTAGTGCCCAGGGGCAGCAGGGGTGGAAGGGCTGCAGAGGGGGCAGGAGGTCTCTCCCTGCAGAACAGATGCCACGAAGTCACCTGGGTCCCAGCAGCACTCTGCCCCACGTCTCCTCAGGTGATAAAGGGCAGCTACCGAGCAGAGCCTCTGCAGCCTCTGGGGCTTTGTGGCTGCTTCACCTCCTGTAACAGTGCTGAGTACTGAGTCATGGAAAGGGACGGCAGCAGCAGGAAACGCCCCAGGGGAGAAATATGGCTCAGTGTAGTGACGCTGGGTGAGCAGAAAACCCCTCTGAGCCATGCCAGCCTGCTATGCTAAGCGGTTTGCAAGCCCAGCCGCGGGCAGGGCTGCCTGCGAGGGAAGCTGCTGAGGGACCGTTCCCCTGGCGGCCTTGGAGAATGGGAGGACCACCTCAGTTTCCATACTGGAAATCTCCTTTACCAACTGACTCCCTGCATTCGGCAGCTTTGTTGGGTTCTCCCCGGGCAGTTTAGTCTCCGCCGCTGCTGTCCAGGTCTGAAGCACCTCCCGAGAGAACGCAGCCGCTGCAAGCCAGCCTGGCCGTGCCGTCTCGGGCTGCAGGGCACTGCTCTGCTGCAGAGCAGCAGGAGACTTCCCGGGGAAGAGGGACGGGCTGAGGGCAGGGACGTGGCACCAGCACTCTGCCAGCACCAGTGCTGCTTTTACAAGTGTGGAGAGTAAATAAGGAAGGTGGACAAATGCCGGAGGGAAAAGAGCTGGAGGTTAAAGGAGCGGCTGAGGATGGGGAGAGGCCAGCAGGAGCAGGTCCCCACTGCTGCATGTCACAGCAGAGTGCTGCTGCTCTCTGCCGCAGCTCAGCTGTGGGGCTGCTCGCTCACTGCCTCGCTGTAAGATCTAACACAACATAACTGCTTCTGCGGTGGGCCCCTTCCAGCCCTCCTGCCACTGTTGCACTCCTGCTGCCCTCTCTGTGCAACACCGAGGTCACATTTTACACTACATTTACAGCAGTGCTGGGAGGTTCAGGCTGCACCTCCACGTGTTCAGAGGCTTTTTCCTTTTCTATTCAATCACTACTAATAATGGCCCAAAAGCACTCACAGACACTTCTCTGTGAGGCCAACAAGGCAAGTCTGACGTTTCCCAACGTCCTAGAGCCACTTCAGAGAGATGCTGGGTTAAACAAAACGAAGTCTGAAGAGCTTCCTGAAGCTGCACTCAGGTAACTCCTGAATTGTCAAATACCCATGGCACTTGGTGGAATTTGTGCATGAATCATAGGATCATAGAATTCAAGCAGGTTGGAAGATACCTCCAAGCTCATCCAGTCCAACCTAGCACCCAGCCCTGTCCAATCAACCAGACCACGGCACTAAGAGTAGACTATGGCACTAAGTGTGTCATGGCACTAACTGTGCTGGGCCAGGCTCAAAACTGCTTCAGATTGGCTGTGTGACTGCAGTACAGCCATGTGTCGGTGCTGCCACCCTCACCAGGCACCTTCTAGCTTGTGGTGAGTCCCACATTCAGGACTTTTATTTCTTTGGAAGCTTAAAGGCAGATTGGAGCCCTGGCTTGTGGCGCCACAGCTCAGCAGTTTCAGCTGCAGCCGTGGAGCAGAGAAGGCTGCAGCGTGGCGGTGACCCAGCCTGCCTCCTGCGGGGCCATCGGCTGCAGGGTCAGCGGAACGGGCGGGCCAAGGCAGCTCCAGACTCACCACACCACTTCACCTTCCAGTTGCGGTTGGCATCGACGCCGTGGCACCGGAACCGCGCGTCCCTCGACCGCGTCTTCCTCCAGAAACGATCCTGAGGGGAGTTAGCAAAGGGTTAAGCGAGACCCTCTCTGCAGCTGGAACAAACCACCCTGGTAATCGTGCTCCGTGTCACAGCCGCAGCAGCCCACGCCCACATCGTGTGCCACAAAGGGGAGGGCAGGCTGTACCGACAGCCACCCTGGCACCGTCCAACAACCATTCCACCCTTCCTGTCTGAGCACTCCTTGAGTCCCATCACCGACGCTACTCACATCTGTCCAGCTGAACTGGTACCCATCCACATTAAACACGGGCATGACATAGAAATAGAGCTGGGTGAGCATCTTTCTCATGGCAGGGTCTGTCTGGTACGTCTGCAGAGCCTAAAGCAGAAGAGCCAAAGAAGGTCATTTCCACCTTAGAAGGCACTGAGAATACTCCGACAGGGACAACACAACTAATCCCCACCAAGTCAGTGGAGGCCTCCTGAGATGTTCACCACAGAAGAATGTAGTGCTTGAATTTTATGTCTTAGTTATGCTGGTCCAGGGTGGCACATACTGAGGGCAACCCAGCAGAGCTCAACTGAACAGTGCTTAATTGAATTGTTCAGACACAGTTACTAACTACAGTGAGAATTACTGCTTCTCGCTCCACTGCTGGAACAACTCCACTCTCCAACAGGCAGGGTTTGCCTTTGCAGCCCTTTCTGCAGCCCTTTCTGCAGTCCTTTCCCATGCTCAGAAGTGTTTCTGCACATCAGCAGTTTTACCAAGGTCTGTAAGCATCATCACCCAGGAGTGGATTGCTGAAATAGCAACCAGAATTCCTTCCCTGGGGCAGCGTGCTGGGACAACCAAGTGAATCCTCTGTGCCTTGAAGAACCTACTCCAAGCTGAGAATCCTTCAAGAGGCAGAACCTGAGCATCCTGGCGATGAAGGCTCATATGGGAGTCTGCACTGGCGAGCGTCACTGGAGAGGTCCCTCTCCTGGCATCCCAGAGCTCCAGCAGCCTGCATTCGGCCCAGGTGTGCTGCCCTGTGACAGGGGCTGCCTGCAGGCACCGCGCAAGCCATGGCACCTTCCTGAGGGCATGGGCAGGCAACCGTGCAGCACTTAGCTCCTTTGGGGAGAGGAGAACTGGAAACCACTCTAACTGCTTGGATGTCACAGCACAGGGAAGTGTCTTCTCTGAGTGTCCTGCGGTGGATTGGAGCCTGTGAAAATCCACCAGGAGCCAGAAGAGGAAGCAGACAGCGCAGGGAAAGCCTTTTGCCAGGGCTGCTGTGGAAACAAAGCTGCCATGCCTCGTGGTGGTGAACCCTTGGTACTGCATGGCACTCTCCCGGCCTCACCCCAGCTGCTGCCCGCTGAAAACCGAATCCAGCAGAGCCAGGCCAGGCAGGCAGCTTCTGCTGGTGGCAGTCACTGCTGCTGCATGCTCCTTCCCCTCAGCAGCAGTGCACATCAGCGACCTGCTGTCAGCAGCAAGGATGTGCTGCAGGGATCACAGAACCACAGGATGTTAGGGGTTGCAGAGGACCTCCAGATATCTCTGGGTCCAACCCCCTGCCCAGCCAGATCACCTAGGGCAGGCCACACAGGGGAGGTATTTTGGACTCCTGAAGGATTACTTAGTTCTGATGGAACTCAGCAAGGCCCAGAAGTGACCCAGCCTGTGAAGCTCTTTTGCTGCCAGTGTGGATGTCAGCACTGGGATGAGTGACTGAGTGCTGCTCTGGCTGTTGACACAGCACATGGCAGATGTTTTGTCCATCAGGACCTGGACTATGAGTGGAATTCTGCAGAGTAAGTGCTGCAGTGGCTTTCAGCAGGTCTCGAAGCAGGAACACTTCTATCTCGATGCCCTTCTGCGTGGTGCAGGAGAGCCCTTTGAACACTGAGGCTGCCTGGGTGTGCTGCTTGGACCCATCTCTGACTGCTGGTGTCCTGACTCCGTTCTGTGTGTGCTGCCGTTTTGCTGTCCTCTCCATGCAGTCCAGCACTTCATAAACATTGCTGAGGAAGAATGTGAGCTTTTGATCCCTTCACAGTTCCTGGTGAGGGCTGGTCCTTGCTGGTGTCAGTGGCTGGCTGAAAGGCATCCTGCATGCCAATGCACCCCACAAGGGCACTCAGAAATCAGGCTTCAAGCAGCGGGGCAGGTGTTGCTTGGTCAGGCTGTGTCTCTCTTAGCTCATTGTTATGGGGTGAAAAGATGGGGTCGAGGCCTGGGCTTGGCAGCAAGCAGCACCAAGGCCAGCACTTCAACAGTCAAATAACCAGGAACATGTCCCCAGCTGTCACCTTCTGTGTCTGGGGTTCTGTGTGGTGCGAGGTGTCCTCTTTCTTGCCTTGAAATTCAAGGAGCATGAGGAAGGGCTTGTCAGGTGTCAGCAGTGCTGCGGGGCCTGGTGGAACATCTGCTTATCTTCAGCTGAGAGCTCTGAGCACAGAGCCGAGGTCAGAGCTCTTGCTGGAGCAGATCAGGACCCAAAACACCCCAAAGACCAAGCAACCCCCAAACAATGGTCTCTGCTCCCCTTCTGTTTGATCCAGAAGGCCACTGGGCTGCAGCAAAACGACTGCCAGAGATCACAGGGTGAGGTGGGAGCCCAGTGAGGTATTGCTGGCTGCCTGCACAGCAGAGGGATGAGTGGATGCTGCTGCTGCTAGGCAAGAAGCTAACACCACATAAATCCAACATTTCCTTTCTCTTGCCTCACATCAGAGGACTGCTGGAGCTATTCCTCAGAGACAACAGACAGCCAGGAAAAATCTGCTGCCAAGTGCCTGCCCTTCCTCAGAGCTGCCCCTAAGCGCCAGGAGGGTGGGAAGTGTGCTGCTGGGCTGCAGAGGTGCTGCAGGAGGAGTCTGCCAGCAAGAGAGAACTGCAGAGCTGGAAACACAGAGAGGCCTTCAGTGTTCCCAGAGTTCTTATGAAAAATGCCCATTCCATTTAATGAGAATAGCAATATCCTGAACCACACTCTCCAGCCTCCTCTCTCAGTCATGTTGAATAGTGAGGGAGTGTGAGCATAATGCACTCCTCTCCTGATGCCTCCTGCTCCCCTGCTGCTCTCAAACACTGCTCCAAGGAAAGAGGAGTGTGACAGTGGTGAGCACAGCAGTGCACAGCCAGTGTGCAGACAAGGTGAGGCCAGGTACAGCTGCAGATGACTCCAGGTCGGGTGGGATGCTGCAGTGTGGGGAGGCTCTCTAGAGGGATCTGGACAGGCTGGATCAGTGGGCTGAGGTTTAACAAGGCTAACTGCTGGGTCACAACAACCTCACAAATGCTCCAGGCTTGGGGCAGAGTGCCTGGAAACTGCCTGGCAGAGAAAGACTTGGAAGTGTCAGTAAACAGGGGCTGAAGAAGAGCCAGTGTGTGCCCAGCTGGATAAGAAAGCCAACAGCAACCTGGCCTGGATCAGGAACAGTGTGACCAGAAGGACTGAGGAAGTGATTGTCCCCCTGTACTCAGCACTTAGGGGCCACACCTCAAATCCTGGGTTCAGTTTAGACCCCTTACTCCAAGAAGGACATGGAGCTGCTGGAGCACAGGTCTTGTGGAGTTACACAAACCAGAACTGCCTTTGTTAATGCAAAGCTTTCTGTTAGGTGATCTGAAGCAGAACACATAGGCACTGGTTTAGCTGGCCCAGGACCACAGCTACAACCTTCCTGGCACAGGGCCCTGGAACCAGCCCCTGCTCACACCTGCCAGAGGTTGTGTCTGCCCCACGCCTGCCTGGCTCTGGCTGTCACTGTTGGCTTTGTTCAGCAAGCACTGAAGTGTTCTACAAATGAGAAGTGCAGCAGCACAGTGAGTTACTTTGCTTCTTGATAACGTGAGAATGCTTCTAGCAAAGCCCCCGAGGTGAGCAGTGTGCAGGAGCTGTGTGCCTGCAGCGAGAACCACTCACCTCTTTCACGAACCACTGGCAGAAGGCAGGGCCAATCCACTCCCTGGCGTGGATCCCACAGTCTATCCAGACAGCCTTCTTGTAGGGCCGGGATCTGGTACCTAACTTGAGGTGTGAACAGTCACAGACACATCAACAGAGCTCGGGAGGGGAGTGATACACAGCAGGGTGTTAGAAACACAAAACCTGCTTCAATCTGTTCCTTTGAAAGCTGTGGCCAAGCCCATGCATGCCATGCAGATGTGGCCAAGATAGTGAAGCTAACCTATGGCAGAAAACCCCCACAGCTAGAGCCAAAGTGAGATGTGTCAGCTCCCCTTTCTGAGGAAGGATCCTCACACCTCACAGGGGGCAGGGCAAGGAAAAACGATGCTGCTGGAAGAGCCTGGTGCAGTCAGATGTTCAGAGCTCCACAAGAGCAGCTGAGCAGAAAGCACATCAGAAATCATCTGTTGTGCCCTGCTGACACCTTTAGTTGATGGCTCTGATGGGAGCTGGGAGTGCACAGCCCTGGGACTGTGCCAGCAGCTCAGGAGGAAGCATTTGGCAGATGCTGAGATGGGCCCCAGAGCCCTTTGGGGTCTCTATCCCCTCGACTGCTTCACAGGCTGTCTATAAAGACAGAACTTTCCAATTCCCTGAAAGCCAAATCCTGCTACCTGACCTTGTGCTGCAGCCTAGCCCCCTGGGTGTGCTCCAAGCTAACAGGGTTTGGCTTCTCGGGGTTTTTTGTCCATAAAGATGCCATTCAGAGACCTCAGCTCTCAGCAGCTCCTGCTCAGGGCACACTGCTCACCTGCACCTCCAGTGCCCCAGCCAGCTGTCTGGCCCCACTGCAGATTTTGGTCTGACTAGTGCCCACTTCATCCTTACCTTGAGCACGAAGAGTGGTCTCCCTTCATAGGACTTCCCAACTGAGAACATGTGAACAAGATCTGAGTGGGTTTTGTTCAGGTGGTGCATCCAGTCCTGGATCTGCAAAGACAGAAATGAAGCTGCTGCCCCACTCCTTGCACTCCATGAGAGGCAACTGCAGCATGTTTAAGAACCTCAGCTCTCAGCCCCTGCACCAGTTTGGATTTCCTATCGTTGCTGTCTTCCTGCTTTGCTTTGTTTGCTGTTGTTTCCACACTGGAGCAGCTGCTGGGCTCTCACAGCTCTGTTGTCAGAGGCTGGATGCAGTACAAGATTTATCTTAAAACCAGCCCTCAGAAGCTCTCACAGTTACATGTAGACAATACAAGTCCTAAATGAATCATTTCAAGGTCTCTCTATTTGAAGGTGAAAATGCTGAAGAGGAGCAGGTCACCATACCTTGGAGAGACAGTGAAGCCTTGGCCTTAGGAAAACCAAGAGTGCAGTTGGTAAGCTCGAGGAGGGCAGATTCAGGCTGGAGATTAGGAAGAAATTCTTTACAGTGAGGGTGGGGAGGTGCTGGCACAAGTTGTCCAGGGAGGCTGTGGATGCCCCCTCCCTGGAGGTGTTTAAGGCCAGGCTGGATGAGGCCTTGGGCAGCCTGGGCTGGTGGGAGATGTCCCTGCCCGTGGCAGAGGTTGGAATTCTTCAAGGTCCCTTTAAACCCAACCCATCTGTGACTGAACCTGCGAGAGAGGAACCCTCTGAGTGTTCACCTACTTCTTCCAGAGAGTGATACACCTCATAGTTGTACCCCGAGGGGGACCTCCGACTCCTGTGTGGCCTCAGTCCAGTCTGGTTGTCTATTGCTTGCTGCAGGTCTGCTATGAGGATCCTAGGCAAGAGAAGGACACTGTGAGACTGGGGGAACACAGAGGCTACAGCACAGTGGCACAGCAGCAGCTACGCCACCCTGACCTTACCTCACCTGTTCTGTCCTGGCAGCCAGGAGCCTCAGGCTCGCTGGGCTATGTGCTGCCAAGGCTCTCCAGCTGCTCTGAGATGTAACTGTGCCCTCCAAAGCCCCGGGAAGCTGGTTAGAGCAGCAGAGCAGGAGGGGAGCAGTGCAGGCTGTGTGAGGAGGGCACTCCACTTTGCTGGTGGAGCAGCGCTGGCTGTGCTCCTCGATCCAGGTTTACTACAGGTCTGTGAGTCCTCAAGAGCAGAGAGGGAGTTCTCCCTGGGGATAGTTCCTGCCATGTCCTAGCATTTTTGGCAGGTGACCTGCAGAGGCCCTTTGCTCCCACAGTTCTTGCTCCTGCATGCTCTGCTCTGCAACCTGAGGGGAGGTCTTCAGGTGCTCGTTTCAGCTATAAAGCAGCCTTCTGCCATCCCACTGCAGGTGGCTACTGCGACAGGAGCAGCAGCAGACCTGAGCACACCTGCTGGGGTGTGTAACCGGGGGACGTTTCTGGGTAGGCAGAGGAAGACAATGAGAGAAGTTCCCATCTCGTTTTAGAGGCAAGCAGCAGAGGAGCCCGTGTGGAAGCACTGCTGCTCCTGGCTCGCTGTCAGTTGTCGCCTCAGCTCTGGGGTTGTGTTTCTGGAATGACAGCTTAGGCAGAGACTATTCTTGTCATGCAAATGGGCTGCTGCTAAAAGCACAGAGTGTGTGATCCGTGCCAGCCTTTCTCCCAGAGAAAGAAGTATAAATAGCCTCACGTTGGGCTTCATTCAGCAAACACTGGAGAATTCAAATAACTCATCAGCTGATTGTTCAGCTGCTTCAGCCTCTGGCTGCAAAGGCTCTAATGACAGGATGATTGCTCTCCTCTGGTGTGCCACGCTGATAAACACGAAGTGGTAAGTGTGCTCCAAAGCTGCCCTGACTGCTCTTAGCAAACTCTGTGGGTGAGGTGCAAGCCCCAGCCTGTGCGTCCTGGGCCGCTAGGGACGGGGAGCTCTGCGCAGAGCCAGCAGAGTCCTGCAGCTCACGGCAAAGGTTTTCCCATGGCCACAGCACACCACTAGACAACCCTTGCTCCTGCTGGACCCGGGCATGGCAATCAGCACTCTGCTCTGGCCAGCTGAGGCTGTGTATGCACTGCAAACACTTCAGCTTGGCTCCGAAGCAGGACGCTGGACCCCGGACCCCAGCTGCCTGCTTGTGGCAGATGTCCCTTCTGCCAGCACCAGGGCTGCTCTCCTGGCACTGCCTGAGGTGCAGCCTCTCTCAGGCCAGGTCTCTGAGGTTCTCTCACAGAAAGCAAGGCACAGGCTTACGTGTAGGGGATGTTTGCTTGCTGGAGCAGGTGCAGCAGACTCCGGGATGTGTTCTGAGGGACTCGCACGTCAGTGACTGTCCCCTTGGCGATGTGGAAGGGGCTGCTGGGCTGCCACACGTCCACCTGTAGTGCAGGAACCAACCTGTAATTCACATGCACTCAGTGTAGGTGGGGAACCTGGGAGCTGGCATGCTTCAAGCTATGGAGGCCTGGCAGAGATGGTGACATGTGCTGGCTGCTCCAGCTCAGTGCCGGTGCCGAGGGAGCAGAGCTGGGCAGTGATTGTGTCCAGCCCAACCCCAGCTCTCACCAGAGATGGATGAGAGCAGGGCCTCAGGAATGTGCCTGCACAAACAGCCTGGGACATAATTCCCCTCCAGCCTCATGAGCACCCTCAGAGTACTGCACAAGCCCTGTGTGCTGGCTCCCACAGAGCCTTAGTCTCTACCTTTACGAGGAGTTCCCTGTGCTACCAGGCAGCACTTTGGGATTATCTCCTGCATTTCAGCTCTGAACCTTGTCTGGGAAGAGGCTTCAGTCTTGCAAGAAGGCTTTAGTTCCCACTATTCCTCACGGGGGCCCTAACTGAGAGTATTCTGCCTACCAAGGAGGCATCTGATGCTGAACCTGATGCTATCTCTTCAAGCAGCAGTGACCTGAGTCCTCTTAATCCAGTTAAATGCCTGCTCCTTTGGAAGGGTGAAAACTCTCCTGCTTTCACCAGAGACACTGTTGCACACTGCCACAGCATGGTCTGTGGAGCTGTGTGGTGCTGGTGGGTGGCACAGCATCTTCTGAAGCCCAACACCAGGGCTAGTGGAGTTCAGAAGGCTGCTGAAGCCGACAGCTGCTGTGACAGATGTTCAGCAGAGACCCAGTTCAGAAGTTCAAGGGTGCTAAGTGCCACTTGGCAGCGAGGTCCTCTCGGGGTGCTGACCCCTTGTGCTTGCTAGATACCTGCCTGCTGTGCTCTGCTTAAGGGCCAGCACCCAGTGACATCCATCATGCTGCCTTCACCCCTGGGTAATTAGAAATGTCCCTTTGACTCTTCAGGCTTGTCCCCAAAAATACACATCCCAGCAGGTAAGTTTGGTGCTCCTGCAGTAGCAGAGTCTCTGTCAGCTCAGCCTGAGCCATTGCCACAAAACCAACCAACCGTCACACACAAGCTGAGAGCAGCTGAGGTGTCTCCTGGCTGGCTGCAGCACAGGTCTGGGAGCAAAAACTCATGACTGAAAACAGCTCAGTTTGTGCCCACGAATCAGGAGTGACCCTCGGGCTTGCAGCAGCCACAGCCAGCAGGAGCAGAGGTTAAGGACGCCTGAGCTGCAGAGCTGTGCAGCTCTCTGGGCAGCTGTAGCACAGCCCTGCGCTCTCCTGCTCTGCTTGCAAAGAACTCTGCACTGCTCCAAAGAACTCATAGGCTGTGCCTTGGAAGAGTCACTGGGGAAGAGCTCTGGCACAGCTCTCTGGTAACTGCATATCCACTCGTGCAGATGCCACTGGGCTCAGTATGTTTGCAAGACATGGAGCAGGCTCTAGGAGACTCATTAGCACAGCCCAGCCTCGCTCGTTGCTGATGAGGCTATTTATGGCCTGCTTCCTTTAGTAGCTCTTGCTGCCCTGCCCAAGAAATGGAACAGTACGAGTCTGATCCTGCTCACCCCCTGCCCTGAGGTTGTGCTGAAGAGTGGGGAGCTGAGACTCAGGCTCCAGCACCAGGAAGGGAGGAAGCTGATTCCTCTTATCTCCAAGCCCAGGCCTTCTCTCTGCCTGGGCTCTCCTTCTCTGTCCTGCATCTCCCTACTGAAGTTCTTCTGGAACAACATTTTCCTCCTGAGCCTGGCAAGTGGTCCCAGACACATGTTCTGCCACACTGATGAATAACCTCTGCCACCTGATGCTCCCTGTGCAGCTGAAATGTCCCATGCAGTCCTGCCTGGAAGCCCAGCTCAGAGCGAGGTTGCAATCTGGCTACAGAGATCTGCTGCTGTGCAAAGCACAATGCACACAGCCCTCCCTGCCAAGCTCATTCTTCCCTTCCCCGTTTGGGCTGCCAGGCTGCTTGCTGCATTTCCAGGCAGGCTTTTGCTCTCTGCAGCCTCTTCCAGCACTTTTCTATGGAGCTGTAGCTATCAGATCTATAGCCCAGTGAGCCAGGTCTCCCAGGAGGTGTTTTTCTGAACTGCAATGACAGGATCAGTTCAGGGAATGGATCAGCAGCTGCTGCAGGGGCTGGAAAACAAAAGGGAGTGGAGCTGTGGCTTCGAGGCCTGCTAGTCAGGCTCTCCCCAAAGTTAAAGTGGCAACTGCTCCTAGGAATGGCTCCTGGAAAAGCTGCACAGTATGAGCAGTCAGGAATGCTCAGAAAGCAGGAGCTCCTTGCCCCTGCACAAACAGCCCTGAGCACAGCTGGCTGCATGGGCCAAGTGCCTGTGGGCCACTGATGGGGCAGAAGTTACCAGTCCAGGCTCACACAAAGTGCTTCAAAAATACCACACAGGACAATCCCAGAGCAGACAAACCGTCTGCTGGGGCCGAGGACCTGAGCAGATCCCTGTCTCATTGCAAAGCACTTGGGAATGTGACATTTGTCTCTGCCAGTCAGCTCTAACATTAAACCCATGAAAGGGCTCAGTAAGCAGCAAGAGTCTCCTCAACTGTCTCCCAAAGGAGGAAGAGCAGGAGATGATAGTCAGTCACTGGAGGGGTGTGTGAGGCAGAGGGACCAGGGGTGACAAAAGCAGCCCTGGGGTACAGGTTCTACAAACAAAGGATGTGTGAGAGCAAGGGGCTGCAGCAGAGCATCTGGAATGTAAGGTCGGTGCCTGTGGTGGTGGTGGAGCAGCTGACAGTGATCTACAGCTAGGAAACAGCTCCATGAGTTTGTGCTTGCCCTGCTGAAGCTTCGGCTGCATTTCAGCTCAGCCCTTAGCTCTGCATGCTGCATGCATGGGAGATGCAAGAGCAGCTCCACCATTTCCCCTCACAGTCCTATCTGCTCCAGGGCTCCTTGGCACAAGGTCTGTGCAAAGGGGGCTCAATGGTGGCACAGATACCAGGCTCTTGCTTTTCTCTCACACAGAAGATGAAGATTTGATCTGGGATGTGCTGGAGCCAAGAGAGACCTGCTGCTCTATGGGCACTGCTGGCAGCTGCCAGCTGCTCCTACCCTGGTACACTGGTGGAAACCAGATCCTGGTATCCCCTGCCTTGGAGAAGAACGTGGCTCTGTTGCCACCTGCCTCATTAGACACCTAATGTCCCACAGAGCAGCTGCAGAGAGAGCAGAGTATGATGTGCAAGAGCTTCCTGAGGGGCTGCTCTGGGGACATGGTGGTGGCACAGCGGGCCTAGACTGGAGGCCTGGCAGGGAGACTGAGGAAGGCTCTGCTCTGCTCTGCTTGGCTGGCACAAGAGTGGTCAGGGCCAGAGTCACCTCCTGCTGCCCTGCAGGCTGGCAGTGGTCAGTTGGACTCTGTACCTTAGGCTTCCTTTTTCCTTCCTTGGCTGAGTTTATTGGTCAAATACCTGCAGATTTAAGCAACTTAAAGGATTGGACTTGATGATCCGGAAGGTCTCTTCCAGCCTTAGGTTGCACATGAGGAATGATTTCTACCCCAACAAGGTTGGCGAGGCCTGGTCCAGGCTGCCCAGGGCAGTGGTACCTCCCCATCCCGCGAGGGGTTTCAAAGCCCTGCAGATGTGGTGTGAGGTCATGGGTTGGTGGTGCCCTGGTTAGGGGCTGGGCTCTGTCTGAAAGGCCTTTTCCCACCAAAGTGATTCTGTGACTCCAGCCTTGCAGAGCCTGCATGCAGGCAGCTGCAGTCCAGGAGTGGCTGTTCCCACAGTAGTGCAGGTCTGTGCTCTGCTCACTGCGCAGGGGAAGGCAGTATTTTGTCACACACAGGTGAACAGAAGCAGCCAGGGCAGGAATCCACTCAGAACAGTGATTATCAGCAGAGCACTGTGGGCAGTGGAGCTGCAGAGCAAAGCTAATGGGTGGGAATTACTCAGCAAGTGATGGTGACTGATGTCATTTGCCTCCGAGCACTCAGGATCCCAAAGGTGTGCAGCAAAACCTTCCCGAGCTCTTAGTCCCTGGGTGCAGGCACTGGCACTGGCACTGGCACTGGCACTGCAGCGGAGCCTGGGCACCCCAGCAGAGCTCAGAGGGTTACTGCATCAAGTGTTCTGTGGAGTGTCTTTGTGAGACAGCAAAGGAGCAAATGCCCCTCCTGAGGAGCTCTAGGTGCTAAGTTTAGGGCGTCTGGAAGGACTTCACCTGTGGAAGTGCAGGAGTTAAGCTGACAGCTCTGGGACTGGTGGTGACTGCTCCTACAGCAGGACCTGAGCTGTCAGCTTACCTCTTGACACAGAAAGGCTCTCACATGGACTAAAGCCCCTGAGCAGTCCTCCAGTACCTTCTGCAAGTCTTTTCCCTTGTGCTGTGGCCAGACTGTCACTGCTGCCCAGGTGACCTACTGGGGACATGTTCTAAGGCTTCCAAGGCCTGTCTGGATGTGTTCCTGTGTGCCCTGAGCTAGACTGTATGGTCCTGCTCTGAGCTCTTTGGGTCCTTTCCAGCCCCTGACATCCTGTGAGCTGTGATCCTCTGATCTATGCCAAACCCCAGAGCCAGCTCCAAGATGATCCTTCAAGGACATCTCCATAGGTTTCTGCAAGTGAACATTGCAGAAGTGACCCCTTGTGTCTGATACTCTTCCCAAAGGGATGGACCTTGCAGCCTGCTTTCTCCTGCACTGGCTTCAGCAGGGCAGAAGGCAAAGCTCTCCCCGTCCAACATATCCACCCCTTGCTGCCCCTTCAGGTCTCTTTCTGCAGGTGGGCAGTGAAGCAGCTGCAGATGGAAGAGCCCCAGGAGCTGGAATGCAGCCAGACCTGGCCAGTTTGCATGAAACTGGGTCTCAACATTCCCTCTCTCTTCTGAGTCTTCCCTTAAGGAAACCTCCTCAGTCCCTCCCTCACCAGAACCCATCACTCCCTAATTCAGCAGCCAAATCCCAATGCAGTTTGCCAGCATTCCATGGTCCTGCTCTCAGAGGCAGAATCTGCAATTCTTCAAGTTTCTACTGCTCCCACTTTGGAACTGGGGAAGGAGTTCTGGGAGCCCGGGGGAGCTCTGCAACGAGAAACAGTCGCAGGGAGGTGAGCAACCCTTTTGCTTCTCGGGGTTTGCAGCGTGAGAAGGGCAGAGCCCTGAGTGCCCCAGCAGCCAGGGCCAGCAATGGGCACTTGCGCCGTGTGCTGGGACTGGGGTTGTTCCCGGCCGGGAGCGAAGCAGTTACTCCTTTCGGGCTGCTACAGTAACGCTCACAGCTGAGGGTCAGTGCCGCGGGAGCACCTCCAAGGCCACTGCGCACTGCAGCCTCCAGAAGGCAGCCCTGCCGGAGAGCTCCTCAGGCTGCAGCCCCCTGCAGTCCCCTACCGCTCTGTTCAGACTCGTTTTAAGGCACTGAGTGGTTCTCGTTAAAGCTGTCAGGCAGAATGAATCCAATTCCTGAGCTATTTTATTGGGAAATTGGGAATTTAATGGGCAAGAGCTGCTGTGCAGAGTATGAAGTAGCTCTGAGTGAAGTGCCAGCTGTCAGGCATGCCAGTTAACCCAGCACAGCCTTCAGCACAGGCCAGCAGAAAGGTGAAAGTCCTGAGCTCACCTGGAGCCTGTGAAGTGCAGCCCTCAGTGTCTCTGCATCCTGCTCGCTCCCAGGCACCACTCGGATCAGCTTCTCCCTGCCAGAACACAACAGGGAGAGGACACTTCAAGGCCGTGCCACAGCAGAAGGCAGCAGGAAATGCATTCAGCTACTGCACTGCTGCTGCTCTCTTCCAGCAGCTGCAACGTGTCGGGAGAGCTGCAGCTCTGCTCCTGAACTTCCCCCTCCACAGCAGTGATTTGCTCTCTGTAGACCAAAGTGTCAGCTGGAGCCTCTGCTTCCCAGCAAAGGCTTTTGTCCATTCCTTCCACTTCAAGCTACTCAGGCTGGCACCTTCCACACCAACTATCTGCCCCACGGCAAAGCAACCCTTTCATTTACAACAACATAATCTTTCTGAGGGCAAGATGAGGTAAGAGACATTGGGTTTGTATGGCCAACATCAGAATGCTCCTTGTGTGCTACAGGCAGCTTCTCTCTGGAAGAGCCCAGCGTTGTTCTATGTTAGAGGTGAACTCCACACCAGAAGCATGCCTGTGCAAGGGAGGTGACCCTCACACCTGAGACATGCCTGTGGAGGAGATGTGACCCTCACACCAGAGACATACCTGTGCAAGGGAGGTGACCCTCACACCAGGGACATGCCTGTGGAAGGAAGGTGACACTCACACTGCCTTTGCTTTGTCCATCCCATATGGCACACAGGCAGGGGCTCAGAAGGCTCTGGATAACAGCAGCTGATGCTGTGAGCTTTCTTTGGCAGCTGTCAATGAGCACTGCAAGCAGGAAGCACACTGCAGAGCTGTCCATTCCATGGCCTCCATCCATGCCATGCACAATGGGAGACCATAGAAAGTGTAGGGAGGGATCATGCAGCCAAGACCTCAGTTATGGGAGGAATTCCTGGATCTGTGATCTCAAAACCTGCACTACTGATTCCCTCCCAGCTCTGACAACTGAGCCATCAAGGCCAGCCTCTACTGACAGTACTTTACTAGAACCTTCCTTGAGTAAATGGGCTGAGGAAAACGAGAGGTGAAACCTCTCTGGCTTTGTGGGCAGTGATACCTCAGAGCACGAGGGGTAAAGGCATGAAGGGGTCCCTGCTGCCGAATGGATTGGAGCCTGAGTGTGTTTGGTGGTTCCTGGTCAGCAGCCTCTTGAGCTCAGATGGAGCCCCTGATCCTCAGAGGGATGTGGGGCAGGGAAGCCTGCACTCATTGCTGTGCTTGGCACAGAAGCACAAGTAACTGGGAAGTGTAAGAGTTTGCAAGGGGATGAAAGAGAGATCAGAGGAGTTGTCTCATGCATATTTTAGAAGTAAATGTCAAGGCAGTGGGCTCAGCTTTAATTTGGGACTGAGCATTAGTGTTTGCTATGTATTTATTCATTTGTGCAAGTTACAGCAAGAGAGATGAAAATATGTATGGAGTAAAAGGATGTTTTGGCATGAAGCAGTGCTGTATGGGATGTCTGCAGCACGAGAGGCTTCCCGAGGCTTGCTTCGGACATGCTGGAGTGTGCCTGCTTGTTTGCAGGGAAAGGTTCTGTTTCTTTGGGGGTTTTGTTTGGTTGCTAGAAAGTGACTTTTGAAAGTATCACTGAGGGTCATTCAGATGCACCCATAGGCAGCCTGAGGAGAGCTGTCCTTAGGAGTCAGCCTCACTGGGCAGAGGGAGCTCCCTTCGGAAAGGCTGAGCAAGGCTCCCAGCCGCTTTGGGTTGAGTCCAGCCATTCGCTAACATCAAGTCTGGTGCCAATCCATGCCCCTCACCATGTCTCTGCAGCTTTCAAATACCTCCCTTTCAGTGGTTTCTTCTGATGTCCAACCTAAACTTCCCCTGGGGCAACTTGAGGCCTTCTCCTCTTGTCCTGTCCCTTGTTCCTTGAGAGCAGAGCCCAATCTCCACCTGGCTGCAGCCTTCTGGCAGGGAGCTGTGGAGAGCAGTGAGCTCTGCCCTCAGCCTCCTCCATACTGCACACCCCCAGCTCCCTCAGCTGCTCCTCCCCAGCCCTGTTCTCCAGACCCTTCGTCAGCTTCATTACTCTTCTCCAGACCTGCTCTAGCCCCTTGGTGTCCTTTTTGGAGTGAGGTCCCCCAAAACTGAGCCCAGGACTCAAGGTGTGGCCTCCCCAGCTCTGAGTGGAGGACAATCTCCTCCCTGGTCTTGCTGACCAAGGTCGTTAAGCCCTCGTGACACTGTGACACGTCCCAGCTCTTGCAGATGCTTAACTCTGTGCCTTGGTAAAAAGACTTCAGGATGCTGAACCAAAGGAGGCTTCCAGCAGCTCCTCAGCCTGACTGAACCGCAGGGAGTGGAGGGGAAGGCAGAGCTCTGCCACAGCAGGGAGAGCTGTGTGTGGTGTGATGGGTCTGGCTCTTTGAACTCAGCCCTCGCATGCAACCTGACCCTGCTTTGATCTGGATTTCCCAAAACAAAGCCTTCTCTTTCTCCCCACGGCACAAAACAGTCCCCAGTGTCTTACACCAAACCTGCTGTCCTGCCACTGACCAAAGGAACCTGTGGTGCTGCAGGAAACCAAAGCACACCAACTGCAGAAGAGGACTCAAAGCACCAAATCAAACTGAGGGCTTGGGGAGGGAAATAAATATTTTAGTGGCAATGAAATTATTTATTCTCTGCACAGTTCCTGTACCAGCCATTAAGGCAATTATGTTTTGCCATTTCCATAAGCTGCTGGAGAAATAATTTTTGCTCACCAGATTAATGCTGTGTCAGTTCCCTGCAAAATCACTCCTGACTTAAGAGAGCAGCAGAGATTTGTGCTGCATAATTACAGAGGGAGATTTTTCCCTGCTTTAAATACAGTCCTGGTACAGAGCAGGTGAAGGCTTCACTTTCAGGCAGAGCAAATCCGACTACAGCAGGGAAGAATTCTTCTGCAAAAGGAGCCAGTGGCTGAGGAGAACTTTTAGCCAAGGCACCCTGGATTGCTCTGGACTCACTGGAGCCACTGATCCCAAGCCCAGCAATTTCCTATCCTCCTCCATGGAAAAACTCTCTAGGAAACGTCTACTGAAAGCTAATTTAATCAAAACCCACCCAGAGTTCTTTAGTTTTCCCCAGCTCCACTTGACAGCTGCTCTCTCCCCACGGGGCCACTGTGCAACACGAGTGCTGGGGGCTCGGAGCTACCGAGGGCAGCACACACTGCAAGGTGTGAGTCAGCTCCTCAGCCCCATGCCCCTCTCCTGTGAAATACCAACCCAAAGTACTCCTCCTCAGAGCCTCTCCAGAAAATACTGTAACCATCCAGCTGGCCACAGACGAGACTCTCTGAAGCCTCCTGCAAGCATCATTTCTCTGTTTTCACACATTTTAGACCCTCATGCCATTAGCTAACTCACAAATGAAGTGCTGGGAAAGTGTAACTATTAATTCAGCTGCCTCCAGCTTCTTTCCTCTTCCCAGCATTTGTGTTTAGCTGTGTTTGAGTAACCATAAATGTCAGCAGCAAATGGGGATGTACACTCAGCCAAAAGTGATGGATATTGCTAAGTGATGGGAGAGATTTTAGAGGCTCTTTACATGCTCCAAAGTTTGCATTGCACATTTATTCTGAAGGTCAACTGCCAGCAGAATGAGCTGTGGAACAAAGAGGCTATCAGTGAACCAACGCTGAGCTCCCTGGGTGGATGAGCATCTGGGTGCCGTTTGTCTGTGCCAGCCTGGTCATGGCAGCCTGCTGCAGCAGTGAGGGGCACTCTGGTGCTGCTGTGGCTGTTGGCAGTGCCCCTGCTAGCACACAAGCACAGAATGACACAGGAATGCACTAGAGTCGTGGCTGGGTTAGGGAGCAGAGCAGTGCTGCTGGCACTTTGGATGCGACAGTGAAGAGATTCCTGGTGCTGACCTCCTTAATGCTTACAATTAATGAGCAACACTTAAGGCCTGCCATGGGGCATCCTCCAAAGAGCAAAGTAGCTACTGACTTGCCTCGTCACAGTGGAAAACAAGGGCAACAACAGAAGCCATTGTATCTGTGCCTCTCCTGGTGCCAGGGTTATAACTGAGCTCGTGGTTTCCCAGTGGGAGTGACAGGACACTTAGGAACACCACAGGTTAAGGAAGAGTCACACACTCCTGTGCCGTCCATCACTGGTCAAGGTTCAAGGGCAGCAGTGATTTCCCAGTGAGCACTGAAGGGGAGGGAAGTGGAAGGACCATCACAAGAGGGAAGTTTCTGACTGGTCAGTGGATGTATTCATCTGATTGCTTCTTTGAATGTCTGCAAGTGTAGAACTTTGAGTGATGCACAGGAACATTGCGGGGCAGAGTTCTTCTGGCACTGTAAATCTAGTCCTTAGCAAGCCAAACAGAAATGCATATTTAGAGACTTAGAGCAAGGCTGTGACCTGAATACTAGGGCTGAGTGGGAAGCTTTACCTGCGTGGAGAGAGGGGGAAGCAATCAGCTGAAGTGCCAGTGTGAGAGCTACCAGGAGCACATGGCAGTCCAGACAGCCCCCCACCAGCTGCAGCCTGGGGAGAACTCAAGGGCCCAATTTACAGCTGGCAATATAGAGCCTGTGCAGGCTGCCAAAGAACCAGATGTCTCCTGCCTGGAAGACTCCTTACTCCTGGTTTATGGGTACTGTGATTGATATCCCACAAGGACAGCAGAAACCATTCACCATCGCGTGTGAGGCTCTGGGATCCCTGGCATAACTAAGAGCTTTTCCTTCTCGTCTAAACAAGAGGCTGGAAATCTTTCCTACCAATAAAAAACACAAAGACAAATCCTTTAAATAGTTCTTTGGACTTCTTCAGGCTCAGAATCTGTTACCAATGTGATTAAATTTACAGAGAAATACAAGACAGAGTATTGAGCTTCTTGTTTAATGTAACAGTCAGTGCACGGCTGGATAATAAAAGAAGTGTGCCTGAGTCTGGGGTGAGTTTGGCCAGTTCTGGTCACACCACGGATTAAAATGCATCACAGTTTCATTCACTCCAGACAATTTGGTAGCTCCTGGAGAAAACAGCTTCTTTGCTATCAACTGTCCAGCACAGGAACCTCCTGAGCCCGCATTCCCCAGGACTATTCAGGTTCCTGAATCAGTGTCTGCATTCCCCCCCCTGCACTTCACTGGGTAAAGAATAAAATCAGAAGATAAGTGGCAGTGTGATTCGTTTCATCTAAAGCAACAGAACTATAAGCTTGAAGGAGAAGTGTAACTTGAAAGCCATCCTGTGAGTAGAGAATTAATGCACTGAGGTTTGGGAGTCCTTTATGTTAGCAAGAAAAGAAATTTAATCTACTTCTTGGAAGCTGTGCTACACAAAACCCCAGAGCTCTTATTAGAGGGGATGGTTTCTGCTTCCAGCCAGGTGCAAAAGGCCTTAATGCTCTGAACTGGAACTTGTGAAAGTCTCACCTGTCTGCCTGGTCATCACTTTCCCTTCACTTAGGGAGCGCTCCTTTTTGGCTGGATTCTGCCTACATTGCTGTAAATCCATCAAGAGTGCCCTGCAGTACCTTGGCTGCCCTCCCAGAGCAGCTGCCCGGTGTCTGCCAGGCCAAGGCTCGCTGCAGGGCAGCTGTGGCCGCGGGTGATGAGCTGAGCTCTTCTGCCGGGCCGGGCACGGACGCTGCGACTGGAGCCGCTGGCAGCGCCCAGCGCACCCCTGCAGCACCGCTCTGTGTGCGGCGGCGACGAGCAGCAGGAGTTGTGCTGCTCCAACAGCCTCCAACTGATTGCCCGAGACGTTTGTTTACAACTTGATTGCTAGAAGGCATTTCCCACATTGATTGCTTGTTAAACATCGGTCTGGGATCCAGCTTGCTAAAGGGAGAGAGCCCCCAAACCTCGGGATCTTTGTCACCAAGCCCTTTCAGCCCGGCTGTGTTCCTTTTGTTTACACAGCTCACTGCAGTGCTCCGAGAGGGAAAGGCTGCAGCCGGAGCCGGCTCCCAAACATGCTGCAAACACGTTCTGCCGAACAGCAGGCAGACAGCGAATGCCTGCGGGGGTCTGCAGTTGTCCTGGGAATTGCGTTTCCAAACCAGCTCAGATTTATGAGCACAATTTTCCTCAGACACCTGATACAGTAAATATTTCTAGGGGTTTATAGTTTTTATCTTGAGCAGCAGCTTGTTTAGTCTGCCTCCCCGCACGGCAGCCTGCTGCTCGTACTTGCTGTACAGAGAGTTACCTTTGTGCCTCTTGGCTTCCCGGGGCAGGAGCTGCGCGGAACTGCAGCTCTGCTGCGGAGTTGTGTGAATGTATGCAAAGAGAGGCAGGTTCGGTGAGAAAGGACATTGACATCAGCTCCATCCGGGATGTGAGCTACCCCGGGCTGAAGAGGAGAGGACAGACAATGTCCGTTAGAGCAGCTGTTCATGACCTACTGCCAACCTGCCTCTTAACTGATCACAATTTCCAACTCTCACACCCAGCAACTAAACCCATAGAATCCAAGGGGCTCCCCGAGAACAAGACACCAACTCCGGGGTCATGGACCCTTGCATTCTGGTATCAGCTCCTTCTCGGCCTTGCTGCCAATGTGAGAGGGAGGTTTTGCCTGCCGGTAGGTGATGCAAGCCATCAGTTTGTTTCAATTTAGGTTCTTGCCTGCTGCCATCATTCACAGAAGTTAACAAAACGGTGCAAGGAGCTGCTAGCTCCTCAAACCATCTCATCAGCACTTGTTGCCATCCACCCAACTGAGAGCAAATCCCTAAACTGAAAGCATTCATATTAATAACAAATCAAGTTTGTTTTCACTGCTGCTTATTGCCCTGACTGGATCCACTGTCCAAAGGCCTGTGTGAGGGCTGAGACTACTCTTACTTCATTATACTGCAGACAGGAGACGGCAGAGACCTGGAGTTCTCTGTTGATGGGTGGCAAGTGGCCAGTCCCTGCCCAGGTAGGCTGGTTGTGGCAAAACATGGGGACAATGAAGCAGAAGAGGGATAAGAGCTGAGAGGAGGAGGAAGAGCAGCAGGTTTGTGCAGGGCAGGCTGTAATCTCAGCCAGCACCTAAAAAGCTAGCAAAAGGAAAGGTCCTTTGAAAACCACAACTGAGGAACCGTAAGCAGAGGCCTTCTGTGACACATCTCCTGATGCCAGAAGCTATTTCCATCTGGGAGCCAAGAGATGTCCCCCCAGCGGCATCTTGACTGAGCTGCTGCTGTGGCACCCAGGGAGCCTCACTCCCCATTTAGAGGTGAAGTGCTGGAGAGAGGAGGGGAAGATTTGGGTGGTCTGTTGCAGTTTGCAGATGTTTTGGTAGATAAGTAGGAGGTAGCTGAACTTGACTGACATGGACTAGAAAAGTGAGACAAAACTTTCCCTGAGTACAGAGTTTGTATTGTCTCATGCTAGCTTGGCTGCACCAGTTTGGAAACCTGGGGTCAGTCCTGAGCCTCAGCCTGGCTCTGTGTGTTGGCCCAGGAGAGGACAGCTGCCTTGACCTGCCTGAAGGGATGGGATTTAGGGGAGTCATGAACTGAAGGGGATTTCTCTCAGTTAGCACCAGCACTACATGGCCACTAAACACCAAAACCTGACCCCAGTGTCTTAATTTTAAAATGCAGCTAAAATGCCACTCTCTTTTCACATGGATGTGCCCTCACCATTTACACTGCTCTTCTACACTGGGCTCTGAGATTGCTCCACAAAGTGAGTCAGTTTCCAGTTGCAATTATTTCAGTCTGTAAAGCTGTGATGTACATGCTGAGCCACACTTGATACCTTGTGTGAATTCTCACTCAGAGGCTCTGAGCAGCCTGCTCTAGTGGGAGGTGTCCCTGCCCATGGCAGGGGGCTTGGAACTAGATGATCTTTAAGGTCCCTTCCCACCTAACCTATTCTATTCTAGGATCCACACAAATACAGAGCTGTACAAACCCAATAAACTGTCAGCTCCATCTTCCTGCAGCTTCTCTCCTGTTCTCCTCTTGTTACACCCAGCTCTCCTTACATGGAGTTTCATGGCAGAAGGAGCTGGAATGCTGAATCCTGAGAGACTGCTGCCAAATGCTTCTACTGTGCAAGCAGCAGCACGAGTGAGGGGAGGCTTTGAGCTTATACCAGAGCCTTGGATGTTCCATCTCCAATGATAAATAATCTCATTGTTATCCTTCCATTTTCCCTTTGGGACACAGAGTGGAGTGACTCAAACCACACATGCAGATAACTGGAGGCCATCCCAGCAAAGGCCTCTCAGCCTCGGCCCACCCAACAGCCAAAGTTTCCTTCACTCGTTCCCTACCAACTCCTACTTCTTCCACTATAATTCTAACTACAAACTGCCCCGTGCCCATTTCACAGGAGCAGTAATTAAGCTCAAACCAACAGAACCCCACAGGCGATGGAGACACAAGTCCTGGCTGCAATGAAGGGTGTTTGGTGTCCTTGCACTGGAGGCAAACCTTGTTTTATGAGCGAGACGTCGCTGCTGACAGCAAGCCTCTGCCTGTTCTTTGCAGACAACAGCTTCCAGCCTTCTCCTGCCACTGCTCCCCTGCACAACATCTGGTGTTTTATAGCCCTGCACTTGCAAAATAAATACCCTGCCTGCACGCTGATAAGTTGAAAAATATTACCTTAAGCCCACCCGTTTCTTTTTGTGAGCAGCAAAGTTCTTTATCCAACAACTAATTTAACAATTCCTTCTTTGTCTGCTTGCCCTCTGTGCTGGTTTTCTCCTGTTTTCCAAGGGGCAGAGAGACTCCTGGCTGCTGATACACCCTAATAATTCTGAGTTCCATTGGCTGCTGTGAAACTGGTCCTCCTCCCACAGGATCTCTGTGTTTTGCCCCTCCTGAAGGTCCTTTTTCTGGGAGGGAGTGTGTGTGTGTGTTTCTATTTTATGTGTTTTAACAGAATGATCATGGAGCATTTTTTTGCTGGCCAGCTACTAGGTGCTCCATCTTGTGACAGGATGAGAGGGAATGGACTGAAGCCTGAGGAGGGCAAATTTAGAGTGGAGATTAGGAAGAAATTCTTGACAGTGAGGGTGGGGAGAGGCAGCAGAAGGCAAATGCAGTGCTTCTGTCTGCAAGAACTCAGGGGGCATGGGAGCTGCTGCCTCTTTGCTGAGACCTCCCAACTACTTGTCAGCTTCCCAAAGGTATCTGGAATGCTTTTGTTTAAGGATATCTCCATGTGTCACACCTGGCCTGCTCTGAACACAGCTTGGAGAAGTCAGTCTGGAGAAACATCTGCATTCCCAGTTGTGTCAGGTCAGAGTCCTCAGCTCAAGAGCTGCAATTGCTCAGTGCCTCTCAGTGCTGAGTGTATGAGAAATGTTGCCATTGCCTTTCTTTCTCGGTTCTCTCCTCTCTCATTCTGTTGACCTGATTATATTGGTGCCTTTCCACTCTGTAGTGCAGGACTGGCTCACACTTCTTAGCACTAAATGAAGTCAGGTGGCTGGGGTGATGAACACGGGCAAACCATCTTCCCCTGCCACTTTTCTTTCTCTCCAGACACCCTACCCAGACCTTTTTCCCCGGGGGTGCTGCCCAGGTTCAGCAGTGATGGCAATTCCTGCTCTGCCATTTCAAAGTTCAGATTCTCAGAGGAAATTAAATGATCCTGCCCAGGCCACTGGGCTGCTAACAGACACCTCAGAAGGACCAAATAGATTTGCTATTCTGAAGGAACCTTCATCCCTCTTCAAGCTTGTTTTTCATCATCTTTTATTGACACAAATACTGCCAGGATGCAGAAATGGAAAAGATGAGTGGAGTGGGCAGAAGCTCAGGTTCTTCTTGCAGTTTGTGTTACACATGTGGTGCACGTCCTGGTTTCTGTTATGAATGTGGCCACACTTCCAGCAAGGCTTGTAAATAGCTCTTGGTCCCTTACTACCACTGCCTATCAACCAAGAGCTTTCCTACTGCAACCTGGCCTTTCTGAGCAGGGATTTTCACTGTGCTTCCCAGACTCAGGAAGCTGATGAGAAGTCTCATTGTTTCTAGGTTTAGCCTCAGTGAAATCCCTGCCCGAGACAGAGATCAACAGGGCAAGCTGAGCTGGGTCACTCTCCCGTCACTCAGGGCACATAAAGAAGAAAATGTTTTTTAGGGCTTGTAACAGAAGGGCTGACTCTCATAAATGAGCAGAGGTACAGTAGCTGAATCTACACACATTGATTTCTATTGTAGCCAGCTTGGCTATGGATTGACAATCTCACTTAAACAGAGGGGGCACTAAAATGTGTGTTCTGGCATCTCAAGCATCCATCAGCAGCTAGCTGAGGTGACTCCTGTTCAGAAGAGGCTACGTGCCAGCACAGGCAATGTGTTACCCATCTCAGTGTCATCTGCAAACAACCTGGAAACAATCCTGACTTTAAAACCAGGCAGGTCTTGCTGAGGCCAGGACCATGCCCTGCTGCCACACAAAACCTGTGCCCAGGGTTTTCAAGCACAGTTTCGTTTTCTAACCACAAATTTGAGCTTCAGCTGAAACAAAGCAAGCTAAAAAAAATAGTCTAGTTTGAAACACAAGCAGAAGCCTTCACTTGCTAAGCCACTCTCCATCACCTTTGAGAGGTCGTGGAGAATGGGAGAGGTGCTGGAGGACTGGAGGAGAGCCAGTGGCACTCCAGCCTTGAGAAAGGAGAAGCAAGGGGGGTTGTTATTGTCTTCTCCTGCTTTAGCAGGGGGGTTGGTCTGGATGGTCTCTAGAAGACCCACCCCAACCTCCACCACGCTGGGATTCTGTGACTCTGCTCACAGCAAGGTGAATCAATTTCTCTTGTTGGATGAGATTTCTGTGCCCTCAGTAAGACATTGTTCGACTTAAACCCAACAATTTTAAGTTCGCAGAATCACAGAATCGTTTTGGTTTGAAAGAGACGTTAAAGATCATTGAGTCCAGCCCCTACCCAGCACTGCCAGGTCACCAATAACCCACGTCCCTCACTGCCACATCTCCACGCCTTTCAAATTCCATCCAGGGATGGGGATTCCACCGTCCAGGGCTTGACGACTCTTCCATGAACAGGCTTTTCCCGTTAAAATTGGCCCCTAACAGAATCCGCAACCCTTCATCCATCTCACAGCACGGCAAAGCCTCTGAAACGGTTTCTCTGCCTCTACAATCAAAATTTCTACCGCGGCGAGTGAGAAAGGAGCATTAAACCTTTCTTTTTTAGCACAGCGAAACTTTTTCTTTGCCCCTCAGCGCAGCACCTTCCCTGTCGCTGACAGAGCCTCAGAGCCGTCTATGGCCAGAAGGCGCCGGGACGCGCCGCGGCTGAGGGGAAGCAGGCACAGGAGCAGCTCGGCAGCGGCCGCAGAAGCCCAGCACCTACGGACAAGCGCCGCGGGCGCGGCCAGCGAAGGGACGCAGGAGAGGAGCGGGCGGAGGAGAGGCCAGGGGCGGCGGAGAGGTGAGCGGCGGAGGGGCGGGCGTCGGCGGGCACTTACCCGTCGTAGCGGGCGCGAAGGCCGCGGGCCGGCAGCGCAGCCTGGAGGCAGAGCAGACAAAGGGGCAGCAGGGCGGCGGGGGGCCCGCGGGGCCGCATGCTGCGGGGCCTGGCCGCCGCCTCACAGCCGGCGCGGAGCGGAGCGCGGGGAGAGCGGGGCCGGGGAGGACCTCGCCTGGCAGCCCCGCCGAGCCTGGGCACGGGGCCGTCGGTGGGACGGGGCGGGGGAGGCTCCTTCCCGCCCGTCCGCCCGCCCTGGGAGGGCTGAGGGGAGCCAGGGGGGCTGCTCGCCGCCGCCCGGCCCGGGCCGGCCCCAGCGCCAAGGCGGGAAGCGAGAGCGCTGGCGGGGCAGGTGCTGCGCGGGGGCACCGGGCAAGGGCACCGGCAGGTACCGCCGCGGTGTCCCCGGCTAGGCAGAAGGGCTGGGGCTGGTAAGCGGCAGGGACCCACAGCGTCCCGAGGAGCCACGAAGGGAGGAGAAAGCGGGATCTGAAGTGACTGGCGGTGCCTGAAACCTTGGGGCCGAGTGACGGGAAGGGAGGCTCTGTGATAAACGGACACCAAAGCGATGAAAAGTGGAGGCTCGCTGCCTCTTTTCCGCTCCGTGGAAGGGTGGGAAAAGGGAGAGTGTGGAAGATCCACATGAGTCAAGTCACCGGAGCGTGGGGAGCAGCGAGGGAAAGGAGGGAGTTCGGTTGCAGATGGTTCTTGAGCACACGAGGGGCTCTTGCAGGAGCAGGTAGAACACAAGGCCGATGTGCGGCGGGTTGGTAGCCGCTTTCAGCCTGACTTCCACAGAAAGGAGCAAAACCACTTCAAAGCCGACTGCTTGTCGGCATCCCGGACCAGAGGGGAGTGGAGGCAGCTGAGACCGAGATGTGTGAGAGAACTGCAAACTCCTGTCAGTGGCCCAGGGACACAGGCTGCTGTCTGAGAAAGGGCTGCACTCAACCCTGCACCTCCTCCCTGAGAGGCAAAGCAGCCTTTGCTTCTGCCTCTTTGCCACCTCAGCACCAAATCCGACACAAGCTGGGGATGGAAAAGGCACTCCACAGCAGGGCTGTTCCCTTCCCAGTGTTCTCCCCCTTGAGCTGCCCGACCTCCATAACATAGAATCACAGAATCATGGAGTGGTAGGGGTTGGAAGAGACCTCCACAGATCATCCAGCCCAACCCCCCTGCCAGAGCAGGATCACTCAGGGCAGGTCACCCAGGAACATGTCCAGATGGGTCTTGAAAGTCTCCAGAGAAGGAGACTCTCTGGGCAGCCTGCTCCAGGGTTCCAACGCTCTTGCAGCAAGGAAGTTCCTCCTGGTTTTGAGGAGGAGCTTCCTGTGTTCCAGTTTGTATCCATTGCCCCTTGTATCCATGTTTGTATCCTGCTTAGCATAGCCTCCTAGACTCACAGAACGGTTTAGATTGGAAGGGACTTTAGTGACAATCCAGTTCCATGCCTCCTGCCATGGGCAGGGACACCTCCTGCCAGCTTGGGTTGCTCAAGACTCCATTCAGCCTGGCCTTGAACACCTCTAGGGAGGAGTATCCACAGCCTCCCTTCTGTGTGCTCAGAGGTGACTGCAGAGGTAACGCCAGGCATGGTGAAGTCAGGGCAGTGACTTTCGTAGGGCAAAACCCCCTGCTTCCTTTTACCTGCTGCTCTTCCTTACCCTCCTTGCTCTGTATCTTTGCCACACCTGTGGTGTGTGGAGTGTCACAGTGATGCATGAGAGTGTTTGCAAAGTGTAGTTCTGCTGCTACTCTGCAGGAGGAGAGGAACGTGGGTTAAATACTCTTCCCTGATTTGTAGAAATGAGAGACACTTAAATGTTGAGGCTGCTCTAGAAGGAAATTAGACAAATCACAAACAGGTCAACCTCCTGTGGGAGTCTTTAGAAACCAGGCTGATGGGTGACACCAGATGACAGCACTACCAACCCCATGAGTTCTCTTCCTTAGCATGGCTGTGGTCCTGGGAAGACTGCTAGACTTGTGTTCTAGCTTGCTTTGTATGGATGGAATTCCTCCAAACCACCCATGGGAGAAAAAAAATCCCTGCAAAGGATCTGCAGCAGGCAGCACTGTGAAGGAAAGCTCCTTCTGTCTTGAGATCCTGCCTCTGCAGCCCTTCACCAGGGAGGAGCTTGCTCTGGCATCTCTGTCTGGGGAAAGATGAGGATGACAACTAAAGCTCTCCTTGCACCTCCCCCACAAAGCACGGCTGTTTACCTCGTGCAAAGCACTCGTGTCTGGGAGCACATCACACTGCTGTTGCACTCTCCTGCAGCGCTCAGAATGTCTGTGCCCTGCAGCCACAGGTGCTCAGCGCTCTCTGACTTGATGGCAGCAGTACTTTGGAGCTGGGTTGCAGATGGGGGTACTGAGAAAGGGGGAGGCTGAATGATTTGTCCCAGCAGGAGAAAATCTTTGGCAACTGCAAGCCCAGGCCTGGAGGCTCGTGACAGCCACCAGAGCACAAATAATTGCTGAGTCTGTATGAGGTTGTGGTTTTAACCTAGAAAGCAATCAGCAGCGCCCAGAGTCTCACCCCTGTCTGAGCACCCTCGGACTTCACTTCTGTAACCCCAAAGGGAGTGGCATGTTCACAGTGCAAGGCTGTGCTCAGGCTCTGGCTGCAACAGACACATTACTTGCAACCACTGGATACTTAGCAATTAATGTTTTGTAACGTCGAGGAGAAAAAAGAAATAGGAACAGTGTTTGCTGTGAAAGCCTTGAGAAGTGTCACAGACTTGTGCCCCAGTGAGCTGTGTGTGACACAAGCTGGCAGGGGCTGAGGTTTTACTTCCATCAGCTAGCACGTACCAGAGCTGTACATACAGAACTGCTCAGAAGGGAAAGGGGCTTTGAAAGAATGAGTTCAGTACAGCAGTGTGCTGTGTTGGCTCCCCAGGGAACTCCCAGGTCTTCTGCACTGGAGTATTCTGGTGTCTGCTGGGAGGAACGGGAGCGTTAGGTGGAATATCATCCTGGAGGGAGGTGAAGCAGTAACTACTGAGTTTTTAATTTATCTGTCAGCTGCACTGGCATGAAAAGTGTCTTTCCTCCTCCCTTTCTCACCCTTAACACTGCCTGATAATTATCAGGTCATTTTACCATCTGTGCCTGGGATGATATTTTGATTGTCCTCCTTCAAATCTGGCTGCCTTGAGAGCACCAAGCTGTATGTAATTAGTGTGCTTCAGAGCCTGAATGCTGAGAAATGCTGAGAGGGCTGGAGAACGAATGGGGAAATATCCTGGCACTACAGGAGGCTGCCATTCTGGTTCTGAACTGATAAAAAGCCAAGGAGTAAATTCTAGATCTGGTGAAAGATGTCAGAGAACAGAGGAGGGAGACAGGAGGAACCCTCAGACCCCACGAGCAGGCAGCGTTATGGCGAGTGTCTCCCACGCTCCTGGCTCTGTGTGGCTGCAGGGCTGGACAGTCCTGCACTATAACATTCAACCCAGCTGCATAGGAGGGGTTCAATGTTATTGTATATACCCAATGCTATTTAGGTATATTAGGTGTCTACAATACCTAATATAGAATCATAGAACCATGTGTTTAGTTTGGAAGAGACTTCAAAGCTCAGCCAGTTCCAACCCCTGCCACAGGCAGAGACACCTCCCACTAGAACAGGTCGCTCAAGGCCTCATCTAACCTGGCCTTGAACATCTCCAGGGAGGGAGCAGCCACAACCTCCCTGGGCAACCTGTGCCAGTGTCTCACCACCCTCCCTGCAAAGAATCCTTTCCTAACATCCAGTTTCCATCTCCCTTCAGCCAGTTCAAACCCATTCCTCCTCCTCCTGTCATTCCCAAACCTTGTCAATAGTCCCTCCCCAGCCTTGCTGTAGCCCCCTTCAGATCCTGCAAGGGCACTCCAAGGTCTCCTCCAAGCCTTCTCTTCTCCAGGCTGCAGAGCCACAACTCTCTCAGCCTGTCCTCAGAGCAGAGCTGCTGCAGTCCTCTGAACATCTTGGTGGCCTCCTCTGAGCTCTCTCCAACAGTTCCATGTCCTGCTTGTGCTGGGGGCTGCAGAACTGCACCCAGGACTGCAGGTGGGGTCTGAGGAGAGCAGAGCCAAGGGACAGAATCCCCTCCCTTGCCCTGCTGCCCACACTGCCCTTGCTGCAGCCTAGCACAGGGTTGCTGTCTGGGCTGCACTCACACTGCAGGCTCATGTTGAGCTTTTCATCACCCCAGACCCCCAGGTAGTTACCTGGGGTGATGAAAATCCAAACTCAATTCAGATTCAATTGTCCATTCAAGGACTCAGTTTTCAGTTCAGCTGTGTTGCTAAGCTTTAAAAGTTGTTTGGTTTGGTTTTGTTCTCCAAGTAACATCTTCATCCACGTGGAAATTGGCAGAATCCCATTTTGCATCCTGTGAGGCAGCTACCACTGGGATAAACAAGTGGCTGCTGTTCCCAAGAAAATGGCAAGGAAGGCTGCATGTACTCTGGTCCAGTGTTGTCACTCTGGGTGATCTATCTGATAGTCAGAACCAGGCTATCCATGTGCCATGGAAACTGTTTCCATAGCAAAAATCTCTTCACTCAGAGACAGCTCTCTCTGGATTAAACCCAAGGATCCAGACTGATAATCTAGAGCTTTCTCTGCAGCTGGCGACTTTAGGACCTGAGAGGAAATGGCCACACAGCTATGGGGCGGGTGAACCACCTCACTGCTGCCACAGACTCTTGCCCTCCAGAGCAAGGGAAGTGCCAGGATGCCTCCTTCCATTCCATGCACCCTTGGTGTTCCAAATGCCAGTGGGTGCTCTAGAGGCAGCTGCATGTTCTGTTAGTGTGTTCAGTTACCTGCCAGAAGCACAGACAGCTGATGGCATCCCTTTGCAGGACAGCTGTGAGAGTCTTCCTCTGACAACACGGAGGAGTCCTGTTCAAAACTCAGGAGGCTTTAAGCCAGAGACTACGCAGAATAAACTTCTAAAAGGGAGCCAATGGTATGGACCTGTCCAAAGCACCTGACAGACTCAGCCCAACTTATTTCCTCCAGCTGCAGCATGCAGGACTTCAGAAGACACACAGAAGCCTTTCCTTGGTGAGGAACAGTCTGGCTTTGCCGTGAGGTTTCATCCTGATCTCTTTCTAACCAACACAGACTCAGGTCCAAGGTTTCACCACTTTCTGACATGCAATTTGGTTTCTGCTACTAACCCGCTCTGGGCTAACTTCACTGGGGGTTGAGCTCGGTAGAATCAGCACCGTTTTATCTAGCCCATGCTGAACTCCATCTCACCCCCGAGGCTGTCTGTGTGTTGCAGCAGACATCCTCCAGGAAGCCCCTTGGCCGTCAAGCCGGAGAAGTCTTCTCCTTTAGCGCAGAACCCTCGCCATGTCTCACTGTGCTCTTGTTGCCTGCCTCACAGCCCGGCAGGCACTTCTTTGCCAGGCACTTCTTTGCCAGGCACCTGTGTGCCAGGCGGTGTGCGCAGAGCCTGCGCTGCCCTGCGCAGCGATTCCCTTCCGTCTCCTGCCATCTAGCGCCACAACCTGCGCGGCTGCGGCTGCGGCTGCGCCCCCGTCCTGCGCTCCGGCCGCTTGCCTCCGTGCACCGCTAACCCTGCAAAACGTGTGTGTGGGGGTGGTTCTGGCAGCGCCCAGCGCCTCGGCATGATAAAAACGGCTCAGGCACACGGTTTCGTGTGGGACCCAAGAGCACTGCTGTGTCGATCGGTTCTGATGCAGGCACCAAACCCCTGGGGGTCCATTTGGCAGTGGAACAAGGAGCAGGTTTGCATCTCAGCACGCACGGTTAAAGTAAATCCTATATTTAGCTTGGAAAAGACCTGCGAGGTCATGGAGCCCAACCCTTAACCCAGCACTGCCAGGATACCACTGACCCATGTGCCTCAGCACCACTTTTCCACGGCTTTGAAACCCCTCCAAGGGATGGGGACTCCACCACTGCCCTGGGCAGCCTGGGCCATGTCTTGACAGCCCTTTCAGGGAAGAAATTATTCCTCGTGTCCAACCTAAATCTCCCCTGGGGCAACTTGAGGCCACTTCCCTTTATCCTCAGCCTCTTCTTCTACAAGCTGAACAACCCCAGGTCCCTCAGCTGCTCCTCACCACCCCTTCCTTAGACCCTTCACCAACTTGGTTGCCCTTCTCTGTACCTGCTCCAGCTCCTAAATGTCCTTCTTGGAGTGAGAGGCCCAAAACTGAACTAAGGATTCAAGGGGTGGCCTCAGCAGTGTCCAGTACAGGGAGATGATCCCTGCCCTGCTTTTGCCGACCACACCATTGCTGATCCAAGCCAGGATGCTTGGCCACATCTTAGTCCTCTTGCTGTTCTTTGTTTGTCAAAAAGTGGTTTTGTTCAGCAAACATCTCTTGGGAAAATAATCTGAGTGTTCCCAGTGTCTCTCTGCCACATTCCAGATGGTCCAAAATTCCTCTGGAAGATGGATTCTGTAATGTAGGAAATAAGCAGCAAATTGTTTTTTGAATAGCCTCTAGCAACCTGAGTGCAAAATTAAACACAAAATAAGTAGGGCAGGAGAAATTTTCTCTTTCCCCTCACCTCAGGCTGCAGGAAGTGGGTCAGGCTGCTGCTATTCCAAAATGTTTCTGCATGCATGGGGTTAAACCATGCTTGGGTAGAGATGAACTGGACAGGAAAATATCCTGCCAGGATCTCAGCCTCTGCTCAGGAGCTTCACACTTAAGTTCTTGGTGGACTTAAAACCTGAAGGAACTTGTGTGGGTTTTCCAAAGGATCCAAAGGCCACACTTCATACAGTGCCTGGCACTTCCATCCTTGCCCACCTGAAACTCAACTCCCCAGCCTGCTAAACCCTCTGGCACAGTAAGATTGCTCTCCTTTTGCAGCACAGACAAACCCAGCCACTGCTGACTACCCAGAAGTGAAGTGTTGAACTATTCTTGTTGAGGTCTGCCCCTTTCCTTCTCTCCCCCCGTGCCAGATGTCCAACTGACATGGTACTCAGCCTGGAGACAAAACCTGAGGGCCAGTGACTGATATCTGGCAAGGCTATAAAGGACTATGCCCAACACTGTGGGTGGGAAGTGGTGAGTTTGTTCCCAGATGCTGCTGGTGCCATCTGCCATGGGAAGGAAGCAATGCACCAGGGAGGGAAATGCAATAAGGCTGATCTTGTTTTCTGCCACTGCCATGGAAATCAGTGGAATCCACAAGTCTTTAGGCTTTTTACTGCCTCTTTCTTCTGCTGAATCCTGCTTTTGCTCTGATTTTGCTGCTGCGAGAGAGATCAAACAAAACCAGCAGTCTTCCTGAGCCTAGGACTTCTTGTGCTGATGGAAGAGAAAAGGCACAAACCAGACTGTCCCACCAGTGCCCAAGCAGGAGGCTCAAAAGGGAACAGAAGAGCACTTTCCTCTCTAAAGCTGACCCACTCAGTTTGATTGGATGGCCAGGGAGGGAGAATTCCCCTGCCTTCATTCTGTGCTGTTCCTAGTTGGCTCTAAAAGATGCCTGGATGAAAGAACTGAGAGCTCAAACAGACCTCTATTGAATTTGGAATTCCTTAAAGTGCATTTCTGTAGCTGTTTACTTTTAGCTGCTCCTGAAGGTTCCTCTGATGCTGATCAAAGCTGTAAAAACATCCTTGTAAATTAGAAATACTACAGGCTGGCAGCTTGCTCCATAAAGACTCAACTGCAGAGCCAGGCAGCACTGCCACCACAGCCAGCTGCCCCCGAGTGTATTTTAAAATGGGCAATCCCTGGAGGTGTTCAAGCAAAGCCTGGCTGGGGCTCTTAGTGCCGTGGTCTGGTTGATTGCATAGGGCTGGGGGACAGGTTGGACTGGATGAGCTTGGAAGTCTCTTCCAACCTGCTTGATTCTATGTCCCAAAAGCTGACTGCTGAAGGCAGCAACCAAAGAGCACTGCAAATCCTGGGCCTGAGGGTCAGCAGGGCAGAGTGCAGCCTCAGCTGGGTGGCAGCAGGGCTCTGGTGGAGCTTCTAGACTGGATGTGCTGCTGGAACGGGGTGGTCTACACCCTTGGTGCTGAGCACAAATTCGGACCGTGGGCTCACCCTCCAGAGGCACTGCAGCACTGGCCTCCAGCCTGTGTCAGCTCTGGGCTGCTGGTGCAGCGCCTCCCCCCCAGCCCCACCACAGGCTGGCTGTCCTGGCCACGGGAGCCATGGGCAGCAGCCCTCGCTGCAGTGCCAACAGCAGCCCCTGAACGGGTTCGAGTCCTGCACTGGCTGTACCTGAGCTGCTGGCAGATGTCCCTCAGCTGGCCCGGACGGCACTGCGGGCGCAGGCTTCTTTGGTAGGGACAAATAAACAATCACTGAGCCGGTCCTGAAGTCTGGCTGTGAAGTGTGGGGCAGCTGAGGTGTGTGCTGTGCTCCCTGCTCGGTGGCTCCACACCACAGCAAGCCCTGCTGATTAAGAGCGTTATAATAGATGCAAATTTGTAGCTGAAGTTGAAACCTATGAGCTATGTTGATGTAAAAATGTCAGCACTGCAGACACGATGAGCTCTAAGCTGGAATGCAAAGGACAGACAACGCAGAGCTGGATTTATCGCAGCTGAACTAGGGATCAGCTCCGGACATGCCTTTTTATACACCTCTATATGCCTGAGTGTGAGCCGCTGCGGAGCCCACGTCCAGGCTCTTCCCGGCGCTGAGGCGAGGAGCCCAGCGGGTTTCTGGTGTCCCTGCAGGATTTGGTTCTGGGCTACTTTCTGAGCCGGGCCCACGAGAGGGCAGTGCACGCAAGAGGAACAGGTGGGAGCCGCACCAGGGCTGCAGGTGCTGCTGCTCGGCCGAGGGCTGCTGTCGCCTGCGGCTGCCTGAGCCAGCGGGACCAGTGCAGGGGGGGGCAGAGATGGCCTCCGACAATAGCTCTGCCCCTGCTCTGCGGAGCCAAAAGCTGCACCGGCTGCGAGAGCAGCACAGGGCTAAACAGGGCTGAGAAAAGAAAGCAGCTCTGGGCAGGGTCTGCAGGCCAGCAGCGGCTCCAGCGCACTGACTTGAGCTAGCTCCTGCTGAGTCCCATCCTAGATACATCACCCTCGGTAGAAAGCAGAGGATTTACTGAGGATGAGGCTCTTCCTCTTTCTCCTGCTCCTCTTCCTCCTCCTATTCCTTCTCCTTTTCCTCCTTTACCTCCTCTTCCCCCACTCATTTCCTCCCCCCTCTTTTTCCTCTTCCTTTTCCTCCTCTTCCTCTTCCTGCTTCTTCCTTTCCTGGCCAGTGAGCCCTGATTCTCCATCAGTGCCTGGACCATTTTTGAGCTGTGATTTTATCTTGTTGACAGGAGGTGTTTGTGTGCTGCTTGGCCACAGGCTGCAGAAGCACCTGTACCGGAAGCTTCCAGGGTTCCAAACAATGTCATAATGGCTGAGTGGGAATTTTTACTGTGGAAAATAAAATTGCTACTTCCACAGGAAATTCCCAATAATCCATTCCCATGGCAGCCTCAGTGCAGCCCTTGGGGATGGCCATAAATGGTCTCTCTTCCAAACCTGACTTTTCTTCTCGGGGCTGACATTTCAGTGCCCACAAATCCAGGCGCTGGCCCTGCAGGCAGCAAAACCCTGTGGTGCTGCTGCTGCACTCAGACTTCTGCTGGCCATGGAGTGATAACCAGGAGGAGATGAATCCCGAGGCACTGCCTGGCACTGTTTCAGGATGCATTGCTTCTTGGCAGAAGAAAAGTGCTTCAGCACCAGCACAGGCAGCCAGACCTGCACTCTGCTCCTCAGGAGGAGTTTGTGGGTGCTGGGATGAGGACAAGAGCAAAAGAGTAGCCAGCAGCTGGGGGAAAAAGATTCCTCTCCAGTGTCTGACAGGTCAGAGCTCCTGCTGAAGCACTGTGCCCAGCGCTGGGCTCCCCAGTACCAGCGAGACGGGGACACGTTGGAGTGAACCCAGAGAGCCAGCAGGAGGCTCAAGGGCTGCCAACATGATGTGAGGACGGGCTGAGAGAACCAGCTGGGTCTGCTCTCCTTCTGGGAGAGCAGGTTAAGAGGAACCCGAGATGTTGACCAAACTAAGGGCAGGCAGAGGTGATGGTGTTCCCTGCAGCTCCATAAGCAGCAAGGTGTGGAGAGCTGGAGCCAGGAGCTTCTCAGAGCTGCAGAGTGAAAGGGTGAGGGGACACACAAAGAAGCTACAACATGGGAAATGCTGACTCTGCAAGAGGGAAATCTCCATGGCAGCACAGAAACACTGGGGCAGGTTGCTCACAGGAGCAGATATTAAACTCAGCTATGCAGCCTGTTTAGCTAATATCAAGAGACGGCAGTTTGGGGCCATCAGCCTAGGAGGAAAGCTGAGATTATTGATCATTGATGGGCTGCCCTCAGTGCAACTGAGTCTTGTTGTCATGAGTGAACAAACTGGGGAGATAAACCTGAGGAAACTGTGGAGTTTGGTCAGCATGGTTTGGCTGCAAGGCCTAGAAGCAGAGGCTGTGATCAGGCAGAAGCAGAGCAGTAGTGAATCTTTCCCCTTTCCTGCTGTGTAAAATTAGTTTTCTATTTCCATCTGAAATCTTCACTTTTTTAAGTAGATTGTCATGGTTTGGGTGATAAATCAAAGTGGTTATGTTGAGGAAACAAAGCCCTGGGAGATGGAGGAGCTGAATGAAGAAGTTTGTCTTTCTCTGTTCAGTCAGTCTTGCCTGAAGGAAATTTGTAGTGGTCTGCTTGACATTTTGAAGCTCACTGGGGGCAAATGATGTGAATATATTGATGAAGTCATCTGTGTTATGATGGGAGTGAAAGGGAAGGTTAGAAGTGAAGTGACTCAGAGCAAAATGCCATGCTTTAAAGTACTCTGGAAGCACTGAAGATCAGTGTGTAACCTTTTCACCACAGACCCACGGAATGGTAGGGGCTGGAAGGGACCTCTGGAGATCATTCTGTCCACACCCCCTGCCCAAGCAGGATCACCCGGGACAGGGCACACAGGAACACATCCGGGTGGGTTTGGAAAGTCTCCAGAGAAGGAGACTCCACAACCTTTCTGGGCAGCCTGCTCCAGGGCTCTGGCACCTTCACAGTGAAAAAGTTTTCCCTTCTGTTCCTGTGGCACCTCCTCTGCTCCATCTTGCCTCCAGTGTCGCTTGTCCTGTCCTTGGCCATCTCTGAGCAGAGCCTGGCTCTGCCCTCCCAACGCTGCCCTGAGCATCTTTAGCAGCAGCAATGAGGGCAGCCCTCAGGCTCCTCTGCTCCAGGCTAAAGAGTGCCAGCTCCCTCAGCCTGGCTGGTGGCTGAAGAGCTGAGATGCTTTTGAAGGGAGCTGGATGGTGTTCAGATGTTATTTATGTTTTGGTAGTGATTTTTGGGTTTACTCTTTTTCTGTCCTCCTCCTGCCTTCCCAGAGAGGAAAAGTCTATTAAAGATGTGCTGTAAAATAGCAACATTTCTGCCTCCAAAGAACTTCTGCAACTCATGGTGGTGTGTTGTGCTTTCTCCTGCAGAGCTAAAATAAGTGGTGGTGGTTCCAGCACGGTTTGACTGCTAGTCCATGCCTCACCTGAGTCTCTAATGGCCAGCGATAGCAATGGACTTAGAGTGGCTTATGTCAGCTGGGACCTGCCCTCATGTCCTGCTGTTTCCTGGTTAAAGCTGCAGAGCCTCAGGTTGTTACACAGAGAACACAGAAGTCATGGCTGGGCTGTAAAGTATCTTGCTATGAGGCATAAGTTACTGCTGTGGTCAGCTCACTGCTCAGGCTCTTGTAAATCCTGCTTTTACAGAAGGATTCAGTCCTTTATACAGAGACTTTCTAGCAAGGAGTGCTGCAGTCCTGAGCTGTGCTTGGTTGAGCTTCCTGGGCACGTCCAGCCTCACTCTGCTCTGCTGGTAATAACCTCTCATAGAAAAATGTTTAAAGGATTCATTTTGGCAGAAGCTTCATCTTCTGACAGTACCAATCCTGCCTGGGGAAGAACCCTCGGAGGTCTCTCTGGAGCAGTTATCGTTCTCTCAGCTCCTTTCCCAGGCAAATGTGTCAGACATCAGAGAATTCAAATCGACTTAGCAGTGGAGATTAAAGCTTCTCTGTTCTTGATGGATAGGCCTTGCTAAAACACCTAATTCAGAGTGACTTCAGATCAGCGCTGCCTCTGCTCTCGTACTCTCTGAAGGGCTGGAAATGCAAAATATCTGCTTGGGGAATCATCAGCATCCAATCTCTGGAGTCTGATGGCAGTTTGTGCTTGCAACTCGGAGCAGTGAACTCAGCCTCTCAGCTGGTTTTTATTATCTGTGCAGGTCGTTGCATGGCAGGAGAAAGAAGGAGAGAAAAGCAGCGTAGCTGCCACGTACCTTAGAGCACATCTGAGCTGGAGCAGTCTTTGGTCTTCCTGTGCCAGAGACAAGGAGACATGGTGCAGGCATGGGGGACTGAAACCAGAATGGAAATCTGGAGGCCAGTTCTGTGCTGGGCTCACCAGTGTGACTTGTGTCCTGCTTACCCAGATGTATGCCTTGCTCTGGGACATCTGCTTTATGTTACCTCTCCTTCTCCCCACCCTCTCTCAAACACCCTTTGAGCAGGAAAAGTAATTTCTGACAAAGCAGGAGCCAAAGGCTGGGCTGGGTTTGGGGGGTTTTTGTCCTGGGCTTTCAATTCCCTGCTATTTGAAGCTCCTACATTGCTTTATCTGGCAAAGAAAGCAAGATATAATTTTGAACCTAATTAGTAGTCCTGCTTAAATGATGAAAATCTTAAATTGATCTTAAATATTGGCAGTACCTTGGAGAATATATTCAGGGACTGGAGACCAGAAGTCACTTTCACACTGCAAAGAAATGGAATAAACAAAGGGGGCTACAAAAAGCCAGGAAGGGACTTTTGACAATGGCTTGTTGTGATAGGATGAGAGGGAATGGATTGAAGCTTGAGGAGGGCAAATTTAGACTGGAAATTAGGAAGAAATTCTTTCCAGTGGGGTCAGGGAGACTCTGGAACAGGTTGCCCAGAAAGGTTGTGGATGCTCCCTCTTTGGAGATGTTCAAGGCCAGGCTGGATGAGACCTTTTCTTTCTTCCCCCCAGTTTTGGTGCAGTAAAAACTCCAATTGGAGCAGCTCATCTTTTTCCTGAGAGCAGGGGCAAAGAGTCACCTGTCCTGGTCTTGAGTACTCAAAACAGGCTGTCAGAAAAAGGTAATTGTGTACCGTGCCCACAGTGTGCCTGCTGCTGAGCTTTGACTGTCACTGCACCTCTGCTGTGGGCTTTGAGTTCCGTGGCCTGAGTCACAGACATCTCTTCAGTGCTGGCAGTTACGCTCCTGCTGGCTCAGCTGGAGCTGCCCGGGTGAGGGAGCAAGGACTGGCTCTGTGAGGACAGAAAGTGTCAGCTGAGCCAAGGATCACTTTGGCTTGGAGGTCCTCTGGTGATGAGCTGACAATGTGAAGGGAAGGGATTCTCACTGCTGTGGATGATGGGGAAGAACAGGACAGTAAGCTGCTGCTGCTGCCTCTTCTAAGTCTGAGAACATGTCACAGGGTTGAAGCCAAGAGCCAAGGGGAATGTGCTGGGTCAGATGCCAGCTGCCTTACTGCCGCTCTCCTAGCACGAGAAGGTTCTTGCTGATAGGCTGGACTGGATGATCTTGGAGGTCTCTTCCAACCTGGTTGATTCTATGATTCTGTGACAGAGGCTGTGACTGCTTGGGAAATGGCACCAACATGCATTCAGGAGCAGGGAAGTGGTAGCTTGGTGCTCTCCTTCAGTGCTTTTGGACCCACTTGCTGATTGTTACTTGAGTAAACTTTGTGGGGTTCACTTCATCTCCTCCACAGGATCAGGGCAGATGCTGCAGAGCCTTGGGACTTTGGCTCTGTACCCCACTAGTGAAGCCCACCTGAACAGGTGAGGAAGGTTCTGGCTGATGATCAGACAGGTCTACTTCAGATGGATTTCCCCATGAAACAAGCTTCGGGGTTGGGACTGTGCAGGCTTTCCTGCCTCAGGCTGTTTTGAACCTGTCAGTCCATTTGACCCAGGCTCGGCAGGGTTAAGTTCTGCTTTTGACGAACGTCAGTGGCTGTAGCTGGAACGGGAGCCCCAAACTAGCATCCCTTGGAGGCGAGAGCTACACTTTGAGGTCCGTGGGCAAGCTTGCAGGCTAGTCTGCAGCAGCATAAATGGCTGAGTAGGTTATGTGTAGCAGAACCAGTGACAGCAACTGCTGCTTGGTGCCTGGGTTTGATCTGAGGAGCTGTGTGTGTTTGAGGAGGGGAGAGGCCAGGGGGCAGAATGCATTCAGAGAATGCTTTTTCCAAGGAACCAACCAAACACACACACACAAACTTATTTTGGAAGAACTTTTCTGTACCTGTTACAGAATGCACTGCTTGTAGCTGCTGAGCACAAACTTAGCTCTGGGTGGGAAAGCAGGGCACCCACAGCGGCTTGCCCAGGACCACAATGTTCTGAGTGGGTTTGGAAGCTCTTCTCCAGGCTCACCAGCCCCCGGACTCTAAGCCTTTGCTCCTCACAGAGGTGCTTTAGCCCTCTCAGCATATTCAGAGCCTCTGCAGGACTCTCTGCAGTAGTTCCTCGTCTCAAACTGGAAAGCCTAGAGCTGAACCCGGTACTCCAGATGTGGCCTGACTGGGGCAGAGCAGAGGGGGAGGAGAGCCTCCCTTGGCCTGCTGGCCACTCTCCTTGATATTTAATGATGATGAAACGCAAAGCCAGCCCAGTGCGGACTCGCCGGCAGGGCTCAGCCCCCGACCCGCTGCCAGCCGCGGAGCGGTGGCTGCTGCCCGGGCGGCAGGAGGCTGCTCCCCAGCCCAGCCGCTGGCACCCCGCTCCCCGCAGCCGCTTCCTTTCCTTTTCCCGAGGGCTGGCGGCCGGGGGGGGAAGGGGGTTGCAGTCACATGGATGCGAAGCTTTTGATTAATGTCCAAGTCCGGGCTGCCGCGGAGCCTTTCCAGCCTCTCCGCTAAGAGGGCGAGCTGGGAACCAGTGACCGCTCGCTTCCTCCGGGCCCTGGCCCCTTCCTGACGGGAAAGGCGCCTGCCCGGGGGGGCTGCCCTGCGGGGCCGGCGGAGCGGGAGCCGAGGCTGCTGCTCGGCCGGGGAGCGCCCGGAGCCCGGCCCCGCGATGTGACTTGAAGCGGCTCTTTTGTCGTCCTCGTCCGCAGCCGAGGCGCCGGGCCGGGGGCAGCGCTCCCCTCCTGCTCCACCATGACAGAGGAAAGCAAGGGCGAAGGCAGGGGGGAGAGCGGCAAGGACCTGGAGAAGCAGCTTCGCCTGCGGGTCTGCGTCCTCACCGAGCTGCTGAAGACCGAGCGGGACTACGTGGGCACGCTGGAGTTCCTGGTGTCGGTGAGCGGGGGGCGCCCAGCCGCCGGGGGCTCGCCTCCTCCCCTCCGCTCCGCAGCTGATGCTGCCGGGACACCGAGAGCGGCGCCGGCGGCTTCGGGCCCTCGGCTCCGCTTGGAAGGGAGGAACGGGGCTTGGAATGGCTGGGGAGGGGTCGTGTGTGCCCCCCGCCGCCCTCCTCGGAGATGATGTCACTTTGGGCGCGGACGATGTCACTTCTCCGGGCTTGGGAGCTGAAGGAGTGCTGAGTCTGGGCTCGGGTTTGCCTTGTTGGGAGTTGTGTTCATCAGGAGCTGGCAGTACCCTTGCTGGCGAGAGCCCTGGGAGCCGTGCAGGGGCTGGGGCTGTGCAGCAGCTGCTGGGCGTTAGAGCCACATGTGGCATCCGTCCCTGTCCTGGGCTGCAGCAGTTCAACCTTCCTCCTCCATCGCTTGGTAGCAGTGTTTGTGCCAGGCAGTACCCTGATCGGAGGAGCTCTCTCGAAAAGCCCCAGTGACAAATCCCTGCACAGCAGGCAGGGTTTCACCCTCTGTGCATAGTCTTGGTGGCATCACTTTAGGACCCTGTTGATAGAAGTGTATCCAGATGGCACAGAATCCCATCATGGTTGGTGAGGGGAAGGGACCTTTGGGGATAATCCACTCCAATCTCCCTGCTCAAGCAGGGCCACCCACAGCAGCTTGCCCAGGACCACAACGGCCACCTGGGGTTTGAAGCTCTCCAGAGAAGGAGACTCTACAACCTCTCTGGACAGCCTGCTCCAGGGCTCCAGCAGCCTCACACCTGACAAGTTTCTTCTCTTGTTTAGATGGAACCTCCTGGGTTCCAGTTTGTGCCCATTGCCCTTTGTTCCGTTTGTGGGAAAGAGTCTGACCCCATCATTTTGCCCCCCCCTTAGCTACTGATGAGCATTGATAAGCTGCTGAAGCTTGCAGAAGATTCCCCAGTAGCTCCCTCATGCCTTTTCTCTCTTCCCTTGGCCCACTGAAGAGGGGAAATCCTTCAAACTGCAAACTTCCTGCCTTGCTGCCTTCAGATCTGAACTTTCTGCTTATTATCATGGAAGAGGAAATTCTCAGCTCGGCTGTGACAGGGAGCATAAAAGCTCAGGCTCTGGAGTGAAATCAGATCTGCAGAGTAGCTTATTTTCTGCATCTGGTTAGCCTCAGCAGTACCATGAAGAAAGCTAAACGGTCCAGTCTGCTTTGTTTCATTGAAGAGGAGTTTGAGGAAGTGGCTGTACAAGTTCTACAAAGTCTTTCCATCTACCACAAAGGTTTTTACCTCTTGCAAGAAGCATCTATTGTTAAGGGACTGTTCTTTAACTTCAGGCTCAGCCCTGCTGTGTCCTTCCAGCAAATCTGAGGAGTTCTGGAGTGTATAGTTGAAGACACAACAGGTTGGTGTTGAAGTGCTCTGCTCCTACAGGGCAGGCTATGCACAGATTTCAAGCTGCATCTGAGTATAGATCCATGAAGAAGCCTTTGTGCAGCCTAGATCGAGTTGAGGGAAATCCTATGGGGAAAGGGAGGAGGGCTTCAGCCAAATCCCTGCTCCTGAGCCAAGACTCTCATCATAGTGCTTGTGAAAAGTGCCAGGTGGGAGATGCAGACCCTTCACAGGGGAAAATGCACCTCAGCCTTGCTTTGAGGAACCGACAGCTGAGCTGTCCCTTGGCCTACCTGCTGGGACTGCTGCTGAGGGCAGCAGTGGTGGTGGATTTGTGACCAGCCTGAAGACTTCTGTGGTGCTCTCCTAAGGAGGAAGTGACTTTGTGTGTCAGCATGGGAGATGCTTTGCTGAGTGCCCTACACCAGGAGCATGTCTGTTGATGGCCCAGTACCATCATGGCCAACTATGCCCCCAGGTGCCATGGCCACAGGTTTCTTGAATACCTCCAGGGATGGGGACTCCACCACCTCCCTGAGTAGCCTGTGCCAGTCCCTCACCACTCTTGCAGCAAAGACTTTTTTCCTCATCTCCAACCTAACTCTCCCCTGGCACAATTTCAGGCCATTTCCTCTGCTTCTGTCACCTGATACTAGAAAGAAGAGACTAACTCCCACCTCCCTGCAGCCTCCTTGATGTTGGAGGGAAGAGTCACTCTCAGGAGATGGAGAAAGACTCACACTTCTGGAGACATTTCCCTCTGACACTTGGGGTGTCACTGCCCTACTGGAGTGGTTGGTCTTAGCATTCAGCTTTTCCTAGAAGAAATTGAGTGTCAGAAGGATTTTACCTAGGGTGCTAAAACCTCCTGGAAAGCTGTCTGCTGATGGAGACTCTTGAGCAGCAAGATGGTTTCTGTCACAAACAGATGCTGTAGTGCTTGAATGAGCAGCTGGGACTTGTGTGCTGCTGTATTATTTCTCTGGTGATCACAGCACCTTCCTGAGGTGAAATCTGTGCTCTGCAGTGGAAGCAGCTGCGGTTGCAGGGGTAGAGGAGAACCTGTGAGAATGTGGTCTGGATACTTCTTTTTTCCACTTTCTGAAAGAGAGAGAGAAAGCAGCAAGTGATGAATATTTGCTTCACAGGCTCACAGGATGTTAGGGGCTGGAAGGGACCCAAGGAGATCATGAGTCCAAGCCCCCTGCCAGATCAGGACAATGCTATCTAAACACTTCAAGACAGTTGTGATCCGATTGCGTAACTGAATCATTAGCATCACCTCCAGTGCTCCTTAGAAAGTTGCTTTTAAGCAGCTTGGTAACTTTATCAGTGCCTGATCATTTTCCTTCTTCATAGCAAATGCCAGTGGGTCTTTATTTGTTGTGCTCTGTGCAAACACAATGGAACTTCTCTAGTTTGCTCTGTAAGCCTCCAGCTAACTGGAGGGAAACTCCTGGAGCTCTCTGAGTCTCACTGGTCCACGGTTTTATGCCAGGGAATAGATTTGGTTTTCTTAATGGAATGATTTAAAAGAGGCCTTTGGGTTTTTTTTGTTGGTTGGGTTTTTGTGTTTGCTTGTTTTGGTTTTTTTTTTGTGTGTGTCTTTGTTTGTTCTCAATATGTTTAATGTTTTCCTACAAGGTTTCATTTGCTGTGTAACTCAGAGGTGCTCACCTGAGCTCTCAGCACAGCAGTAGTAAAGAATCCAGTGAAACTGTGGGGAAAAGCTGCTGAGAAATTCAAGCTTGCAGTAGTAAAGAGTTGCCCAGGAGCGGCTGCTTCGTCACCTGTCAGCCTGTAATTTGGTGTAGAGCTTCACTTTGTTGATTGTGCTGTGCAGAGCTTGGCCAGGAAAGGCAAACTGGGCCATGAAGAGCGTGGGGATGCAGGGATGCTGCAGGGAGATGGGCTAGAGCCAGCAGAAGGCAAACCCATCTATTTAAGCTTACCAGGCTGTGATGGTGTTTGTAAGTCCTTTTGAGAAGTCTGATTTTGGCGTCGGAACTGGGGAGGTAAAAGATCTGCTGCTCTTGGCACTCGAGGGGATACCCATGGTGGCAGAGCTTATTTGTCTGTGACAGGGGCTGTGTCCCTGGTGCAGCTCTGACAGCTCTGACGTTGATGGGAAGAGAAGCAGATGTTGGCACTTGTGTAAGCCTTGCAAACCCCCACGGCCTCAGCTGGGCTGACTGCTCGGATCCCCAAGCAGCTGGGGGAAAAAGAAAGCCAGTTTATTGTGTAGGCTGCAGTATGATTTCAGAGTCTCTCCCGTGAATATATTTATAGCTTTCTGCCAGTTAACTCTCCCAGTTCAGCTAATTCCATGGGATGTGACTGTGCCATCCTTCCCTCTCTCTTCTGCTTGCACTGGAGTGAAACCAGGGCTTGTTTTCTTTAAATGTGAGCCTTGTTCAGCTGAATCCTGGCTCCAAAATGAGCATAAAGAGATGTTGTGTATAAGGATTATTGCCCAGCCTTCTTGGTGGCTGTGTGACTCCTCAATCTGCACTTTCCTGCCTCACCGAGACTCTTCTTTCTCTTGGCTTGAAAGGTGTTCCTCTGATTGTTGAGCAGGCTAATCAGTTGGACAAGAGGTTAACAGTAATTAAGACTGCAGGCAGTCTCGAGTCACATTCAGTGCTACAGAGCCTGGGAAGCAAGAGAGGATTTGTGTGCTGGACTGGAGCAACTCTGATGGTGACACCAGGCCATGGAGCTGGCTGCTGGGCTTTCAGAAAGGAGCTTTTCCAGTGATGTTTTATGGCTGTGCTTAGATGCAGTCACACAGTGTGTGTGGCTCTATGTCTGTGTTACACCATAGAGAGAGTGAATCACAGAATCCATGGCTCCTGGAATAGCTCAGGTTGGATCTGTGGGGATCGTCGAGTCCCTCTCCCTCAGTGCTCTGTGTGTGTCCCGGTTACAGCAGCGATTAGTGACTTAATTGCAAGTATATTGTATAGCAGGGATGGAGATGAATGGAAGGGAAGGGGTTCAGCTGGCTGTAGTGTTTGATAAGGTTGTGTGATTTCCTTTCTCCTCAGGAAAAGCACAACAAGGTTCCATGGCTACTTCAGCAGGCAAGCCAAAAGGAAGTGCAAACACAATTACCATAGAAAGTCAATATCTTTGCCACTCACTTCCAGATTCTGCTGTTTAGAGCTCGCCTTAGTGTTACAAAAACCTGCCCGAGGCATTCACTTGGTACTTGACTTCGCCTGCCTGTATCAACAGTCCCGCCTGGGGGTTTGTCAGAGAAAGAGCAACTGCTCAGAAGCTCTCTGCGTAACCCCTGCCCCCCGGCTGCATGCAGTGGCTTAGCCAGAGGCATTCTTCCCCTCTCTGCTGGCAGAGCAGAGGCCGTGGCAAAAAGCAGAGATGCCTTTCAGGGTGTTCTGAAGCCCAGGTCTGAGATGGGTGGGCAGTGCAGGGACTTGGACTGCTGCAGACTGCTGGGGCCTGCTTTTCAGTGGGCTGCCTCTTGCTGCTCTCAGATGTGCTCAGATGTCTTGTGGAAAGCTGCCTGTAAGAGGGGTGGTTTGTTTGGCTCTTCAGGGGAAACCAGCTGTACCGAAAGGAGAAATCCTAGTTTCAGAGCATCTCAGAAACCCTTCTTTCCCAAGAGTTAAGGCAGACTCAGGTGTGTCATGCTGGAGACCAGAGCACGCTGAGGGGTGCTGGACCTAGCTGCACTTCTGAATCTCCTCTTTGCAGCTTTCCACTTCCTCCTTTGCTCTGCCTTAGAGCTCAGTCTTTACTCTCCTGCCACATGTATTTCACAAGTCTGTAATGTGAGCTGCTAATTTAGGGGAGGCTGCTTGGGGGGGACCATCAATCACTATGCCCAGTCTCAAGTTACCCCACGCAGCCCGAGGCTGCTGAATACTTTGCTCTTTGCAGTGATTTCAGATGCTTATGGACACCTATTTTTCAACCCTCTCTAGCAGTGACTTCTGTCACCAATTTAAACCACCAAGTGCTGTGACTTCCCAGGTTGGTTTGTGTTTGTCTGGTGGGTTTGGCCTGAAGAGCAATTTTATCAAAGAGGATGAAGTCGAAGTTAGTAACAGCATCACACTATGGGAGCAGCTGAGGAGTTCTTCCCGTTGGAAGCCAAACCCCTGTCTTTTGGCCAAAATAAACAAGTCCAAGCTGGCTGTAGCTGACCTCAGCTGGGGGCAACTTGCCAGCCTGTAGAAGGTGTCTGTATGTTAAGTGTATGTCCCTGCTTGGAAAGGAATTGGGCTCCCCATCAGTCAGAGAGGCATGGATAATGATTTGGATTACTTTTGTGACTTTAAACTTTGGGCTTCTTCCTAGTTCATGAAACAATTAAGTCTAGTGGGGGGCAGCAAGGTGAGGAGGGGCCCTGAGGCACGGAGAGAGGCTGAGAGCAAGGGTTCTTCAACCTTAAGGAAAGGTTCAGTGGATTTGTTACTATCTACAGCTACCTGATGGGTAGATATGGAGGAGATGGAGCCACTTTCCTCTCAGAGGTGCCCAGTGTAAGAAAGAGAGGCAATGGATAATGGCTCAGTGTGAGGGGAGAAAAAGTCTACCCTGGGGATGGTCAAAACCTGAAGTAGCTGCTCAGAGGCTGTGGAATGTTTGTGTTGTTCAAAGCTCAGCTGGGCAAGACTGCACAGCCTGTTCCAGCTGATGCTTTGCTCAAGAAGTTGGGCTGGATGACCTCTGGAAGTCCCTTCCAGCATTAATGACTCACCAAATGTGCAGTTCATTGGTAGGATGAGGAAAAAGAGAGTGTGTCAGGCTGCAGCTCCTCAGGAGCTTTGTTTCCTGCGTCCTCAGAACTTGCAGTGCATTGGCCAAGCTATGCAGTCCTGCAAACAGACATCCAACATCCAAAAGGAAACTCCAGCACTCGGATGTATTTTTTGGCCCAGCTGCATTATATTTGTTCAGGAGAAAGATAAGCTGGCACTGGTGTAACATTTTCTCTTTGGAGATTGCTCATCAGTGCCCTGCTGGCATTAATAAATCAAATCTGAGTAGTTCTATGAGTGGGAAACTTTGAGACAGGTCTTGATTTGGGGGTCCCAGTGGAATTTCATGGCAGAGCCAGAAACACAACCTGTGTGATATCTTGTTTCCTAGTGCAGTGCTCTGAGAGCAGAGCAGCCCTGTCCCTTCAGATAGAAGTGGTGCCAGAAGAATTGTCTGCTTACAACGCCTGAGGAGCTGCAGGGATAATCCTTCAGAGCCAGCTCCTGTCTCTGCAAGCCTCAGTGCTCTGCTGACTCTCATGGACTGCTCACAGCTGAGTTTATCCTCTCGGATAACTGAGATGTTAGGGGGTGACACTTTACGTCCCATGAGACCTTATTCTCCTTTGTGCTTCTGGCAGCCCTCATGAGGTTGAAGGGTGAAGGGCAAGGGTTTACTGTAGGGGAATGGGTAGGAGGAAGAGCTGGAGCTGAAGACCAGTAACACCATGTCGTAGGAAGCTTTTCAATTGTTGCATATCCTTTGGTCTGTGGGGGAAGGCAGGAAGGCAGCAAATCCGTCCTGACTCACAGAGTGCCTCTGCGGGAGGGGCCACCCTGTGCTCAGTGCTGCCTGCCTCCTGCCTGCCTCCTGCCTGCTGGGCTTTGCTCCTCAAAGCTGCTAAAACACCTCTGAAGGTGAGCTGGCAGCGTAAGGCGAAGACTCGGATGTGAGCTGCTGGAAGGGATTTGTGACTGACTGCAGCAGATTGAATTGTGGCTCTGCCACAGGCATTGTTTCTGTGATGGGGTTGGTAGGGTTGGCTGAGCAGGACGCACTTCAGGCACCAGTGGGCCGGGGGCTGCCTGTGCTGGAGATTGGGGCTGCAGAGAAACTGACTTGAGTTTTGTACCATTGGTGTGGTTTTGGCAGCAGTAACTCCTGGGTGTGTTTCTCACAAACCAATTCCTGCTCCTTTCAAATGTCTTGCCTGAAATACTCACTAAGCACTCGTGTCACTGTTTCCCCTGCGGGGAGTCCAGGTCCACTTGCGAGGGCAGCTGCTGTGTCTCAGCGTAGAAAGGTTTGTTGTTGCAGTAGTTCAGTGGCAGAGAGCACATCGCTGCCTCTGAGAATAACATCGCAGCACTAATTGGATGTGGTTACCACATTTTATTGCCTGCAACGTAGCTGGAGGCACAGGGACAGGAGCAGGAGGGGGGAGACCTGCTAGCAATAAAGTTTGGTTTGCTTTAAGGTCAATCCTCATCCATTTATCTCTCTCACTGTGAGATCCTGTTTATCAAGAATAATGCCTGGAAGTTGGCAGTTGTGGTCTGTATGAGTGTCAATTTCTTCCCCTGTGCTGCAGGGGTGTCTGCACGGGAAAGAAAGGGACTTTTCCCATGTCAGGCTCTCCTGAGCTGCTGCAGTGGTTGGAGTGGACAGAAACAATGGGAAGGAAAGTTTCCTGTTTGCTGCAGATTTCTTTGGCCCCGTGGAACAGAAAAGCTCCAGTAAGTTGTGCTGTGGTTAGAAGGATGCTTTTGGGAAGGTAGTGAAGTAAAATGGTATTAAATAAGCCTGAGGTTTGTGTGCCTACTAGCTGACATCCTCAGCAAGGAGCAGAGAAGACTCTGGAACTGTTCAGAGGAATGAGGATTGGACCAATTTAAAGAGTTGTTCTTTGCTGGGTTTGGTCAGCTGTGCTTGACCAAATGGGGGAGGCTGCTAAAGCAGTGTCAGCTGAGGGTAATTAAATCCTCCTCCTGTGAAGCTGAAGATCACTCACACTGCTGCTGCTGCACTATGAGCTGTGGCTTTCCAGAGAGGATCTTCCATAGGTAAGAAAAGGCAGGAAGCAGGATCTGCTCCTCTGTCTGAAAACCACTGCAGAAGTGGTCAAGATTCATTTGTGTGAGTTGCTGAGAGATCCCTTGGCCTGTAGAGTGCACAGACATTACAGAGCACTCCTCTGAGGTGTGGAGAGAGCTGCAGCTGGGATGAGAAGTTCCTCTGGCTGGAGATGGAAGAGGACAGGAGCTGTAGTACTGGTACAAGGTAATTTCATTCAACAGACCAAGCCAGGAGACTTTGGCCAGGTCAAAGTTGGCTGACTTTAGAAGGTAGAAATCTGTTTTATAGTTATGGTAGCTTATTATCTGCTGTACTATCTGTGTGCAAGTCATTAGGTTGAGTAGTTACTACTGAGGAATTGCCATTTGCCTTCTGAAGCTGCTCCTCCTTCTCTGCCAAACCTGTTTCACACACAAATGCACTTCACAGCAGCTCCCACTGGCAGTGCTACACAAAACCTCAGCTCTCCTGCCATTGAAACTGGTTTGATGCAGGTTCCTGTAAGGGCTGTGAGTGTTGCTTTCTGCTGCACATTGCTGGATCATGGAAAATCAGGTTAGTTTGGGCATCTGGGGAGCTGTGGGCAGGAAGTACTCTGGCTTAGTTAATTTTCATCTAATTGACAACCAGTTTTTGCACCTCAAGCTTTTACTAATAACAAAAGCACTGGACTTTGGAGCTAAAGGTTTGGCAATGCTAAACAAAAATAAACCATGACCAGCATGGCTACTGCTGTGCACTTGCACATGGCACATCGTGGTACCGAGGAGCTCCCCTACTGCCTTGCCAGGTGTAATTCGGCTTTCAACTGCAAGAAGCTTTAGATGTAAAGCAGGATTTTGGCAAAATGCTGTGTTGTGTTTAACCTTCTTGCCTGCCTAATTGTGCTGTGGCAGCACAAGCTGCAGTAGCTGTTCCATTCCTTTCCCTGTTGCTTTGCAGCTACCAAACGGCTCTGGGCTAATGCAGTGCTCAGACCTCTCCATCTCTTGCTAAACCTTTCAATTCCAGTAAACATTTCTCATGTGCTGGCTGGTGGCAAGGAGTGGAGCACTCACTGGAGTTACCCAGACTTCACCAGTACACCACAGCAATTCTGGTTATTGACTCCTTTATCCTTCTGTTTGTTCCCATTTTATTTACTTCTGTCTGGCAGAGGTTGTTTCTCTTGATTAACAACTGGGCTGCAGCAGTGCAGCCTCCAGTGGCAGCTGTGGCTTTGCTGTGGCTTTGCTCTGCTATGGATGGGAAGCAAATATTTCCATCTGGAATGCTGCTGCTGTGAGGCGAGGCCTTGTACAGTGAATGATTTGAGGGGGGTTAGTTAATGAAAATGTGAGTGGCCTGCAGACTTGCCACATGCATCTGAGTTTGTAACTCAGCCCTGAGCTGCTGCACCTCAGGGATGCCTGGGCCAGGTGCAGAAGTTGCCTCAGGGACTGATTCAGAGCACCATGGTTAAGAGACTGTCTCTTGTCACTCAGTTCCCATGTTAAGTTCAGTGCCTTCCTAAACAGTGACAGGTTATTTTCCCCTGTGCGTGACCTGTTTTCCTTTGTGGCTGCTACTTCAGCAGCCAACATTTTCATCAGATTTATCAATGGATTTTCAGCTTTAGGGTTCCTTGAAGTCAATGAATTCCTGCAATGAATTCCTCTATTCATATTCCATTTCTTAACTTCCAATTTTCTCTGTCCCTAGCTTGGATAAGAGCTGGCAGGTTTTGTCACCTCTCCCTGGCAGGCACAAGATTGAATTCCCTGTGCGACCATGGATAAAACATTTGGGTTTCCAGAAGCTTTCCCTGCTGTGTTTGGAAAGGCTGCTACAGGAGCTAGGAGCTGCTGTCCACGCTTGCAGTGCAGAACCAAAAGCCCTGAGAAGTGAATGCCAGCCTGAACTCGAGTGTCAGGATGGGACTGCTTTGTCTTAGTTGGAGTAAATATTTACTTTGCCAGTCCAAACTTCCATTAGCCCAGAGGAGTGCTCATGGTGTTGTAGATTGTGTGTGCCGATAGCCCTGCTGGAGAGCACAGAACCCAGACCTGCTCTCCAGACCCTGTCTGCTGTTTAAGGGACAGACTCTTGTGGGTGGTGCCCAGACACAGGCCAAGGGGCACAAAAAGCAACCCAGGGGGTTCCATCTGGACAGGAGGAGAAAATTCTGCGGTGTGAAGATGCTGGAGCCCTGGAACAGGCTACCCAGAGGGGTTGTGGAGTCTCCTTCTCTGCAGAGCTTCCTCCCTCTCCTGGCCATTGTGATCCTGGGCAAGCTGTTGTGGGTGCCCTGCTTTGGCAGGAGGTTGGACTGGATGATCTCCAGAGGTCCTTTCCAACCCCACCATGCTGGGACTCTGTGAACTGCTGGAAGTCAGGCCCCGCTGTTCCTGCCAGCAGTGCCAGTTCTTGCTCTGGGTGGGTATTGGGACAGTTGGCATCTGGAGTCACTGCAGGATGAAACACAAGGAGGAGCAGAGACAAACTGAGTACTGCAGCAGCTGCCCACCCTGCCAGTGCCACACTGCAGAAGAGTCTTGGGATTTTGGAGTCTGATGGAATTTTCTTAGCCCAAGCATTTTAATAACTATGGAGAGCAGATTTTGGACCTGTAGCTCTGGATGCTGGCAGCTTTCTGTGAGCCTCTTGAGTCTGGTTAGGGACACAGCATGAAGGGTGCATTTAGCTGGTTCCTGATGATGTCTGACAGCCTCAGCTTCTGGCTGCTCCTGTCCAAGGTGGACCAAGAGAATAGTCAATGAGAAGCTGATGCAGCCTCCTGTTGGCCAGGATCACTGGCATGGGAGAGCAGCAGGCTGTGGGAACCTGGCTGGGATAACTGTCCTGGAGGGAGCTCATTAACTGGAAAAGCAGCAAAGGGGTAAGGGAAGGGGCAGAGGGGGCACAGGTGCTGACAGCTTCCCATGTGCTGGTGCCTTGCATGGTGTGTATGTCCTGTGCTCCACTGGGATGGAAAGTCATGCTTGTGGTCTCATGGTGGAGCATTCAAAGCTTTTAAAAGTGAGAGGCATTTAAAGTTGTTGTTGTTGAATTCTGCAGGCAGAGGCAAAGTGATGTTGAGCAACAGCTTCCTTCTGGGTGCATTTCAGCACTCCCAGGTGAGCAGCTGCCTTGCATTGTGATGGCAGGGCCAGCACAGCTCAGCTCACTGCACTTGCTTTAAAGAAACTGAGAAGAGAGTTCTGTGTGTTGGCCAGGAAACTGACACCTTCATCTGTCACAACCTCACTGGCTATGAGGGGATGAGGAGGAGGAGGTGCTGGAGTGGTCTTAGAGAATTGACCTTCTCTCCTGAGTGTGGATCCAGGCATCTTGACCAAATGAAATACTGGGAAGTGCTGGCTGGAGGCTAATTAGGAGCCTCCACCATGGCTGCCCACAGAATCTGCTTGCACTTGGTGTTCTTGGCATCCTGCACACACAGCACTGATTCTGCTTTTCATCTGCCACCTTTCCACAGCCACTGAGCCTGCTGCAGCCTGGAGCTGCTGGCCTGAGCAGGACCTTCTGAGCAGTCACAGCTCTGCGAGCCTGGACCCCTTCAGTACCAAACCTCAGAGCCTGGCTGGGAAGGTGTCTGTGCTCCTCCTCCTACCTGCTGAATGTGACACCTGCAGGGTCAGGGAAAAGGAGCAGAAAAGAGCAATCAGCAGAAGGATGGGCTGGGGGGTAAGGGAGAGCAGGCAGGAGAAGCAGAGCTGTGTCTGAAGGGTATTAAATGGGGCTGAGCATGTTACTGGAGTGGTGCTGAGCAGCGTTTGAACACAGTCAGAGGCTGCAGAAGGAGCTGAGCAGACACACATCAGGACCAGACTTGGTGGGTGTTCTGTGAGAGCTCTAACAGCCTGCTCTCCAAGTCTGACTCAGCTTTTAAGTTAGTTAAATGAGCTCAGCAGCAGCCAGGTCTTTATCCAGACTCAGCAATAATTTATACTCAAAATTCAGCTTGCTATGAACTCCTTTGCTTAAAGAGGACATTGCTGGGTTTGGAACAGAAGTGGCATTTCATTAGCCTCAATAGACTTTGAGTTTTCTATCTCCTGAACACTTCCTGGCTTTAGTACTTTAACCAAAGCCATGTGGTGGCTCTCAGGACAGAGCAGAGGAGCAGGGACTGCTGCTGGAGGAGCTGCATGGTACTAAAGCTGGGCTGTGGGTTATTTGGGTTTGGTTCTTGAGCAGTATGGCTCAATGTAAAAACAAAGTCAGACCTGTACAGGCAGCAGGGTGCAAAGCCTCTGGGGTCAGCAGTGGCATGGAAAAGTATGTGGAGAGGTCAGGGATCATTTCAGGGGCTGTTTATCAAGGCAAGGAGCAGGAGAGCTGCCTCGGTGTTGCTTGGCCCTCTGGTTTGGGAAGCAGGAGGCAGAGGCGTGGGATGGAGCTGCAGCTGAGCCCTCTGGAGCCAGCACATCCATGGCACTGGATGCCTTTCTGGGTCATGCTCCTCTGCAGCAAAGGGCTGGCTCCGGGTCCCCCAGCCAAGGGGAGGGTGAAGGCCCCAGCTCAGGGAGGAGGAGGAGGGCATGTGGCTCACGCCGCTTCATTCAGAGGCAGCAGGGTGGCAGAGGGCCCAGGCTCTTCACAGAAGCCCTGCACAGCAGCTGTCACTCTACATTCATGCCCCTGATTGGACGCAGAGTTTCTTTCCATTGATGGCAGCCAATTCATTCCAGCGGGCAGAGAGGCGCAGCATCAAGTGCAAAACCACAGCCAGTGGCTGCCAGTCTCCAGGCAGATTAAAGCCTCTTCTCCGAGGCTGAAGCATGCTTATCATGGAGATTTCCCTCCCCGGGACTCGTTGCCAGAGCTGAGCACAATGGCAGGGTGAGCTCTAGTAAGCATCTGGTATGCTTTGAAACGTGGCTGCCTGGCCAATTAATGCGGCCGGGGCCCAGGGCTGTGTCCGTCGCTGTGCCAGCAGGCAGCTCGGGCAGAGGGTTTAACCTGGGAAGCTCTCTGTGCCTCTCCTCACCTCTGCCATTTTCCTGTGCCTCCCAAATTAGGGCCACAGCACTTTTATGTTGTGGGCTGTTTGCTTGTGTCCCCTCACAGAGTTCTTTTAATTACTGCAGACTTAATTGGAAGACAAAACTGTTTTAGCGAGGACAGAGGATGCTGTGGGTGGCTGCAAAAGCCGCAGAGAGCATTCCCGCTTGCTGGCTGTTACTGCTCTGAAGATGAAAGGCATCTGTAGGACTCAGAAGTGAGTTTGCTCACCAGCTCTGGACTGTGCAGCAAACCTTCTCCCCTCTGCTGGGGTTGGAGAGGTCAGAGGAGCTGCACATGGACGCAGGTTCTTGCCCTGCTCACCAGAGAAATGCTTCCGTTGGAAACACTGCCCTTGGCAGCCTGTTTGTGTGCTCGGTGTGGTGTGCACAGGCAGGCTGGGGGTTACTGGCATAGAGTGAAATTAAAGCTACATTAGATTTGTGCTAGGAGGAGCCTGGACCATCCTAGGGCTGGTAAGGTCCTGAGACTTCTGCCGATGCCCCCAGGCAGGAGCACTCCAGAGGTGATACAGTGATGGGCCCAGGGCGTGAGAAAGTGAGATATTTCAAGGAATTAAAGGTGATGAGCAAGCAGAAGAAAAGCTCTTGGTGATCTAAATTCCGAGGATGAGCCGAGGCCTGTCGTGCCCAATCGTCACTGGGTCTGACAGGAATAAAAGGCTGCTTGTTTGCCATTGCCATCCGAGGACATTCTCCTTCCCCTCTGCTGCACTGAGCTGTCTGCTGCTCCTCACCGTGCTTAAAAATGGAAACAAGTCCTGGTGGCTGACAGTTTGCTGCAGCTGCTTCCTTTGGTCCTCCACCATCCCCAGCTGGACTGAAGCACGGCTGGGAGGTGGTGTGTAAGCTATTTACACCCAACAGAAAAGATACTTGGGGGAGAAAGGACCCCCGCAAAAGGCATGGAAACAAAGCAGGGCTCTGGCTGATGTGATTAGAGTGGGTTCTGGAGGGGAAGAAGTGGCCTCATTGTCACTGCCACCCAATTAAAAATAATTAGGTTCTGGCATTCGGCTCCCTGGTGCAGTTGGGGCTGCCATGGTCCTGCAGTCTTTGCATGCAGGTGAAGGATAGGAACCAGAGTTCTGGAGGGGCTTGGTAGCTCTGTTGTTGTGGTTTTGTGTTCTGGTTGTCTTTTCCAGTGAGGTGCACTGAAGGTGTCCCCAGCGTGTCCCCACCTCTGCAGTGTCACCTCCCAAGTCAGCTCAGCAGCCACACACTGACTTAGAGAGCTCAGCATGGCAGCAAAGTCACTTAACTCCCTGTCTCTAGGAATGGACACATGCTGGAAGTGTGGCCACAGTTCACAACTCTGTGGCCTTGCTAAACTGTGGCTCTTTATTTTAACTGCTTTGGTTCCCCTTTGTTTTTTCCCTTCAGCAATTGCTCTGATCTCTCCAGGCTAACAATGTGAACATGGCCAGAGCTTAGCAGTCCTTCATTCCAAAGCAAAAGTCTGCACTTCAAAACCTCACAGAAGTATCCATGTGAAATCTGGGATGCTTCTTTCTTGTCTTTGACGGAGCTTGAAGGAAAAGGTTTGCACTGAAGATGGGGACGGGCAAGTTGTGACGTGCTGGTGGCCTTCGCTCCTGTCCCGAGCGGTGCGGCTAGCGCTCTGCTCATGGGCTCTGCTCTCCCACCTCTTCTGCAGGGGGAGGTGTGTGCAGGGCATTGCTCAGTCTCAGCAGGGCTGTGGGACTCTTGCTGGAAGGACTCTCGTTGCTGTGCTTTTAAGGGAAGGAATGAATGTGTCCTGCGCTGGGAGCGGAAGGTGCCGGAGACAAGCCTGGCTCCCTGCGAGAGCCGCAGGAAATGGCCCCAGGACAGCCACTGGCCCTGCTCTGAGCTCCTTCTTCTGATGTGCTGAGACCATGCAGGGAGCTGTGTGCAGCAGAGATGTCCACTGTGGCCACTGTCCTTCACCACGGCTCTGCTCCCTTGAGGCTGTGTGAAAGCCCTGTGGGAAGGTGCCAAGGGGTGGTGCTTCCAGCTGGCTTTGCTGCAGCTGCGGCTGTGCTCAGTGCTGGTTGGAGTTGCTGGGCTCAGAAGGCTTCCTGCTGGGGCACCTTTACAGCTCTGGAGATCTGTCATGGGAATGACAGAATTGGTTGTATTGGGAGAGACTTAAGATCACCAAGTCCAACTGTTAACAGGCCACTGCCAGGCCAGCACTGCACCGCATCTGCATGTGCTTTAAATCCTCCCTGGATGGGGGCTCTCGGTGGCCCAGGCAGCCCTGAGCACTGCAGCTGAGTAGAGGTGGATTGAATTGCTTATGTGGCTTATCCCATCTCAGTTTTGATTTTCCTTCAGGGAAAAAGTGCCCTCTCTTCACCTCTCTTCCTCTGTCGTCTGGGACATGAGCAAAACAGGGCAAACGCAGCGAGCAGCCAGGCCCTTTTCTGCCCTCCGTGGGAGGGAAGCACGTCTGCAGTTGCAGTGAATACTGAGCACTTGGGAGGAAGAGAGATTTGTTGTGTTGTGCTGCCTCAGAGCTCCCAATGCTTTATTCTGGGAGGGCCACGGATCTGATTGTGGAGGGGGAGGAGGCAGCTCGTGTCCATTGACGACTTTGCTTGTTCTTTAGTTTGGGAGGCTTCCAGCCCTTTGTGTGCTGCTGGAGTGAAGAATATTGAGTTGCTGTTGGGATGGATGCCAGACTGACAGCAAGGTGCATTCAGAAACCCTTCTGACTCCACAGCCTGCTGTAAGGCAGAGCTTTGCTGCTGGAGCTTTTCATGTGCAGGGCAAGTTTGACAAAGCCGAGTGCTAAGGAAGAAGCTGGCAGCTGTGATGGCCTTGCCTGTCTGAACAGAGGCATGCTAGGAGATCTTTTCAAATCGCTGCCTGGCTCTGGGAGAGGAGGATAGAAGTGTTTGCAGAGTGCCTTGGTGCTGTGTTCAGGGCCTGCAGGTGGGTGCTGGTGCAAAGCCATGCGAGCGGCTGCGCCCTGCGTGACAGCCAGAGGCAGTGCTTCTGCTTCACGGCTCGGCCTGACCTGCCTGCTAATCTGGACCTTTTCCTGCTCACTCCTGAAAAAGGCCATAGCCAAGGCCCCTTCCTGTCTGAAAACGCAGAGCCCGAGGCTGGCAGCATCCTGCCTCCAGGAGAAGCACAGTGGCCAGGCAGGGCTGCCTGCACTTGCCCTGCGGAGCCTGCTGGCGCATCCGGCTGCTGGGCGCAGCTCAGCCAACTCCTCCCTGGGGATCTGGCTTCAGTCTGGGCCACTTCTGCACATAGAGACCTTTGTCTTTGTTTTGGTTTGTCTCTCAGGCTTATTTCCTCGTCTGTGACCAGGCTGCTGTAGGTCAGCATGTCAGGAGTGTTGCCTGTTTCCGAGCACCCCTGGTCCAGAAGGACTCGGCAGCGCTGGAGCCTCCACCCTCCTTTGTTCCTTAGGTGAACTCTGATTTCTTGCAGTAGGCAGGAAATTGTGCTCCTTCCCTTTGGTCCATTGCTCTGGATGACAATGAAGAAGTGTCCCTGCTGTCCAAGGGGACAGCTGGAAGACAATATCTGGATGCCACCCTTCCCTTTGGAAAACGTTTGCAGAAGGGATCCTGTGGCTGTGAGCTCCTTGCTGCTCTGTGGATCTGGAAATTCCCACCCTTGCGTATGACAGCTCCGTGCACTAAAGCCTTGTCACACTGTCCTTAACACAGCTGGAGGAATGGAGGTGTCTCCAGGAGTGCTGGGGAAGTGTTTGGCTCCAGGCAGGGAGGGTGGAGGATGTGAGCTGAAGGAGCAGGGGCATGGTTTCAGGAGACAAGAAGCCCAGTTGCAGCCAGCAGACAGGATGGGGAACTTTCTGCAGGTTCCTGCTCAGGTTGCTGCAGTGATGAGAAGTTGGTTTCTGCATTTTTTGGCCTCTTCTACAAAGCACAAGGGGGAAAGGTTTGAAGCTGAGGCAGAGCAGGGTTAGACTGGAGCTGAGGAAGAAGTTCCTCAGTATGAGAGTGGTGAGAGTCTGGCACAGGCTGTTCAAGGTCAGGTTGGATGAGGCTGAGCAGCTGAGTTTGGCTGAGAGGAGTCCCTGGGCATGGTAGGAGTAGATGAGCTCTGAGGTGCCTCCCAATCCAATTCTAGGATTCTTTTTAGCAAGAACAACAAACTCCCAGTGCCTGCTCCTGCCTCACTGGGCAGCTGCTGGCATTTCTTTTCTGACCAGCAAAGCTGTTTGGTTGATTTCAGCTTGCTGCTTTACTCTTGGAGTTGCTGTTTGCAGCAAGCTTGGAAGCCCAGAGCTGTTCTTAGCTCCATGATCCTGTCAAGCACACTGTAAGGATGTGGCTGCTGCTCTGTAACTGGCCATGCTATTTTGGGCTAGAAGGTGAGGGTCAGCTCCCTTGGGAATGATGGCTTTGTTTATCCACGGAGATAGCATCCACTCTGGAAACCACTGCACTGCAGCAGAAGAGGCTGGAAGAGTATTCTGAAGTGAAACTCTGTCTCCTCTGGCAAAGAAGAGAAGCCTGTGGGAAGCTGCTAGCTCTGCGGGCTTGGCACCTTTCTGCTGTACTTACCCCAGCAGCTTGGAGGGAGTAAGGTGAAGCCTGGAAGGCCAAGGAGCCTGCTGCTGTGTTTGCTTCCCTCTTTCTTTAGCCTCTCACTGCAGCATCCACTTCAGCTGTGTCTCAAGTGGTGATTCATCAACACATCCTGGCCTGCCCTTGCTGCACTGCTTGCCTCCCTGCTGCTGGTCCTTCCTGCAGGCAGGACCTCGGTCAAGAAGGATGAAAAGGTTTCTACCAGGACTATTTATAGACCTGGGGAGAGTCAAACCTGCTCTTGGTATCAGCTCTCCCAAAGATGCTCTCTAGACATCTGAAGCTACTTTGGCTGCATTTCTGAGCTCTCCCAGTACATTCATGCAGTGCCATGCTCAGATGGCTGGGCACCTCTGAGACAGCCATGGCCTGTTCCTTAAGAGTGGGAAATCAGCTTGGCAGTGGAGGAGCAGTAGCCCAGACTCTGTGGTCTGGGTGGCTTTCATTGCTCAGGGGATATGCTTGTGGGTGGCTCCTGTGTGCCTTCAGGTTGCCCCAGGTATGGCAAACTATGTGGTCTGTTAGGGGCCTGAGGCAATGCTTGCAGAGGCATCACTTCCTCAGCCAGAGGAAGGGCTGCAGGGCCCAAAGCCACTGAAGATGCTGGAAAACAATACTTGATATTTATTTATAGTTTCTTGGTTTCCTGGTCCCACTAACAGCATCGTTTCCTTCTGTTGTTCTTAGAGATTTTGAATGGTTAGACAATATCTGCTTTCCTTAGGGGAGGAGAAGCTGCTCCTCGCAGCTCATGAATGGAATGAAAGATAATAGTAGTACAAAAATGCTCTGCATCCTTGTGTAACCCTGGGTGGAAAGCCTCGGTGAGCCTTCAGCCTGTGCAGTCCCCGTGGGTGTCCCAGCAGGAGCAGTGCTGAACACTGCCAGGCTCTGGCTGAGCATGGGCAGATGTCTGCTGCCACCCCCCAGCTCTGCTGCTGCCTGTCTGCGGGAAGGGGCCAGGAGGTCTGGTGAGCAGAGTGAGTGCCTGGTGCTGCTCAGTGTTCTCCTTTGCTAATACAGGCATGGCCTTGCAAACTCCCCGGGGACTGCCTGGGAGAGGCAAATTTTCTTCTACTATTTTTAACAGAGGCAATACCTAAAAAAATCAGGAGGATGGTTTGCAGCTTTGGCTCCCACCCAGGAGAGTGAGGCTCTGTTTCAGGACTAGGCAGTAACAGGCCCTCTCGTCTTAAAGTCCCAGCACTGGAGTCATGGAATTGTTTGCTTGGAAGAAACCTCTAAGGTCCAACCCTTAGCCCAGCACTGCCAAGTCACCACCGAACCAGTCCCTCAGCACCACATCTCCATGGCTTTGAAACCCCCCCAGGGATGGGGACTCCACCACTGCCTCGGGCAGCCTGGGCCAGGCCTCGACAACCTTGTTGGGCAAGAAGTTGTTCCTAATATCCAGTTCCAACAAACAACAATAACAGAAGATGATGAGGGCAAGAAATTGTACTGTAAGCAGGTTTGTGCCTTCTGTTCCCTCCTGGAAGCGAAGGACGGGAGCAGGAGGAGCCCTGCAGGCTGAGCTCCGTGGGACAGGTTTGCAGGCAGCTGGGGGAAGGTGCTGGAGCTCAGCACAGCCAAAGCCAGCCCATAGGCTTAGGGGAGACCTCCAGCAGCAGAGCAGTGCCCGAGCAGCGAGAGGAGGAGAGCCTGGGAGTGTGTGGTTGTTTCTGCCCAGCAGGAGGGCAGAGTCCAGCTCCATAGATCTGGGAGCTGCAGATTTATCCGTCAGTGAGGCAGCCCTGCCAGTGCCGGGCAGTTCGGACAGCGCTGGCTTCGTTGTGCCGCTCCGCTCTGGATGTGGACATCTCCATTTATTACTCTTCAATCGTGTCCTCGGTGGCCATTATATCCTTCAAGAAGTGAAACCTCTCTGATGGATGTAAAGTGAGAGGAGCATGTAAATATCCTGTGCTGGAATTCATCTGCAGCAGATGTTTAGATGCAGGAAGGAAAGAGGAGAGAGCATTTTCTCAGCACACACTCTCTAGCAGTCACCCAGCCAGTAAAGGACTAGAAGCTGAAGTATTTTCTGCTCTTGCACACACCATGAATCAAACATGGCCCAGGAAAAGATCTCATTGATTGCACTGCCCTGGGAGTTGGCTCAGGACCATGCAGGCAGGTGACAACTCACCAGACCAATCGATGGCAGGCAATAGGAAGATGGAATGGCCTTGTGCAAGAGTGAGGTGAAAAGCCAAGGGTTTCAGTTCTGGTTGATGGGAACAAGCAGAGGTGTCTGCAGGAAGCAGAAACGCAGCTCTGCTTTCTGCTGGTGGGGACAGAGTTACTGCTCCTCGTGCTCAGCTCTCCTGGTTCTGCTTGTGGTTTGCTGCTGCTGGACACAGCTGAGTTCAGGAGAATTCCTGGTGGGAACCTCGTGTTCTGTAAATTCAGGAAACTGCTGACTTTGATGAGAGGGAAGCTTTGTTTGGAGAGGTCAGCTCCCTTCCATCCCCGCCGCAGTGACGCAGGGTCATCGGTGGGACCTTAACGTGCAGCAACAGGACCTGCCCCAGCAGGACCAGAGGGTGGGACCAGAGGTTGTTCCACATAGAGGTGAGCACTTCTGTGCCCAGAGAGGCTGTCCTTCAGCAGCAGATCTTCACAATACAATAAGGACTAATCACAGAATGCATCGAGTTGGAAGGGACCCTCAAAGCTCAGCTTGTCCACCCCCCCTGCACTCAGCAGGGACACCTCCAGCTACAGCAGGCTTCACAGGGCCACCTCCAGTCAATGTTGAATGTCTCCAGGGATGGGGCCTCAAGCACAGCCCTGGGCAGCCTGTGCCAGTGTCTCTCCACCCTCACTGATGTCCAACCTGACTCTGCCCTGCTCCGGTTCCAAATGGTTGCCCCTTGTCCTGTCTCTGCAAGCCCTTCTAAACAGCCTCTTGCTCTTCATCAGCCTGCTGGAAGCATTTTGCTCAGTCATCTGGCTGCCTCTTGGTTGGTTTTACTGCTGCAAGCCCCTCACCCTTCCAAAACATCCCCACCGGTGATGCTGAGACTGGAACCCAACCTGTCAGCAGTTTCCATGGGCTAGAGACCCAGGGAGTAGCAGCCCATGGCCCATGCTGCCTGAAGTGCTCACCAGAGGCGTCGGAATGCCTCTGCCTCCTGCGCGGCTGGCAGAGGGTGCTCAGCCCTTACACCACTGTGCTCGTGGCCAGCTAGACTTAAGAAAGAAAGGAGATGGTCTTGTAGCAGCTCTCTGCACGTGGCTGTGGGTGGCAGCAGGATGTGAGCAGGCTGACAACCAGCCTGGGCTTTGGTGATTCTCCTGGGCATGATCTTACCGATGGGCAGAGCTCTGTCAATGTTGTCCTGAGCAGTGAGAGCAGAGCTGCTCCTCAGAGGGCTCTTTCCAGAATGAAGATGTTAGATATGAGTGACAGGGTCTTGACATCTGGGAAGAAAAGAGAACAGATCTCTTCTGTCTGGGCCAGGAAAAGGTTGTATTAAATCTTTCTGAGAATGGTTTTGGTACAAGGAAGAGGGTGGGGAGCTTGCACTTCCCGCCTGGCTGGGGGCAGCTGGGCTTGGGCTGTAAATCTCTGCCTGTCATCTGCTGTGCTGCTGGAAGGAAGGGTTCAGAAGTGAAAGCACAGTCACAGCTCAGGTGGCTTCAGAGGTGGAGAAAGCAGTTTAAGGACATCCTTCATCAAAGTAGGAACTGAGAAGCCTGAAAGGGCAGGAAAGATGGACAAAGTGTGCAGTGAGGAGTGGAGAAATACTGGGAGTGACAGGGGAGGTGCAGAAAAGGTGATCGAGGTACAGGGCAGGGTGGGGAAAGGTTTTCTTCTCTTGGAAGAAATTTCCTGAAGCTACAGAGCTTCTCTGCTACTCTTGCAGCAGAAAGTGACAAACTGCACGTGGGAGGGAGAGGGCTGAGGTGACCCCCCAGTGTGGCAGCACACGGGAAGAGGTTATGGAGATTTGTGTTCAATCAGTCACTTGTGTGTGTGTTTGCTTCTGAGCTCACGGTTACGTCCAGAAGCCAGGGATACTCCTTCAGGCAGATGGATGCCCCTCTGCGTTGGGGGGAAGGAGAAGGGAATCATTTGGTCAGTTGTGAAAGGAAATGAGCAGCAGGAAAGTGCTGCAGATGTGGGTGTGGGGAGGGAGGATCTCTCTGACCTTGGCTGGTGCTCTCTCTGCTGCTTGTGATTCATCCAGTCCTGCGAGCAGGGCGGGAGAAACAGGTGGTGCCTCAGCTGGTGGGCTGCTGGAGAGGGAAGAGGAGTCTTTGTTCGGTCTCAGAAGCCAGCCTGAGCACTCAGCTCCTGGCACAGGTTAATGGGAAGAGGAGGGCGAGCACACAGGGCTTGCCACAGCTGCTGCTGCTTCAGTCTTATCTATGGAAATCGTTTTTTTGGTGGCAAAATCAAGCCGGAGTGCTTCACAAGCCCAGCATGGTGTTCTGCTGGGACCTGGAGCCTGAAGGGCGTTAGTTCTGGTGCACAAGACCTCAGGCTGCTGCACAGGACACTGCCTTGGTGTCTGTGAGCTGGGTTACCCATGATAGGAAGTGCCTTTGGCTGGGCACTGATAGTCCAGAGCAGCTTTCTGCCCAGGCACAGGTCTCTTTCTTCTCTCCAGGACCATGTGGAGCGTGGTGCAAGGAGCAGAACATTTCCCAGCACCCAGGTGCCTGTCCTGCTCTAAGGGTGTGGCAGCACCCAGCAGCCACAAGCATTTCGGTTGGTTGGGATTCTGAGCAGTGCTTGGATATCTGTATCCAAAGCCTAGGACAGTTGGGAAGCACATTAAGAGTGTGAAGTGCCCAAAGCTGTTCAGGTCCTCCTGCAATAACTTTGCCCTTCTGTGTGCTGTTCCTGCAGGCGTTCCTGCAGCGGATGATGCAGTGTGCTGCAGCCAGGGTGGACAAGAACGTCACGGAAGAGACAGTGAAGGTTTGTCTCCTGATGGCACTTCTCTCCTCCGCTGTAGCTGCTGCTTTATTGATGTCTTTCATTCCCTTGCAGATGTTGTTTTCAAACATTGAAGACATTCTTGCAGTGCACAGAAACTTCCTGTCGCTGGTGGAGGAGAGCTTGCAGCCAGAGCCCAGTGCGCAGCACGAAGTCGGGACCTGCTTCCTTCGCTATGTATGCTGCTGGAGCACAGCTCCTCTCCTTCCTCAGCTGCCTTTAGTAGTTGCTGTCCTGATGCTTGAGTGTACACAGGCATCAGGACAACATACAGCTTGATTGCATAGTGCTTTGAGGTCAGCTCTTGGCTGCTGTTGTGTCCAGAACAGAGAGGAGGAGAATGAAGGACCTATTGAATGAGTGAACTTGTGTGGTTTCATCACTTCCATGGTCACCAGATTAGCCCAGGCTGAGCAAGTGAGGCCTGCAGCATGGGTGAGACCAGTGCTGCTGCGTGATCTGGAGGTGTAAGAATAATAAGACATGGTAAAGATGATCCAGGGACTGGGGAGCTGCCATGTGCGAACACAGTTTGCTCGGCCTGCAGGAAAAAGGCTCAGAGGAGACCTTCTTGCCATGCTGCAGTATCTAAAGCATTGCTACAAAGGAGATAGAGACTCTCTTTGTGCAAGGAGTCAAAAGGCAGAGGAAGGGTAATGAGAACAATCTCCTGGGGAGATTCCAGCTGGACAGAAGGGAAGTTTTTCCCCTGGAGAACAAACAGCCATTGGATTGATCTCTCCAGGGGAGTCCCCAGCATTGGATGCCTTAAGCTTCAGCTGGACAGTGTGCTGGGACATCTTGTTTAGACCAGGCTTTTGCCAGAAAAGTTCGGACCAGGTGGTCCTTGAGGTCCCTCCCAGCCTGGTACTCTATGAGTCCATGAGTGAGGCTCCCAAGTGACACTTCCAGAGTGTTCATCATTCTAATTTGAGGCTGGACCTCAAATAATACTTGGGGAGGATGAGGTGGGCTTCCAGAACGAAGCCTGCATGAGCTGCTCAGCTTTGCAGAGTGCTCGTTCCATGTTTTGCTGGTTAGGGTGAAGAACAGTGTCTGCCTTTGTCTCTGCAGAAGGAGAAGTTCCGCATCTATGATGAGTACTGCAGCAACCACGAGAAGGCACAGAAAGTTCTGCTGGACCTGAACAAAATCCGGACAGTGAGAGCCTTCCTCCTGGTAAATCAGCTTTGAGCTGCTGCTTTGGCTCGGGCTGGGCAGCGAGCTGTTAGAGCTGTCACCTGCCCCAAGGAGCAGGCAGGTTTAGCTGGGGGGGTGGAGGTCGTGGCCTCACTGCTGCACTGGGGTCTGTGTGTCAGACAGTGCTGGGCAGTGTGCCTGGACTGTGCTGGCCGAGGGTTGGGGGAGGCCATCCAGCCTGCTCTGGGGAAGGAAGGAGAATGGGGTAAGGTACTTGGGGAGGGAGAGGGAAAGAAACGATGAAGTGGAGCTGGAAGACTCATTAGAACTTCTGAGGAGAAGATGCAGCCACAGCTATGCCAGACAGAAAATGTGTTGGCCTGGGTGACAGAGCAGCCAACCTGGTCTCAGACACTGACTGCATCTGAGGGCAGGGGAAACAGCCCCACAGTTAGACTTGCACTTTGCAAGCCAAACGAAGAGGAGTTTTGTAGTGTGAAGTATCAGTCCTGGTGATCTCCCTGGCTCCACATGAATGTGGAGTTCCCTAGTATCTGGCAGGAGCTGTTCAGAGGATTCCACGTGGAATGCTTCTGTATGCTCCTTCATGGGGTCCTGTGACAACTGGGTCAGCTTTGACCCATGGGACCTGCTCTGTCTGAACTTAGATCCCTTAGAGAAATGAAATCCCTGAGAAGGTGCCCATGGATAGGATGGCAGATTTTGGAGTGGCCAGGTCCAGTTACTGCATTTTGGGACTGGAGAGCAGACGACAGCAGCAGCAAGGCCATGGCAGAGCTGTGTGAAAGGAGCGATGAGGGTGCCAGTGCTGGCGTGGCAGGAGCTGTGTTTCACTTCACCAGCTCCTTAGCATGCAGTAGGCTGTCACTGCTGCTGCTGGCAGAGCTCTTTGTGAAGTTCTGGTGCAGCTCATGAAATCTTTGGGAGATCCTGGATCTCTCTCCCTTCCCAGCTGCATCTACCTCCAGCCAAGCTAATGAGCAATGTGGGGATTCCCTTGTCGCAGGAGGGAACTGCCTTGGAGGCAGTCAGAGCAGCTCAGGTCATTAGAGATGTGATTATCTGTGACTAACCAGGAGATGAAACCAGACCTCTGAGGACAGAGACAGTCACCACATAAACCTGCCTTGCTGTTATCTTGCTCAGTCTTTATCAGAAAAGCTTTTTCCTTGGCAGGTTGAGTGAGACCCTTTAGGATAAGAGAGAAGCTGGTTGGCCCCAGGCACAAAGTGGAGCGCCCAGGCCGGGTGTAGGTGCCCGTGGCAGCGCTGGCTCCAGGTGCATGCCCTGTGAGTTGTGTGCTGCCTGGGCTGACCTCCCGCAGCTGTGGCCTCTGTTCCATCAGCACTGGCTGCATCCAGCCTTGTGGCCTGTGTCAACATCTGGCTGCATTCAGCTGGTGTTGTTTGGTGTTCTCAGGTCAGGCATCCTGCTCTTGGAAGCTGGAGATGAGCTCACACCATTGCCTCACAGTTCCTTCTGAGCCCTCCATGAACCAATTGTCCTGACTCTGGGTCTGTCTGTTCTTGCACTGCAATTCCAGCAATTCCAAGGCTTTGCTGCATCTCCTTTGATACTTCATTAGCCACAAAACTCCTTACTCCTTATTTTGGTTATTCTTTAATCCCTTTTAGCTGCTTTTTCCTGGGTGCTCCTACCCAATGTTTTGGGTCTTCTCTGTGTCCATAGTTGGCTGACTGGTGAAGACTTAAATGTTCTTTAGGCGATGACTGGAGGCATTTTTCAGTTGCTACATGCCTGGCCCAGAGCCATGCAAACACTGCACTGGGACCACTGCGTTCAAACCTTCCAGCCCACTGAAGGAGCTGAACACATCTTGTGAGAGCAATGGCACCCACAGTGGTCACCTGGGTTGTGTTTGTCTGTGTTTGTGTTGGTGTGAAGCACATTTCCAGCTTATTTACTGTCTTTTGTTCTGAAACTCCAAAAGAAGCTCTCTCAGTCAGGCTGGGTGGAGAAGGAGGAATCTAGAGGGAGCTGAGGGAGATGCCTGGATGCTGTGTGCTCTCTGTGGCTGCCTGCTCTGGTGACAGCCTTGCAGACCTGCTCGTGCCATGGGTGTCTGCAGTGTCTGCTGGTAGCTTTGGCAGTGCTGCTGGCACCTTGGCTTGGCTGCTGGCGGTTTGCTTGTGGCCTTCGGTCAGTGTGGCACTCTTCCCTCTGCAGAACTGCATGCTGCTCGGGGGACGCAAGAACACCGACGTGCCCTTGGAGGGCTACCTGGTGACGCCCATCCAGAGGATATGCAAGTACCCCCTGCTGCTGAAGGTACTCACAAGAGCTGTCCCTAGGACCTGCTGCTTTCTCTGCCCAGCTGCTTGCTGGCATAGTTCTGAGCGGCAGGAGCAGCCTGTGCAGAGTGAGGAATCTCTGTTAGATCCCAGAGCCAGGTTGCTCTCGTTAGAGCTGCTGCCAAGTCTTCTGACAGCAGAGTTTAGGGGAGTTTGGGTGGGTGAAAATCGTGGGATCATTCAGGTTAGAAAAGCCCTCCAAGATCACCAGATCCAACCTTCTACTCACCACCCCCATGACTGCCAGAGCATGTGCTAAAGTGCCACATCTATTTTTTCTGGGACACCTCCAGGGATGGGGACTCCACCACCTCCCTGGGCAGCCTGTGACAATGCCTGACCACTCTGGCAGCAAGCCAATTGTTCTTGGTATCCACAGCAACTCTTAGCACCCAGAATTCTTCCAGATACTGTCTTCTGCGTCTCCCTCGCCGCACGGGAGCGAGCCGCTGCAGGGAGCCTGAGGAGCCTGATTGCAGCTGCTTCTTGCTGCAGACTCGTGGGATGGCAGAACTTGTTTGTGGCCTGCTTCTAATTTACCATCAGCCAACTGGAAATGAGAAAGTGATGGCAGTGATTTTTGAGACAAGCTGTAGAGTAGCAGGAAGGTGCTGTAGGTGGCTCTGTGGACGTTTACATTTATTCTGAATTGATATTTATTCTGCCTCACTCTTAGGGCTTAGAACTTAATGAAAACTGAGTTACTGAATGCTTCCGTGGTAGGAAATAAAATAATGCAACCAGCAGGAAAGCAAATATTGAAAGCAATTTGTTGTTCAACAGATTAAGGTCTAATGTTGTTTATTGTTTCAAACTGTGAGAGAAAAGCCCAAGCAGATTCTGCTCTAGGAGCTCCTTGAAACCTGAGTCTGGACACATGCCTGTGTGAGCTCAGTTTCTGAGGCAGGTGCAGGGCATTGTGCTGCCAGAGGGACCTGGAAACAAACCGGTTGGAATCAAGGGGCTTAAAACAGCTTCAGGAGTGTAATAATTGCAGGGAGGTTTGAGTCATCCCAGCTAGCTGGGGGGTTATGGTTCCCTTGGCTTGTTATTTTAGCACGCCTTTTGTATTCTGTTTTATCAATGAAGGATCTGCAGACAGAAAGGGAAAGTGAGTAATGAATTAATAATAACCCCCCCAAGCCCCCCAGGCTCAATCTGAAGAAGCAGTGCAGGGGGAGGGAGAGAGTCGCTGAAATGCAAATTGTTTCCTCAGCAGCCATGAGTTTATTGTCAGCCACTGGTGTCTGGTTTGGGCTGGAGGCTTTCCCACTGTCCCATGGAGTTACAGAAGGTCTGGCTGCTCCTTGCTGCTGGGTCCTTGCCAGTGTAAAGCTCCTGTAGTGTGCACCCAGATGTCACAGAGAGCTTTCTCCTTTGCTTTTCCATGCAAACGTCTGCCCAGGAGCTGCTGAAGCGGACCCCGCGGAAGCACAGTGACTACGCGGCGCTGATGGAAGCCCTGCAGGCCATGAAAGCTGTCTGCTCCAACATCAACGAGGCCAAGAGGCAGATGGAGAAGCTGGAGTTCCTGGAGGAGTGGCAGTCCCACGTGGAGGGCTGGGAGGTACCGTGGTGTGATCTGTCACTTGGTCACTGAGAAGAGAGTAGCAAACATGCACTGACTGCTTTGTGGGTCACAGGCTGCACTGGGCTGGAAGGGACCCTCCAAGCTCATCTTGTCCAACCCCTGCAGTCACAGGGACACCTCCAGCTAGAGCAGGCTGCTCAGGGGCACATCAGTCTGATCTTGAATGTCTCCAGGGATGAGGCCTTCACCACATCCCTGGGCTGCCTCTGCCAGTGTCTTGCCACCCTCACTGCGCAGAACTTCCTCCTGGTGTCCAACCTAACTCTGCTTCAGTTTCAAACCATTGCCACTCATCCTATCCCCACAGGCCCTTCTGAACAGTCCCTCCCCAGCCTGCCTGTAGGTCTTCTTCAGATGTTGAAATGCAGCTTTAAGGTCTCCCTGAAGCCTTCTCTTCTCCAGGCTGCACAGCCCCAGCTCTCCCAGCCTGTCTTTGTAGCAGAGGTGCTCCAGCCTCTGGTTAACCTTGTGGCCTCCTCTGGACCTGCTCCACCAGGTCCATGTGCCCTTTGTGTTGGGGGTCTCGTAGCCAGACACAGTACTCCGAGTGATCCTGAGGTACAATCAGCTGCTCAGTCCTGTGGAACTACAGCTTTTGTTTGGGATCTGCCACCCTGGCACTGAAGAACTTCTTCCTCAGCTCCAGTCTAATCCTACTCTGCCTCAGCTTCAAACCATTCCCCCTTGTCCTGCCTCCAGACACCCTGGGGAAAAGTCTCTCTGCAGCCTCCCTGTAGGGTCCCTTCATTAAGCACTGAGCTCAGTTTTAGTCACTCTGTCCTTAGTCTCTTGCTGCTGACTGAGCTAAGCTGGCACCCAAGTGTTCAGCAGAACCTGTGTAAGAGTTGTTGGGGCCTCTCTCTGGTTTGCAAAGGGCTGTGCTGAAATCCTTCAGTCTGTGAAGAAAGCACAGATCTGAGCGAGTTAGAGAGCAGCTCCTGGGTAAGAGCAGCTCCCAGCTGCAGCACCAGACTCTGCCTTCTCTATTGTTTCGAGCACTGTGATTAGTTTACTCGGAAGGATGGATGTAGATGCAAGTGGATCTCCAAACTGCCTGAGGTGTTTGTACTGAAGCTGTCTGAGCTGCCCACACAGAGGTGGGAGGGAAACACAAGCTCCAGCAAAGGAAGCAAAGCAGGCAGGGGAAGCACTTCTGAGAGAAGCCAGCTTTGAGCACAGCACACGGTGGGGGGGGGCTCAGGCACAAATTTCACGGAAATAGCTCTTGGCTTTTTTGAATGCTTTGTGCTGTTGTGCTGCTTCTCTTTCTAAGAGAGCTGCTGGGCAGCTGGAGGGAGAGCTTTTAGCCTGCTAAGCTCCGTGGAAGGGTGGCTGGAAATGGTAGCAAGGAAAATCTCTTCTTTGCTCCTTAGTCAGACAGGCTGAGACCTGAGCCTTCGCGGCTGTGCTGGGAGGCTGCTCTGTGCCTTTGCACAGGGCAGAGAAGGGAAAGGGTTCAAGAGACTGAGCTGGAGAAAGCTTTGAGGTGCATCTCCCTGAACCTTAACTTCCCCACGAAGTCTGGCAGCTGAAATTCGAATGTTGCCTACCAGAGCCAGTCCTGCAGCAGGTACTCACAGAGAGAGATAAGGCAGCAGAAGCGAGAGATTCCACACAGCTCCGTGCCCTCCCTTCATCCCCTGCTCGCCACAGCTGCTGTCTCCTGACCCTGCCGTGCCTCAGGACAGGCTCTGCTTCTGCAGCAGTGGTTTCACCCTCCCCTTGTGTCCCAGAAGGATTGAACAGAACAAGCTCCTGTCTGACAGGAGCACAAACATCCCCTGAACAAAGAGCCCCTCACTGCCCATGACACTGCAGGATTATTTCCTGCCTGCCCCACGTGGAACCTCCTGATCCGTGGACTTGGACAGCTCTGGTTTGCTGTTCGGGAGCAGTGTTGGAAGGTTTGGGTCGTTCTCAACGTGGATCAAGCAAAGTCTTCAATCATGACTCTTTGTCCTCCTTCATCACGTGAAGGGGTTTGAAATGTTTCAGTAAGGAGCTGTCCTTCTCCCCACAGAGCAGTAACAATTAAGTGCTCACCTTGCTGAGGATGTGAACGCAGGGAAATGTTGCTCAACTCCTTAGTGCCCATCCCTGACTCCTCTCCTATTACTCTCAACTTTTCAATTAAGTTTTCTACTGCACTCTAGTGATTAAAATTCTTCTGCTTGCTTTCAGTGCCTGAGTCTTGGAGACAGTTATCAAAGTCATCTTAATGAAGGCACTGGAGTGTAGAGCTGCAGTTATTAGCTCAGTGCATTGTTAGTCAGATGAGGTGGTAAAGAACTGATGGCTCTCAAACCTCTAATCCTAACAAAGGAGCCCACTGCCCTGCACAGAGCTCCTTCCTCTCCTAGTGAGATGCACAGCAGGAAATATGTTTGCTCTTGGAAATCCCAGGCTGGAGGGGACCCCAAGAGTCATCAGCTCCAACCTTGCTAGGTGATGGTGGAATTGAAAGGAGCTGGCCCAGCACCCTGCCAAGCTGAGTCTTCCAACTGTCCAGTGGAGAGGACTCCACTGCTTCCCTTAGGAGGTGATTCCAGCTGGAGTCCAATGGGAATCTCCCCTGCAGTAACTTGTCCCCATCATCCCTTGCATTTTCCTTGGGGGAAATGATTATTAAGGAACAAAGAGAACAATATGGAGGGAAGCTTCTGGCTCATTGCAGCCTCTCTCTGCTCAGAATCTCTTCTGAACCGTGACATTAACAACCCCTGCCAGCCCTGGGGCTTTGCTGTTGTTCCCTACCCCAATGATCTCAGAAGTCTCTTCCAACTAAGAGGATTCTCTGCTTCTTTGGTTTAATTTTAGGATTTCACTGTAGCTTGAACTCTGAAACGTTGCTATGCTCCCAAAGTAGCAAGTTTGCCGTGGAGTGAGGTGGTGGTTACCGGAGTTCAGCTGCACAGGTTTGATGCTGCCCTTTGGCCCACCCTGGCCAAACTGCCCTGAGCTTGTTACCTGCTTCCTTTTCAAACCTCAGTTATGGTTAGGCCTTGGACTGGTGAGAATTCCAGAGCCTATATGAGAGCTAACAGGGTCTTGAGTGATTCCCAACAACAACTCCAAAAAGAACCCTCAACCTCTTCTGAATGCAACCTATGAGAGTGGATTTAATTAAATGAGCATCTGGGGTTCTGCATGGCCTAAAAATAAAGAGGAAACTTGTTGGAGATTTCCTTCCAGAAGGAAATGCTTAGCACATTGCTTGGCCCCAAGTGGAAGGAAAGGGGGGAAGAAGAAGAGCTATTTTTAGATCAAAGCATGGCTTGAATTCCTCTGCATAAGTGTCACAAAATGGAGCTTGTGTTTATTGTGATAAAAATACAGATTCATGGAAAAAATGGAACATCTGTTTCAAGGAGGATGTGCAGCACAATGACTCTCACTCCATCCCCCAGTGGCTCCAGTTACTGGCCTGCTCTCAGAGCTTGTGTAGGTGGCTGCCCCAGCTGGACAGCAGCTTGCTGGCTGGAGGGCTCTGTCAGTGCAGTCTGTGTGGATGCTTCGGGGAGAGGAGAGCAAACACAATTGTTGGGGTTGTTGTAAGCTGGAAACCAAACCCAGGCTGAGTCACAGGCCAGCAGCCCAGGATGCTCTGCTCCCTTCTCTGCCCCCAGCTCACTCAGCTGGATTTTAGTGAGGTTTGTGTTTTTAAACCCCAGAATTCATAGCCCTTTCCCCTGTTGTATTTGTTTCTCCTTGTACAAGTCCCAAAGAACAAGCCAAGACCTGTGATTGCTGCCTCTGACTGTCCCCATGCTGTCACACAGCCAGCTCTGCCTTCTCATCCTGTTAGCATCTTCCCTCAGGCCTCAGCAGACAGCCAGCCACAGCAAAGCTCCCTGACAGCCACACCACCGTGGGCTGTGAGCCTGTCCAAAGGTATCCCTCAGGTGAGGCTAAAGCTGCTCAGGATCCAGACGGGAGCCCTCCAAGGGAAACAGCACCTCTAGTGTGGTGCTTCCATCATCCAGCATGGCTAGAGGAGGCCATGGCAGGGAGGTTGGAGTAGATGATCTCTGCCGTGGGCAGCGATGCCTCCCAACCAGACTGTGCCCAAAGCCTCGTCCAACACAGGCAACGTTCGGGGAATGCAAAGCTGCTGTCAGGCACCATTAGGAGTCACTCTTTAATTGCAGAGTAACAAATCCTCATGAACTCATTGCTGGTGTTTCCATTGTGGTTGTGAGTGTGTGCAGGGAACTGCTCCCATCCTCTGTTGGTGCAGAGTCCTCCAGTTCTCACAAAGTGATCTCTTCCCAATCGGCTTCAGGGCTCCAACATCACAGACACGTGCACGGAGATGCTGCGCAGTGGGCTGCTGCTCAAGATCTCAGCAGGCAACATCCAGGAGAGGATATTTTTTCTGTTTGACAACCTTCTGGTCTACTGCAAAAAAAAGCACAGGTAAAGGCTTCACTGATATTACCCAAAGGAGGTCTTTTCCTCGCAGCAGAGCTAATCCTCTGCTGCTATCTCGCAGGGACACCTGGGCACCAGCAGGGAGGTTACTGCAGCCTGGGAGTGTTCTCAGAGCTCTGCTGGCTGGAGAGAAGTGTTGAGTGTAGATAGACACTGGGAACATGTTACTGGAATGCAGAGTCCTAATGAGGAAGTGTGGGGAGAAAGAATCTGTTTTATGGGTCTTCCACGAGGGGTTGCATGTGATGGGCTCCCTCTCTGCTAGGCAGGGTAAGCAGACTGCATTTTTAGAGCAAATGAACAGATAATTAGCTTAAACTACCCAGTAAGTCTCCAGGGGCTCAGGAGTTTCAAGCCTTGCCTTTCTAAGCAGGGAAGGCAGCCAGAAAGCTGCTGTTTGCTGCACAGCAAGGAGCAATTCCTTAGTTTGCCAACAAGCTTCTGCGGGTTGTAGGTACCAAAGAGCAGAGGCTTTGCAGGCTGAGCTGTTCCTGGTAAACTGTTCTGTCATCCAGCAGCTTGCAGCTCTTCCCAGAGGCAGCATCTCTGTGTCCCGTACAGACATGGCTTTCCCAGCTCAGTTGCTGTGGAAAGGCTCTGGGAGCAGAGCAGGAGCATAGGGAGGGCTGCTGGGTGAGCTGCTCACCTGCTCTTTCTCTCCCCAGGCGGCTGAAGAACAGCAAAGCCTCTACCGATGGGCACCGGTACCTCTTCCGGGGCAGGATAAACACCGAGGTGATGGAGGTGGAGAACGTGGACGATGGGACGGGTGAGTGCCTGTGTGCTGCTCCTTGCAGGCTCCCCAGGGGGTTAGATCAGATGCAGCCTCAGGAGTGCTGTGTGTGGAGGCTGCTCCTTGTCCCTACAAAGAAAGATGCTGGTGTTGAGCCACCGTCTGCTGCCGTGCAACCTGCTGCTGCGCCACATCCCTGCTGGCTGCCTGCCTGGGCGGCTGCTCGGCGCTGCCTGCCGCACGCTGACACGAGCAGAGCCATAAAGTAAGGTGGCATTTATTGCTCAGCTAAGGATCATATATTTAACTTCCCTCCACAGCATTCCAGCACTCTTACAGTGATTGTCCCCCCAGGTATGTGATATATTTGTGAGAGCAAATGGAGAAGTTACCTCTGGAAGGAAACCTCAGGCAGCTGAGATGCTGAGGCTGTAACAGAAGTGTTTAAGGGAAAAAGGAATCGTGTGGGGTTTTAACAGCTTTAGAGACACAGCCCCTGTGATTGCCTGACATCTTCCTGACCTACCCTAGGAAAGCATCCCCACAGTAATCCTGCACAGGTCAAGTTTTGGTTGAGAAACTTCAATTTAACTTTTGGGCTTAACAATCATTGTATCCTTGGTAATGGAGCTATGGAAGTGTCTCTCTTCTTTCCTGCCCTTTTCTTGACACTCCTTCCCCTCTTTTTTAATTTATTTTCATTGCAGTTTGTTTTCCTTCCTTGGAGTCAGGAGCATGTTCTCTCTCCTCACACTTGGTAGTTTCCTGTGTCCTTGCTCTGCCTCAGTTTCAGTGCTGTTCTCCCTTGCACCCAGAAGTTGTTTCCCATTCCCTGCAGTCATCCACGTTTGAACTACAGTTCAGCCTTCTTCTACCATGTCCTTTTTCTCTGACCTCATTCCCAGAGAGGGGAATCTGGCTGTGGGGACCTCATTCAGAGAATCAGTCAGAGTTGGAAGGGACCACAAGGATCAGCCAGTTCCAACCCCCCTGCCATGGGCAGGGACACCTCACATTAGATCAGGCTCTCCACAGCCTCATCCAGCCTGGCCTTAAACACCTCCAGGGATGAGACTTCCACCACCTCCCTGGGCAGCCCCTGCCAGGCTCTCACCACCCTCATGCTGAACAACTTCTTCCTAACATCCATTCTGAATCTCCCCATTTCCAGCGTTCTTTCATTCCCCCCAGTCCTATCCCTACCTGACAGCCTCAAAAGTCACTCCCCAGCTTTCTTGTAGCCCCCTTCAGATACTGCGAGACCACAATAAGATCACCTGGGAGCCGCCTCCTCTCCAGACTGCACAGCCCCAACTCCCTCAGTCTGTCCTCAGAGCAGAGCAGCTCCAGCCCTCTGCTCATCCTCGTGGCCCTTCCCTGTGCACCCTCCAGCACCTCCATATCCCTCTAGTCCCAGGGGCTCTAGAACTGGATGCAGTACTCCAGGTGGGGTCTCAGCAGTGCGAAGCAGAGGGGGAGGATCACTTCCCTGGTCCTGCTGCCCACACTGCTCTTGCTGCAGCCCAGCTTGTCAGCTCTGCATGTGCTGCTTGGGGCGTTTTGGGCTTAACTCTCCTCACTCATCTATTTCCTGTCCCCTTCTGTAACTCCTGACTTAGAGTGGAAGCTCTGAGTGCTGTTTTCCTGTCTGCAATTGACTTTTCCTCCTGTACCCTTCATGGGTCTCTTCATAGACATGAAAGACTTCGCAGGTGATGCTTCCACAGCTTTTCCCCGTGGCTTTTGCAGGAGGCCGCCTGGGGCTGCAGGGAGCAGGGCGGCCGCGGGCGCTGGCTCAGCGCTGAGAGGCGCAGCAATGTTGTCTCGGTTGTTTGTAAGCGACAGCATAGGCACAGGAAAGCAGACTGCCGGGGCCGTGCATTGTCATGCTAATGATGTGCCTGCCGAACCCGCGGAGCTCTCCGTGAGAAGCAGCTTTTCTGTGAGGCAATTAGGCCGGGGCCGAGCAGCAGCCCTGGTGCGGCTGCGGCGCTCTGGCTGTGCTTGCGCCGCTGCCTGCTGCGGAGGGCACAGCAGGGCAGGTTTGCGCTCTGGATGTGCCTGTGCCGCTGCGGAGGGCACAGCAGGGCAGGTTTGCGCTCTGGATGTGCCTGTGCCGCTGCGGAGGGCACAGCAGGGCAGGTTTGCGCTCTGGATGTGCCTGTGCCGCTGCGGAGGGCACAGCAGGGCAGGTTTGCGCTCTGGGTGTGCCTGTGCCGCCCCTGCAGAGCCTCGGCAAGCTGCTCGATGTCCTGGGGTGGCTTTGCTTGGTCTGTCCACGGTTCTTGGAGGAGGAGTGTCTCTGTGGACGCCCTCGCCAGCCGGTGCCTGGCTGTTATTTAGTCTACGAAGACAAGCACTTGAGACCTGGGGACAGATCAGATTTATGACTGCTTACATTGTCTTAGTTCTGTCCCCTCGTGTCTTGAAGCAAGGCATGAAAGAGAGGAGAAAGCTCTACTTGAGAACAGCAACCAGAGACTGCATCAAAAACGATCCGGAGGAAGGGAATTAATGTTCTGCAGCAGTCGTCCCCTTGGAATTGTTGCTCATCAGTGCTCTTGAGGACCTAAAGTCTGAGGAGCTTACAAGTACTTTAGTCATAGGTTGGAAAAGATTTTTAAGGTCATCAAGTCCAACCACTGGCAGGTCACCACTAAACCAAACCAGCCATAGCCTCCTGCCTCAGCAGCATTCCTGCCTCTGACCCCCAGAGTCTGGCAGCTGAAAGCTTCTGTTAGAGGGAAGAAAGAAGCCTCAGACTTTTGACTCTGTCTCAGTGCATGGGTGACAGGAGAGATGGCTCTTGAGAGAGTGCTTCTAAGGGGACAAGGATATTGCACATAGATTAGCTCACTAAAAAGGTGATAAATAGAATTATAGAATGATTTTGGCTGGAAGAGACCTTTCAGATCATCCAGTCCAACCCTTAACCCAGCACTGCCAGGGCACCACTGCACCATGTCCCTCAGCACCACATATGCACAGCTTTGAGTCCTCTCCAGGGATGGGGACTCCAGCACTGCCCTGGGCAGCCTGGGCCAGCCCTTGACAACCCTTTCCATGAAGAAATTGTTCCTCATGTCCAGCCTAAAGCTCCCTTGGTGCCACTTGAGGCCGCTTTCTCTTGTCCTATCAACTGCATAAACCAGAAGGGGCTATCCATGTTTATCACAGGACTATGGCATAGTTTGGGTTGGCTTCCCTTTTTCCCTGCTGTAGACTTGCACACTGGGAGCTCTGGAGAGCTTTGCTGGTGCAGAAATGATCCATCAGCCTCATGCTTTTCTGGTGCTTTCTGACGCTGGCCATCCCAGCATGCAGAGCTTGGCTGCTCTCCAGCTCATGAAGAAGCAGAGTTACTGAAAGGCTGCGAGCAGGTCTGCTGAGACCTCCGGCAGGCCTTAGCAAGCATTTCGGCCAGGGGCTGGGCTCCGGCAGGTCCCAGCCCATTGCACAGCCCAGGGCTGAGCTAGGAGACAGTGTTCAGAGAGTCAAAAGCTCTGGAGTTACTGCAGCAGCTCAGGGCTGGCCTCGGGGATTCTTGCCTCATAATCAAAGTCTGTAGTGAGAAAGTGATGACCTTTGGTGCTGTTAATATTCTCTATGCTAGTTGCTAGTTTTAGCTTTGCCTTGTGCTGTATGCAACATCTCTGTTCCCATCAGGCATATATACCTCACAGTTTTCCCCCAGGAAACAAAAGCAATCCTAGTGGAGGATATTCCAGGGTGTTAGCTGGGGAGAAGAAGCCTCTTTAGCTTATTCCTGAATAGGATTTGTGGGCTGGAATGTTCAAATCAAGCATTACAGAAGCAAAGAAAGAGTAATCAGCACGGGAGTGTCTGGGCTTTAGAGCAGGGTGGTTTGCAAGTGCAGAGTCAAGAGAGGCAGCAGTTGGCAGCTGCCTCCTGTGGTGCCCACAGGAAACATTAATGCTTTTGGTTAGTGCAGCACCTCGGATGTCAGAGTGGACCTCACAGTTCAGCTCAAACAAGTGCAGCTCTTCCTCTGTTGAGGTGAAGACATCTCAAACCTTGGTGATTTGCCTACCTGCCACGCAGGCTCTGTGTTTGCTTTCCCCCTGTGGTCTTTTCTAAACCCAGCAGTAATCTGTCAGGCACCAGAGCAGCTCTGGGGGATGCCACAGGCAAATCCTCACTGCTGCTTTTGGAAAGGGACCATTTGGTACACCTGAACAGCACAAGTGCCCTCAGTGTCCTGGTCTGTTCTTTCAGCAGGACTCTGCCTGCTCTAAGGCCCAGGCCACACCTTCCATGTGCTGAGCAATTCTCTGCTGTGTTTTAAAGAGGAGATTGACTGCCGGAGATGAAAAGTTCAGCTCATCAAGTCATGACGTTGGCCACAACGACCCCTGAGAGCTCCAGGCTTGGGGCAGGCTGGATGAAAACTGCCCACCAGAGATGGACAGGAGGTTGTTGGTTGACAGTGGCTGAAGATGAGCCAGGTTGTGCCCAGGTGGCCAAGGAGGGCACCAGCAGCCTGGCCTGGATCAGCAATGGTGTGGCCAGCAGAGCAGGGCAGGGATTGTGCCCCTGTTCTGGGCACTGGTGAGGCCACAGCTAAAAGCCTGGGTTCAGTTTTGGGGCACTCACTCCAAGAAGGACATCGAGGGGCTGGAGAAGGTCCAGAAAAGGGCAACAAAGCTGGGAAAGGGTCTGGAGAGCAGAGCTGGGGAGAAGCAGCTGAGGAAGCTGGAGGTGTGCAGTGTGGAGAAGAGGAGGCTGAGGGCAGAGCTCATTGCTCTCTACAGCAACCCGAGAAGAGGCTGGAGCCAGGTGGGGGGTTGGGCTCTGCTCCCAAAGACCAAGGGACAGGACAAGATGAAACAGCCTGGAATTGCCCCAGGGGAGGCTCAGGTTGGGCACAAGGAACAATTTCTTCCCCAAAACAGGTTGCCAAAGCCTAGCCCAGGCAGGTGGTGGAGTCCCCATCCCTGGAAGGTGTTTCAGAGCCATGGAGATGTGGTGCTGAGGGCCACAGGCTAGTGGTGCCCTGGCAGTGCTGGGGTAAGGGAAGGACACAATGACCTTGGAAGTCTCTTCCACCCAAAAGGCTTCTTTGATTCTACAAGTCACAAGTGACACAGACAACCTGAAATTCAGTTTTAGGCTTCTGTATTTCCTGAGCTTTCTGTGCAGTGCTGAGTTCTCCAGCACTCTGTCAGCTGTGGCTTGGCTAAGGCTGGAAGCTTTTTAAAGCCTCTGTCTCTTCCCAGCTGACTACCACAGCAGTGGGCACACGGTGGTTAACGGCTGGAAGATCCACAACACAGCCAAGAACAAGTGGTTTGTCTGCATGGCAAAGACCCCAGAGGAGAAGCAGGAGTGGCTGGAAGCGATCCTCAAAGAGCGAGAGAGGAGAAAAGGTAGGTCAGAAACCCTCCTGCCGCTGCCTTGCCGCAAAGCCAGGTCAGCTCCTCTGGCCCTCAGGCAGAGCGATGGTGTCGAAGGAGAACAGGAAAGAACAAACCAGTAAGGAAGAGTGAAATGACCTCCTGGGTTGCTTTCTGTTGCTGGAGGAATTCTGGAGCAAACAAACCCCAAGCTTTAGGGGGAAAGGCTTAATTGACTTTGTGCCACTGCCAGGCGTGTAGCAGAAACCCAGCTACTGTTAGCTGGGAATGCTGCAGCTGAGAGCATTTTCATCCCCACACCCTGAGGGCAATCCCAAGGCCTTTTCCTATCACAGGCTCACAGATGTCAGAGGTTGGAAGGGACCCAAAGAGCTCATCCAGTCCAACCTCCCTGCCAGAGCAGGACCACCCAATCCAGCTCAGGGCACACAGGAACACATCCAGACAGGCCTTGAAAGGCTCCAGAGAAGGAGACTCCACAACCTCTCTGGGCAGCCTGTGCCAGGGCTCTGGAACCCTTCCAGGCAAGAAGTTCCCCTTGTGTTGAGCTGGAACCTCCTGTGCTGCAGCTTCCATCCATTGCTGCTTGTCCTAGCCCAGGGAGCAGTGAGCAGAGCCTGTCCCCCACCTTCCTGACCCCCATCCCTCAGATAGTTATAGACATTGATTCAATTCCCTCTCAGTCTTCTCTTCTCCAGACTAAGCAGCCCCAGGGCCCTCAGCCTCTCCTCATCAGGCAGTGCTCCAGTCCCCTCATCATCCTCAGAGCCCTCCCTTGGACCCTCTCCAGCAGATCCCTGTCCCTCTTCAACTGGAGAGCCCAAAACTGAAGGCAGTGCTCAAGATGAGGTCTCATCAGGGCAGAGGAGAGGGGGAGGAGAACCTCCCTGGATCTGCTGGACACAGTCTTCCTATGGGATCCTCAAGATCCCATTGGCCCTCTTGACCACCAGGACACATTGCTGTGCCATGGATGTCCTCCACCAGCACTCCCAGGTTCCTCTCCTTGTGAAGATGTGGCTGCTGCCATGGTCATGCTTTGGGGCTGAAAATGCCCCTGTAAGCATTCATCACTGCAGCAGCTGTGGTGGGGGCCATCTAGGGACAGCTGAACTTCACTCTGAGGAGCTTGGGTATCATTTGATTACACTTCATGAGGGTCAGATCTTCCTGGTGAGAAAAAGAATGGAAACCAGTCCCTTTGCTTTTTTGGTATGTGAAATGTTAGAGCTTCTCCTGTGTTCTGGGGAGAGCTGCCCCCTGACAGCAGCATCACCTCATCACTCTGTGCTGTGTTCTTGGCAGGCTTAAAGCTGGGCATGGAGCAGGACACGTGGGTGATGATCTCTGAGCAAGGAGAAAGGCTGTACAAGATGATGTGCAAACAAGGGAATCTCATCAAAGACAGGAAGAGGAAATTAACCACTTTCCCCAAGTGCTTTCTTGGAAGGTATTATACATGCAGTCACTAGCCTGAATTGTAGCCACTTCTCATCTTCTCTGGGATTCTGTGGAAACCACACTTGGTGTGCAGTGTCTGCAGGCCCTGTTTCTGCCCAGGACTCAACCAAGATGTAAATGGATCTGCCTGTAGTTCCTGGATGTGTGCTGGTGTTCCCAGGAGCTTTGTTAAAGGAACAAGGCTGCAGAATGCATCACACAAAATAGTTTCTTGGAAGAAATGATGCAGTTTGTATCTGAAAGGTCTACTTTAGACTATCAATGTTTGCTTTGTCCCACTTAAAAAAATCTCTGTCCCTAAAGCTTTCTGTGCTTCTCTGGCCTGAGTGCCAGGGACAAAGTTACTAACTAAACTTGCCCCCGTGATCCAGAGGCTCTTTTTCATGCCACAGTATGCCTGTGGCTTAAGAAGACTGAATGCAAGAGAAAGAGAAAGCTAAAACATGTCTGTGTGACCAAGACATCAGTTCAGGAGGCAGAGGGGAGGTGACTTTCCATGACCATGAGACAGTTGAGTGCTTCTCTGAAGCCCCATGACTGTTACACAGACACCTTGCACTGAGGGTACCTGACCTCCACAGTGGAAATGAAGCTTGGCACATACTCAGCTGCTGCCAGAATGAGACCAGGGCTGAGATTAGTGACTGAGTTGTGCTTGGATCCCGCTCCCTCAGTAAAGTGGTTGGAAGCAGGCAGAGGATAGTAAGAAGCCATGAAGGATTTGAATCTATCATCAAAGAGATGCTTTCCCCTGCTGCCCTGGAAGAGGAGCCTTTTGCAGTACACTTTGCTGGTCCCTGGGTCACCAGCTAAGCCCCATGTGGCTCTGATAGTTCAGAGATCCCACAAAACATGGGAGGTCCTCTCCCTCTGCAAGGTAAACTTCATGCAGGCCAAACCTCTGAACTGAAACCAAAAAGCCTCCCAAGGGAAGCCAGAAGTATTTGTGCTGAAATGAGTGGGAGATTTAAGGTGGGGGGGGGAGACACGTTCTGAGGGGCATTGGGCTGGAGAATCACTTCCTAGGTTAGTGAGCAGCACAAGGAAGGGAGAGGGGACTGTGGCAGCCCTGCTGGTCTGATGTCTAAAGTGTGTGCTTGTGTCTGCCTTTCTTCCAGTGAATTTGTGTCCTGGTTGTTGGAAATTGGAGAGATCCACAAGTCTGAAGAAGGTGTTCACCTTGGCCAGGCTTTGTTAGAGAATGGCATCATCCATCATGGTAAATGTGATAAGTTCTAACTCTCTTCTTTGCCAGGTGATTGTTGTAATTGGGGTTGACTTCATTTGGTTTGGCCCAAAGAGGGACTTGCTGATGCAAGGTGGCTCAGAGAATCTGTGTCATGTCCTTGCAGGGACCTCACAGGGCTGTGGTGTCTAGGAGAGGCTCCTCTGATTTCATCAGGTTACCTTTGTGCTTTGGGGGTCAGAGCAGTGCAAGCAGGGACCTACAGAACCCTTCTCTTGTAAGCAAAAATACATTCTGGAGTGCTGGCCTCCTTTCCCCTGCATTGTGTGGTTACTAAAGTTTCTGTCTTGATGCTGAAGCTTTCAGCCACCTGCTTGTAGCTTGTTCTGGAGAAAGGCATCATTGAAATGGTTCAGGCTTTGAGCCAGCGAGAAGGTCACCTGCAGCGGCAACGTTTCTCCTTCACCAGATCTCTTCCTTGCCTCTGTCCCTTCTGAAGGCACAGTGCAACAAGAGCCCATAAGCAGGCTGGAGAGACTGCTGCTTGTGGCTTGAGACAGCTCCAGGCACTGCAAAACACAAGGGATGGAGCAGCTGTGGAGTCAGCTGCGGCTCCAGCAGAGGTGCAGGCTGGCAGAGCTGCAGTCACTGACTGCACATCAGTGCTGCTCTGCTCCAGCTGCTGAGGGCTCTCAAGCCTGCCAAGTTATTTGCCACCACACTCAGTGTCCTTCCCTGGGAGGAAGGCAGGAGGCACAGTGCCACTGGGCTGTGTGCTTTTCAGCCCTGCTCAGAGGGGCAGGAAGGGCATTGAGGTTGTTTGTCAGGAGCCATGCAAGCTTTAATCAGCCAGTGTCAGTCTGCACCATTTGCCTCAGTGTCAGGAGCTCTTATGTTTGCTGCACACAGTGGATTGTTTGCAGTGGAATCCTTCTGTTGCCAAAGATTCTTCCCCTGCTCTCATAATTTCTGTCCCAAACATAGCCCTAGATGTTGTCACCAGAGTTAAATGAGTTTGGTGTAACTTCATAGATAGAAGGGTGATTATGTTAGAGCACAGAAATGTGAGATGTGCTCCTTGGAAGACTGCATCCAGCTGTGGCTCAGTGCAAACAGAGTCCTTAAAATAAAGCTGAATGAGCCATCTGTTCTCCCAGAGGGAGCAGGCAAGGAGGAAGATGTGGCTGTTGCACTGCAGATGCTGCAGGAGGCTTGGTCCCACTGCTCACTGCCTGGCCTGGCTGGTACTTGCTGTGGAAATCCACCTGCTGCTGTTCCCTGGCATTGGAATCATAGAATGGTTTGGGTTGGGAGAGCCCTCTAAGATCATCAGTGAGCACCACCATGGCCACCAAACCCTGTCCCCAGTGCCATGGCCACAGGTTCTTGAACAGCTCCAGGGATGGGGACTCCACCACCTCCCTGGGCAGCCTCTGCCAATCTCTGACTACTCTTGCAGCAAAGATTTTTTTTTTTTTTCCTAATCTCCAACCCTCCCCTGGCCTGGAGATGTTCAAGCAAAGCCTGGATGGGGCACTTAGTGCCATGGTCTGGTTGATTGGACAGGGATGGGTGACAGGCTGGACTGGATGAGCTTGGAGATCTCTTCCAGCCAGCTTGATTCTATGATTTCCTCTGCTTCTATCACCTGATGGAAGGGAGAAATGACTGAGGGAACTTGGAGCAGCCTGCAGGCTGAGCTGCTGTGTCAGCCACTTGCTGCTGCTGATCAGAGCTGGAAGGTTCCTCTGGAGGCAGCGAGTGCCTGAACACCAGGGTGAATAGGTGGTTCCATGGCCGTGCAGGTGTTTCTGCTGGTGCTTTGTCATCCTGCCTCCCTCCCTGGAGCACTGAGGAATGCTTTGGCCTTAGGCAATACTGTCCTGGTGGCTTTTCTTTTTTTCCCTGTAGCTGCTGCTTTTTAAACTCTTATTGTTTGTAAGCTTCTCCAGGGGGCAGGGACACCTCCCACCAGCCCAGGCTACTCAAGGCCTCATCCAACCTGGCCTTGAACACCTCCAGGGAGGGGGCAGCCACAACCTCCCTGGGCAGCCTGTGCCAGTGTCTCCCTACCCTCACTCTCACAAGTTTGTTCAGTCTCAGTCTCTCCTCTCCCAGCTCAAAGCCATTGCCCCTTGTCCTGTGTCAAAAGTCCCTCCCCATCTTTCTTGTAGGCTCCTTCAGGTACTGGAAAGCTGCTATAAGGTCTCTTTTTATCTTTCTTTTTTTCCCTCTTTTCACCAGTAGGATTTTTTCATTCCAGAACTGGTAGATAGAATTTTCCTTAGTTGAATGATCCCAATCCAGCCAAATGGATCCAGGCCCTTGTTGTAGGTGCTCTGTGTGAAAACCTAGCAGCCTGTGTCTGATGTTTTGAGAAGCAGTGATACGTAAAAGCGCCTGGGGGTTGTCCTGGATAATCACCTTGGCATGAACCAAGCTGCCAGCAGCTCAAGGCAATTGGAACAGTGGCCTGGGCATTGCCATTAGTGGATAAATCCATGCAGAGAAGTTGTTTTGCTCTTGCACCTGGCACTCTGAAGCCACTTTGCATGTCAGGTGATGTGTGGGGACGCTGAAGAGCTTGCAGGGGCACAAGACACAATGCAGGCAGCAGGCACTTGGCTGTACCAAGGCTCTGATGCCTGAGTGCGTCTTGTGAAGAGAATGAGGTGTGATGGTTTAATCACTGGGAGGGCAAAGGCATGCACAGAACTGCCTGAGCCAGGGCAGGCTGGCAGGCCTGTTTGATTAATGAAGACGTTACTGTGCCCTCCTTTCTCAGCTGCTGAGATGCAAATGGAGTCTCAGAATGAGAGCTGACACCTGCGAGCACAAAGTAACTAGCACAGGAGTTACCTAGGGAGCTGCCGGCGCTGGCCTCAGCCACCAGCCCCAGCAGCTGCTTTCAGCAGGGCCATTCCCAGGAGGAGTTTTGGATTATAGCACAGGACAAAGCACTTCAAGGTAGAGTCATAGGATGGGTTTGGTTGGAAGAGACCTTTCAGATCGCCAAGTCCAACCATTACCCCAGCACTGCCAGCTCAGCACTGAGCTGCGTCTCTCGGCACCACCTCTACACATCCTGAGGTTTGTTGCTGGCATCTGGTGGAATGCTGGAGACTCATCCACTGAGATCGTCCCTCCTGAGCTTTAGGGGAAATAAACTAACAACACCTTCATAATGGCTTGTCCTGGAGATCTTCAGCTGGCTCTGTGCAGAGGAAGGCATTCCTTCTGCCCTTGCTCCCCAGTGCAAGGGTGCTCAGATGTGTGGGGACGGGGTGGTGTCTTTACTGGCTCATCTGAGATTGGCCTCAGCAAGAGTCATGAGAATGATGTGCAGCCATAATCTGACCAGCTGCAAGGAAGTTCCATTATGTTGCTGAGCTTTGCAACGGTGAGAAGGCTAAACCGAGTGAGTGCCTCACCCTTGAGGCTGTTCTCTGGCTGCCTCTCGTTGTTCTTCTTGCCCCATGATTTGAAATCGTTTGGTTTCCTCTGGCCTCTCTGAACGTGGTGAGAAATGTTGTCAGCAGTGCCACAAAGGAGTCCAGAGCAGAGGAGCTACTTGGCCTTCCTGCCCTGCCTGTCTGCTCTCTGCTGGGCTGTTGCCAGAAGGGAGGATGCTGCCGCTGCGCTTGCGGAGCTCGGCAGGTGCCCAGCGCTGCCTGATGCAGGGTTTGTGTCCCTGCAGTTACAGACAAGCACCAGTTCAAGCCCGAGCAGATGCTGTACCGGTTCCGCTGCGACGACGGCACCTACTACCCCCGCGGTGAGATGCAGGATGTCATCTCCAAGGTATGCAGCTCGGGGGGTGCTGTGCCTAGGGGCAGCGCTTCAGAGATGCAAGTTCTGTGTGAACAGCCATGTCAGATGTGGTGCTAGGACAGACAGCATCCCCCACACCTGCCTGCCTCTGGGCTCCTGTGAATCAGGAGCAGCTCTCTGTGGAAGGGAAGATGTGGACTTGTTGCACACTTTAAGTACAAAGGTGAAGCTTGGCACCTTCCTGTCACTCAGTGCTTTCAGTCAGGGTGCACTGCCTGTGTTTGGTGACTCTGAAGCTGCTGTTTCATTGTGCTTTCCAGTCCCTTCGAATAGATCTGAAACTATAGATGGAAAATTTGGGTTAATTTTCTCCTGAATCTGTCTTTTATGAGTGCCTTAAGCAGGCAGCAAAGCTGCACTCATGTAGAAGTTTGAGCACAGAGAGTGCTGCTCAGCTCTGCTGCTTGAGCATCACAACACGACTGAAAACCAAAAGCCTTTAATACCCAGAGTTTCCAGGAGGAAATGGCAGGATTTAGGCACACCTTGCAGTGCCTCTCGCTTTGCTGCTGGCACTTAATGCAAGGCCTAACTAGAAGGATCTCCAGCACTGAAGTGCCAGGCAGAGCAGAGGCAGATGGAATCTAATGGGACACAGCTTTTAGTTGTGCCTCTTGCAGGTTCATTGTTCTCTGGGAGTCTGCTAAGGAATGCTAATAGAATTTATTTGGTTTTCAGTACAGTTTTCTGATGGGAGCTTCTTAAGCTTCTCAGATAGGCTTTTGTTTTGGATTGGAAATGTTTCCAGTCTTTGAATGTTATTTGTTTCTTTAAAGTGGATTTGTTGGTGATCATCCATGTTTGTAACTGAAGTGCTGCTGCAGACAATCAAATGCAGTGATCTCACTGTGTGTCTGCAACGGCAGCCAGTGGTTGGGAAAGCCTTGGCAGAGAGGAGCACTGCTTTGCCATCCAGCTTCTTTGCACTCCTCAAAGTGCTATCCCTTTGGAATCTTTCAATGCTGCCTTAGAGCTAATCCTGCTGCCCGTGCCTGTGGCTAGCTTGGGAATGTGTTCTTCCTCCTAAGCTGTTCATCAGTGGTGTTACCTGGAAATGGTATGTTTTGGCATGTGAGAATAGATAGAAACCTGAGCAGACTATTTCTGCTAAGTGCATTTAGAACTTAGAGGCTTCCTTGCTGCCTCCCTGATGTGAAGCACACTGACCTCATCTTCCTCTCCCACAGGGGGTGCGGCTGTACTGCCGCCTTCACAGCCTGTTTACCCCAGTAATCAGGTGAGTCCAACTGGGAGAGCCTCAGAGAAGCATTTGGCAGAAGGATGTGATCTGAAGATACTGTGTTTGGGTGTAGGAACCTTAACCAGCCTGTCAAGATTGGTCTCTCTGGATCAATCAAACAAGACAGAAGGGCTAGCAAGACAGAACCCACGGCTGAACTGTTGAGTGGCTGCAAGCTCTGCCTGGTCTGACCTTCTTTACAGCTTTTCAGAGCCTTCCAGACCCTGCTGGACACGCTGCTATGCTTGCTGTGGATGCTGATACCCTGCCTTAGTACTGTTGCCTTGCTGGCAGGCTCCCAGCTGTAGCAAAGCAGCTGCCCCTCTACCCCAGGGCTATGCTCACCCAAGTGAGATCTGGGCAGCCTCCTCCTTGCTGCCTCCGTGGAAAGGTTTCATTTGCCTTGCCCCTGCAGAGGCAGCTCCTGAACCACTACAGATCACTCCACCCATGCTTGTACTACCTTACCAAATGCAAGGTTTTATTCTTTCAGGCTCGTTTGACATTTGCTTGATTTCTACAACTGTTCTCTTTTGGGCAGGGATAAAGATTACCACCTGAGAACCTACAAGTCAGTGGTCATGGCCAACAAACTCATCGACTGGCTGATTGCCCAGGTGAGCAGACACCTTTGGGCTCTGTGCACTCTGCATTCCAGCTCTGCTTGGAGGGGTGGTGATGAGCTGAGCAGAATGAGATGCAGGCACTTTGTGGGGGGGTTTAGAGCAGTATGTGCAAGTTGTAATCCTCTTAAACTAGGAAAGGAGCAGGAATCACTGTCGGAGCCTTGCGGCTCAGCCCCTTCTGCTTGTCTGCCTTGGTTGCCATCGAACTTGAAATGTCTCTAATGAGACTCAGCTCTGTGATTCAGCATTGTTCATGGCTTAACGTGACATGGAGAGGCTCTGAAAACCTCTGCGCTGCTAACAGGGTGGGTAAGAGTCAGGAGCAAACTGCTGCCGGTGGTTCTGCCGTGTTGTGAGTGCACTCAGAGCAGCACAGCATGTCCTGCCCACCCACTCGGCAGGCACCAGGCCTGCAGCAGTTAAAGATGCTGACCCTGTTGGGTTCTGTTACACAGGAGGCAGTGCTGCCGACCTACTGATGTGTTTGTTTAGTTGTAACTGGGGAGAGGTGTGCCACAGAAAGGCCTTTGCCAACTCAAACTATGCCATAGTCCTGTGATAAACATGGATAGCCTCTTCTGGTTTATGCAGTTGATAGGACAAGAGAAAGTGGCCTCAAGTGGCACCAAGGGAGGTTTAGGCTGGACGTGAGGAACAATTTCTTCATGGAAAGGGTTGTCAAGGGCTGGCCCAGGCTGCCCAGGGCAGTGCTGGAGTCCCCATCCCTGGAGAGGACTCAAAGCTGTGCAGATGTGGTGCTGAGGGACATGGTGCAGTGGTGCCCTGGCAGTGCTGGGTTAAGGGTTGGACTGGATGATCTGAAAGGTCTCTTCCAGCCAAAATCATTCTCTAGTTCTCTATGTAGCTATAGATGTATTTAAAAGTGACCTTGGTAAGCATAAGCTACATCCATTGCCAGCCCTGAGAGGTTGCACTATAGTGCACAGAATCTGTTTTGCTGCTCTGCAGAAGACATTAACCAAACCTGCTCTTTTATTACCCAGGGGGACTGCCGGACGAGGGAGGAAGCAATGATACTTGGGGTGGCTCTCTGTGATAATGGCTTTATGCACCACGGTGAGTAAATCCATCCTGCTGCTTAATGCTCTCTGCATAGCCGGGAGGAAATGTGGGAGCTGGCAAAGCTATCACAGAAACTACTCAGAGGGAGCTGCTTCCTTGTGCTGCTGGAGAGACCCAGGCAGTCTTCAAGGAGGAAAAACCCTAACTGTGTCCTCTGCCAGTCAGAGTGGTGCTGTGTGCTGGGCAGCTGAGCTGCAAAAGCACTGCAGGGGAGCAGCTTCCTTGGCCACTGGGGAAGAAAGGAAGCAGCTAAAGCATCTCTGCACAGAGGAGAGGAGGAAACCTGAGGAGACCTGTAGGAAAGAAAGGAGGTTTTGGGGTGGTGAATAAAGGCTGAAGGAGCTTGGCTTTCACGGAGTGAGTGGTGACAAAAGCAGGAAGTGGAATGGGGAGAAAGAGAAAATGCTCCTGGCAGCAAGCAAACAAAGAAGGGAGAGCAGAGATTTGTGCAGTGCCAGAAATGAGGGCACCTTGAACTCCATCAGAGAGAAGATTTCAGGGGAAGGATGGAAGCAGCAGGTCACTTACTGCAAGGAAAGAGGGAGAAATTACTTCCTCAGCAGCTTTAGAAAAGGAGGGAGAATTGTTCCTCTCTGCACTGCTCATTCTTTGACTTCCAAACATTCCAACTGCATCCCCTTGCTGCCAGTTGTTCCACATCCTCACCAAGCCTGTTCCTAATACTGCCCCTGGGGTCTTCACCACTGCGAGAGGTCTGCAGCTTGCTGGGGAGCATCTCCAGCAGCTGAGTCCAGCAGAACTTTTCCAGATCAGGTTTTAAGGTCCTTTGCAGACCCCGCCCTGTGTTTGGCATCTTCACTAAAAACCATTCCGGGCTCATCTGGGTGGAGCCCAGGTGGTGTAGCTGAGAGTGAGCTCAGTCAGCCCTGTCTGTAGCGGGGCCAGCTGGCAGTGGCTGTGGTGCGGCTCGGGGGTCCTGTGTGCAGCGGAGTTTGGCTGACAGGAGGCGCAGTAAGGCTAACTCTGGGCCACTTGTGTCGCAGTGCTGGAGAAGAGCGAGTTCAAGGATGAGCCTCTGCTGTTTCGCTTCTATGCGGACGAGGAGATGGAAGGGTCCAACATGAAGCACAGGCTGATGAAGCACGACCTGAAGGTCGTGGAGAATGTCATAGCCAAGTCCCTGCTGGTGAGTGGCGCGGGGATGGCTGCGGGCTTTGGGGAGGAATGTAGTTGTACACAGGAGAGCGAGCGCCAAGAGGTGTTCGTGGGCACTGCTGTAGCTCTGCTCTGAGCAGAGTCTGCAACTGTTTTCTCTTTCAGATCAAATCCAGTGAAGGCAGCTACGGATTTGGGCTGGAAGACAAAAATAAAGTGCCAATTATTAAAGTGGTGGAGAAAGGATCCAGCGCTGAGGTACCGCTCGCTGTAAATTACCTTCCCTCTCTGTCCCTGGGTTACAGGTGCATGGTGCATGTGTTGTGCAGCAGGAAAAGCTGCAGCAGAAGGTAGTGAGGACAAGCTTGAAAGCAAGCTGAGGGATCTGAGGTGGTTCAGCCTGGAGAAGAGAAGACTCTGGGGAGATCTTCCAATACCTGAAGGCTGCAGAGGGACTTTTCCTGAGGGTGCCTAGAGACAGGCCAAGGGGGAATGGTTTGGATCTGAGGCAGAGCAGGGTTAGAGTGCAGCTGAGGAAGGAGTTGTTGAGTGTGAGGGTGGTGAGAGTCTGGCACAGGCTGCCCAGGGAGGCTGTGGCTGCCTCCTGCCTGGGGGTGTTCAAGGCCAGGGTGAGCGAGACCTTGAGCAGCCAAGTCTAGTTGAGAGGGGTCCTTGCCCACAGCAGGAGGTTGGAGTAGCTGACCTGCAAGGTTCCTTTATAATCTGAGCCGTTCTGGGCTTCCGTGAAGCTGCACTCAGGAGTTGTTTCTTCCCCCTTTTCTAGCTTGCCTTTGTTTGTTTGTTTTGTGTTTAAAATATTGCTCTGACAGACATTTTCTGCTGGGGAAATTGTTGCACTGAGTGTTGGTATGAAAGTTGTCACTTCATTTTTACGCATGGTATAGTACTCCAGTGATGGCATTAATCATGAGGGGAATGAACATTCTTGGTAGGATAAGAAGTGAGAATAAAACCACTCTGTGAGCTGCACTTGATGGCACTTCATAACAAAGGATGTCTCAGGCTCTGGGTAAAGTCTGGAATTGGAGCACCTGAAGGAAGAAATCCCAAGCCCTGTGTTTGTCAGGACTGCTTTAGGTGCTCTCTGGGCACATCCATATTCTGCTGAGCTGCGTGGGAGTCTCTGTACCTGTGAAGATAAACAAAAGTCTCTTTTCCATGAACAAAATCCGACCTGGATTTAAAGCCTTTCTACCTCTCATGGTGGAATAGAAATGTAAGACAAAAGTAGCTGCACAACTCAGTACAACACAGCCAGAGCTATGCCCAGGGAGATTTCCAGCAGGTGAGTTCTGCCAGGGTCTCAGCTCTGCCATCATCCTAGAGCTCAGATCTAAGCTAAGGCTTAGCTTATAGCCTGAGCCTGTGTCCTCCTGCCATCCATCCCACTGCTTGTGGTTCCTTTCTTCTTAGACCAGAGCTGAAAACCTGCCTGCAGCTTGGCTCAAAGGCCTTGGAATGCTTAAGGATTTTGTTTTGGGTTGCAGCTGAGTTCACTTACTGAAACATGCATCAAGTCTTCCCTTAGGAGAAGAAGCTTTAGTTCCTTTGGAGAACGGGGGGTGGTGAGTTAGGAACAGCAGGAGAAGAGCCCTGAGTGGCTTGGTGACAGCTGTTGGGCTCATTATGACAACCATTAAGTGACACTAATGCTTTAATCACAAGATCGTGATTAAATCTAGCCCTGGTGTTCGGCTCCCTTCAGGAGAGGTGTTTATTGTGCAGCCAGCCAGTTCTGGAGGCATTTTGAGGTGTAAGGCCTTGTGGTGGCCTGCAGGGAAGCATCAGGAGCTCGGGTTGCCTGCCCCCGTCCTGTCGGGGCCGGTCCCCGGAGTGAGCGGTGGCAGGAGGCAGCAGACGCAGCGCCGCTGCTCTTTCCCAGATGGCAGGCTTGGAGGTCGGCAAGAAGATCTTCGCCATTAACGGTGACCTGGTGTTCCTGCGGCCCTTCGGGGAGGTGGATTGCTTCCTGAGAGCCTGCCTGAGCAGCAGGCAGCCCCTCCGCGTCCTCGTCAGCACCAAGCCGCGGGAGTAAGTCCTCAGCCCTCGGGGGGATCCTTGCAAGCTGCGCCCGAGGGGGATGTCAGAGGAGCGGTGCAGCTTCGCACGGCACTGCGGGCAGGTGCTTGCACCTGCAGTGTGAACTCGAGCAGCTTGATCTGCTTTGATTTTGCTTTGTGCCATTTGCCAGTCAGCAAAAGCAGACCCCAAGTGCTTTAGATCATCAGCTCTGCCACTTCAAATACCTGCGGGAGCTGCGCGCAGGAGCGAAGCTTCCCTGACTGCATGGCTCTGTGCACAGCTCCCTCTGTGTGTGCCAGATGACCTCTCTGCGGGTCGGCTGCTGGGTGGGCAGAAGCTGGATGCTGTGATCCAATGGCACCTTCAGCATGTGCTGGGTGTGTGAACAGCAGGAGCAAGTGAAGGGCTCCCATCTGTGTCTGACAGAGGCAGCTTTGGGCACAGGTTGCAGCATTCCCACCGGAGTGCAGGTTTTGTTACCTGAAAGAAATACCAAGCGAGGCTGAAGGAGTTCAGTGGGCATGTGAGTGAGCACAGGGCTGCTACCAACGTCAGTGTAGCTGTCACTGCCTTGGAGGTGCATGGAGAGAGTAAGAAGCAGGGCTCAGGAGTACTGAACCAGTTTGCACATGAGGAGGAGCTGTCCTCAGGCAGCAGGTAGGACACAGCCTTGGAAACAGCTCTGGTTTGGTGATGGAATGGAGATTTGCTTCTCCTGTTAATAACTACAGGTGTCCTGAGAAATGCAGTGGCACCCAAGAGGGGAAGAGAGCAGAGAAATATGGCCCAGAGATGATGATCTGGGCTGATACTCAAAACCACCCCAAACAAAACCCATGGCAACACCTCTCACCCTCCCCAAGCAGCAGCTGACAGTCTTGTAGCAGCACAAAAGCAGTGTCTTAGCTCACCTGCCGTGATCCATGCCCCCCAGGCTGTGCCCTCTTGGCTGAGGCACTTCCATCCTTCCCAAAGCTGGCAGTGTGGCTGTGCCAGAGAACTGCCCTCAGGCCCACTTCAGTGCTGTGGTGGTGCTTTGGTCATGGTCAGCACATGGGAGTCCTCTGCCTGCTGCCTTGCTCTGGCTTGGGCACCTCAGCTTGCTCTTGTGGCTGCTGTCAGGGCTGCGGTGCCGGAGCAGGAATTCTGCTGAGGCTGGAGCTGTTCATTGACTGAAATCCTGCCTGCCTTGCTCTCAAGTGACAAAGTGCTGCCTTTTGCTGTGCTCCTACCAGGACAGTGAAGATTCCTGACGCTGCAGATGGGCTGGGATTCCAGATCCGGGGCTTTGGCCCATCAGTTGTGCACGCTGTTGGGAGAGGTAAGCCAGAGGAGCTGCCAGGGGTCAACATTTACCATCTAAGTCGTGGCTGAGACAAAGCAGGCCCAGTGATTCAGCTTGGACCCCCCCGAGTAACAAAGAGTACTAAATAAAACCATCTGGGGGGGTTCTGTCCTTATGCTTTGCATTTAAACATGGCTGTTTAAATGGTATTGATATGACTGCAAGGAAGGGAGGTTGAGCTGTGTGCTCCTTGCAGGCTAAGGAAGAGCTGATGGGTGCAAATAGTCTTCTCTGTGGTGGGTGCTGGGAACCAGTCAGTCTGAGTGTTGGTCTGTTGGGCAGCCACAGGGAGCAGCTCACACAAAATGCACTTGCCATAACTCGGTGGTGCTTGGTGACTGCAGATGTTTCCACAGCTGGTTTGGCCAGTGTGTGATGTGGTTGACAAATGCCTGCCATGCTCAGCTCAGTGTCTGCTTAGCAGGGTTAGCTGTGACAGGATGGTTTAAACTAAAAGGTTTAGACTGGAGAGAAGGGAGCCATTTTTTACCCTAGTGAGGGGAGACCCTGGCCCAGGTTGCCCAGAGAGGTGGAAGATGCTCCACTGCAGGTCAGGTTGTCTGGGGCTCTGAGCAAGCTGCTCTAGTTGCTGGCTGCAGTGAGGTTGGGCTGGATGAGCTTGAGAGGTCCCTTCCCACCCAAACCTGCCTGTGATTCTCATCTGCTGCACTGCCAATAAACAGCTCTTTGATGCTGTTGCCAAGGCAGAACCAAGCAGCGCAGAGTTTCCAGCTGCTGTGGGGCAGTTGGGTGCTTTTTCTTCCCTCCTCCCTTTGGGAATTTCAAGTGCCCTGATGTGTGAAGCAGCCAGGTTTGAGCAGAGCTCGATGACGTTTTTTCTAGGCTGTGGTGTAGCACTGAGATTTCCAAGGGAGAGTCTGTCCTGCAGAGCAGGCAGTTGGGCTGATGTGATAATTATTTCTGCAGCTGGAGCTCAGCTCTGCTGCCTTTCCTTGCTCATTAAGCACACACTTTATTCCAATTAGCCTCAGCACTGTGGAGGTGCTTGCTTGTGGGCTTTGCTAAGCCTGGCAGATTTGAAGCATATGCTTAAATACTTTGCTGAATTGGGACCTTGGGTATCCGAGGAGCTGCGCTGATGAGGTTTAATAAGGCCTATTTACAGGTTTCTTTGTGAACCCTTTTTTGGGTGGGTCTGCAGTCATTGATGGCATTTCCAAAGGCTGGCTTGGCTATTAGGTGTAAAACGCAGCTGACCCAAAAAGGGGACTCCAGGTATGCTCTTATTCAGTGGGCAGAAGCTTTTCCCAGGGTGACTGTTGCGCTGTGAAAATAAATCACCCAGCCAGACGCTTTCTGCTGCTCAAAGAGAGTGCCTGGGGGTTCGTTTCCCTCCTCACAACAGTTAAGTTTGAGCACCCCTGCCTGACTGTCTCTGGATATTTTGATGCCAGCCGCAAGGCACTGCTGTAACTGAGGTGGTAAAACAGTGACAATAAGAACAAGGTCCCTGGAAATGTCTCAGTGTTTAACGAGGACCTCGAGTGAGCTCTGATACTTCATGAGGAGTCGTCAGGAAGCTTTTATTCTGTGCATAAGAGACAGCTGAAGGAGTCAAAAAGCTTGGGGTGTACAAAAGAATTCAGAGTAGAAGTGGTCTAAGGTATAATTAGTGATTTTCAAGCACTTTTTGTCTTTTCTGTCCTTTTCTGTAAGACAAATTCTCCCCATTTTCATATTCCAAATCAGCCTTCCTTTGCAAAACATCCTTTAGAAAGCCCGGTGGGGCTTGGTCTCTTCTCACAGGCAACAAGTGACAGGAGGGAAGGGCCTCAAGTTGTGCCCAGGGAGGTTCAGGTTGGATGTTAGGAACAATTTCTTCCCAGCAAGGGCTCTCAGGTACTGGCACAGGCTGCCCAGGGAGGTGGTGGAGTCCCCGTCCCTGGAGGTGTTTAAAGGACCCATGGATGTGGTGCTGAGGGACGTGGTGCAGTGGCAGTGGCTTAGCAGCCCTGGTGGGACTGTGAGCTCTGGGTGAGCTGTTAGACATGATGATCTCAAAGGTCTCTTCTGTGGTTATGGAACTGGTCTGGTCTCTATGGATCATCTCCGGGAGAGCTGCATCTGCTTGGAGTCCAGCCGCAGGGGCAGCCTGTGGGCAGGGGGAGGTGTCAGACCCGGCGGCAGCAGGTCCTGGTTCAGTGAATGAGGCTTTTGGTGTGTAGGCTGTGAGGGACGCGAGCAGGGAAGGAAATGCCTGAACCCTGTGGGCTTTTTAACAGGAACAGTGGCAGCTGCAGCAGGTCTCCACCCTGGGCAGTGCATAATCAAAGTGAATGGCATCAACGTCAGCAAGGAGAGCCATGCCAGCGTCATCGCCCACCTGACGGCCTGCAGGAAGCACCGGCGGCCCATGCAGGTACCCCTCGCTGCCACCCGGGCACAGCTCCTCCTGCAGCCTTTCCTTGTGCTCCGTACCTCCCTTGAGCTCCAGCAGGCTGAGGGGCAGGAGCGGCGAATGCCAGCCAGGAGGCTTGCTGGGGGCACTGCTGAGGCCAGGGTCGGGTTCTGCTTCCCAAGAAATCTCAGCCTGTAGCTTTTTCTTTTCAAAGGGTTCTCGCAGGTGCTTCTGCAGCCGTGTGCTGAAGGCCCTGGGAGCTGTGCTCTCCTCGGGCTGCAGAGGGCTTCGCACAGCTCCCTGCCTGCCTGGCAGCAGCAGAGCTCGACGCACAAAGCTCATCTTCTTCAGAGCCTGCTACGCTTCAGCGCCTAGGGAGCAGAGTGCAGGGGCTGCATCCTCCGCAGCCTCTGCCCTCCCAGTGCATCCCAGCCCTGCAGCAAGCATACAGCCCAGGGCTCAACATTCCCTTTCTGGTTTTTATACAAGCCTGCAGCTTTTGTTATCTTCTTCACATGCTGTTTTTGTTACCTTCCTCACCTTAGCTCAGGAGAAAGCCTCAGGCTTGCAAGACGCAAACCTGGGGACGAAGCCGCAGAGCAGCTGCATTCTCTACCCTTTCCAACGCCCTGCAAACTCTCCATGAGCCGTGGGCCAGTGTCACCAGTTAGCTTCTCCAGCTCTACCATGTGTGTTAACTGAGAAGGAAAACGCAGTTAGAAAGCAGAGTGAATCCCTCTCCTACACCTCCTGCACAGATAGGAGATGAGAATGATAAGTAAGGGTTAGCCACAGCTGTCTCATGCAAACAGTCCTTACGGAGATGCTTGGCCAGATGTTGGTGTTCAGTACAGAGCTGGGGTTGGTCAACTCCAAGGTCAAGGTCAAGCTCACCCATTCTTTAAAGGATGGTGTGGGGGCTCTAGGCACTGCCAACTGGCTCAGATCAGAGAGAAAAAAAAACCCACATCTCTCTGCTTTTTCTTTCCTGATTCCTTGTCTGCCACTCTGCAGTTTGGTTTGAGCTCCTGAGTTCTCCTTGGCAGAGCTGTGGCAGGTGTCATGCTGTCACAGACCCCACTCTGTCTCCTTGCAGCCTTCTCTGAGACGAAATAGAAGTTGACCAAATGCTTCAGATGGTTTTAAACAAAGCCAAAATTCTCCCTAATTTCCAGAGCGCTATTTTCACTTGGAGCTCAGAAGGCAGAAAGCTGATAATAAGCAGGGGATTCAAGCAGTATTCAAGCAGCTGCTCTCAGCAGCTCTCACAAAGCTTTTCCTTAGCTGTCTTTGTGGTTGTTTTCCAGCAAGATTCTATCCAGTGGGTTTACAACAGCATTGAGAGTGCACAGGAAGACCTCCAGAAAACCTCCAGCAAGCCCTCTGGAGACGATGGAGGAGATGCTTTTGACTGCAAAGTGGAAGGTTTGTGCTGCCTGTTGTGGTCCTGTTAGTGTAGCAGCAGAGCAAATAGAGTCAGGGCTTTGCTTCCAGAGGGGCAGTTGTCAGCACAGCCTGAGATGTGTCTGACACCAGGGTTTGCTCCTTGCTGTATTCCAAAGGTGTGTATCTAACACACTGCCCTCTGCTTCTCTTTCCCATCAGAGAAAAAGCTTCCCTGCACACTCTAGGGAAAATCTAATCAATTTTCCCTCCTGGGACCCAGAATCCTAGGAATTGCCTGATCTGTTTCCCCACTGGCGACCACCGAAGGCTCAGGAAGCCACTGGTGCCCGAGGAGTGCCAAGTCAGCTCTCCCCTGCTTCTCTCCAGTAGATGATCTGCATGCCTGTGCATCCTGCTGGGCAGAAGCAGTTACCCTATCAGCTCAGCTGTGTCCTCTGTGCAAAGGCTGGGGCTGGGGTTCCCTTTCTCAGTGCTGACACTTCCCATGCTCGGCTTCTTCTAGTCTGTTTAGTTTCGAGTGAGTCCCCTTCACCTGCTGCAAGGGGAGGCTGATGTGCCTTGGCCATGCCTTGCAGCAGCCTGACACTTGAGCACCATAAGCCTGCTGGGGGTCTGCTTTCCAAAGCATGCAGCTGGGGGTTGAGATGAATGTTTCACGTGGAATGAGCACAGCACTCCTGTTTCCAGACCTGTGTCCTATTTAGGGCCAACCCTTCTGGCCTGAGTTCTCTTCGTTCTGATTTCTTTCCTTCCAGAGGTAATTGACAAGTTCAACACCATGGCAATAATTGATGGGAAGAAGGACCACGTGAGCCTGACTGTGGACAATGTTCACCTGGAGTATGGGGTGGTTTATGAATATGACAGCACTGCTGGCATCAAGTGCCATGTGCTGGAGAAGATGATCGAACCCAAGGGGTTTTTCAGCTTGACTGCAAAGGTGTGAAGCCATTTTCTGTGCATTAGCTCTTTGATTGGAGCGGTGGGGCAATGGCTGTGAGAGCTGGGGTTGTTCAGTGTGGAGAAGAGAAGGCCCCAGGGAGACCTTAGAGTAGACCTTAGAGTACCTGAAGGGGTGACAGGAGAGCCAGGGAGGGACTTCTTACAAGGGCTTGCAATGAGAGGCAATGGCTCTGAGCTCTGAGGGGAGAAATTCTTGATGGTGAGGGTGGGGAGACTCTGCCACAGGTTGCCCAGGGAGGTTGTGGATGTCCCCCCCCTGGAGGTGTTCAAGGTCAGATTGGATGAGGCCTTGGGCAACCAAGTTTAGTTGGGAGGCATCCCTGCCCACAGCAGGGGCATTGGAGTGGATGATCTCTGAGGTCTTTCCAACCCAAGCTGTTCTGGCCTTGTGTTGTTCCTCTGTCTCTCCTTTCTGATGCAGTTTCCATCACAGCAAGATGTCAGTCCTTGGGCTGTACAGTTTCTGGTCCCCACTTCCTATTGACTTCTGCAGAACACTTGGGGGGACCACAGCACTCTCTTCTCTTGTGTGCTTTCTCAGGGTGTTAGCATCACTTACCCTGCCAGAGCAAAGGTTTGCTACGAGCAGAGAATTAACTTATCAGCTTTGCATAATGTCTGCTGTTGGAGTCAGTGCAGCAGCCAATGTGTTGCAGAGCTGTAGTGGTTACATTAGTAGGAAATTAGTAGTAAATCCATTATCAGTGTCATGAAAAGGCAAATAAAAGGACTTATTATGGATATAAATTATGCAGAGGATAGATTTAAAGATGCCTCTCTGCTTCCCCAGTCTCACCAAGTGTTGTTAGGCAGCAGCGTCTGTAGTGGTAACAGGCAACTGTCAGGCTCCTCCGCTCCAGTGCTAGGGGCTGATGAGGCAGGGCTTGGCTTTGGCATCTTGTCACCTACTTCTTCCACTTTCCTTGTCTAGATTCTGGAAGCCCTGGCAAAAAGTGATGAATGTTTTGTGCAGAGCTGCAGCAGCCTGAATTCCTTGAATGAAGTGATCCCCCCTGAGCTGCAGAGCAAGTTCAGTGTCATCTGCAGCGAGAAGGTAGAGCACATCCGCCGGAGGATCTCCAGCTACAAAAAGGTATGGCCAGCAGCTCCCCATCCCCTGAGACCTGCCTCTGAGGGCAACCAGGGGATGTGGTGCAGCCTGACACCTCTGCACAGTGGCTGTTGCAGTGGCAGAACTGGCTGGCATCTGAGCTGCCCTGAGGTGTGAGTGTCTGACCTGAAGAATGGCACCAACTATTTTCAGCCCCTGCTCTCTGTTGTCCCTGTGTTAGACCCTTCTGTGTGCAGCTGCAGACACCATCCTGCCTCCTTCCCACACAAGGCCCAGCTTTCTTCCAAATGCCTGGAGCCAGTGCTCTGGGGAGTTTGCAGATGTTCCCCAGCAGTGAAGCAATAGCAGCAGAATTGTTTTCCCTTTTGGTGCATCTTAGTTTTAAACAGCACAGTGTTGCCCTTCTCTTCAGCTTTGGTGCCCTTTGGACTGTGGCAGTTTTCTTTCTAGCATGACCATAACAGTAATAGCTCTGCAAAGTGCTAGATTAACCTGGCTTACTGAACCCTTACAGCATGATGAAAGGAGAAGGGGCTGACTTCCTTGTGCTCGAGGTGGGCATTAATGAGATGGGAATGAGTCCAGACTGGCAGTGAGACCTCTGGTTGCTCTCAGGTGCTGGGAGTCAACCAGTTGCCAGGTTGCTGATGCAAACTTATTTTCTCCTCCTGGCTTCTTGGTTTCTCTCCCATACAAACTAATTCTTAGGAGTTTGGAACTGGTTTGGAACTGGAGCCAAATTGGCTTCACAGAACTGGCTGGGCCCTGTCTGATCCCGTAGGGGATTCACAAACTGGTTTGTTCTGGGAGGTAAAGTGAAAAGAGGAAGAGGTTCAGTGCAGAAGTTCCACAGTTCTGGAAGTTGAGAAGGAACAGATCAACTTCTCTTGTTTTCCAAAGGAAAAAGAGGGAAGCCTGTAAGGAAAACCTGCAGCTTCAGTAGGGTGAAGGCCAAAACCTGGTTATCCAAAGACTTCTCAGGCTGCTGTCTGGCAAGAGATGGAATAAACTGAGGAGTTGAGTGACAGGAGGCACCAGAAGGGCTCTGGCACTGCGTCACCAAGCATCCTATCGCTGTCTGCCCCAGCTGGAAACCTCCCACTTCCCAAAGGGGTCGGAACTCAGACCAGCTCACTTCAAACCCCAGAGTCATTAGTCTCTAACCTTGCTAACTGTATCTGCAGAGTGTGAGTAGCACCGAGGCAGTTTGCCCCTCTCCTGCAGCCAGAACCCTCCAGCATGATGCGCAGGGAGCCAGAGGACGGAGGGAGGTTTGTGTTCTGCTGGGTGCCAAGAGCCTCGGGGAGGTTTCCGCAGCGCTGTGCTGCCTAGGAGCAGATACTGCTGATGCCAACTGCACCTCCGAGCTCATCTGCTCAGAAATCACTGCTCACAGCTACAGCTTCTAGTGCCAATTAGCCAGGCAGTGGCTCTGGGCACAGAAGTGTCATTCCCTTGGCAAGCTGCAGGTAACCATAGCTACAGGAGACTTTGCTGAGAGCCGGAGCCTGGCTTGGCTCCTGGTTTCACTGCAAGACTTTGGGTTCTATAAATAGGAAGCCTGTGGATTTCTGCAGTTGCTATTATTATTAACAGAACATTTTGCTCATAAGAGCCCTCCAGCTCAGCACCATCACTCCCAGATGTTTCTCAACACATATATGAAAAGAATTTTGGGCCTGACTTCTGACCTGATTAAATTGTGGCCAGGCATTTGGTCTCTCTGGAGCAAGATGTGTGGGAGATTGAGATGTGAAGTATGTCCTGCTTGCAGGAACGTTGTCCTCACTGCCCCTCTTGCTATTTGTGCATTCTTCAGCCTTTGGACAAGTCCATAATGGGCTTTCTTGTAACCTTCCAGATCTCGTTCTGGTGTAAAGGTTTAATGTAGCTAATCAGTCAAACATTTGTTGGGCTGGAGCTGTGTGACAGCCCAGTGAACAGACCTGAAATCCCCCACAAAAAGCTGTTTGCTCTCCGGAGACAGAACTCTGCTCAGCTGAAGTGTTTGTCACAGCCTGAGTGATTGGATTTGTGCTGACATTTACTGGGGAAGGAGCTCTGCAAGTTAGCTCTGAAAATCCTCCCGTGCGTGAGCTGAGCTGCGCTGCACAGCTGAGGTGGGTCTGGGCAGTGTTGTGACTGGAGATGCTGTGATTAAAATACCAAGGACTTGGAACCGATTTCAGCTCTTCCAGGCAGAGATCTCCCTAACAACAGTTTGGAAAGCTTGGCAAGACTCCTGCTGGTGGCTGACGAGGCTCTTTTGCAGCAGGGGAGCTTGGCCTGCTGGCTGATGGCTCCAAAGGAGCTGCGGTCTCACGGGCGCTGAGTTTAGTCTGGTTCAGTCTCAGCCACTCTGGCCTGACATCAGCTCACCCTAACAAACAGATACCTCGGAGCCCGCTCGGCTGGGCATGGAATTTCAGGTGCTGTAGTGAAGGAGATGTGGCTGAGCACTGTGTGGGAAGTGGACCATGAAACAGAGGGGGGGTGTGGAAATCCACGTTCATCATTTTGCTGAGGTGATTTACGGGGGAGAGCAGAGGTGGAGGACCAGCAGAGGCTGTCAGATAAGGTGTTTGCAGTTTCTGTGCTCTCATGCTCAGCAGCTTCACAGAACCACTCAAAATCACTGAATGGTTGAGGCTGGAAGAGACTCCAACAAACTTCAAGCCTGGCCTCACCAGTGCTGAGGAGAGAGGCAGGGTCACCTTCTTCCACCTGCTGCAACACCTCTCCCAGGATGCCACTAGGGAGGACTTCATCCTTCCTGACTACGAAATCCACAATGTATAGCTTCCATCCTGCCTTTGTCACAGCTGCGGGCAGAAACTGAGGAGAGTGTGGCAAGACATGGGCTGGAAACCAGCTGGCAGTGAAAGGAGTTTCTCCCCTTGCAGAGAAAGGTGGAAGCTCCTAAGCCAGGAGTCTGAAGTCAAGGATACCTTTCAATATTGCAACTTTTGTTCTCTATGTCAGGTTCTTGGCAGGTTTTGTAGCCAGATGCTGACCCTCCCAAAGCTGCTGATCACAGTCTTGCTTTTCTCTCTCACTCCTAGTTCTCAAGAGTGCTAAAGAACAGAGCTTGGCCTACCTTCAAACAGGCCAAATCGAAGATCTCTCCCCTCCACAGCAGTGACTTCTGTCCCACTAACTGTCACATCAACGTGATGGAGGTGTCCTACCCTAAGACCTCCACTTCCCTGGGCAGTGCCTTTGGGGTGCAGTTAGACAGCAGGAAGCATTCTTCCCATGAAAAGGAGGCTAACAACTCAGATCAGGGTAAGTCAGTTGCAAAGAGCTTCTTTGAGACCCTCTGGTACAGTCTCTAAAGGCAACTGGTTTAGGTTTGTGTCCCAGATGGCAAAGCTAAGGACAAGCCTTTGTGGTCCAAGTACCCTCTTTTGGGTACTTGGCTTTGTTTTTCAGCACCATAAAGCCTAATCATCATTTCACATCTTCTCCCTTAAATAGCCTGACTTTGATATGCAAAAAGGGTTTGGCTTGGAAGGGACCTTAATGCTCAGCCAGCTCCAACCCCCAGCCACTGGCAGGGACACCTCCCACCAGCCCAGGTTGCTCAAGGCCTCATCCAGCCTGGCCTTCAGCACCTTCAGGGAGGAGGCATTCACAGCCTCTCTGGGCAACCTGTTCTGAAGTGTCAAGCCAGCTTGTAAAGTGTGTTGGAACACAAAGGTACTGAGCTCACCTCTCTGGCTGTTTCCCAGGTGAGCTGAATCCCATGATTTATGTCCAGCACACCATCACTACCATGGCTGCTCCTTCGGGCCAGTCTCTTGGCCAGCAAGAAGGCCACGGGCTGAGGTACCTGTTGAAAGAAGAAGATTTGGAAAGCCAAGATGTCTACCAGAAGCTGCTGTTCAAGCTGCAGGCTGCGCTGAGGGAGGTGGAGTCGTGTGTCTGTCAGATCGATGAGTAAGTAAATGGCACCATCTGGGCTGGCTCCTCTTTGCCGTTCAAGATTGGTCAGTCTGGGCAGCCTTTTTGTGTGGTGTGGGATCAGTGCTGGCTTCAGAGAGCATTAAAAAGATTAAAGACAGAAAGAGAGTTGAAGTGTAGGTAATGCTGTAGTTTGTTCTTTTCCCTAGCATCCCTCTTGGGGTTCCCCCCCCCGCCTTCAGTTTGTGTTGCTCTGGAATGTGGCAATTCTCAGTGACCTGAGGTGAGAGAAATAGGAGACCCAGACCCCCATGCCAGCTGAAACCCCCCTGGGAATGGAACCAAAGGGCAGAGGCACAAAGATAGCTTCACTGAACTCACCAGGATCAGTCCCCAGAATGGCTTTGGACGGTGACTGTCTGGAGAGCAGCCCTGAGGAGAGGGACTTGGAGGTGCTGGTGGAGTAGAAGCTCAGTCTGAGCTGTCAGTGTGCTCCTGCAGGCCAGAGAGCAACCAGAGCCTGGGCTGCAGCAGGGCAATGGAAGTGATCCTCCTCTTCTGCTCTGCACGGCTGAGACCCCACCCAGAGTACTGCATCCAGTTCTGGAGCCCCTGGGACTAGAGGGATGTGGAGGTGCTGGAAGGGGTCCAGAGAAGGACCACAAGGATGAGCAGAGGGCTGGAGCTGCTCTGCTGTGAGGACAGACTGAGGGAGTTGGGGCTGTGCAGTCTGGAGAGGAGGCGGCTCCCAGGGACTCTTGAGGCTGTCAGGTAGGGATAGGACTGGGGGGGAATGGAACAAAGCTGGAAATGGGGAGATTCAGGCTGCATGGTAGGAAGAAGTTGTTCAGCATGAGGGTGGTGACAGCCTGGAAGGGGTTACCCAGGGAGGTGGTGGAAGCCTCATCCCTGGAGGTGTTTAAGGCCAGGCTGGATGAGGCTGTGGAGAGCCTGATCTATTGTGAGGTGTCCCTGCCCGTGGCAAGGGGGTTGGAGCTGGATGATCCTTGTGGTCCCTTCCAACCCTGACTGATTCTGTGATCTGTCTGGGGCAGACCTAACCTGCAGGTGCTGTGTTTAAGGGAAAGCCACAATAAAACCCTTTAAAAAGGTCTATAGCAGGGTTGTTGGCTTGGGCTGGCATCCAGCTTTGGGGTTGCGTGGTTGAGACTCCCTGAGCTGGTTTCTAAGAGTACTTTGGTGACCTCAGGAACTACCAGCTCCAGAATTCTGTTGCTCAGAGTTGCAGCTTTCCATCAGAGGAGTTCAGCAAAACCCTTTTCCTTGCAAGCAGAGCCTGCCTGCTGAGAGAAAGCAAACAGCTCCCTCGGGAAAAGCTCCAGCTACCTTCATCAGTCTTGTGCTGAGCTCTTGGCAGCAGTGCCTGAGCAGGCACATAAAAGAAGAGGCTATAATAGTCTGTCTGTGTCTCGACAAATAACCACTCGGGGAAGGTATTTGCAGGAGCTGCAGTTCATAGTGCTTGTTTCTCACTCGTGCTGATTCTCTTGCAACAACACAACCCACAAGAAGTCACCGGCAGAGATCTGCCCAAAGCTCACCTGTGCTGTGCTGGTAACAGGGCACAAGGAAGGCTGGGAGCTGGCAGCCACAGCTCCGAGCCTCTTGTCAGAGGAGCGGAGACATTGACAGCTCGGTCCTGTTCTGGCTGCAGCTGAAGAAAGATAACCTGATTAGCATTAATCATGAGTTACTTCAGCAGGCAGAGCCCCCCAGAGTGGAGACTGATCCCTAACCCTCCTGAAGGCAGGGTGTGTGTGGTGAGACTTGAGAGAGCAAGGGAAGGCATTCTGAAAGCTGACCTTCACTTCCCACCAGGGCAGCATTTTTGCTCACAAATGAGTTGCCTCTCCCGTGGTCTTGTAATGACAGGACAAGGGGAAATGGCTTTGAACTGGCAGAGGGGAGATCCAAACTAGATGTTGGGAAAGGGTTCTTTGGAGTGAGGGTGGTGAGACACTGGCACAGGTTGCCCAGGGAGGTTGTGGAGCACAGAATCACTCAATATGATCTTTTCACTGAGGGCTGCTTCTCTTGATTTCTTGTTCTCTCTGACTCCTCTTTCAAACCAAGTGTGGTGGTATCAGATGTGAGCTCAGTTGCTCCAACACCTGCTGAATTCCTGCCCCAGCCTTCGTACAAGACAGAGCTTAGCAGTGCTCAAGTGTTCAGTAACCCGTGGGGGTTTCAGTTACCCTTCTGAGCAGCAGGATGTGTCCCTTCATCTCCTCATTTCATCTGGGCATGGACTGAATGAAGATATTCCCCTCACGTGTTCTGGAACAGCAGTTGGAGGTGGAGGAGAGCTTTTACCCTGTGGTTAGCTCACTTCTTCACACCATGAATGTCTCCTGCTGTCGTTCTTGTCCCCCACAGCCTCCTCTCTTCCATAACCTACTCCCCAAAGCCAGAGCGGAAGACGCCTGAGCCTGCTGTGCCAGCAGACAGTGACAACGAGAGGGGGGAGAGGAATGGGAAGAAAGTCTGCTTCAGTGTGACTGGGGAGGAGCAGGAGGACTCTGGCCATGACACCATCAGCAACAGGGATTCTTACAGGTAACTTTCATTTGTCACTGGATCAAACCTGGGGCTTTGCAGGCTGTCAGGTGGCAATAAAGGCTGTCAGGATACAATGATCCTGACGTTTCCAACAGGCCTCAAGATGTGTAAACCCAACTCCTCCATGAGTTGCCAGATCCTTTACAAGGCTATCCGAGCCAGAGCTGCAAAGATTTCATTTCGATTATCTCTCTCACAAAAAACAGAAGGAATTTCTGTTGCTGTGCTCCCCAACAAAGCCTCAAACCCCTGCCATGGACAGCCTGCAGCCAGAGCCACCACTCTGGCTGATCCAAAGGGAAAATCCCTCTTTCTCAAGGTACCTTCCACTGTGAGTATTGCAGCATCATCTCCTCTCTAGCGTTCACAGTGCAGCACATTTGCTGTGAGTGGAAATGCAAAGAGTTTTGAAAGGGAAGAAGTAATTAGAGCAAGCAGAGGGCTTATAAAGATGATCTTCCATTGCTCAGAGAGAGTTGGTTAACTACAGGATATAAAACCTAAATTAAAATGTTAGCTGCAAGTGAAATAAGGCTTCATTATTTGCTCATTAGCAGGGTTCATTATCATGCTCAGGAAGTAGCATCTCAGTGGGGTCATCGTCCTCTGAGTGGAGCCTTGGCTTGCTGAGCTCTGTTTCATAAGCTAATATTTGATGGCTGCAGACAGGAGCCCTTGGTCAGAGCAGGAACAGGGGTGCAGGGAGACACTGACACAGAGATGAAAGCAGAGCTCATTTGCACCATGGGGAACACAAGGAGTGCTGCTGCAGCTCCTGCAGGGCTCCCTGCATGCCCCTGATGTGTCCAACTGGCCATGCAGGAGCTGCTCCTGCCGGGAGCTCCCCATCTGGCACAAGGGTTGTGTGTGCAGAGGGAAGGTGTGACCTAGGGCACGAGTGCCCCTTCGAGCAAACCACCACCACAGAATCAGTAAGGCTGGAAAAGACCCCCAAGGCCATCGAGCCCATCCTGGTTCCAGGCATTCCCAGCCCATTCTGGCTGTTCAGGAGGGACACAGTCTAGGGTTCCACCTGCTGAGTGGCGATAACACCTGTGAGGTTAGGATAGTTGTTGGTGTGACGTCGGAATGGTTTGGTTTCTTTGCCTCCATCACTATGTTAGGCAGCACTTACAATCCCCAGATCACATAATGCCCTCATGTCAGGGCTGGATGCAGCCCCTGGCAGGTCCCTTCTCTGTGGTAGGAACCCAGCAGCAGAACAACTGAGCTGCAGAATGCTGTGGCTGATACCTCATGCTCTGTTTCTCATTTCCCTGGCTATTTTTTCCCTCATGCTCTGCACAATCCAGTTTTAAATAACCTTCATCTTCCCTTTGGAAGCTTCAGTAAGTGAGCAGAGTTGGTTTGCAAACATTTCTTAATACCCAGCCAGAAATCCTCCCTGCTCTCTGGGGCTGCTCACCCTCTGCTCGAACACACTGCTGCTGCTGTCTTCTCATCTGCTTAATGGATGTGACTGTAACTAGATCGTATTGCCTCATTTAAAACTTGTCTCCAGGCACTTGCCTGGTTGGCTATGGGTCCAAAATAGAGCACTTGGCCAGGACATGTCAGTCAATGTACCAAAAGTAGGCACAGATCACCTCTGTGCTTGGAAGAGCCCAGAGAGGCAGCGGGGAGCAGCTGGGCTGAGGTGGAGCTGCAGCACCGTCTGTAACCAGAGCTGTGTGGTGCAGTGGTGGGCAGTGAGTGCAGCCAGCTCAGGAACCAAACCCCAGGTCAGCAAACGCAGATGTCCTTCAGGTGTGCTTCTACATTGTCTTGTGTCCACTTGGGCTCCTCAGGCTGCTTCTGCTGGCGAGTTATTGCTTAAGCATTTCCTGCATCAAAGCTAAACAACCTCCGTGTGGCTAAATAACTCTGACTTCAAGCTTACCTTTAGCAGAGGAGGCTCTGCTCGTGCTGCAGAAGTAGGGATGTTCTCTGTCTGTTGTCTGTACAGAGCCAGTTAGTTTTGAGGGGAAAAAAGCAGAAGGAGAACTCCACAGACTTGCCCCCAGACCTCCTTGCTAGTCCGATGTGGGTGACACTTTGTGAAGCCTCAGATGTAAATCTCTGCACGTCTCTACCAAATGAGCAGCTCCAAGAGAGGAGATCCTCAACTCTCTTCTGGCTGGCAGGGAAAACTGGTTTGTAAGTTGAGTTTTGGTACTGCTCAAATGGAGCAGATCTCTCTTGACTCCACTGTGGACTCCAGTCCTGCAAGTCCTAAAGCAGTGTGCTGGGGTGAGTGAGGCAGCGCTGGGCTGGGAGGGCAGCACTGGGATGTGGAGCAGCTTGGCAGAACGTTTGGTGCCACAGTTTCAGACCCTGTCACCCCGGTAAGAGCAGTTGGTTGTCCTGCAGTGAGATGTGCGTTGCCACTCTGCAGGTACCTGCTGATGTGCAAGGTAAGGGCAAACTGGATCATGTCCCTTGGAAGTCTGCTCCTCTGAGTGCTGCCAGGGCTGGAATGGGAGGCTGAGCAGGGGGCTCTGGGGTGCTGTCAGAGTGCTGTACAGAGCAGCTCCTTGACACTCTGCCATGGGGAGAAGGGAGATGCTTTCCATAGCTGTGCTGCAGAGCCTTTGCTGAAGGACAAGTCTTCATTTCTGGCTTTGTTTTGTGGTTTTCTCTCAGTGACTGCAACAGCAACAGGAACTCCATTGCCTCCTTCACCAGTGTCTGCAGCAGCCAGTGCAGCTCCTACTTCCACAGTGATGAGATGGATTCAGGTATGCTCAGCTGGGACTCTGCCAGCTGCTCCTCTTAGCCAGGTTTGTTCTTTCAGTTTGCCTGGCAGCTGGGTGGCGTCTGTTTGAAGAGTGGCATCCTCCTTGCTACTGCAAGTGTCACTGGGGCAGTCCAGCCTGCAGAAGAGGAGGCTCCAGGTGACCTTCTGGTCAGTTCATAACGGGGCTGATCAGAAGGCTGGGGACAGCCTCTTGAGCAGAGCCTGTTGTGACAGGACAAAGGGAGTTGGTTTGAAACTTCAGCTGGAGAAGGGAGACATTTGTGGAAGAACTGGTGAGAGCCTGGCTCAGAGTGCCCAGAGGGGTGGGAGATGCCCCACTCCTGGAACCACTGCAGCTCAGGCTGTGTGGGACTTTGAGCAAGCTGCTCTCGTTGGGGATGTCCCTGCTGACTGCAGGGGGGCTGCAATGGGTAGGATCTTCCCACCCAAACCAGTCTGGGATTACATGATGCTGCCTCTGCCTAGCTGGAGTGCTGCTGTGGCAGAGCCAACATTCCAGCATCCATGTGGACAGGCTGGGCTAGAGAGAGCTCTGTCACCACTCCTGCCCTCTGGCCTTGGCAGTGCCTTGGGTTGCACAGGGTTGGGAGCATTTTAGGTGAGTGTGGGATGCTGTCCCAGGCTGTGCCAGCACCAGGGCAGGAAGATGTGGCTGTGTTTGCAGAGAGGAATGTGGGATGAGACAAGAGCCTGTTCCTGTTTATGCCATTGCAGTCTGATGTAAATAAATGCAGCTGCTCAGAGGAGGAGATGGCAGTGAGCTGCCTGGAGCAGCAGGTCAGGCACAGGGACTGCTAAGGAAAAATATTTACTCAGAGCTGGGAGTTTATCCTTTGGGAATGAGTGAGGGAAAGAAAGAGCTGGGGACATCAGTTGAACATGAGCCACCAGTGAGACTTGGGCATCTTTTAAAGTGGAGCAGGTTCAGGCTGGACATGAGGAGGGAGCTCCTCACAATGAGGGTGGTGAAATGCTGGGACAGGCTGCCCAGGGCTGTGGTTGAGGCCCCATCCCTGGAGACATGTAAGGTCCGATGAGGCCCTGGGCAGTCTGCTCTAGTTGGAGGTGACCCTGCTAACTGCAGGGATGTGGGACAAGATGCCTTTTGAGGGTCTCCTCCAACCACATAGATTCTGTGATTCTAAGGCAAATTTTATTTGTGATTGTGCCAGGAGAGGTATTTTCAGCTGGCACAGGAAAGGATCATGACATTATGAAGGGTACCTGAGACACCTTTTGAATCATGCAGTTCTAAGCAGAAATGATAAACAGAGCTGAGCAAGGCACAGAGGGAGGGGTGAAGGAGATGAAGAAGTGTTAATAAAAGAGGAGACTCAGAGCCTGTATCTTCAGCTCCAGGCAGAAGAGAGCTGATGGGTGCTCATGCAGCAGCAAGATGAAGCAGCACCTGATAATGTCAGTGCTGGCCAAGAGCAGGCAGTGTGCAGCTGCTCAGCTCTGGTGCTCAGTCCAGCTCCCACTCCCCTGATGACTTCATTTGCTCTCAGGCTAATCTGGTTAACTCCAGACTGGGGCTCTTTGGCACTGTGCTCCATCTGTGCAATTAAAACCCTGTGAAGGGTTGGGGCTGCTGATGTGAGGACACCTAAAAGAGCTGTGAAAAATATCAAGGAGAGCCAAATGCCATTGAGGCGTCTCACTGGCACCAGAAAAATGAGGCTAGGTTGGCCATGAATAAATTTGGATTACAAATTGTCAAGTGGCTACTTCTTATCTGTCACAGCAAGAAGGAAAACCAATTTTCAGCTCACTTTTTCACCACCTCTGGAAGGGTTCAGGCTGCACCTTTGTTGTCTAGGAGAGCAGGTGACTGAGCACAGTGACCAAGGAGAGTCCTCCTTGCTGCTCTCCCGGGAAATGATGTGCAGTGCTGAAAGCTTACATCAAACACAGGATCTGGGTGCTGTATTTGGGGTGAAGGACTAAAATCCCAGGGCAGTTAAGTATGAAGATTGCAGGCTGGCTGCAGATCCCCATCAACATTTCCTGGTGGATGCATGTCAGTGACTTTGTGGTCTTCAGGGTCACACTACTTGGCTGTTTAGTCTGGTGCTGAGGATGTTCTCGAGCACAGCAGCATCGTGTTCTGGCCACAGAATGGGTGGGATTTGAAGGGACCTCTTGAGAGCATCCAGTTTGGTCCCCTGCTCGAGCAGGATCACCTGAAGCAGGTTGTCCAGGACCGCGGTCAGGGGGTGTTGAACATGCTCCAGTCTCCAAGAGCTGGGCGTGAGTGACAGATGTCAGAGGTGTGGGGAGGGCATTCACAGAGCCCTGTGCAGGCTGTGTGTGGTGTGGCACAGGCTGTGTGAGGTGCAGTGCAGGCTACCCAGGCTGCAGAGCTGCTGGGAGCTGTGCTGCAAGCTCTGAGCAGCTCCTCCCGCGGCACTGTTTCGCAGGCGATGAGCTGCCCATCAGCGTCCGGATCTCGCACGACAAGCAGGACAAGCTTCACAGCTGTTTGGAGCACCTCTTTGGTCAAGTATGAGCTGATTTTCTTTGCCTCCCAGACTGATGTCTGTGTTTGAGCTGAGATGTGTTTAGCAAACACTTCTTTCTCTCTCTGCTTTGCTTGCACTGTCTCCTGGGCTGGTATGTATTTGTGTGCTGGGCTGGTAGGTATTGACTCGCTCCCTTCAGCTCGCTGTTAAGAGTTGCAAACAAGCCCTTAGCTTTAGTCTGACCTTCCCTAGCTTGTTGCCTTAGAGCCCTTAGGTAAGAGGCAATCCAGAAACAGCTCAGAGACTCTTCTGGAGTCCCTGTTTCTTGATGGGTTCCTCCCTGGTGCTGTCAGACCCAACTGTCTCACAGAGCCTTGATCCCAACAGGTCGATTCCATTGTCAACCTCCTGAAGGGGCCAGCTGTGATGAGGGCTTTTGAGCAGACAAAGTACTTCACGCCAGGTCGAGGCCTCCAAGGTAACCTTTCCTTCTGTCTATGAGACTCGAAAGGCAGCGTGATGGGTATGTGGGTGTGGGTGCCCACTCCTTGAGTGGGTGCTAGAGAACAGGTCTGGCTTCGTCCTGGCCTGCTCTGCAGTAACTGATGGTTGGAGGTCTCGCTGGGTAGGTTTAGTTGAAAATGGAGTAAGTAACAAAGTAATTTTGTTTTGCTTTTCTGGTTGAACTCCTTTCACCTCTGAAAGTTCCAGGATCTCGCTCCCTCTGTGGAGAGAGGCACCTGCTGCAGAGAGGATCGTGCTCAGAGATGATGCTCACTCTTGCCTTAGACTAAGTATGGCACCCTGGCTTTGACTAGAGCTTGCTCCTTGAGTCATAGATCCAAAGAATGGCTTGAGTGGGAAGGGCTCAAAGAGCATCTAGTCCAAGCCCCCCTGCAGCCAGCAGGACATCTGCAACTACAGCAGGTTGCTCAGAGCCCCAAGCAACCTGACCTGGAATGGTTCCAGGGATGGGGCATCTCCTGCCCCTCTGGGCAAGCTGGGCCAGGGTCTCCCCACCCTCGCCAGGCTGTGGCAGCACTCAGGAAGAGAAGGTCTGCCTGCTGCTCTCCCGGGGGTTAAGCAGGAGAACATTCTCTTGTCCTTGCTCAGAGTTCCAGCAGGAAATGGAACCGAAGCTGAACTGTCCGAAGAGGCTGCGGCTTCACATCAAACAGGACCCCTGGAACCTCCCCAGCAGCGTCCGGAGCCTGGCCCAGAACATCAGGAAATTTGTGGAAGGTCAGTAAGGACATGGCCAGAACTAAACACTTCATTACCCTGAGAGGGCCTGGGGAGGGACGCAGCTGCTGCGTGGTGCTGCTGGGAAAGGCTTGCTGGGCACAGGGCTGGCTGAGGGACAGCAGGGCAGGACTTGGGGGTGGTGTTGGTTCAGGCTGGGGGAGAGGATCTCGGCTGCCTTGTGCATCCCCTTGTGGTGTCACACACTGGAGACAAAACCTCTCTTCTGATGGGTGACAACAAATGAGTCCTCTGTGGCCTCTGCAGTCCTGCTGGAGTCCAATGGGCCTGACTGATTGGCAACAGGGCTCATGGCACCACTGCACCTCCGTGGGGCTTTTTGGGACATGAAATCTGCCCCTTAGTGCCACCCGAAATGGACATGAGGGCTTTGCAGGGCAGCTTTGGCCCTCTCTCCTGCTCTTAGCTGTCACTGGTCTGGCATCACGATCCCACTAAGGTCTGCCATGAAGCCAGACCTCTCCCACTGCTTTTCACTCACTCCATCACAGTTGACATACTTCACCTCCCACCCACCGCTAACGCTCACCTGTCCCCTGCTGCTCCTCACCACCGCCTGGGGGGTTCTGCTCTCTGCTCTGGTTCCTGAAGGAGGCCATTGGGATTTCCTGTCCAGCAGACCTTGCCTGTGGCTTCTGCTTTATTTCCTGTGCCGTTTGATAACAGAAATACCAGGCAGAAGGTTCTGAGCAGAGCTGCCTGCTGGTGTGGGCTGCAGATGCCCTGTGTCTGGTCAGCTCTGCCGCGTGCTGGCCGCTGGCCAGCCTGGCCCATGGGGGAGCTGCTACAGTTCAGGTCACTGGAGGAGAACTTTGTGATAAGTTTTGTTGAGATAAAGCTCCAAACCCGACTGGCCAAGCCAAACACTCTCCTTCTCTCTGGCTTTTGGTATTTCTCCTTGCAGATGCAATTGTGTTCTCGGGCTCTGGGGTAAGAAGTGACACAGCCAGCCCGGAGGGTGTCTCCTGCTCTAGCAGGCAGGCTCCACAGCCTGACTCCCCACTGGCAAGAATACTTCATTTTCTCAGCTGAATTGTGGCTGTCACTGAGTGAAAAACAAATGAGGATTTTGGGATCCTTTTCCTACAGGTCTACCTTCAGCCTAAAGCAAGTTATAGTCAAGCATTAGTCGCTGTTTCTTTCAGAGCTTTGGAGGAGGAGAAATGTGTCTTTACCTGTCCTTCCTGGCCCCTCTTGCAGACCTTCTCACCCACTTGTTTGCCCACATGTAGAATTAGCAGGTGTATTGCTCATAGGCCCTTTGCCCGTAGGCAGAGGTAGCAGACTCGACCCAGCAGTGCTCATTGATGCTCAGTATTGAATCCTAGAGTGGCTCAAGTTGGAAGGGATCTCAGAGAGCATCTCCTCCGACCCCCCCACCGTGCCCAGGGACACCTCTCAGCTAGATCAAGGCCTCATCCAGCCTGGCCTGCAACACCCTCACACAGGAGGCAGCCACAGCCTCCCTGGGCAGCCTGTGCCAGACTCTCACCACCCTCACACTCAACAACTTCTTCCTCAGCTCCAGTCTCACCCTGCTCTGCCTCAGCTTCAAACCATCCCCCTTGGCCTGTCTCCAGACCCCCTCAGCACAAGTCCCTCTGCAGCCTTCCTGCAGGATCCCTTCAGGCAGTGGCAGCAGCTCTGAGGTGCCCCTGGAGCCTTCTCCAGGCTGCACACCCCCAGCTCCCCCAGCCTGTGCTCGCAGCAGAGCTGCTGCAGCCCTCAGAGCATCTTTGTGGCCTCCTCTGGCCTCCCTCCAGCAGCTCTGTGTCATTCTGCAGGGGACAGCAGCACTGGAGGCAGGGTTGGAGTTAAGGTCTGAGCCAAGCAGAACTAAGGGGCATGATCCCCTCCCTTGCCCTCTGCCCACACCCCTCTGGCTGCAGCCAGCACATAGCTGCCTGCTGGGCTGCAGGAGGGCACTGCTGGCTCCTGGGGAGCTGCTCAGCAACTGTCACCTCCAGGTCTCTTTCTTCAGAGCTCTCCAAGACAAAACTTCTCTCTACAGTGCTGCCCTAAGGTGCTGCTGGTGTTCATCAGCAGGACTCTGGATGTTTGCAGGGCAACCAAACTGCTGCCATGTTCCACTGGGTTAGAAACTAAAAGATCTCTTCTCTGCTAATAAATTGCAGAATGAGAAACTGCAGCTGCTTTGTGATGGGGAAAATCTCTAACCATGACCTCACTGTGTCTTCTTTTCTCTTTCAGAGGTGAAGGCACGAATCCTGCTGGCCCTCCTGGAGTACACAGGTAAGGTTGCCTGTCTGGGGAGTGGAGCAGGGAGTGTGGGTGGCTTGAGCTGCTCTTTGCTGTGTTTAGAGAAGGGGCAAGTCACAGATAGGAGGATCTGATAGTCAAAACTCACCCCCTGTGTTTATAGTGAGGGTTCCTGAAGAGCACAGCAATTCCCAGGACATTCCTAACAAGACTGCACTTTTCTTTGGATGTAAAATACCTTTTCTGGTCTCTTACTCTGGGTGCTGGGAGGTGCAGTAGCTGCTGAACCTCTGGGCTCAGGCACAGTGCTTCTGCTCTCTTGTCTTTTGGGCTGCTTCCTGGTTCCTCTCTTCTTTCCCTTCCCATCTATTTCCAGGCTCACTCTGCTGTCTGACCCCAGGCCTGTCCTTTTGGCTTTTCATTTCTGAGGCTGGTTTTAAGGCTATTAGGACTATTCCTGGATGCACAGAGTGGGTTGGATTTATTGATGCCTGCCTAGCAGCTCATTGTGAGAAGAAATCCTTGCAGACCTTCAGAAAAGAGGAGGAGGAAGGACTGAGTATTTACCACCACAGCTGTGTGCTTTCTTGAGGACAGATTTCCCTTTCTCACTCTCTTGACCCTTACCTGATCTAATGCCTGTGCCCTCCAGAATACATCAGTTGGTATCTCGGCCTGATTTAAATCAGCACCTAAAGGGTCCTTGGACTTCTGCCTATGGACCTGTCCTGGGTTTCTCTGACACCATAAATCTCTGCTGCCTCCTAGAGATGTGATTCTGCTCTGTGCTTACGTCCTAGTTTCCAAAGTCATCAATATTATGTTTGGGTAGGGCTGCTCTGGTAGCTGCCCTCCTGTCTGCCCCTGCCAGTGGGCATTCTTCAGCTGCTCAGCCCAGCTGGTTGCTGTGGAGTTGAGTGATGACACAGAATGATGCTGCAGTCACCTGAAGAGCTTCTAATGGTCCTTACCTTCCTCTGGTTTTTGTGCCCAGCTGATCTCACACGGCAGGCTCCAAGCCCCTAGCACAGCTGACATGCTGAGGACAATGAGCATTGTTCTTCCAGAGACTACCCTAAGTCCCAGCTTGGGAACACATTTCTGTACCTTCTAGAACTGACACAATCTCCTAATGGCATTTTTGGTTGTGGAGTGCTGAGGCTAACCCCAGGCTATAAACTTGGCATTTACTTTACATTAAAATGGCTTCATTCTAGACAAAGGAGGAAGTTTCCAGCCCAGTTGCTTTGCTGTTAATTAATCTCCTGACCCATTTTTGCTTTCCCTCCCTTTCTTTTTCCCTGGCTTTCACCCATCGCAGACAGCGAGATCCAGCTGAGGCGAGACATGGTCTTCTGCCAGAGCCTCGTGGCCACAGTCTGTGCCTTTTCAGAGCAGCTGATGGTGGCCTTAAATCAGATGTTTGACAGCAACAAAGAGTATGAAATGGAGACGCTGGAGGCCAGCAGAAGGTGGCTGGAACAGATCGCCAGTGCGGGGCTGCTTCTCCACTTCCAGTCCCTGCTCTCGCCTAACCTGGTAGGACTGCTCCTGTGGCATCCTTGGCCAGGGGCACAGTTAGAAAGTCTTAGGTGTAGATGTGGTTTTCTGTGGCCTTTGTGCTCAGCTCTCTCTTTTCTGGCTGTTGCTCAGAGATTTTGCAGTTTGGATAACTGCAGGTTGTGGTGTGGGGAATGTTCTCCCCAAGGACAGGTCAGGGTAGCAGGCAGTGAGTGTTCCCCTGGCTCCCCCCTGTAGTGCAGGGCAAATGAAATACTTCTCTGGACACTTCTATTCCCTTCTTCCTCAGAAAACAGAAGTTTCAGGGTCTAGACCTGCTGGTCTGGTTTGTGGCTGCCGCAGGGCAGATCCTCAGAGCCCGCCAGGCTGGGAGCCTGCACTTTCTGTGCAAGGCTTGGCAGAGAGCCATGCTTTAAGAAAGAGAATGGATGTGGCTTTGTAGCCCCCCAGTCCTCAGTTAGCAGGATGCTGCTTCAGCCCTTCCAGCTGCACTGGTTCCTGCAAGCTGGGAAGAACTGGGAAGCAGTTTGTGTGGTCTGCTCTGCTTTGGAGCAGTTTTCTGACAGCAGCTGACTTGGTTCATCCTACCCCAGAAGCCATCGATCCCCAGGCCTGCTCAGACACACCCTCAGGGCTGTTGGCCTGTCCAGCCTTGGCACCCAGAGCAGTGCAGGTGATGCTGAGCATCAGCCTCAGCCGTGCTCCTTTGGTCGCTGCTGCTTGGAGCGGAGCTGGTGAGCTCTCAGCTGCTCTCTGCTCAGGAGATGCTGGAGTGGGGGCATTGCTAAACAGAACACTTCCAAAAGGAGGAGTCTGGCTTCCCTTTTGCCCTCTGTTCACTGACATGCCAGACCTGGTGGCAGGCGGAGCTGCTGCAGTCTGGTATCACAGGTAAGGAGTAACTGCAGGACTGCTTGATTAAAAGCCAGGAGAAGTCACAGCAGCTGTAAATTAGCTCTTGGTTTAGTGCAGGGAGCAGAGCCTTCATTTTAGTAACCTTGGATGTGAATTCAGAGAGAGACAGAGAAACAAACCTCTTTTCCTTACCTGGGGGTCAGTTGGGCTGTGCACTGCACCAGCCAAACCTGGGCAATGTTTGGCTGTTCCTGTGGGGTCCTGCCCTGTTGCTTCTGGCAGGGAGAACACCTGGCTGCAGTGACCCCTTCCCTTCTGCTGTTGCAGGCTGACGAGCAGGCCATGCTGGAGGACACCTTGGTTGCACTCTTTGACTTGGAAAAAGTTGTTTTTTACTTCAGACAAGCAGAGCCAGAACCACTGGTTGCAAGTGAGTGATTGTAATGAATAGCTGGGCGTTGCTTTCCATTCACCTGGACATTCTTCTCGCAGGGAATGCTCTAGAACATGGGGTTGTGGAGAGTTAGGAGCTGCCCTTGCACCCCCAGATCCCCTGAAGTACAGCAAGGACAAGAGAGAGCCAATGGCTGGCAATGCCGCAGCCTTGGGGCCAACACTGCTGCATGGGGAGTGACTGCCTCAGGGAAGTCCCTGAAAGATGGAGCTGTTACTGATGCTGAAGTCAGGTGTGAAGGAAGCTTAAAGGTCCTGCTAGAGGCTCTCTGCAGGAGTGAGCTGGAGGAGCACAAACCCCTTCTCATTTCAGTGCCTGAGAGCCAAAGCAGACCTTGGGAAAGTTCCTGGAAAGTCCAGGGCAAACACTGTCAGGATAGCTTCAACTTGTGCAAGAGGCCCCCTGGGAGACCTGCTGGCGCAGCGGGTGAGGGTCCTGGCCCCCTGCCCCGCTCTGGCCAGCTGACAGGAGGGGCCTGTCCTGCAGTCTGCTCTTTGTCCCCTTTGCTGCTTTGTGATGCTCGCAGCCAGGAGAGGTTTTCCTGCAGGACTCTGCTGAGTGAACAGGAAGCCCTCACTTTCCCTGAGTCTCCCAGCTCCCCAGGGAAGGAGAGGAGCACATCTGCTTCACATCAGCTTCCAGTGCTCCAGTTTGAGCCTCTTAGCCCTTGTGCTGTCTCTGGGCAGCACTTAGAATAGCCTGGTGCCACTGCAAGGCAATACTGGTGCTTGCCCTGCTCTCCACCCCAGACGATGTGGTGCCAGCGCAGGGAAGTGAGGTCTTACTGGCTCAGGACCTCTGCTGCCTTTCCCAGGCTGCTCCCCTGCTGCTGTTCTGTTTATCAGCCTCCTTCTAGCAGCTGAGCCCAAAACGACCGCAGCAGCAGCAGCGGGACATTGCTGCTCCCCTGGCTGCAGGGATTTTGGCTGGCTGGGCGAACGTGGGGCGCAGGAGCTCCTGGCAGAGGCCATGTCGACGTCTTTACTGAAGTGGTGCCTCTGGCTCTGTTCCTAGATGTGCCAATCACCTACCAGGCAGAAGGAAGCCGCCAGACCCTGAAGGTTTACTTCTACCTTGACAACTGCCACTTCGAGCAGCTTCCTCAAAGGCTGAAGAGTGGAGGGGGGTTCAAAATCCACCCGGTGCTGTTCTCACAAGGTAGCTCGAGTTTCACTTCCCCTCTTCTCTGACATCGTCTTTAAAGTCATCTCAGAGTGGCTTGGACAGGAAGGGCCCTTAAGGATTGTCTTCTCTGACCTTCTGCCGTGGGTAGGGACACCTCTCAACTAGACTCAGCTGCTCAAGGCCTCGTCCAGCCTGGCCTTGAACAGCTCCAGGCAGGGGACATCCACAGCCTCCCTGGGTGGCCTGTCCAGAGTCCTCATTCACTCTGGCCCAGAGTGGCACAGTGTTTGTACTGAGCTGTTGTTCGATGTTGGCATTCCTTGGAATCACAGAATGCTCTAGGGTGGAAGGGACCTTTAGAGCTCTTCTTGTCCAACCCCCTTGCAGTCATCCCCAGCTAGAGCAGGAGCTCAGAGCCCCACCAAGCCTGGCCTTGCGTGTCTCCAGGGATGGGTTTTTTTACTCCTAGTTTCTGGGCAGCAATGGTGAGGGAAGGGAATGATCCTCTCGTGGCAGCCTGTGCTTAGCTCCTGAGTTCTTGTAGCAGTCTTCATCCTTGCTTAAGGAATGATTAAGAAAATGAAGGAGGTTGAACATTTTCCTTCTGAGGAGAGCCTGAGGGAGCTGGGGCTGGGAGCTTGGAGAGGAGGAGACTAAGGGTGACCTGATTGGTGTTTCTAAAGATGTGCAGGTGAGTGCCAGAGGCTGGAGCCAGGCTCTGCTGGGTGGTGCCCAGGGACAGCACAAGGGGCACTGGGTGGAAGCTGAGGCAGAGGAGGTTCCATGTGAACCTGAGGAGGAATTTTTTCCCTGTGAGGGTGCCAGAGCCCTGGAACAGGCTGCCCAGGGGGGCTGTGGAGTCTCCCTCTCTGGAGATATCCAGGAACCATCTGGATGTGTTCCTGTGTGATCTGCTCTGGGTGATGCTGCTCTGGCAGGGGGCTGGACCAGATGGGCTTTGGAGGTCCCTCCCAGCCCCTGACACTCTGTGATTCTATGATTCTGTTGCTTTGCTGAATGCCACAAGGTTGGCAGAGGCAATATCTGACTTGAGAGGCTTACCTGAATCCTGAAAAGGAGCTTCTGGGGTACATTCAGGGGTGCAGAGAAATTTGCCTTACTTGATCCAGAAGACAACATTCTCATTACCACAGTGCTCCACATCTCCCAGAATGGGGCTTCCTAAGAAGCTGTTTGGTCTCCCCCTGGTACTTTGATCATTGCTGTCCTCTACCCCAGCCCATTCCGTTGTGTCCTCCCAGGGTATGCCAGAACCAAACCCCACTTTAGGTTTACAGGCAGGAGGCCTTTGATTAGAGCAGCAGAGCTCAGGCTGGTGTGCCCCTGCCTGCTTTCCAAGGCAAGAAATAGAATCTTTCTTGTCAGCCAGATCTTAAGGAGAGATCTGCAGGAATCTGGGGACATATGGAAACAGCTCAGCAACCCACAGAGGGGTCACAGCCTCAAGGTTAGAAAGCAGTTCACTAGAGTGTGAGCAAAGCTGCAGAGGAGCAGGATGCTAAATATTTAATGCTGGGTTTTCTCTCCCCACAGCACTGGAGAGCATGGAAGGGTATTATTACAGAGACAGTGTCTCCGTGGAAGAATTCCAAGCTCAGATTAATGCAGCCTCCCTAGAAAAAGTCAAGCAGTACAACCAGAAACTACGGTGGGTAATAAAGCAGCAGCCCTGAGACAAGCTTCTGCCTTTCAGCTCCGTTTCTCTGGCACAGCTTGGAGCTGCAGTGCCTCGTGTGGGGGCTGTGTCTTGCTGTGTGCTTAGGAGCCAAGCCTCAGGGTTCTGACTTTGGATCTCTGCGTTCTGAGATTAGAGAAACTGCCTTCCCGTGACAGCTGTAGCTGTGGTTGCCCACCGGTGGCTGTACCTGGGAGGGGAGGTGGCTGCCTGAGCACCAGGGGAGGACTGGCATGGCTGAGCACTGATCTGGTTTGCAGCCCCTGTTTACCTCACTGCTGCAGAAGAGCACTTTGGAATAGTGTTGCTGCCCTCCCAGCTGAGCATCTCCCTGCCTGTGCTGGTGGGGCTATGAACACACTTGGCTGCTTGCAGCAGGCTGGGCTGTGGGTTACAGAGTGCATGTTGGCAGCAGCTGGAGGGGCGATGCAGCTGGGCACTGCAGTAAATATTGCACTGGGAAGTGGCACACGGAGGCAGGGGGTCTGCTGCACAGAATGCTCGTGGGCTATGAAGGGAAATCACAGCCCACTCCTGCATCTCAGCACCCCTCTGGTGAGAGGAAGAGAGAGAGGGCAAAGGGCTGCAGCACAGTCACATCTCTGTGCTGTCGGAGTTCTTGAGGCAGATGGAAACGCTGTGGCTTCACCGGAGCTGTTGGGCAGGAGAACAGCTTGTTAACATGGGGCAAGGGCTGTGAACTCCCTAGGGGAGTGAGGATAAGGAAGGGTCTGTTCATCACTTCCTGTTGGCCCACTCTTATCTGTGGAAGGCTTTCCTGATGGATCTTGCCAAAGTGTTTCCTCAGTTAGCAGAGCAGTGGAGTCCTGGAGTCTGTTTCGGTCTGTCTAAGCAGTGCTACAGCAGAAGTGATGCTGGGGGCAGCTGTGCACTCAGGGTGGGCTGAGTGCTTCTCATCTATATTGGTGCTCCCCTGTGCCTGTTCCCACCTGCTTCCTCCTGAGTGTTTCTTTGACAGGGCTCCTGTTGTAAACCAGGTTTAGAGCAAGCTGTGCTGGTGCCAGTGCTTGGCCTGGATGAAGCCAGCTGGTGGTGGGAAGAGATTGCTACCAGCTGGCCAAGGTCAGCTGGACCTTGAGCATGTGCCCATGGACATTCCTAAAGGAAATGCTCCCTGGCTTTATGCTGAAGTGTTCCCTGCCCTCACTTACCTTCTGTGCTGGGGCTCCATTCATGCTGAGGCTCCGATGAGCTCTGTTCCTCTCGCGGTGCTGTGGCTCCCAGCACTGAGCAGCTGCTGAGGCCCCAGGCCTGGCTCTGCAGAATTTGCAGTCAGCAGCAGCTACCTTGGGTACCTGTGTCCCCTCACCAGAGCAGCACAGCCTGGCTGCTTTTCCCCAGCCATCTGATGACAACGTTCAGTAATGGATTGTTTTGTTTGCTTTCTGATGAACTCTACCCATTTTTAAACGAGGCACCAACAGCTTTGGGAATTCAGTGCCATAATGTGAAGAGGAAAAGGAGAAAAGCAGATGCTTTGTTCTTGTTCTGCCATTTGCTAGCCTGTGTGGGTGTTTGGCCAGGAGCAGCAAGGAACTGCAGCAGCAAAAGATATTAACGTTGGGATAACTGCTGGGAAGAACAAAAACTGAAATGGAATATTCCCTGGGAACAGCCAAGTGCAATAATGCCATCCTGGATTGCTCAGCTGGAAGAAATCCTCGCTCCAGACACACCTCATCAGTAATAAAATCAGTCACTGAAGCCACAAGCCATAAAGCACTCTGCCTTCACAGCAAAGGAGCACATTGCCCAGGAGATGCCACCTGATGAGCAGCTTACAACAGCAGCAGGCAGCAAGGGAGAGGTGGTGGGAGAAGAGGCTGCGGACAAATCCCCTGGTTGGCTGATGAGGACTCAATCAAGTGAAGGTGATCAGGGCAGCAAAGACTGTGAAGATCTTCACACCCTGAGCTGGAGAGCTCAGCAGCTGTCCTCTCAGCTAGGAGAGGAGCAGAAAGAAGCAGTGTGCCTGACCTGCCTAGGGGCTGCTGTGCATCCTCCTGCAACCTCCTCCCTGTCCCCATCCTTCTCCTTTGCTTCTCCTGGTCCTTCCAAGAGGCTTGTTCCATCATGGCTCAGTCCCTGTGGAGGTGCCAGAGATGTTTTGTTTGTGAGGGGTAGCCCTGTGGCTGAGCCTTGGTTCTTCCAGCTCCTGGGTCTCTGCAGAGTGCTTTGTGCAGTGGTTGGCTGCAGGAGCTGAACGTGGTGGAGTGCAAGCACCTAAAGCTGCACCTCCATACACCTGCTTGGACTCCAGAACTGTCCATGCAGGGCATCTTTAGCTGCTGAGCCATCAGTGAAATTGCTGAATTTGAGTTGTGAGCATGGAGACATCCAAACACCTCTAAAATCTGTTTCCTGATGTCTTGGAGTGGGAATACTCAGAGGGAAACGAGCCAGATGAAGGCGAGGTGAGGAGAGCTCTGCTTGCCCATAGCTTTACTTTTATCCCAGCATGGCACATCCTTTTGACCCTCCTGAGCAGGTCATCATCCAGGTCTTCCCTCCAGAGATAGGATGATGCTGTGGAAAGCCAGCTGAAGATTGCTCTGCATGCCCAGCAGGGGTGTGGGTGGTAATTAACTTACCTGTGCAGCAAGAGACAAAGGAGATCTGGGAGAAAAAAACATTTTCCTCCCCCCCCACCTTTCCCTTCCCTTTTCCCTTCCCTTTTCCCTTTTCCCCTTTATTCCCCTTTCATCCTGTGCAATTCGAGCTACTCTCTGAAGTCAGCTGTCTCCAGGGGGTTTGCAGCTTCTTTTGTAGCTGCCAATTTGTGGTGGGGTTTGTGGTTTGTTTTTTTCCCCTATGTTGCTCCTCCTTGGATGTTGTTTCAGGAGGTGACTGCAGCCCTGGTAGGCTACGGAAGCAATTATAATCAGTGAATCTAATGACTAATGATTTAGCTAACTACCCTCATTACACTGAGCATCTGATGATGCCGAATGTGATATTTGTCACTTCAAAGTGTTTCGTTCCCAGTGTCACTTCCAGCACTTTCCCTGTCTGAAGCCTCCGGTGCTTCTCTGGTGGCTCAAGCAGCCATCAAACAAGTCACATTCCACAGAGAGACGGCAAGTTCGATCGAATTCTTTACTCGGGGACGCTGGAAGCCGTGAGGGGCTTGGTTTAACAAAGCCAGCAAGAGAGAACTGCCTCTGCCGCTGGCCTCCGCGGCGGTGTCTGCGGAGCAGAGCATCCTGCGGCTGCCCACTCGTGCGGCAGGCTCACGCTGCAGGCTCCTTGGCAGCCTGAGCTTCCCTGCATCCTGGGTGACTTAGCCAAGGCAGAAAATAGATGTGCTGGCACTCCTGGCTTCGGGCTGGGCTGAAATCCTCCAAGAGATGCTTTGGTAGAAACGAGCTACCGTGACAGAAAGGACATAGCCACTTCGAGTTGATTACTGCCACAGAAGGAGCTTGTCTGGCTGCAGCCACTGATGGGGCTGCCAGACCATACCTGCACCAGGTCTGCCCTCCTGGAAGAAAGGCTTCCAAGTCCACCTTCGAAGTCTGCTCAGCATTTCTGCTGGGCAGTGCCTGAAGCTGAAGCCTGTCTGGATGGATTCTAGACACTGCCTTTGCTCCCCGAGGTGGTGCCTGCCCCATCCTGCTCCCTTCATCCTCCACAAACACTCAGAACCTGCAGAGATGTTCTTACACTCCTGGGCAGTGCTGGGAGCCCAGCCCAGGGCTGCAGCTTGCACACCTCACAGCTGGGCAGAAGCCTTGACCACCCATGGCTGCTTGGCTGCTGTCTTGTTTAACAGTCTGCTCCACGTCTGGAGTAGCAGCAGCCGGAAGGGAGATGTCTACTGTCTGAAGGCAAACGTGGAAGCAGTTAGTCAGTACTAATGGGATCGGGGTGGATTTGGCTGTTTGGATGATGGGAGAGGCAGGAAGGCAGCTGTGACTGGTCTGTGGCCCAGGAGCTCCCCTTTGACATCACAGGCAAGATGGTTTCAGGTGAGCTTGGAAGCAGGTGGAGGTGCTGGGGGCTGGATTCCTGGGAAAAGAGGGATTGGAATGCAGGAGGTGAAAAGTGGGCAGGGGACACAGAGCAGATGGAAGGACTTCCATTCCCCATCATCCAGGGCTTTGCCTTCACTCTCCTGTGATCCCCTGCTGGTGTCTCATGAAGGTTTGAGCAGGGCCCTGAGGTGCCAGCTGGGGCAGCAGGGCTGCTCCTTGGCAAGCTTCCTCCTTAGCTTGCACCTCAGATACTGACACCAGTCTGCCCTGGGCAGGCTGGGCCAGGCCTTGGCAACCCTTTGGGGAAAGAAATTGTTGCCAATATCCAACCTAAACCTCCCCTGGTGAATTTCAGGCCATTGCCTTTTTTCCTGTCACTTGTTCCCTGGGAGAAGAGGCCAACCCCAGATGGCTGCAGCCTCCTCTCAGGGAGCTGTAGAGCAATGAGGTCTGCCCTCAGCCTCCTCTTCTCCACACTAACCCCCACCCCAGGTCCCTCAGCTGCTCCTCCGCAGCCCAGTTCTCCAGACCTTGCCCAGCTTTGCTGCCCTTGTTCAGACCTGCTCCAGCTCCTCACTGTCTTTCTCAGAGTGAGGGACTCAAAACTGAGCCCAGGACTTGAGGTGTGGCCTCAGCAGTGCCCAGCTCAGGGCTGGCTGAGTTGCTGACACATGAAACCCAAACTGCCCATCTTGGGGAGTTTCCCATGGGATCCTTGTCCCAATGCCTGCCCCTGTCCCACAGGGGATGTCTTAGCCCAGCAAGAACCCTCTGCAGGCTCCACACCTTTTGACTTTGGGGGCTTTCCTTTGCTGCTGCAGCTCAGAGAGGCTGCAAGACCTTGAGAAGCAAATCCAGCATCACTTTTGCAGCCAGAGAGCCATGATTTCATTCCTGTTCATTTCAGATGGATGAGAGAATGTTGTCCAAATTGGGCAGTGTGCCAGCAGTGCCATTAACTTTTCCCATAAAATATGATTAAGGACCTTAACAAGCATTTAGTAATTAAGTGAAGTGCTTGGCAAATGTATTTGCTGTCCACAGCTTGTCCTGTCCTCTGAAATACTGGAGGCAGTGCCTATGAAAAGCAGTAAAAATGAAGTACTTGAGGAACATCTGGGAGTGCTGGCTGGCTGGGGGGGGGCAGAGCAGGATATTTTGATGTTTCAAAGGAGTGTTGTCTGTAGCTGATTTTTGTTTGTTCTTATTCCATTAATCCATTACCTAAATTCCTACAACTGCCGACCCCAGCCCTCTGTCCCTGCTGCTTCGCTTCCTGCCCCGAGTTGATTATTTCCCATCTACTCCATTCTTGTCTGCTCTGCTCTCTGGGCTCTGGTTTCACTTTATGCAGCTGAGTGTGCTGAAGGAGCAGCCCGAAGAGAATGGGGGAGCTGAGGGCCCTCTGAATGGGGCAGATTCAGTGTGGCATGGCAGAACCCAGCCCGGACGCTCGGGCTGGTGCTGCTCACTGGCTGGCAGGGGGATGCTTTGTGTTTCAGCTTTGCTAACGGAGGAAGAGGTTGGTCTGTGGCTGCTGAGGCAGTTGTCTGTGCCATGGGCAAAGTGATTGATGAGCAATTTTCTCTGCAAACCTCTTTTCCTTCCAGCAGCCTGCAGCTTCCTCTGACACCAAGCACGTCCTGGATCACACCACAGGCAGGATGGAGCCCTGGGGCTGGAGGAGCTCTGCTCTCTGAGGGCATTCACTTAGACCTGCACTCTGGCAGATGCTTTGCAAAACTGTGAAGCAAACCCACTAGAATGAAAGTTTCATCCCAAACCATTCCATGGTTCTGTGTTCCTAGCCCAGAGCTATGGGAATTAGCTTGGGGGAAGATGCTCTTCCCATTTCTTTTCACATCAATTTTTCAGGTCTTTTTGTTCTGCCTAGAAACGAACATTTTACACTGTGCTGAGAGAAGACGCAGGGACAGGCTATATTCCTAGAGCAAAAAAGGGTTCCTGTTTGAAAAGGAAGAGTGATTGTGCCTGCTTATCCCTGAATTATTCCTTGATCCTCTTTTAGTGTGAAATAAACCTTCAAAGATGCTGCAGCCTCATGTGGGTGGCTCAGAAGAGTCACTTTGCAGACAGTGGGCTCAGGAGTTTGCACAGTTAACAGGGTTTGCCTTGTTCTGTCTCTTCTTTCAGGGCCTTCTACCTGGACAAGTCCAACTTGCCTCCAGATTCAACCTCTAAAGCAGCTTACATAGACAAGGTAAATCCAAATGGGCAGTGTCTAACCAGACTTTGCAGGTCACCCACTGGGTCCCTCTCATCCCTTCCTGACACCTCCTCGACTCTGCTGAAAACCTGGCTCAGAGCTGGGGGGAGGGGGGCAGGACAAGGAGGAGCTCTCTGGCAGCACTCTGTGCTTTAGGGCCCTGTGGTGCTGGATGGTTCTGCATCAGAAGGTGTGGCTGGAGGGCATGGCCGTGTGTGAGGAGGAGGCCCTCAGCTCTTTCCATCAGTGGGGCTGCTGCAGGATCCTGCTGGGGGGCAAAGAGCAGACAGGCAGAAATACTTTGTTCTGAGAACTGGAATTGCTGTTCCAAATGAGAGACTCCTTCAGCAGCCTGCCCAGGAGGCTTTCTGCTGAGCCTGCTCTGGTGGATCTTCTTCCAGTGCCTTTGTCTGTCTTTAAACCTCTGCGATTGAGAGATCCCAGAGGCTGCCAAAGGTCATTTGCTGCTCTCTGCCGTCGCTGGAGAGCTCACGCCCGTGTTGCTGAAGAAGGGGGGTGCTCGCAGCAGCAGATACCGAAACCTGCCTCTGTCTGTTGCCTCCCCGCAGCTGATGAGGCCTCTGAACTGCCTGGAGGAGCTGTACCGGCTGGTGGGGTCCTTCATCCGCTCCAAGCGCACTGCCGCCTGCGCCTACACCGCCTGCAGCGCCTCCGGCGTGGGGCTGCTCTCCGTCGCCTCCGAGCTCTGCAGCAGGCTCGGGGCTTGCCACATCATCATGTGCAACAGTGGAGTCCACCGGTAGGACCTCTGCCTTCCCTCCCTGCGCTCAGCCGCGGCAGCTGGGGACCTCTCGGGCTTGTCTGTGGAGTGCTCTCAGCCTGGGCGCTGCCATGGGAGCCTGAGGAGCTCAGGCACCGGGGACAGCTGTGGTAGGACCTTGGAGCTGTGTTTGCAGTGCTGGGCAGGGGGCAGAGAATCATCGACTGGTTTGGGTGGGAAGGGACCTCTCAAGCCATCCAGTGCAGCCCCCCTGCAGTCTGCAGGGACATCCCCAGCGAGAGCAGCTTGCTCAGAGCCCCACACAACCTGCGCTGCAGTGGTTCCCACGCCTCTGGGCACCCTGAGCCAGGCTCTCACCACTTCTTCCACGAATGTCTGCCTTCTCCAGTCTGAACCATCCCCCCTTGTCCTGTCACAGCAGGCCCTGCTCAAGAGGCTGTCCCCAGCTTTCTGGCCAGCCCCGTTGAGAACTGAAAGGCCACCCGAAGGTCTGCCAAGCAGACCTGGGCAGAGTATTCTCCATTTACCAACCTTGCCAGCTGGAACATGAAGGGCAAGGTTCCTGTGTGCCTCCTTTGAAACCCCTCATTTTAGCCTAGCTTCTGTGATTGGTGTCTGATGGGGGAGGCTATGTGAGAGCTCAGGGAGCTCTGTAGGTCAGCGTCTTCTGCTCCTGGGCACTGAGCAGCCCATTTAGCTGGCACAAGTGAGGTTTGCTTAATGCACTTCAGACAAAATAGGCCTGAGCCTCAGTCAGTCTCTGTGTCTCTCCCTGAGCTGACTGCAGAGTCCTTTCTGTGTGCTATGGATTGACAGGGACCTGGGGGGGTTCTCCCACCCCTCCTAACCAGCAGCAAGTCCCAGATAGCTGGGGAGGGAGGTGCTGGGCAGCAGTGGAGTGCAGGAGAGGCCAAGAACTATGAAACAGCAGCTTTGTCTGCTCTGACAGTGATTGCTGATCTCTGGATCAGCAGTGTCTTGGTGTCTGACTTCTCTCTGATCCATATTAAATTGCTTTTTACACTGTGCTGGGCTCAGGCAGCTTGGCAGGGTTCATGTTCCCATCCCTACATCTGAGATAATGCAGGGACTTTGAGTTGCTGCTGATTGCCTTGCTTTGATTTCTGTGCTGACAATGTGTTTACCAATTTGCATCAGAGCCTGGAATCCTGTATCTGTGTCAGGCAGAAGTTCTCCTCCAATAGATTTCCATCACCAGAAAAACAAGGATGGGGAAAAAATAAGTCCCTTTAACCTTCACTGTCCTAAGTGCCACACAGCACTGCGACTCCCCTGAAGAGGAGGACTGGACTTGCCATGGTAGTCAGCATCAGGAGCAGAGCTCTGAGTTGACCCCCGAAGCGTGGGGCTGGACTTTTGTCCCATGGAATAGGCCCTGGGGGTGCTGGTTGGCAGCTGTGAGCCAGGGTGTGCCCAGCTGGCCGGGAAAGCCACCAGCAGCCTGGTCTGGATCAGCAATGGTGCAGCCAGCAGGAGCAGGGCAGGGATTGTCTGCCCAGACTGGGCACTGGCAAGGCCACATTTCAAATCTGGGGTTCAGTTTTGGGACCCTTACTCCATGAAGGACATTGAGGGGCTGGAGCAGGTCCAGAGAAGGACAACAAAGCTGGGTAAGGGTCTGAAGAGCAGGGCTGGGGAGGAGCAGCTGAGGGAGCTGGGGGTGTGCAGCCTGGAGAAGGGGAGGCTGAGGCAGACCTCATTGCTGTCTGCAGCTCCCTGTAAGGAGGCTGGAGCCAGGTGGGGTTGGGCTCTTCTCCTTAGTCTCAGGTGACAGATGGAGAGGAACTGGCCTGAACCTAACACTGGGGATCAGGAAAAATGTCTTTGCCTCAAGAGTGGTCAGGGGTTGGAGCAGGCTGCCCAGGGAGGTGGTGGAGTCCCCATCCCTGGAGGTGTGGCCATGGCACCTGGGGCAATTCTCTTGCTGCCTGCCCCTGGCTGTGGCCCTGCACACAGGGCTCTGCTCTCCTGAGCTGTGCTGGCTGGAGCTGCAGTGGCTCTGTGCTCACCTGGGCGATGAGAGGTGCTTTGGGATGGCACCGAGTGCTGCTGCTGGCTCCTGCACAGCCATGCCCCACCTGCTCCCACACCAAGGTGGAATTAGGTGCAGCAGCTGCAGAGGTCTGTTCAGGGGCCACAGGCCCTCCATGCTCAGAGGAATCCTATCAGGCTTCCAAACCAAACAAATCCCAAGTTTATGTGGAATTGTGCATTTCCTGGAGGCCTGGGAGGAAAGAAGCTTTCATCCTGAGGAGCTTCAGACACTTCTGTCCTCCTCTCGTTCTGCAATTTTAATTTCCCCTCTAGAAAGCCTTCCTTAGTGCCATCCCCCCAGGCAGCAGGGTTCTGGCTGAGTGCTGAGCTGGGTTGTGCCACGGCTTGAGGATGCTGTCTCCTGGAGCTGGCCCAGCTCCCGCAGTCCAGCTAAACCTGCTCCATCTTCCCAGAGCAGCCACCAGAAGCTGTCCATCAGGGCCAGCTGTGAGCCAGATGCAGCAAGGTGCAAATGGGGGCTGTGGGGGTTTAGCCACCCTGGGGTGAAGGTTCTTCCCTCTGGGCTATCTTGGACTTTTTTCCTGTAGGAGATTAGCTCTGAGCTTTTACCCTGCAGAAAACCTCAGGTCTCCTTGAAGCTGTGCAGCTGCCTGTGGCTGGCTGTGAGCTCCATGGCACAGAGGCTTTCTGGCAAGGGTGGGACTGCTTCCAGCAGCCAGCGCAGCACAGGCTGAAGCACTGATCCTTGCTCCTCTCCAGCCTGCTGCTCCAAACTCTGCTCTTAGTCTGTCTCCTTCCCATGCAGCCTGGGTGCCCTCCTGATGTTTCAGTGGCAGTTCTGTTCTGGCTGCCTGTGTCTCACCTGCTGGGGAGGCAGCACCAAAGCTGGGGTTCTGTGAGGCAGTGAGGCCAGCAGGGTGTTGCTTTCTGTGCCTTCAGTGTGATGTGCTCAGAGAGGTGCTCCCAAGGTGACAACAGCTTACAAATCCCAGGAGGGTCTTGGCTCAGCCCTGTCTGCATGTGTTGCTTTCTGTGCCTTCAGTGTGATGTGCTCAGAGAGGTGCTCCCAAGGTGACAACAGCTTACAAATCCCAGGAGGGTCTTGGCTCAGCCCTGTCTGCATGTCTGATGCTCATTTCTTCTGGTCCTGAACACTTGCCCTCGTTTTCAGGTCTATCACAGCCCACCCTGGGTGGTGCTGCTTGGCAGGGAGCTTGGCCTCGATGATCTCTGCAGGTCCCTTCCAACCTCTGAAGTTCTGTGATTTTCTCTGGGTTCCTCATCAGAATCAGTGCCTACTACCAGCCATGCCTGGGGAACATGCAATCATTTCTACAGTTATAAAGACCACAAAAGATAGAACCACAGAGCTGTCGAGGTTGGAAGAGACCTCTGAGATCACCAAGTCCAACCTCTCCCCTGGAGCTCACAATTCCACCACTGCTGCTGAGCTGCTGCCACCGAACCACGTCCCTCAGCATCACATCCACCTGTGCTTTAAGCACCAGCTCCCCGGGCAGCCTGTGCCCATGCCTGAGAACCCTTTCTGTCGATAGATGCTGCCTAAGGTCCAGGTTGCTTCCCCAGAGTGAGTGACTTCAGCGTTAGGTTGTTAGTGCTGCCTGCAGTGCGGTAACTAAAGGCTGCTCTGGCGGCACCCACGCCAGTGACAGCAGAAGCAAACGAAGACCTCTTGGTGTAACTGGTTTAAAGGATGGTCAGGTGGAGGTATAATTGGGAAGAAAAGTAACTAAACCAAGAACATTGGCATTAAATTGCACCTTGAGTAGGAGCTTTAATTAGAGCAAACTTGCAGCATCCTTTAATTTTTTGCCTATTCCCAGAGTCAGAGCAGAATTCATTCTGACACCTCTGACTATGGAAACTACTCAAGCAATTTGTTTCACCTCATCTTTCCTGATCAGGTTGCTTTTCTAGGGGGTCTTTGGATGTAGGAGGGCTGGGATCCTGACTGAAAGCTGGGAGTGCTGGGCAGGGTTTGGGTGCTTCCTGCTCTGATAGCATAGGCACAGGACTCGCTGCGTGGCAGCTCTGGGGCGAGTCAGCCTGAACCCAAGGTACTTCTCCTTTCAGCAACGTTGAACAAGCTGCCACCAAATGACCCCTTCCTTAGGACATCTCAGCCTGCTTTCCTCTTCCACAGCTCCCTTTTCCAGGGCAGGTCTGTGTCTGGCCTTCAGTAAGGATCAGATCCGGCCCCAAACACCACAGCTACTGGTGACACAAAGTGGCTGAGCCTCTCCTTCTGGCTCTGACAGTCCTGAACATGCTTGGAAGTTTGTACGTAACCTTCACATCAATAATGCCACCACGGCTGGGAGGCAGGGAGCAGCTGCAGCCCCTTCTGTCTCTTGGAAACCAAATGGGCAAATTGAGGAATTCTCAGCTCGGTTGTGCTGGCAAAGCCAAATGTCTGCACTGCCCTGCTGCTGTAAGCTGCCTCAGCAGGGCCTTTGTGATCCTAACAGGCAGGAGTTCTGAGATGATGAATTTGGGTCTTTTTCTAGCACAAAAGAAGGGATGAGAGACAGAGACAGGGAGTGAGGAAAGACTTTGATTTATTTGCACTGTAAGATCTGTGGATTTGGGATTCAAGCTTCCCCTAGCAGAATGGCAGGAGAGTTCTCCCCCTCATAAGTTCCTTCTTTACCTTGTCTGGGCCAGCTGCATCCAAATCCTTCCAGTGGCCAGAACTGCTTCCAGAGTTCTTTGTAACCTTTGATACCATCTGCTTGTCAGCCCCTAAAGTGGGGGAGCAGAGAGGATCATTATCATCACTGCACATATTCGCGGCAGCCCGTGGTGCTGAGCCTCGCTCAGACCAGCAGGACAGGCTCCTGGGATGAGGAGCTCCAGCTCTGGTATTGCTCCATGAACCCCCACAAGCTGTGCTGGTTTAGATCTGCATTTCCTGGATCTCCCAGTGCCTGGCAGCCCTGGTGCTTGGTGTGTGTGTGCCCTTCTCGGCTGGGTTCCAGGGCAGGTTAGTGGCTGGTAGCAGATCTGTAGTAATTGAAAGAGGAGTTTTGAAGAGCTGGGAGAAAGCTGCAGCACCTGCACGGCTGCTGGCCAGGAGCCAGCCCAGCCCCATGCACTGCCCTCCTGCACTGCTCCCAGCCCTTCCATCTGACTTCCTTCAGGGGGTTCTTGGGTGGGTCTGGATTGGCAGATGCAGGGCAGGATTCCTCTGTTCTTCCAGCCTCTTGGGTTGCAGGAGGGTGGGATTTCAGGGCCAGCTGGCTCAGCAAGGGCCTGGTGGAAAGATGTGCTTTGAGCCCTTTCACCTCTCTCATACCTGCAGAGGGACTTCCCCTGTTTCCCTGGCTTAGGTTACACCTGTCAGGAGAGATTCCAGACACTTCCACTTGTTCCCCTTGTTGGGGGTAGGGGCACAAAGCTTCCTTTGCAGCCTGCTGCTGAAGGTTGGACATGTAGACTTTGGTGCTGCCAGGTATGAGCTTTCCTTTGTGCAGTGTTTCACCTCTCCAAGACAGCATTTAGGATTTCTACTCTGATATTTAACTCTTCTGCACCTTAACCGCCCCTGGGGCAACTCGAGGCCATTTCCTCCCACCCTAACATCCATAGACAGGAACGCAGCATAGGGAGGTGTATGGAAAGTGCCAGACTGCTGGGAACTGTCAGCCTTGGTGGTGACAGGTCTGGAAGTGAAGCTGTGGGTTAGCCACGCGTAGACGAAGAGCTCTGCTTGCCCCGATCCTAGCCTAGGAGCAGAGTGCTGGTTTGATCTCAAAGTGGTTGTTTGAAGGAGATCCCTGCTGTCCATCTCCCCTGCAGCTGCACTCTGAGTGTCACCCTGGAGCAGGCCATCACCCTGGCCAGGAGCCATGGGCTACCTCCTCGCTACATCATGCAAGCCACGGACGTCATGCGCAAGCAGGTGAGAGCCGGGGAGCACCGGGCTGGTCCTTGCCCCGGGGGCATCCAGCAGCAGCTGCCTGGCCAAGCTTCTTTTACCTCTGTCCTGGCTCCTCAGCTGCTGAGCTTTCTTCCTTTGAGGATTGTGGGGTTGGGTTCTTTTCTCTTATTCTCTTCCTTCTTTGGTGCCTGCAAGGTGGGTCTGAAAGCCTGGGACAGGCTGGCCCTAGCCAGGGCTTTAGTCCCTCTGTACATGGACATGGTTCAGCATTTTTCCAGGGCTATGATTTCCCTTAAGGACTTTTGTCTGTTCGCTGCTGCAGCTTCTCCTTGCACCAGAGCAGTCTGTGGAGCAAGAAAATCTTTGTTTTACTTTACATTGTCCATAACAGTAACCAAAGATCATTAACCATCACTGACAAAAAGTGACTTTGCCTAATGAGGGGAAATGGAGATGGGGAGGAAAGAAATACTGTGAAGAAAGAGGGAAATCCTGTGGTACTTAACTTCCCAGACTGCTGGTCCAGCCTCTCCCCACCCTCAGTGTCAAACATTTCTTCCTCTCTCCAGTCTGAATCTCCCTCTTCTAGTTCAAACCATCTCTCCTTGTCCTGTCACATCAGGCCCTGCTCAGAAGCCTGTCCCAAGCCAGACGCTTTCCCTGATAAGCCAGCACTGCATGGATGGGAGGGCCTCATCTGATCTAACCTTCAGTTGTGTTTTCTTAGCTCCTCACTCTCCCTCTCCTCCTCTGAGCTCCTGCTCAGTTTTTATGACAGCTGAGCAGCGTCTCTGAGGGGTTACACAAGGATCCTGCAAGGCTTTGTGACTGAGCAGTACAATGAGAGATGAAAACCAGTGCAGGTGATGCACACAGAAGGGGAACAAACCCTGAGCTCACACTCAAAGGCACTGACTGTGAGCTTGTCCTTCCAGCTCCTGCTCAGGAGCTCAGGATGTGATAGGAAGCATCAGCTCCACTCTCAGTAGCTGCCAATAAAGCAAATCAGAAGCCATGATGGTTTAGGCAAGGAGAGGTGGCACAGCGCATCCTGAGCCCTCCTGAGCTCCCTGGTGGTCACATCGGGGTAAGGGTGCAGCAGAAGGGAGAAGGGTTGGAGAAGGTCAGAAAGAAATTATTAACACTGACAAGAAACAAACAAATGGGATTGATTTGAACCTTAACTGTCAGTTTTTGGTGAGCCCTCCTGTGTTAGTAAGCTCTGTCTGTATCTGCCTTAGTGACAAGGGGAAAGATTTTGTCTCCTTTTTGCCTGTTCCTCTAAGCTGAGAAATAGTGAATTGCTTTAACTCACTCCCTGCCTTTCAAGGTGGCACCTGGACCATGTGCATTATTTCATCAGTAGGAGTTTTCATCTAGAAAGCTCAGAAAACTTTCTTCTGTTGGACTAAATGAAGCAAAAATTGTTGCTGTTTTCCTTTCACAGGGTGCAAGAGTACAGAACACAGCCAAGAACCTGGGAGTGAGGGACCGGACGCCACAGTCCGTGCCAAGGTAACCAATTCCCTCTGCCCTGGGCCATGCTTTGGGCTGCCTTGTGCCAAACTCTGCCTGCTCAAGAGCAGACTTTAAGGCTGGGCTCAGAATGTGCATCAAGTCAGGTTCTCAGCCATGCAGTTTCATTTAGTGAATTGTGTAAGTTAAGGCTGAAGAATTAAACTTGGTTGCTGTTCATCAAGAGAAGCCTGCAGTGAGCCCTTGGTCCCTCCTGCTGCTCAGTGGGCTGGGGGAGATGCTCACCACTGAATCCATGCCCCCACTTCAGAGAATCTTCTCCTGCAAAGCTCTCAGGATGGTGGAGGCTTTCTTTGTCTGCTTCTGAAGCATCCATTAGAATGAAAAATGCAGCTCTGCCCTGTTTGTGCTGGTGCTTAATGCTGTGATGGATTGCAGGTACCTGAAATGTTTCCTAACAAGCACGATGCTGATGAAGGAAAATAACCCAGCAACGATGTTCTTAATTTAACAGTGCTTTTATTAATCCAGCTCCAATTTAACCTCCCTTTAGCCAATTTAAAGCATAATGGGTTTTGTTGAGTCATGAGAAGAGGCTGAAGAGCCAAGCAGGTAATGGAACACACAACAGCCCCAGGGCAGTGCTTCTATCCCAGGAGGAAGCAGAGAGTTGGCAACGCCTGATGGAGGTGCCCATGGGGCACACACTGCCCATAGCCTCACAGAGACGCTGTGGCTTCTGAGCACTCATACCCAGGACCTTCTTAAGCAGTTTGTTGCCCCCCAGTTTCTCCCACAGAGAAGCAGGCTGCTGCTGGTCCTGTAGTGTTAGAGCAGGCTCCAACTGTGCCAGAACCTTCACCAGGCAGCACTTCCCAGGTTAGGAATCCAGAGCAGTGACTGGTAATGGGATGGGTGGAGATCCTGCCTGCTCCAGAGCAGGGTCTTCAGTGCAGAAATAGGAGAACTTGCCCAGCTCTCACAGAATGCCAGGCTGGAAGTGTCCCCAAGGACCCTCTGTCTTTGGAAGATCATTTGTAGGTGTGTCAGTGATACCTCTGCCAGGGCAAACCAACCAGAGTGGGCTGGCTTGGTACCACTGCTGTGAGGCTGAGTTCAGCACCTCTGGTTCTGCAGAGCAGGAGGGCTGGGGTTTAGTTGGTGTCCCTCTGTGCCCATTTGCAGCATGCTCAGCTCCTCAGAGTAACTCTGGCCCCGCTTTTTGCCACTGCCAGGTTGTACAAGCTGTGCCAGCCACCACCACCCGCGGGAGAGGAGTGAGGAGAGCGGCTCCAGAAAGATTCCAGTAGTGGCCTCGAGGATACTGGGAATCTGAGTGCCCTGGAGCAGTGTGTGCCTGGGGCTGCGATGAGCAAACCTCTTTACTCAGGATAAAAAACCCCCAACGTTCTGCATTGGCATTGCAAAGGACTTCCACCAGCGCCCCTGGAGCCGCTGCGCCGCGCACCAGCACAGCAGGAGCCTGCCCTGGGAGCCTTACACTGGAACCGGATTCCTTTGCTGTGTCCTGTTCAGCAACACCAGAGGTGCAGCCAGCAGCTGGAAAACGGATGGCTTCTTCAGCAGGAATGGCAGCGCTGGGACACTGCACAGGCTGGGGCCTCGTGGTGGCCCCAGGCATGCTGACCAGAGGGGCGTCCCAGGGCCCTTCGCTCACCGCTCCCCACGCACTGTCGCCCTCCCAACTGCTCCCCAGCAGGACACTGCTGTTGGAGGCTGCGGTGGGAGGGAGCTTCAGAGGCGCAAGGCTGTCGGAGCTGCGGGCAGGCAGCTGCTCTCAGCACCGGCTTGTAGCAGGAGCGCAGGCAGGGCTGGAGCAGCCTCTTGCCTCGCTCGTCTGGAAGAGGTTCCCACATGGCACAGAGGTGAGGTTCTGCCTGCGGCCAGTTCCCATCAGAAGGGAGGAGGAGGAGGAGTCTGCTCTTCATTACTGACTGAGCTCCACTGCCTGGTGGGTGTTTGACACCATTGCTCCTCTGCACCCTGGAGTCTCCCAGCGCTGAGTGTACTCACATCTAGAATGTCCCAGCAAACCTCTCCTAGGCAGGGCCGAGGCAGGGTGGGTCTGAGTGGCAATCCCTGTGGGTTGAGATGAAGCATTTGGGAGTTTGCTGGTTTGTGCTGCCCTTTCCATTGCTGTGCCAGGGCTGTTCTGTGTGCTGTGCCCACTCCTGGGCCTGCTGATTGCTGGAGCTTTCTTTGGAAGCTGTAGTGAGTGTTTAGAGGGCCCAGGAAAAATGCATCTGCATTTTGCTGCTGTTGTGGCCAAAGACTCGCCAGGGAAGTCACCCCCAGCTGAGGTTCCACACGGGCACAGGAAAACAAAGTCCCCTCTGAGCCAGCAGCTGCAGAGCAGGGCAGCCGCTGGCCAAGTGCTGCACTTGCACAGCTGCAGCCTCTGGCTCTGCTGCAGCAGCCAACCCTCGCAGCAGGACAGTTGCAGATTCCCTCATTGTGGGACAGCAGGGAGGATCCCAAGGGAGCTGTGCTCTTGCAGAGTGCTTTCTGTGCAGGATCTCTTGGGGACTTGTGACTTTTCTCCAAAGGAGGAATTAGGGCTCGGACCTTCCCCAGCACTCTCCATCTTTTTACACAGACTTTAACTTTGCTAATTAAAGAACTATTTTTGTATCCCCACAGCTGAGAGGTCTGCACCGATGGTGACCTGCAGTGTGTAAATATTTATGTAGCTGTTTGAAGTCCTGGTCCAAACAGGGAACGCTGGCCTGAAGCTGTGACAGGCAATAACAAGCACCCCAGTCACAATTTCACCTCTCTGCTGTCAGGTTTACTCTCCTTTGTGTTCCTGGGAGCTGGGACTATAAACTTCTTCACAACAAGACAAAACAAAACAGAAAACAAAGTTTTACTCTTTAGAAACTGACTCTTTGTCTAGGGTGACCTAAGGTTTCTGCACAGAAAGAGTTGGGACTCCTGGAGTGGTCCTGATCAAAGTTTGTTCTCTTTGCTATGCTTTATTCAGTGAGGCATCCTCATGCCAGGGATGGAGCTTAGAGGGCAGGAGCATGGAGGAGGTTCCTCATGCCAGGGATGGGCTCAGAGTCAGCTCACATCTCCTCTGAGGTTTGTAACCTCTCCTCGTAGGCTGGACCCAGCAAGGGCTGTGCTCCAGTTCCTCAGTGCCGAACAGTTCTGTGCTCATGGATCCCTTTCAGGGGAAATATTCCTGCTGCCAGCTGAACCAGCCCAGCCCACCTTGTGCCCACTGAGCTGCACTCTCCACTGCCTTTCGGGTGGGTTCCACTGGCTTTTAGCAAAGGCATCAGAGTTTGGGATTGGGTTTGGTTTGGTTTTAATGCAGTCAGCAGTGGCTCTGCTGCAGTTTGAGGGCCCAAATAATCAAGCTGATGAGGATTTATAGTACTCATACTTCACTTCATTAGTTGGAATCCCCTAATGGAACAAAATGACCCAGCTGTATTGATCTGTGTGTACCCAGAGAACTTCCCAAGCAAGCCACAGCAAGTTCCTTTTCCGTGAGCTCCTTGTCAGGTGCAGTGTGTGAATGCACAGCTCTGTGCCAGCTCTGCCTGCTGAGGCTGAGCAGGGTGCTCAGATGATGCTCAGAGAAGCCTCTCTCATTTCTTTTCTTGGCAGTGGTGAACTCAGTGACTGCAGTGTCTGTACAGATTGCCCCTCACAGCTCTTGGGCTTGGCTGCCAGCATTTTGCACGTATTTTGCACCATTTCTGTGTGAGGTGAGGAGCAGAGAAGAGTTTCTCCAGCTAGTGCACTGCCTTGTGTGCCTGACCGCTGCACTGACGGAGGCAGGCAGTGCTGCTCTCACTGGCACTGCTGAACTGATGCCCAGAAGGTGCCTGTCTCAGGATTGCCCATCCCTGGGGTTTGACCTGTAAAAAGCCTCTGAAGTGCTCTTTCCATGTGCTGGCCATTGGCAGGGTTCAGGCACGGCCCAGCAGCCCTTTTTGCCTGCAGCAGATGTGTTTCAGAGTGTCTCCCTGCTCCTTGTCCTGTCTGGGTCAGAGGATGTACAGCACAGGCCTGCAGATGCTGGCACCACCAAGACCTTCTAGCTTGTCCAGAGGCCATCACACAGCCATCCCTTACCTTCTCCACAAACAACACCTCTGTGCCAGGAATCCTTTCTCAGTAGAGTGGAGCTGCTTCAGAGATCTCTTCTGCTTCAGGCTCAGAGACACAGCTGGGACATTCTGCAAGTGCTTAGATCTGGACTGGTGGGGCTGTCCCCGGCACTGTATGGCTGTTGGTGTTCCCTCCGTGCCACCTGGCAGATGTAAGCGACCTTATTAACTTTGTAACCCCCTGTACATAGTCTCTGTACCTGGTTGGTTGTGTTACACTTCAGACACGACCCTGCCTGAGCACTGCAGAGCTGGGCGGGATGGGAAGGAGCAGAGCTGGGCAGTGCTCTGTGTGCGCACAGCCCCGCACAGAGCTCCGAGTGCTGAGGGGACCTGGCCAGAGCAGCAGCTCCGAGGGCAGCTCAGTCTGCAGCAGTAGCTGCTGGAGCTCCATCTTAAAGCCCCCTGGAGGATGGGTTCCAGTCCCTGCTCCCTGCAGCCCCTCTGAGTCGGTGGCTCTGGTTCAGACTAATCTGTGTCCTGCTAGAGCTGAGAGTTACTGGTTTAGCTCCGCATTAAAGACTGGAACGGTAGCAGCATCCTACAGTGTCAGCCAGCAATAAACTCTTCATAACACGGCCCTGGGACCTCTTCCTTTGTCAGCAGAGAGTCGGAGGGGAGGGGATTGAGGGACCTTAACCCTTTCAGTGGGGCTGCCCATGGAATTCTGCTGCAGGGGAACGGAATCCAACCTTGGAAGTGAAGGTGGGCTGAGCAGCTGCGTCCCTGGGGAAGGCTCACTGGAGATGCCTGCTGGTCTGACTTGCATCCAGCCTGGTCTGTTGCATCCAGCCTTGGTCTGACTTGCATCCAGGCCTTTGTGTGAAGCTGCAGGTTTCAGCTGGGCAGGTTTTGTCCAGGGTTTAACACCTGGGGTAAAGAATTGGTTCTCTTCCCTTGTGAAGCAGAACAGCTCTCCATGTAGGAGGAGCTCACACCGGGCAGACCCTGGGAGCATAATCAAGCCAAGGACACACCACTGGGGTCTGATGCTGCTTTCACTCCAATGAATAACCAAGTTTTCGTGGACCGCAGAGGGTCAGTCCATCACACTGGGACTATTATGGCAGAACTGGACTAGCTTGAATGCTTGTCAGCATCTTTAGTTCAGCTAATTAATGAAGCTATTCATGGCTGGGGACAGAAAGCTGGGCTGGGAAGGGGAAGCAGCCCCCATGTAGTCACTGGGGGTTTGTCATCAGGCAGCCATAGGGCAGGGCTGATCCAGCCAGCACAGGGCTGGGTCCAGAGTGGATCAGAGTTGCTTCAACTAGAGGTGGTGCAGCACCACACAAGTTACTGACAAGGAGAAATCAGAGGTTCATACAGTCACAGAATGCATGGGGTGGGAGGGACCCCAAAGAACCCAACCCTCTGCCATGGGCAGGGACACTTCCCCCCACCCCAGGTTGCTCAAGGCCTCATCCAGCCTGGCCTTGAACACCTCCAGGGAGGGCAGCCACAGGCTCCCTGGGCACCCTGTGCCAGTGTCTGCCCACCCTCGTGCTGAAGGATTTCTTCTCCACTGCTGGTAGAAAACACTGTGAAACTGCTGTGAAAAAAGCTCTTGAGCAGGACCTGATGCCTGGAGGTCTTGTGTCCTGCCCTAAGAGACCAGGAGTCCTGACCTAAGAGATCTGAAGTCCTTCACAGCTGAAGTTCAGGTAAGCATAAGAAAAGTGCTGCTGGAAGGCAGAGCACCACAGCAGTCACGCTTGGGATTTTCACTTGGCTCCAACTTTGGGAAGGTTTTGACCATGCTTTTGGAGTGGTTCTGCCGTGGCTGTCACCTGTCACGGTGCTGGGTGGCAGTTGAGATTCTTTTGGGTGGTGCACTAATGGCAGACTGCAGATCATCCTCACGGCCCAGCTTCACTGGCCAGAATGGATAGGAAACCTCCTCAGTGCCTAGCCTGCCACTAGAGCATTTCGTATCTCCATGGGCCCATTTCTCACTCTTGTTTTGCCCACAGTGACATCGATTCTGCCCCTAGAACAGCTCAGCCACTACAGCATCCATCTCCAGCCCCAGTCGCAGCTCTCCTCGCAGCACTTTGCATCTTCCATCTGATTTTACGGTGATCACTCATTTCCTAATGTTCCTTCAGCTCATATCTTTTTTTTGCTCTGCTTGGCATGCTCCTTGGACTCTCTCCAGGATGGTCTCTGAGCTCATTGTTCACTGGGCCATGTGGGAGAACACATCAGACCTTCCCCACAGCCGCCGCTCTGCAGGCATTCTCTTACTCACGCTACCATTTCTACTCCTCTTGCCCCCAGGCTGCCGGCAGCTCTGCAGGACTGGCAGCCCAAACCTTCCACACCTCTCTCCCTGTCCAAGCAACTCTGCCAGCATCGCTTCCCTTGCTCTCAGGTTTCTGTTAATAGGCAATGGCAAGTCTCCAGCTGAGCACTCCCAGCCCTACTTTTGCATCCTTTCCTGGCCTCAAGGTGCCCCAGGGGAGGCTTGAGTTGGAGGTTAGGCAGAATTTGTTTGCTTCAAGAGTGGTCAGGGATTGGAAGAGGCTGCCCAGCGCTGCATCAGTGGGAGGTGGTGGAGTCCCATCCCTGGAGGTGTTCGAGAAGCCTGCAGATGTGGTGCTTCAGAATTTAGTTTATTGGTTATGCTTGGACTTGATCTTAAAGCTCTTTTCCAACCTCAGTGATTCTGTGATCTCCAAGCACCACATCAGCTGGGACACCACCATCTGTGGTCTCCACATCAGCGGGGAGACCATCACCTGCCCCTTGTTAAATTGATCCTCCAGTCCCAGCAGGACACAGAGGCCCTCCTGTGTCCCCATGCTCTGTGCCCTGTGCAGAGCAAAGGGCCCAGCACAGCTCCTTCAGCCCCTGTCCCTGTGTCACCTCACCTCCAGCTGATGCTCTGCTTCCTTCCTTGCCTCCCTCTGACCTTTGCTTCCCGTGTGGCTCTCTATGGTGCTCATCCCCACACTCTGCCTCTTCATCCTCTGCCTCAGAGTCGGAGGCAGGACTCCTGCACAGAGCACAATGTCTCAGTGCAGTCTCTTTGATGTATCTGAGCCTCTCTTTCAGCAGCCTTTGTAATTGTGTTAAATTCTCATCAAACCAATGCCAATTACAGCGGCAATTTCCTGGTGCAGCTCCTGCCCAGGCCAGCCACAAGACATTTCCCTTTAAACATCTCCTACCCATTTGCATCGCTGAGAGGTTGTTTGCCAAGCCGTTGGAATGCGAACTGAAACGGAATCAGACTCGGCTCTGTGCTGGCAGAAAATGTCCTCCTGTAGCATTCCCCCTTCCCTGCTCTGTCCCCGCAGGGATTTCTGCTCCTGCCCACAGCCTCTGCCAAACACTTCAGATACATTTGCAGACTTTGAACAATGATTCTCCGGCGGCAGCTTCCCTCTGCTCTGCTTGGATAATACCCCCGCGGAGGCAGGAGGGCTGCGGGCTCGCTCAGCAGCCAGGCCCCGGCCACTGTCACCCCGTGGGTGTTCCCTCTGTGGATGGTGGCAGTGTGGGCAGCGCTGGGCTGGGCTCCTCCCAGGTGCTGGCTGGACTGGAAGGGAAACTCATCTCTGACCCAGGTCAGCAGAGACACTGAGCTGCTGCAGCAGGTCCAGAGAAGGGCAACGAAGCTGGGGAAGGGTCCTGGGGAACAGGGCTGCGGAGGAGCAGCTGAGGCAGCTGGGGGGGTTCAATCTGGAGAAGAGGAGGCTGAGGGGAGACCTCATTGCTCTCTACAGCTCCCTGAAAGGAGGCTGGAGGGAGGTAGAGGTTGGGCTCTGCTGCCTAGCTTCGGGTGATAGGAGAACTGGCTGAAATTGTGCCGGGGTTAGGTTGGGTAGTAGGGACAATTTCTTTGCTGCAGGAGTGGGCAGGGGTTGGCATAGGCTGCCCAGGTAGTGGAGTCCCCATTCCTGGAGGTGTTCAAGAACCTGTGGCCATGGCACCTGGGGCTATGGTGGGGTTGGGCTGGTGGCTGGACTGGATGATCTTAGAAGGCTTTTCCAACCCGAACGATTCTCTGATTCTATAAAGCCACTCACAACTCAGCCCACGAACCCACCTGGAATGAGGCTGTGGCCCAATGCCTGTAAGCACTCCAGTAAGAGGCTTTAAAGCAGGTCAGCCACTGATTACCAAAGCATTCAAATCCTGACTCCTGGAACTCCTCGGGATGCAGTCACTGGGTGCCTGCAGCCTTGTTTAAAAGCTCTGAGTTAGCACCTCTGGGACATTCCTGCCCTCCAATCTGCATGCTCTGCCCTTTTAGGGGGGAAGAAGAACAACCTACATGGTCAGTTTTTCAGATGTAGGGTTTGGAATTTGAATTCCCTGATAAGAACGTGGCTGAAGTGAAAGGATTCTGTAAACAGACAATGCCTTCCCCTATCTGCATGAGAAAGTTTCCGTCTCATCTCCTCACAAAGCAGCCCAGGCCCTGGGCACCAGGCTCCGGAGGAGCTTTTCCAGTTTGCTGCAGAAGAGAATCCTTTATTTCACAATTGTCTGGGACAATGAGGCTTAGGAAATGTAAATTGCTCTATCGAGTGCTGGGAAATTCATCCTAGATTAGAACTGCATTCGAAGCTGTTTTTGGGGATGTCAGGTCGCTAATAACAAACCAAACTCCGCCCCCCGTTTTGGGGCGGGAGACAAATTCAATTACCTTCCTGCTAATTGTCTGATGGATGTTCCTATTGTGATGCACATCCTTCTGAAGGCTTCTGAAGGGCTCCTGCCTGCCGCCGGAGACAGCCCCGGGGCCGAGATTTGCTGTGCAGAGCTGGAAAAGGCACCTGAGAGCCCGGCAGCAGCAGCCCGTGCAGCCCTGCCCAGCAGAACGATCAACCTCTCCTTCCAACCAGCCACGATGCTGTAACCTTGCACCCAGCATTTTCCACTAGGAACAAACCCAAGGGGATGGATTCCAAGCCAAGATTTTTTCCCCGTGGAAAGAGTCAGATGTGTGGCAGCTGCAGTGCTGCCAAGGGCGAGCGTTCAGTGGCACAGCCCAAGGTCCTTGGCCTCCTCTCCGAGGGCTGGAACGGGCACTGGCATTAATATTTCAAGGGCTTCCTCTGTGGTCACAGCCTCCCAGCACCAGCAGTGATCACTTAAGGAGATGTTACCCAACAGCTGCTAAGCTTCCACTACAGGAAATTAAAGGGGACGACTGGGAGCCTGCTCCCACTGCTCCTTCCCTGGGGTTGTCTGCAGAGAGCAATTTTTAGCTGAGGACGTGCTCAGTTCTCTCTGGTGCCTGAGTATTGTCTTCAAATCCAGCTCCATTGTGGCTGGAACAGAAGCTGCAGCAGTGTTGCCAACTCTTGCATTTTTTTATCACCACTCCTTTTATGTTCAGTGTTGGTTTTTTCCACCTCTGGTTCCTGCAGTCGAATGGCTACAGAAGAAGCTTTGCTTTCACTGTTAAGGAAGTTGCTAAAGCTGACAGCTCCACGGCAGGGGAGGGCACAGGGGAGAATGAGGGCCTTGAAGCTGTGAAACGTAGAGGTTTAAAAGCCATGTTAAGGTCTCTTTGGTGATTTTGGCTTCAAGCCATGTCTATTTCTTTTCCAGTGCTGGGAGCTGGCACTACTGGTGCTGAACAGCAGCCTGCTCAGCCTCAGGCATCTTCTGGTGCAAAGCAACTGGGAACAGCCTCCTGCACATTTTGGGCATTCCCAGCGCTGGGTTGGAAGTGCTGCAGCCTCTGCTCATCCTTGTGGCCTCCTCTGGATCCCTGGTGAGTGAGGAGTCTCTGAGTAGTGTTGATTTGTGTGGTGAGGAGCAGGAGTCTGGGTGCACAGAGCTAACTCCAGCATCTGCAAACCAGTTGTCCTGAACTGCCTCTACCTGGCCTGGCTTCTGCTCTGCCTCACTCTTGAGCAGCTTTGGTGAGCGGGTGGCAGTCTCGTTGGCATGTGTGCCTTTAGCTGCAGCCCATGCTGGAGGCCTGGAGACCTCATTGCAGGTGGTGAGGATGCAGCCGGCAGCACGGTGCAGCCAGCACACCCGTGCCAGGGTGATGGACCCTGGGGTAAAGCTTGCAGCCTGGCTGCCCTGCCTCAGGTATGATCGGACTGCAGCCTAAGAGCGGAGGGACAGCTCTGGTGCTGCAGAGCTGACGCCGCTGCCCTGGGTGAGTGCAGTGTGACTTTATTCCCCTCTAGTGGCTGCTCTGCCACTGGTTCGAGATCCAGACCAAGCTCTTGGGACAGCAGAACATGCCAAGAATCATAACAGAGTCATTAAGGTTGGGAAAAAACTCTCTAGGATCGTCAAGCCCAACCTACTCAACACCTCCATGACCACTAGAGCATGTCCTGAAGGGCCACATCTACAGGTTTCTTGAACACCTCCAGGGATAGGGACTCCACCACCCCCCTGGGCAGCCTGTCCCCATGCCATGTTTAGGAGAGCTCTGCTCAGCAGCTGCAGTCTAGCCTGAGCTGGCTGCAAAGAGAAAGAGAAAGGACAATGAAGGTTGCTTGCCCAAAGCCAGGCTGGTGCTGGGGCTGTTCCCTTCACTGGGCAGGTCTGACAGCCACCAAAGCAGATGAAGTGCAGGCAGCCATCAGCAGAGCCCTCCAGTGCTGCCGTTCCTCCTCCTGGCTGCTAATGCAGAGTGAGGTAAAGGTGAGTTGGGCGCTGCGGCGCCGCGGACTCGGCTGCTGCCATTTCTGCTGACAACTTGCTGAGGGAGCAGCTCCACTTTTAGGGAGCGCTGCATAAAGAGTTGGATAGCAGCTTTCTGGGTCAGGATCTGCTAGACCTCCATTATTTCAAACAGCTTGAAGCACTGCAGTCCTCAGCCCGTGTCTGTGTCTGTGTGCTGCTGGAGAGGATTTTACAGCAGGGGGTTGTGAAGTTCCAAGGCTGTGCTTTAGCAATAAAAAGATAATGCCTCGTGGTTAAAAAGCAGGACCTTAGGGGTTTTATTCTCCTGAAGGCATCTTCACTTGCATTTTTTCACTACTGTAAGGGCTGCACTCAGTCAGCTGTTGACTAACAGCTCTCCTGTTTCCTCCTGAAGCAGATAATGACTCTGCACAGAACATCAAACTCAACAGGAACTGACCACGGTGACGGCAGAAGAATTCGCTGCTCTACAGTCATTAGGTTTAAAGAAACACAGGATGGAAAGCTTCAGAAAGCATGCTCAGGTTTGGATGAGCACCAGCTCTTGCAGTGTGCCTGCTACATGCTCTGTTTTCTCCCCCTTAGTGTTTTTTTGGGAGGTGTCATAGGGAATTTCTGATGTTTTAAACATCGAGCACTCACTGGAGCTAGAGAGCCATGCAAAGGTCTGCAGTAAAGGCCTGTGCTGCCACTGTGGATTTCTCTTAGATTTTAATGTGCCTTTGGCACTCCAGATGCCATCTCAGAAGCCATATTTCCTACAGAGCATCTGGACCAGGTTTTAGCCAGCAGAACATTGTTGACTCAGCACTGGGTAGTTGTGACCCCCAGAGTACCCTCAGAGCCAGGCAAGCCATCACTGCTTTTTCTGCTAGGCAGCAGCAGCCCTGGCTGCTGAACACTTTCTTTGCAGACAAAGCCCTGGTGTTTGAGCTCCAGCAGTGGTGAATGGGTACTGCAAGTGCCCAGCACTCAGAAAATTGGGTGCTCAGTGTCGGAACTGCAGCAGTCTTCTTGCTGGAAATTGGGTGAAAGGACTGATGTAGAATATGAAGGAACTACCTAATGGGCCCCGACTCCAGTGAAGTCCTTGGACTAAGTCACAGCAAAAACATGCACACTGTGCTGGTGAGGAGAGGAGCAGAGGATGACAAAACCACCACCATGGGATGGTGAGAAGCAACAGAGCTCAGGTGTCAGAGGTGTGGACACAGGGTAAAAACTGAACAGTGTGGGCACCAGCATCCTAAAATTAACTCTCTTCTTTTGTCCCTCTCCCTGCTCTGTTTGCATTTACAGCTTCTAGCTGTGGTGCATGGGAGCTGGACCGGGGACCCCTCTCATTCTGTGATGCCTGTGTGCAAATCTGTGCATTTCTGTTCTGGCAGTCCAGCCCCAGGTGCTGGGGAGCTGAGCCTGCTGCATACTGCTCTGGAAAGAGAACCATCTACAAGATGAAGCAAGGAGCACAGCAGAGCACAAGACACAGCAGGTGTTTTGTTACTTGGCCTCCATTTTGGTGTCCAGTTGCTCCTACAAAAACATTGCTGAGAGTAATAAACATCTCTGCAAGTTCCAATCAGTAATTTTAATCCATTAGGTGTTTTTAAACCTGTGATGCTTTGGTATTAAAGTTAATTTGAAGAGATCTGGATTAGTACCAATTAAGAAAGCTAATTTAAGGTATCTCATTTAAATTTCTCACCCTGTTTTTCCCCCTAAGAAATGAGTGGACAGAAGGGACCTTGCCAGCTCTCTGTGCTGGTTTGCAAGTGACAGGCATTGACTGATGGCTGTCAGCCTGGCTTGTCTTAGATCTAGCAACAAGGTTTGTGCTTTCTTGGAAGACAAGGAGGCAAAGCTGCCCACAGTGAAGTGCCTTTTCCTACTCTGCCATGTCACCTTGTCTCTGCAGGAGCCACCTGCACTCCCCTCTTCAGCTTTCTGCCAGGGACCTGCTGGAGACCTTCAGCTAGGACACAGTAAAAGGAAGCTTTGGTAAGAACTGCCTGCGTTCAGATCTCCCCAGGAGCCTGGTCCACACCAAAGGGAACCTGTCGGGTCGGTGTTAGGGAGCTGTGGATTATGAGATGTATCTGGTTATGAAGCTGGTTCTGCTTTTAACCTTGGAAGCTTTCCCAGCCACTGTGGGGTTGCTGGTCTGTTTCCCAAGCCAACTGCAAAAGTCTGGCTGAGGATTAAGAGAGGGAAAGGAAGGTCTAAGGAAATAGGAAGCAAAAATGACAATGGCTACCAGAAAGATCCAGCACCCTTGGAGATCCTCAAAAGCTGTCTGGAAATGGTGCTGGGCAGCCAGCTCTAGGTGAGCCTGCTGCGGCAGGGGCTGGACAAGTCCCTTCCAGCCTCAACCATTTTGTGGGAGACTAAAAGCCGAAGCCCAGAGGTTCTCAACCCTGAGAACTCAGCGTGTAGCTCACTGCAGAAGGTGCGACAGCAGAGAGTTGTGCTGTCTTTGAAGCCTCCTCCGATAGCTCTCTTCAAAGCCTTCTCTGATAGGTCTCTTCTGTTTGGGTTGCTATTGGTCTTTGTTTATTCACTTCTCTTGGGCCTCCACAGCACAGCGACAGTTTACGGGTCCTGGTGTGGTCAGGTCCCAGCAGGTCAGGCTGTGTCTGGCTGCAGGGCCATCTGTCCTCACGTCTGGGTCACGGGAGCGCGGTCTGACTTCGCAAAGTGAGAGAACTTTATCAGCTGGGGCAGCCTGGGCTCTGATGAGCTTTGTGGAACAAACATCCTCCTCTGATGGGAGTCATTAGGGCTGCTACGGAGAACCTGCAGCACTGGCAATTACCCCGAGGATTGTGTGATCCTCATTAGGCTGATTAAGCTCGCTTAGCACCACATTATTTAAGTGGCACCCGGCGAAGCAGCTCTGCCTCGCCGGGGAGGATGCGTTCAGCTGAGAGAAGTCTAGACGAGTGCCAGCACATTCACCCCCACGTTAAAAAAGGGCATTTTTAGGGGCTGCTGTGGAAAATAAACACTGTGCCCCAGCCTGGGGGCAGCAGTGACACCGAGCGTGTCGCAGCAAAGCCACGACTGAGTTCTACGACGCATTTCTTGCGTTACAGAGTGCACTGCAACTGCAACCTGACCTCCTTCTGGCAGAGGGATGAGGGTTAGGTCAGTAAGGACGCGGCAATCAAGTGACAGCCCACGGCTGTGGGAGCAGAGCTCACGATCTTTTGACTCCTGAAGAAAATCTGTCCTTTTCTCCAGGGGTTTCTGAACGAGGAGAGGAGAGGTCTGCACTCCTGGTTTTGCAGAGCACTGCTGGACTGGGAGCCGGCAGCCCGATTCAGCAGATGCCCTGCATGCTCCCAACAGGCAAAGCTGGTTTGTGCTTAAGAACTCTTAAGACGAGGGTATTGAGTTTTTTAACTGGCGTTTTGTTGTTATTTTTGACAGCCGAATGCTGGTACAGCAGAATGAATTACTGCAGAGCAGAGGTGTCAACCCCCGAGAGGCATGGCTTTGTTTGCTCTTCTCTGGAGAGAGAGAACGCAGCTGGTTATAACCCTGCTTCCAGGAAAGGTGGGGAACTAATTGCTTGAAGTGAAGAAAGAATAAATAGAGCTTCTTCGATGGAGCCATTAACTCACCGCTCCCTGCAGCCAGATGGAAATTTCTCCTTTAGCTCATCAAGGTTTCGATGAGTCCTTGGCTGTTGGAAGGAACTGGTGCACCTACATGAGCATCATACTCCCCACGCCAAGAAGGACATGGAGGGGCTGGAAGGTGTCCAGAGAAGGGCAGCAAAGCCGGTGAAAGGTCTGGAGAACAGGACTGGGGAGGGGCAGCTGAGGGACCTGGGGGTGTTCAGCATGGAGAAAAGGAGGCTGAGAGGAGAACTTTTGGGTTTCTGCAGTTCTCTGAAAGGGGGTTGGAGCCAGGTGGGGGTTGGTCCCAGGGAACAAGAGACAGGACAAGATGCACCAAGGGAGGTTTAAGTTTGGTATGAGGAAAAAAAATTCTTCATGGAAAAGGCTATCAAGGCCTGGCCCAGGCTGCCCAGTGCAGTGGTGAAGCCCGCGTCCTTGGGGGGCTTCAAAGCCCTGGAGATGGGTTTCAGTGGTGACCTGGCAGTACTGGGTGAATGATCTGAAAGGTCTCTCCCATCCTAAAAGATTCCACGTTTCCGTGAGTCGGTGGCTACTCCAATTACTGTCCTGAGACTCTTGGTGTCACTAATGGGGATGTCGCCACAAGACAGGTGGCATTTTAGGATTTAGAAGTAATTTGGCATTAAAATAAGGTAAGGCAGCGGCTATACACCCTGCATCCCCATTCCCTGCTCCTCCGCCCCTGAAGTTTTCCAGCCCCGGCCATTCCCTCACCCCGCCCCGGGCCAGCGGAGCCCAGGGAGGAGGGTCCCTGAGGAAATAACCCCGGAGCTCGGCAGCCTGGCTCCGCCGCAGGCAGAAGCCCGTCCCCAGGAGGGCATCAGCACAACGCCCACCTCTCTCCTCCCCCCTCTCGCCTTCCGCTCGCCGGAGCCCGGGCGGCGCTGCCGGCAGCCCCCGGCCATCGGCTTCGGGCGCGGCGCTGCCGGGAGGGCGGCAGCTCGGCAGCTCGGCTCCAGCCGCGGCTCCGCTCGTAACCAAGGCGCTGCCAGGCACAGGCGCAAACAGCCGCACGCGGAGCGGCTCGGGGCCGCCTTTGCAGCTCTTCCCTGCACCGCGCTCCGCTGCCGACACAGCTTGCCCGCTGCTCCCTGACGGGGGCACGCAGCCCGCCGCTGCCCCGGCAGCCGCCCGCCGACCCCCGCTTATCCGAATTAGCTTCGTACCGGGGACTTCGGGCAGCGTCCGCACCTCCGCTCCCCGCTGTGGCAGCCCTTGAACGGCGGAGGAGTGAGCTGCGAGCGGGTCGGAGGGGACCGCAGCCGCCGAGGGGGAAGAGGAGCTGCAGCCGCTGCCTCCGGAGCTCTTCATGGCGGCTCACCAGCAAAGCAGGATCCAAGCCTACCTGGAGAAGAACAAGATCGGGCCCCTCTTCGAGGTAAGGTGCCGGTGGCTTCTCTGCCGTGGGGGTCTGGTATCCCCGGCGACAGCAGCTCGGGTGAGCGCAGGGACGGGGACGAGTTCGAGCCTGGGTAGGGCACCGCCGGCACCCCTTGCCCTCCCGTACCGCACCTGTGCTCTCTCTCGCCTCCCTCTTCCAGGCCCCCGAGTGCCGGAGCTCCGCGCAGCCCTTCCCGGCTGTCCCGCAGCTTCGCTGGGCCGCGGACTCGCTGGCCTTTGGCTTCTTCAGCACCGGCGGGTAGTGGAACAGGTGCCCCTGCGCCCTCCCACCTGGTTCCCTTACGCCCCTCGGCGGTGGTGGGACGGCAACTAGGGACCAACACACCTTCGGTGCGCTGTGGGGGGGCGGTGGACTCGCCAACCCCCCCGACACGACCTCCGGGCAGGTGCAGGGAGAAGCCGAGATGCCGGCGGTGGCCCCTACGTGAGCGGCCAGCGAGGATGAGAGGAGGGATGGATGCCTCCGCCGGGAAGCCCGCCGGCGCCCCGGACCCGGCACTCCGGGGGAAGTCGGTCCTATGCAAAGTCCCTGTCGATGGCCTCTTCTGAGGTTCTCATCTGCAGTCGCGCACTTGTGAGCCGTGGCTTTGCTGTGAGCTTTGCCTGCTCTCCCGGAGCTGCGGCGGCTCGGATGGGGAGATGCACAGGTGTGCAGAAGCTGCGAGTTCTCGGAATTCAGGAGCGTGCTGGATCAGCCGCGGTGGTTACCATTTGATCCTCCTGTTTCTCAGCAGCGTCTACATCTAAATGCACACACATTAATGCCGGCAGCCAGATCCCAAGACACAGCTCCCCTTTTCCAGCATTTAACTCGCTCTCTATCAGCGGAATCTCCTCCGCTGTGGTGGATGTCTTCTCCTCAGGGCATGTTTAGGAGTAGAATTTGCCAACCTTTCTAAGAAAGGTTTGAATTTTGTTGCCAACCCTCTTAAGAAAGGTTTGAATTTGGTTAGAGAAGTGTTGGTTGAGGGCCGCATGGGCTGAGGCTGGCTCAGTGTCAGAGGTGTTAGATGTTTCCCTTCAGCGTTAACTGAGCCCCCGCTGGGACCGCAGCTGGGCGCTGGGGAGCAGCAGGTGATTTTTCTAGGTCTAGAACTCACAGAGACTTTTGAGCAGTTCTGTTTCTGAACAAAAGGCTGCTCAATGGACACAGTTGCTAGGGCTGTGCAGGGAGCGGATGCGGGGATCTTTCAATGGGAACGACGAGCCTTGGGGGTGTGGAGGAGTTAAGCCCTTGACACCTGTCACTTTCTTCTACACTTTCTGAACTCCTTGTTTTACCCATTCAAACCCGAGCTGCTCGACGTGCCTGCTCTGAGTCACTGTGTTTTAACCTAGTTTCTCAGTAGCGTAAGATGCTCCTCTCTGTTGTAGGATGCTTTAGATCTCGGTAGCGGAGGAAGAAATGAAGCAGTTGTGTTGGTTACAGCCTTCCATAGATCACTAAATCTTTCACTAATCTCTGGAGTGAGCGAATTCTGCCACGGCAGAAGGAATCTGTGGAAGGCTCTTTGCATAACCTTGCAGGCTGTCCACAGGTTGTCAGTAATCTCCTGTGCACCAGAAGGAGATTTTGAGTGTGAAATCCACACTCAGGATTGGATCTGAGGTCAGAGGGTTGTGTAGCTGCTTCAAGTTATTTTACCCTGCAACACTGGAAGAGGATGGGGATTCTTCTCTCTTCCACTTTCTGATTAGCCATTTAAAACCCACTTGTATATTTCATTTTGGTGATGGATTGTCCTCAACAATGGATGATCTCCAGCCTGCACTTGAGCTTGTAGCCTTTAGCGAGTGGCAGGTGTTTGAAGTTAATGGGAACTGATCACAGCCTTTGCACAGGGCGAAGCTCATGCTCCACATCAGTGTCGCTGTCACATAGGCATTGTGGTGTAGCAGGAGTACCACGGGCTCCTGCTCGGGTGTCCTCACTGACACATCAGCTTTTCATGTCTCTCAGAGTTCTGCCCCACAGGGGAGACCTGTGCCTGGTCTCTCACTCCAGAAGAGCCAGGGTCCTCCCCCCCTAGGCTTGATGCTGTGAATCCCCTCTTGTCAGGGCTGACAGTGTGTCTGTGCAGGGAGGACAATGTCCTCATCCCAGGTCAGGGTAGAGTGGATTTGGGTGCAGTTTTCTGTGGGCATATTTGTCTGGGCAGCTTGGGGCTGTGTTTTCTCCATACGTGCTTCAAGCCATAGTTAGGGAGTGCACAGGGCAGTGTTGGATGACTGAGGGCACTCAAGGCAAAAGAGGAGGTACAGAGAGGACATGCAGGCTCTCTGGGATGAAGGCAGGGATGGGGATGCATAACCAGATCTAGCACAGGATCAGCCACCAGGAGAACCTGATCCCATAGACCTTAGGCAGTCTCACAGGTGCACTTGGCTGGTGGCTGGGACAGCGGCTGGGTTGCTGCTGCTGAAGTGCAGCTCCCTGCAGCACAAGCTGTTAGTGGCTGGTTGGTCATTCTGTTATCCCAGTGGCATCTCTTTCCTCCCTTCTGTCCTGTCCTTGCCTGGCACGGTCCTTAGGGCTTTCTGTGCCTCACTGAGCAGCAGTGCCTACTCAAGCACATCTGTTCTTTTAGACTTCACCTGGTTTTGCTCACCATCAGCACGAGCTGCAGGTGCAGATGAGTTCAGGTTCGTTTCTTTGCCGAAGTTTGGTGTGGTTTGACACTGGAGTTGTTCTCCCAGTTAGCGGTAAGGAGAAGTGTTGAAGGCACATGCTGCCACGTGAGCTGCAGGAAGCCTCTGCACCCCCCTTGGGTACAAAGTTGTTTCCAGCTCCCTAAAGAGAGGTAGGACTAACCTTCTGGAGAAAGAATTAATGAGCTTGGGCTGACTCAGCAGGCACCAGGCTTCTCCTGAGGGGTAGTAGGAAGTCCTCTCCCCTCAGCTGTGAATGGTAACACAGATTCACTCCATTCCAAACGTTTTTACTAGTTAAGTTCTTATTTCTGGCTTCGAGGTGGGAAGGGAGGTGGGTGGGAATTAGTGTGTGCATCTGAGACTGTGTCAGTTTTGGGACCTAAGACAGATTGCAAACCAACTTGGATCCTTCAGCCTCATTTGCCCTGGGGAATGCACGTCCTCATACCAGGGGGGGGTTCAGACCTGTTACTTCTCTGCCTTTTCCTCTTGCTGGTGCCTGGGGGGTTGCAGGGAAATCCCTCTGGAGCTATAGGTCAGCTTCAGCATGCCCGGGGCTGTGCAGGTGGTGGCAGAGCTGACAGCAAAGCCTTCAGTTAACCCCTTACCTTCTGCCAGGTTCCATGAGTGGCTTACACTGGCATGTAGGGTTTGTGTGCTGTGGTTAGTGCCCTCATTTAGGTTGGAGGAATGCTCTTTAGAAGTGCCTCTCTAGGATTTTGGTGCTCACACCAGCACAGCACTACCTGGGGTTGGTTGGGTTTTTTTAGGTTGTTTATTTTTTTCCATTTAACTTGGGAGTGCAACAAGAATTCTAAATCTGATTTCTGTCTGTGATGGAGCTTCACTGTTGGGTTTTTTCCATCTCTCTCAAATGTGAACAGGAGGTGTGTTCCTAAAATTGGCTGGGACAGAGTATTCAGAATCAGCACCCACTCATTCCTGAGTGAAGTGTTGACCCACTTTGTGTCTGGAGCATGCAGTGCAGCCAGTCCTGGTTGTGCTGATAACCCCAGTGAGGGACCTGCTGCCTGCCAGGCTTGGTGTGGCTGCAGCTCCTCAGCAGCCAGCTGTGCTCTTGTCTGGGCAACCTGACAGCGAGCTGCTGTGGAGGCAGAGCTGGATCAGCACTCCTGAGAGCAGCCTGCAATAAATCTCCAAGAGCTCTGTGATAAATTCGGTGTTTGGGGATTTTCTTATTTATAGAACCACAGCCAAAAAGCATCTGGCAGGTACCTCCTTGTTATGCAAACCAGGAGACTGCGAGTTCCTGGAGTTATGGGGAGCCAAAGCATTCTTCTCCAAATGAACATACCAACCCCCTGGCCACCTGAGAATCTTTCTCAGGGTGATGTGGGGTTTAGGCTGCAGTTCTCATTTGAGCACACAGAGGCTCTCTTCCCACTGGTAGAATTGTCTTGGTTAGAAAAGTCCTCTGAGGTCATCGAGTCCAACCATCAGCCCAGCACCGGCAGTGCTCTGGGAGTGCTGCAGTGCTGCGCAGTGAGGGGTAAGGCAGCACAGAACTTCTCTTCTGCTTTTCCTTTCTTTTGGTTGCATGCTTCAGTAGGACTTTGTGGCAGCCTTGAAGTGCACTGAAGTAAAAGACCTACTTAAGGGGAATGAAAGTCAGCACAGGAGCAGAGACGTCCTTTGCTTTTGGGGGAGCAGCTGCCTTGGTAAAGTCTTTCAGGGAAAACAAGTGGAAAAACCCTGAAGAGAGCTCTAACAGTTCCAGCAGCAAGGGCGTTGTGCTGCTTGCTTGGATTGGGTGACCAAGAGGCTGCAGGAGCCGTGGGTGAGGCAGCAGTAGTGCTCCTCCCCTGTAGGTTTAGCAGAGGCTGTCCCCGACAAGGCCAAGTTTGGGTCTTGCTGCCTGGCAGGTTCGTCTGCCAATATGTGGAGGAATCTGCAGTTCTGTTGTGCAAGCTGCCCTGGGAACTGGCCTGCAGCTGGTGGAAGGCAGGGGCCTTTCAGCCCTTTTAACTGACTCCAATAGCTTGTGTTGCTCCAGGCTGGCAGGTTAGCACCCGGCAGGGCAGGCTGTGAGGCTCGTCTGGCAGCCACTTGCTGCAGGTCCTGGTCATCCTCGTTGCTGGCTGTCCATCCCTGCTGTCCTTGTCCCAGAACTGGTGGCTGTTTCACACTGCCCTTACCCATCTCGGGAAGAGGACACAGAAGAAAAAGAAGCCTGCAGAGAAGAGGGAAGCGTTGAGCTGGTTTGGCTTGGTGGTCACCATGCAGCCTGACAAGGAGTATGACACCCACTCGGGAGAGAGAATGCAAGTGCCAGAGGGTGAGGGTAGGAGAGGAGCATAGGAAGCTGCTCTGTGGGTGTAAGTGGTCTCCAGATCATGCCCTGAGCTCCAGCTGCTCAGCTCTACACCAGGAGCTTGTGTGTTTGTCAGCTTCATGCACATCTTGCTTTCTAAAGCTGCAGTTCCCCAGAGGTGAGGAGAATGTCCTGGAGCCCACAGTCCCTTCTGGGAAGGAGCAGAAGAGGGAACTGAATCATTATGGAGGGTGGCCTAATGATTAGGAGGATGACCATGTGAACAAGGTGATTGTGGAGGTGAGAATGGACAGGAACTGGGAGGGGATGGGGTACAAAGATCAGTGCTGCATTGCCTGCCTCTTCCTCCCTTTGGCTTGCTTCTATAATCTCAGTCCGACGGTTACCTGGGAGCTGTGCTGCTTTGCTTTGAGGAGAGGTTCCAGTGCCTGTGGCTGCTGAGAGTACGGCTGAAGGGTGACAAACACAGGGCAAATAGCAGAAGATGTCACTTCTTATCATCTGAAGAGCTCTGCCTGTTTTGCACATTTGAGTGTCTGACTCATACTCCTGCTACTTGAGCTTGGCAACGCTGCTTGGATATGGATCTGCCAGGGAGTTAAAGGTGTCCTTAGCACTGCCATCGACACTGCCTGCTGTGCCACAAGCTCCTGCAGCAGACTGGCATCATGCTCCAATCTGACAGGCTGGACACCCCCAGCTCTCTCAGCCTGTCCCCACAGCAGAGGGGTTCCCAACTGGGGTCATTGTTGTGGCCTCCTCTGGAGCTGGTCTCTGTCTCTCCTGCACTGAGGATGCCAGAGCTGGATCCAGAACTGGGCTTCTGACACATCCCTTTGCATGGTGTGGAGCCCCTAGGAGGTGTCTGAGAACTGCTACGTGTGCCCTGCATCAGGGTAACAGCAGCAGGTGAAATGCCTGCAGGGTGGTGCAGAATGTGACACAGGGAAGCTGTCTGGGGGCAAAGGCTGGATGGAGACTCACCAGCGTGGAGCCAAGTGAAGACTAAATGGCTCAAGTAACAGAGTCAGTCTCCATTGCCTATCTTGTGAAGGAGAATACCTGGAAGAAACAGCCAGCAGGGGAGAGAAGGGAACAAAGGTAAACAAGAGATGGGAGAGAATTGACTTTCTTCAGTCGAGAAGAAGGGGTTAGAAAAACAAAGCTGGCCAAAGGAAAGAGCCACTTAACATTAACTTAGCTGGAGAGAAAGTGAAGGAGTCAGGACAGATAATAAACCACATAGGGGTTAGGCACTGAGATGGCAACCATCTGAGAGGGCACAGAGGGGTCTGGCTGCTGTCCCACGGCCTGAGCACAGATTGCAGGCTCCATGCAGGGACATGCAAGCACAGAGCAAACCCCTTTGTGTGCTTTTCTCAGCAAGGCCCTGAGCCTGTTATGGCTCTTCTGCCTCCTCTTCCTCCTTCGTGCTGCCTGAGTGCCTGGCAGTGCCATTATCCCACGGGCCAGTGCCACACATTCCCCCAGAAGGGCTTCTCCTCTCCTGCCCCACGTGGTGCGGTGCCCTGGAGCTTGGATGCGTCTGAGTGCTGCTGTGAGCACGGTGAGCTCTCACCAGGGGCCCTGCTGCTGTGGGTGAGATTTGCCAGAGGAATTGCTTCGCTTCGAGCCAGGCAGATTTAGCCTAAAGTCAAGTGAACAGCAGTGGAATGCTCAGGAGACTTTAACAGGGCACTGTCAGGGTGGGAAGTGTCTGTGCTGCACCAGGACCAAAGACGTGCAGCAGTCCTCTGCAGGCCTTGTTGCAAACTGAACAGCACTGGAGAAGATGATTAATGATGCTTTAGCTGTTAGCAAAAATAGCTCTGCAGCCCCAAACCCAACCACATCATCCACAGTGACCCAGATCTCAGCTCCTAGAAGGCAAGTGGCTGCCCAGGCATTGTGGTGCCGATGGTGGAAGTGTCTGATGAGAAGTGAAGGACTCGACTCTGGCTCTGGGTACAGTTCAATTATCTGTCCTTAAACATTACCACTGCTGCCCAGCTCAAGTGCTGAGTCCTTAGTGCAGCTGCACTTATTAGATGCCCACTGAAGGCTCTGCCTTTCCTCTGAGACCCTCTCCTTTGGGCCCTCGTTGGAAATGCTAAGCTGGAGGAGAGCTCCCAGGTGTCACAGGTCGTGTCCTGGGCAGGTTGGCAAGGGCACACTGTGCAGGTCCTGGTGGCAAAGAGTGCAAGTGACAGTGTTTAGGAATGCTTGGTGTAGGTGTTGAACTTCCCTTGTTTGGGCCACAGAGTGATTGTAATAAGTCAGTCCATGTGATGTATGGCATTGAGGCCGGAGCTGGGCGGGTTGGGCTTTGTTCAGCCTGCAGAACCACCTTCTGGTGGCTTTTCAGTGCTAAAGGGGCCAAGCAGAAAGCTGAGGACAGACTTTGGAGCAGGGTCTGCTGTGACAGGACAAGGGATGGTGGTTTGAACCAAAAGAGGAGATTTAGTCTAGAGAGAACAAAGCAATGTTTGATACTGAGAGTGGTGAGAGCCTGGCCCGGGTTGCCCAGAGAGGTGGGAGAAGTCCATCCCTGGGACCATTGCAGGTCAGGTTGTTTGGGGCTCTGAGCAACCTACTTTGCTTGGAGATGTCCCTGATGACTGCAGGGTGCTGGACTGGTTGACCTTGGGTTGTCCCTTCCAAGCCAGGCTGCAATTCCCTGATCCTGTGCAGTTACTGGAACTCACCTTTCTTTGATGCCTTCCTTTGAAGCCATTTTGGTGCTGTTTTCTTTTCCTTTTTCTCTCGGGATAAAGCAGCATTCCCAAGCTGACCTTTCACCCCTCAGCCCAGTGTCAATGGGTTTTCCTTCGTTCATGCCCGTGCTGAGCATGGCGTAGAGATGGCTTTAGCCTTGGGCTCCTCGTTGGCCCTTTGCTGATGTGCAACTCGCGGGGCGCAGCGTGTCCGGCTTACCTAAGACGTTTATTGAGCTGGCTCCATCACCTCAGACCCACTTCAGTTGTGGCCATGACAGGATAAGTGTCAGCCTTGAGCCTGTGCAGCCAATGCTCTTGTCCTCCAGGGGCCAAGCAGCAGTGACCAACATCCTTGGGGCTCAGAGGCTTTTCTGCGGCTCACATTGACACAGTTCTCAGTTTGCATCTCCTGTGGAGCTCCAGTGTGGGGGAGGCTGTTTTGTGCTGCCTGCTTGGACCAGGGCTCTGTAAGGACTTGGGCACCACAGTCACTGTGGAAGGGAAGAAATAATGAGGAGTGGAAGAGCAGCCAGTGACAAAGGCTGGAGGTAAACTCTGGACCTGCTTTGGCTCTTTTCCAGCGGCATCACACCCAAGTCTTTGTTTGCATTCATCTCGTTTGCAGCTGTCACTGCTGGGTTTGTGCTGAGAGGTGCAAAAGAAAAGAGATCTCAAAAGAGAATTAGCAGTAGTTGGGTGGCTTTGTACTTCATGGAATGGTTTGCGTTGGAAGGGACCTTAGAGCTCCTCCAGTTCCACACCCCCTGCCATGGGCAGGGACACCTCCCACCAGCCCAGATTGCTCAGGGACTCATCCTGGCCTTGAATACCAGGGAGGGGACATCCACAGCCTCCCTGGGCAACCCATGCCAGTGTCTCTCCACCCTCAATTCAAAGGATTTCTTCCCAATCCCCAGTCTCAATCTGCCCTCCTCAAGCACTTACACTTGAATGTATGTCCACTTGTATGTGCTTGTCCTCAGGATGCCAGCAGTGCCTTCTGAATTCCTTACCGCTGGCACAGCAGGGAGCAGCTGTAGGTCGGCTGCCCTGAAACAGAACTGCTAATGGGTTTCAATGGTAAATCAGCCCACAGTTGTTTAGCTCCTTAGTGTGAATTCCTGTGCTCATAGCCACGATTTGGTGTCCTGCACATAGGCTGATGGCTTCTGCATGGCTAAAGATCCTTGCAGTTAAAAAGCTGATTTCATTGTGGGCTCTGCAGAGTTCGGCTGGGTGTAGAATTCAGCAAAACCTTCGTCCAGCCCTAAGTGGACACAGGTGGAAATGCCTGCTGATAGAGGAGGAGATTAGGGGCTTAATAATGTCCACTTGGAGTTGGAACAGCACCAAGTGTGAGCTGTGCAGAGCACAGGTGGAGGTGGTTGTGTGCTCTGAAAGGCGTTTGGGAGCTATCAAGGGTCTGCTGCAGACAGCCTGAGTGGCTTTGGTGGCCATGCCGACAAGGAGCTGGCATCTCCTGCTGCCTGGGCAGGGCAAATCAGAGACACCTCTCCTGGGAGGGGGACCAAGTAGCTTGGAACCAATCAAGACAACTGCTTAGCTGTGAAGCAACCTTTTCTCCTCTTAAGATGCTGCCTAAACCCTGCCCTTCAGCCTCATTTAAGGAGTCCCAGCCACACCTGCAGTATAGCAACTCTGCAGATGTGTTTTGCTGTGGGGAAAGTGAATTCCAGACCTTTCTATGGTAACAAATTCTGACCTTTCCAGAACTCTCTGTTGTATTGGTGCATATTAAACGTTTAGCTCTATTTAAAAAGCTGATTACAGCAGTTCTGTGCAGTCGTGGGAGACCATTTCAGTCTCTCCCAGGTAAATAAGAGGAAATGAAGATGTGTATCTGAACAGATACTCAGCTAGTCAGAGTGTGTGCACAGGGCTTGTAATTAGGCTGGGGACTGCCAGGGGTTGCTCAGCTGCTCTGCTACAGGAGCATCTCCAAGTGAGAGGAGCTGAGCAGATTCTAACCATCAGGGAGCCTCAGGAATTTGTTTGGTGTCTGTTCTTTGAGCAAATCTGGGGTTAACTTATGCAGATACTGGAATCTGTGTCGGAACTTCCCCACCCCGGGCTCTGGTAACTCCATCCTCCAGTCCCTGTCACTGCTGGCTGCCGTGTGAGCTTTCATAGGAATGTTCTAGAAAGTCCTGGCCGAGCTCTGAACATTTTCCAAGGCAAAATGGGAATGATTTTACCTCTTGGAAGTCCTGCAGAATGTTTAACAACTTGGGCTGCATGCACTGAGCAGAGCTTTTGGAAACATCTCTTCCTATTTGTCTTTGTCCCACCTGAGCAGCTGTAAGGTAGTGCTGCCTCTGCTTGTGCCCTTCGAGCACAGCAGGAGCTGCACTGATTTGCCTTTCCTGGGCAAGGCTGATCTGCAGTGCTGGGACTGCTCTTCCAGAGCCATCCCAGCAGTGTCTGCCTCAGGCACCTGGCAGCTCTGGGCTTGCCTGGCAGCTCTGGGCTTGAATCCTTGGGCTCTGACTCTCTGCAGTTTCATGGTGCCAGCCATCCTGTGCTTGGCATGTTTCTAGCTGCATGTGCTCCTGAAACCCACGGAAGACATCCACTGGTGGCTTTCACTGATGTGGTGGTGATGTGCTGGGTCAGGCTGGGATGGAGGGAGGGGATTCCTGCAGAGAGCTCCCAGGGCACAGGGTCTGGCTGGGATGGAGGGAAGGGATTCCTGCAGAGAGCCCACGTGTGCTGTGTGTCAGGGCTGGGACTGAAGCAGTACCGAGTCAGCAGTGTTTGGTGAGAGCTGAGCCATGCTGGAGCAGGGTGAAGCCTTCTCTGTCCCTCACTGCCCAGCAGCCAGCAGGCTGTGTGGGGACATAGCTGGCCCTGGCTGACCAGAGGGATGTGGCAGACCAGATAATGCTTCATCAGTGTGATGAAAGTTGGCATGCTGGGGCTTATCCGAGGGCATGGCTTTAGCCTCCTGTTCTTCTGCCGAGGTGCTGTTAACGCTTGGCTTGGAGTAGCCCAGGAGCAATGACCTCCCTTTTGACAGCATTCCTGTCTGGAGTGGTTGGAGAAAGGAAACCTTTCAGTGACAAAACCCAAGAGCAGAGGTGCCTGAAGCTGCTTTGTGATCTCCAGAGTGGTGTAATACACCGGGGATGAAGATGTTTGAAATGCCAGATAAGATGGGAAGAGCCTCAGAGGAAGCACAGGTGGAACAATGCAGTAGGAGGCTGGGGCAGATGCGGCATGGTGTGTGTTGGAGTGTGACCAACTGCCAAGAGCTCACTTTGGAGCTGTCTGCTGGACATACCCTCTCTGGTCATCTGGGCTCCTGTGTCCTCTTTGTGGGCAGGATCACCACTGACACTGGTGTGAAGGCCACAGGATCTAATTGTGGTGTGGAACTGCAGCACATCAAAATCTTGCAGCCTAAGCCACTCAGTCCTTTGTCTGGCCAGGGCAGAGAGGTCTTCTGAGGATCAGGAGTTAAACCCAGCCCTGTGATTGTTGTATGGTTACTGTTAGCAATGACAGGGCAAGACAGAATGTCTCTTAATTAACTTAAACTGCTAGGTACGTTTAGACATAGCTAATTAGAGCCTTCTTGTAATTGGTCCCATGATTAATAGACTGTGAAGATTGTTTCATTTGTATGAGCTGCAGGGACAGCCACAAGGAAATGAAACCCTGGGCCCGAGCTGAATGGAGCTGAGGACAGCATAGCAGTGAGAGATGGACCCTGCAGAAAGGCTTCATACATTGAATGCTGGCTTAGACCTATTTGCTTCCAGATCTCCTGCAGCCTCCTCAGTAAGTGCTTGCATCCTGCTCTTGGAAGTGGATCCACAGATCCACTCCTGCAAGCTCCTTTTAAAGCAGTCTGTCTTACATGGCAGTGAAAGCCTGCAGAGATACAGCTCCAGAAGGAAGGAGAAATACCTGCTCTCACTTCTGGCTTGCACAGTGCAAGCAGAAATCCTTGGAGTGCCCTGCCAGGTTTCCTGGAGCTTACATCAACTTTCTGCCTGTTCTGTCTCAGTCTGGTCAGGGCAGAACCTAACCTGGGGCAGTGCAGTGGGGAAGCAGCAGGAATGGATGGGTGCCCCTGGTGCTCCTGTCTGTAGGGATCATGGAGGTTTCTCCAGCCCCTGCTCTGTACCCGGGGTGCACAAGGGGATAGGCATTGAGACCTGAGTGATCTTCTGCACCTGTTAGCACCTGGAAGGCAGAGGCTGAGAAAGTCCTGTCGATGGAGAAGGCAAAGGGACGCAGGGTGAGAGGGGCATGCAGCAGTGGAGAGGTGGGAGGAGAGAGGCTCTGGGTGGTGCCCAGGTCATCTGGCAGCATGGAGACCCAGCCTGCTGGTTTTCTTTGCTGCTTTGAGGTGTGCTGTGCACAGAATATGGTATAAAGGAGGCAAAACCTCTTCTCATTTCATCTGGGTGTAACTGAGAGCAAGCTGAAAGTGCAGACATTTGAGCTAGAAGCAGAGATTGCATTGAGTTGGGAGGGACCCCCCAAAGGCATCTTGTTCAACCCCCTGCAGGCAGCAGGGACACCTCCAACTAGAGCAGGCTGCTTAGGGTCCTAGCAGGTCTGAGCTTGCGTGTCTCCAGGGATGGGGCCTCCAGAACAGCCCTGGGCAGCCTGTCCCAGTGTTCTGCCACTCTCACTGTGCAGAGCTTCCTTCTGGTGTCCAGCCCAGACCTGCCCTGCTCCAGCTGAGAAGAGCAGAAAGCAGAGCTGGCATTTGGCAGGGACATGAGCATGCCTGGCACTTCTGTTTGCACTTCCAGCTGAAGCTCCTGTGCTGAATTTCTCATCAGGACATGGATCTCTGTTTCCATCCTGCTGTGCTGTTCTGCCTGCTCCTGCCGCAGAGGCTTCATTCAGGCTGGTTTGGCTCCTGCCTGCTCCTTGTGCAGCCTTGCTGCTGAGCTTGCCCTGAGTCAGAGCAGACTGCTGCCAACCAGAGAGGCTTTATTTTTGTGCCTTGTTGTACACCTCAGTTCTTCTTATTCGATCCCTTCACTCTGTCAACTTGTTTTGGAACCATTTCAAACTTGTGAAGTCTATTTTGGGTCTTGTGTAGTTTGTGATTCCTGCTGTCTGCTGAGATGCCACCCGAGCAGCAGCTGAGAGCGTGGAGCCAGCCTGGGATGGTTTCATCTGAAGGTTAAGGTGGTTCTGCTAGAGAGAGCTGCTAAGGTGAGACTCCCCCCAGCAGCTATCCCTGATCTCTGTCCCCTCACCTTCAGTGAAGCTCATGTCTGGACCTAAAACCTGAGCATCTGTACTGCCTGTGGGGAGTTTGCTTTTCCTCTTGGATGGCTTTGGAGTTTCTTTTGGTTTCTCTTGCTCCTCCACCCCATGGCATAGCAACCCAGCACAGGCAGGTCACATATTTGGTAGGTGAACACCCCCCTGGAGGTGTTCAAGGCCAGGTTGAATGAGGCCTTGAGCAGCCTTGCCTAGGGGAGCATGCCCCTGCCAGTCCCAGGGGGACTGGAACCAGATGATTTTCAAGGTCCCTTCCAACCCAAACCATTCCATGGTCTCTCCTGCTGGGGACAGTGAGTCTCAGAGGAAGCATGGGCTTGGGGAGCATGGCTTGGGGCTGAGCAAGGTGGTGCCTTGATGGTCTGGGTGGCAGAATTTGGCAAGAGGGCGGAGGCAGTGCTCCCACTTCTGGGATCTCTGGCAGGAGGCTGTGGAAGGAGGTAACACCTCCTGCAGGTGGATGTGAGCTTGTCTTGAGCATGCATCTGGAAATGTGGTCACTGCTAGTGCTGCTGGGGTGGAGGGGTGCAGGGCAGGGGCCAGGACCCAGCTGTGCTGAGCTGGAGACCACTCTTAGACCTTGTTTGGTGCAGCTTGAGAAGCAGATCTCTAAGAGCTTCTCCACTCTCCTTTTACAACAGAGTACTCGCACTAAAAGCTCTGCCTTCCACAAATAGCAGGCTTCAGATGGGCCACCTTGCAGTTGGCTGCAGTTGTGCTCACTCCTAAGGACCCCTCTGGAAGCACTTGAGGCAGATCAGCTGGAGGCTCAGGACACAGAGCAGTCGGGTTTTGCACTGCATCTTACCCTCAGTTGGTGAGGATTCCAGCAAAGCTTTTTCTCTTCAGCCTTAGGTGTCCAGGATCGGTACAACTCCTTTGTTGCTCCAGATCAAGGAGCCTCTCTCTCTCCAGTCCTTTCAACTTGCCTGGCTCACAGAGCCACGGAGCAGAGGTGACCGTGCTGGGGGCAGCTCAGACCTCCCCAGCAGCCTTAGCAGTGCACTACAGAGTGGTGCTTCTCGCAGGAGCCGGCTCCACCCCAGCGCAGAGCAGCACTTGCTGCAGTGATGCCTTTCAGTTTTAGTGCTGTGTCTCAGAGCCAGGTACAGAATCTGCTAATCAATTTCATTAGGCCAATTAAAGGCCATTTCTTCCTGTCGGTGGTGGCAGCAGCCAGGCAGCACCACACATCTGACACTGGCACAGGCACTGCACCACTTCCCAGCACCAGCTTCTGAACTCTGCGTGGCTTTTGGCAGGAACAGGTTGTCACCCAGGCTTGCCTTCAGAACAGCCTGGAGCTCTGCTCTCAGCCTCTTGTTTTGATCCATCCAAGGCAAAACGATCCAGTCTTCAAGGCAGGGTTAGGGGAAATGGCTCAGTCCGGACTGGCAGTGACAGGCTGGCACTTCCCTTCGGTACAGAGCCCTCTGCAGCAGGCTTCCCACACCCTTGTGTCATGAGCCTGCACCTTGCCACTTGCCACCAATTCTGCATTTTGGAGAAACAAAAAAAAAAAAGGGAGGGGGGGGAGGAGAAGCTTTGCTGTCAGTGTTGCCAAGCAACCCAAACATGGATTGCTCCAGCTTCTGGATTTTTCCTGTGTGATGTCTGTCAGAGGCTTTCTCCCACCGTGGTGAGAGACAGTCTAGATGAAGCTCCACTCCACAACCATTTCTGGCTGAGTTTCTCCCTGTTTGGGGTGGTTTGGGCAAACCTGGGCATGCAGTGAGCTGTTTAATGTAAGTTCCAGTGGGGAAGTAACTGTACAAACCAAGAGCCCTTCAGACAGGGTCATGTCCTAGGGCAGGGGATAGCTCTGTCCAGCTGCTCTCTTCAGCTGGTGTCAGGCTTGTCCTTTATGAATGCTGCTGCTGACCAGTTGAGGTGCAGCATCCCACTAATGTTTTGTTCTGTTTTGATTTCCTAAAGGAGTTGATGACCAAGCTGATAACAGAGACCCCTGACCAGCCAATCCCATTTCTAATTGATCATCTTCAGTCCAAACAGGGGAACCGTGGGCAGCTCCAGAGGACACTGTCTGGCTCTGCTGCCCTCTGGGCAGAGACTGAAACCCCAGGTATGTTCTCTCTGTAGTCTCACCCTCCTACTTCTCCCCATCCTTTCCTGGTGGGCAGACACTGGGGCTGGGCATGCCCCATAAATCCTCTTTGCCCAACAGACACTGAATTGAAGGGGTGACTTTGGCTGCCAGCTCCATCTGTGTGAGCATGGGACAGACTGGCAGGGTGGGAACATCTCCAGGAGAAAGAAACTGCAGATTATAAAGGTCCCTGGACTCCCTTGCTGCCCTCTTTGCTTTCTTTTTCTCCTTTTCCCTCCCGTGGTGTATCTGTGCCTGAGATGAGCCTCTCTCAAGGCATTGTCTTCACCGGGACACACTTTCCCAGCCCTGCATCCTCCTTTCCCAGCCCTGCATCCCACCACCACATGGGGGGCTGCTGGTACTACTTTGTGAACTCCACTGTGAACGATTTATGGTTGTGGATCTTTAGAAGCATAAAAGAAATAACCTCCTGAACTGACATCTGCTCTGATTCTGAAGCAGAAATGCTGACTTTGATATCCTGGTGCAAGCTGCTCATAGAGTGTTTGGGCTGCCTGTAACAATTGCCTGGAAGAGGTCTCAGAGTGTCCAAATGTTCACTGCCTGCGAAATCAACTTTCAGTAGCTATCAAATGTAAAGTTCTAAGCATTCAAACATGAAAGGCAGGAGGTGGAGGTTGAGGATGCCATGTGTTTGGTGCCAGACTTAGTGAGTTCTAAGGTTTGGTGTGCAGGCAGTGGAAGAAACCTATGGGAGGTAGCATAGATGGGGAAGAGGAGAACAGAAAGAGCTGAGTTGGGGTGGCACTGGTCGGGCTTGGGTTTTGTGGCTGTGTTGTTTATGAAGGCTTTGACCAATGTCCTCATTGCCTGGTTCTGTTCTTTCAACAGAAAACAAGGGAACAAGGAGAGATTTCAGAAGTTATGACAAACCTTGGCAGGTAAATGCAAAAAAGCCTAAAAAGTCCAAGAGTGACCTGGCAGTGTCCAACATTTCTCCACCCTCACCGGAGTCCAAGTCATGTAAGAAGCTTCCCTACCTTGTTGAGTGGTGCAGACCTCCAGGCCCATGGCATGTTTGCTCTGTGGAGTGGGGTGGGAAAAGCAAACTGTGAGCAGTTGAAATGGCTGTGGACACCCCTCCATGTGGGATGAGGAAATCTCAGCTCCACAGAGGGGAAACCTAAATGCTTCTGTGCAAATGATGTGACGGAGGTGCAGGGAACCTTCTGGGCTGCAGGCAAGGAGCTGCAGGAGAAGCTCTTCTATGAATCTGTCCAAGAATAGAGCTGGGCTTGAGGCAGGTGATGTGAGGAGTGATGTAAAATCACTGCTATGATTCTGAGGAATGAGTAAGTATAACAAAGAAAGAGGAAGGTCAGAATATCATGAAAGGACTTCTGTAAGTGTGTGGTGCCATATGCATGGGAATGGTGTCCATACCAGAGGGTTGTGTGTGTCAAAAGGCCTCCAGGAGAGGCCTTCTGGTTTGTCTGCAGCCTTGGCAGTTGTGATCCTGGGAGCTCCACAGCGGTGGAGCAGAAGCTCCCTTGCTCTCATCTGGCTTTCCTTCCTGACAAGCTGTGTTTCAGAATCCCATGGTTCCTCAGAACCTCTGCCCTGTGGTGCTTTGGAGAGGATGGTTTCAGACCGACATGGGCTCAGTCCCAGCTCGTTGAAGTCCTCTGCAGCCTGGCAGCCCTAAGGTTTGGTCATCTTTGGATGCGGGTTTGCTGTATTCAGTGAGTGCCTGTTTGTCTTTTGGTGGCGCTGTGAGATTTGTGGTGTGGTGGGGAGGAAAGGCTGCCAGGCTAGGCGAGGGGGGCTGCAGGCTGCAGTGGTGGCATCTTGAGGGGAGGAGATGGGATGGCTGCAGAGGCAGGCAGGGGAGGAGTGTGGGATCTCGGCACAACAGGCAGGGGAGCAAAAAAGGAGACCTCAGGGTAGAATTTCTTTTCTAGTGTTTGTATTTGGTCGGCAGAGGGCTAGGAGCAGTCCTGGCTGCAGCATTGCTCCATTACTGCCCTTTGTGTTTGTAAGTGAGCAAAAGGGTGAGGAGCCCTCGGGTTGTGCTCTCCAGGTTCACTGTGCTGGGGGCTGAGTCCGGCAGTGCTGGGTCACACAAGACCTTAGATGGCTTCTGATGAGCACGGTGGTTCCTAGCCCAGGGGATTATGAATGAAATGGTTGGCATTTGGAAGTGCCAACAACGCTGCTCAGCTGTCCACCGGAGCAGAGGCTGCTCAGACCCTGCTGCCTCCAGGCTGTCGGAACCATAGCTCAGCACTGCCTCCGCCCTCAGCCCGACCTGTCTTCTTGGAACACAAAGCAGAGCTGGACTCTGGCACTCCAACCTGCCCTGCTCTTCCCTCTTGCTCACTGAGGCTTCCTATTGTCCCTTTCCTCCTGCTCCTATCTCTGGTGGTTCTATCTAATGCCTCCTTTGTCTCTGATGGCAGCTGAAGGTATTGACTTACCCTTGTCCCCTCATCCTTACCCTGCTCCTTAGTGTCAGAGGTCAGAATGCACTGCAGGGTGTCAGACTCTGTGGAGATGTCCAGTCTGAAGATGGTTTGGTTACGTCTGTGGGTGATGGACTCCCATTCTTTGTGACATAGCCTTATCCCATTTCTTTACCTGGAATAGATGGCTCCTGGCCTGACTTCAGCTTGCCCTTGTGGAGCCTGCCCATGTGGAGCAGGCTCCGTGTTCAGAGGGCAGTCAGCAACAAGGCAAAGTTCAATGCCAGCAGTTATTTGTATGGCTCTGAGCAGGACTCCCTCATCCTACCAGAAAATCACTCTGGCATGCCAGGTGGCCCTAGGACATTGGGCTTTGACTGCATGCTCCGCAGGAGTCCTCAGCAGGTAATGACAACGCCGTTGGCAAGCATGAATTAGTCAACAGCTGTCAAACGAGTAAAGAAACGTTTCAAGCTGGCCAGGCTGTGTCGGAGATGAGAGGCTTTGGTTTTGAGGTGATAAAAGCAGCTGGTTCTTTCTGTTGGGAACTGGACAAGCCATCATCCTCTTCACCCCAGCATGTGTGGGTCTCAGCATGGTGATGCTGCATCTGGAGACAGCTCGGCAATGCACTTGGTGGTGCTTGGTGCAGAGCAGTGGCAAAAGAAGCTGTTAAGCTGCAGTTGCAGGGCAGCATTGGTTTTGTTCTCACCTCTGCTAGTCCAAAATGTTCACGTTGGTCAGCTCAGCTCTCTCTGTTGTGAGTCTTGGACATCTCAGATGCTCTTTTTCTCCCCTGCTGCTGCAAGTGAGGTGAGCTCAGCAGCTGGGAAACTCTCAGATGACATCAAAGAGTTTGCTAGCAGAGGATGAGCTCAGGACTCTACTTGATAGACTCACAGAGTAGTAGGGGTTGGAAGGGGTCTCTGGGGGTGGTCTAGTTCACACACACACACACACACACCCCAGCTAACACAGCTACACCTACAGCAGGCTGCACAGGAGGATCTCCCCCGAGATCCAGTCTGAGTGGCAGAAGGAAGATGGAAGGCTGTGCAGCAGGGACATCTGTCTCACCTCTCTGATCACCTGTGTTAGCTACACTCGGTGCCTTTTGTTAGGTCAGCGTCTCCAGAGGGTGGTTTAAAGGCTTTATCTGGAGCCTTTCTTTTTGCTTTGTGAGCAAGTGGCTCTCAAAAGCTCGAAGTGCCAACTCCTCATCTGCATTGGGCTTTTGTCCTTACCAGCCCTGGGGCACACAGCTCTGTCTTGGTGCAAGTGAGTTACCTTTGAATGGGGTTGCACTACTTCTGTTGTTTTTGTAGTTGCTGCTGTTAGTTCTTCATGCTCACCAATTAATTCAGCCACAAGAATCGTCCCAGGTATGGATCTGCTCATGGATGTTTTTGTTTTGGTTTCACACCGAGCAAAGAGTATTTCCAGCTGTTAAAGCAGGAGGAGAGTGAAGTCGCCTCCTCTCCAGGCTCTTGAGCTCCTAAACTCACTGTGCAGCTTTGTTTTCTTTCTGCTGTAGGAGTCTGAAGCACCACATCTAAACTTCATCTATATATCTGTGTATATTTAGTGCCAAGGTCAATAGAGCATCCTAAGTGGGATTGGAGGACAAAACCGGAGAGCCATGATTTTGATGAACTAAATCATATCCTTCAGGAGAGCAAAAAGCTGGGAAAGGCCCTTGAGAATCTGTCTCGCAGTAAGTGGATTGATTTCAGTTCTTTAATGTAACCATGCTGCCTGAATTGTCACTGGGAAGTACAGAGCAAGAAGCTGGCCTTCTGTGGAGGCAGGCCAAGTTCAGGGCCATCAGCAGCTCCATTCCTGGTGAGGAGGTTTATGGAATGTCAGAGGTCGTTTAGCAGCTCTCCTTCCCTGCACCTCCTTTTTCATCCCCCAGAGGCTGGCCTAAGGAAGGTGGTGGGAGCACAGCAGTGAGGCTGCTGCTTTGGGTGGCAGCAGTTAGACTGAAGGCAAAGCCTTGACCTCACTGATGGGGATTGCTGGAAAACAAGGAGGTGTTTTGAGTCCTTGACCCCATCTCATTCCTTGGAGCTTTCCAAAGCTATTCAGATGAATGCTGTAAGCATCTCCAGTAAACACTCCCAGGGTACCCAGTCCTCTCCTCACAAGCCCTAAGTGTTGTCCCTTCAACGGTGCAGTCCAAAAGCAGCAGTGTGTAAAACCTGCATCCTGGAGTAAGGAGTAGTTCTGACAGTTCCTGGGGGTGATGAGGAGTAGCTTTGGGGTGTTTTGTCTCATGCAGAAGAGATTGCAGCCAGCCCTTCAGAGCTGGCTCTCGAGTCCTTCACACAAAGCCAGCCCTGCCAGGCGAGAGGCAGGCGCTGGGGTGTCTGGTCCTAGGGATCAGAACTGAGCTTCCCTGCACCTGAAGGGCATCCCAGAGAAAATGGTATCCAGCTTTTGCCACAGGAAAAAGGTTTGGTCCTTACTTTGGCAGAGGACTAATCAAGCCAGAAATAATCAGCAACTAAAGCCAGCTGCAAGCTAGAAGGAAGTACTGCTGGAAAGCAGAAAGAACCACAGAATATCCAAGTGTGGAAAGGACCTCTGGAGACCATCTGCTCCATGCCCCAGCTCAAGCAGGGCCACCTAGAGCTGCTTGTTCAGAACCATGTTTGTAGCTCTTGAATATCTCCAAGAATGAAACCTGTGAGTCCCTCCAGAGCGCCTCCACCAGCTCTCAGCTGATTAGCAGAGCTCGAGGCAGACAGCAGGATCCTGCTCCTTCAAGAGAGATAAACCGGCGAAGCCTAAGAGCCTGGCTTCTGTTTATCTTCTTCAGGGAAGGTCAGCACAGGAGTAAAACTCTCCCAACAATAAGGGCAGAACTAGTTCAAAAAAAGCTCAGACTGTTCCCAAAGCACTGAAATCCCCTGCCGGGGTGGGTGGCAGAGCTGCAGCGTGTGGGAGGTGTAGCGCCACGAGCTGCTTCTCTGCTTTTAGCAGCCTCTGAAAGGCATCCCAGGGGAGCATTGTTTAGAAGCTTCTACGCTGCAGGAAACTCCCGGGGCTGGCGGCGGTGGGCGTGGGAATGTGCTTGCCTGGAGCGCCACTGACGTGCATCAGACCTCCGGCGGCACCCGGGCGCTCCCGACCGCGTCCTGCCGCTGCGGGAGCTCACCTGCATGGCAGGCATCCTGGAGCGGCTCAGCTTGGAAGGGACCTCAGGGGTCATCTACTCCAACCTCCCTGCCATGGGCAGGGACATCTCCCAACTGCTTCCTCAGCTCCAGTCTAATCGGGCTCTGCCTCAGCTTCAAACCGTTCCCCTTTGTCCTGTCTCCAGACACCCTCAGCGGATGCAGGATCCCTTCAGGCACTGGCAGGTAGCTTTAAAGTCCCCCTGGAGCCTTCTCTGCAGGCTGCACACCCCCAGCCTCTTCAGTCTGTCCTCACAGCAGAGTTGCTTCAGCCCTTAGATCACCTTTGTGGGCCCCACCAGCAGCCTTTAGCAACTGGGTCAGGAGGGCACTGCCTAGGACAGTGCTTCAGTGGTTCCTCTGTCACAGAGCTGCTGATTCAAGCTGGCCTCTTAACTTGCCCACGATCAGTTGAGCAACCAGCCCGGGATGTGTGCTGCTGATTGAGCCACACAAGCAGCCAGCAGTGTTCTGCAGAGGGTTTTTCATTTCTCCTCTTCAGGCTGAACTTGAGAATGGTGCTGCTCCCGCGTGAGATCAATGCCTCTGATTTATGTCCCATTGGCACTTTCAGATAAGCTCCATCAGCCCCTTCAGGGAGGTCATTTGATCTCCCTGCTGCAGCTGTCATCCACTGCTGCCTTGGCTCCTGAAATCCATTTGCTGTGGGGGTGATGGATGAGCAATCATCCCAAATAATGGTGTTTGTGATGGGAACAGGAAGAATGGCAACATAATTACTGCTGTTCAATTACCAGGTGGAGCCTGCATGGCCAGATCAGTGCTGCTCTGCTTCTAACCAGCTTTTTCCTACAGATGGCAAATGTTTAATCACCTTTGTGGAGGTGTTTGCTCTTCTGTCCTAGTCTCAGGACTAAAGTCCCTTCCAGAGTCACAGTGTCCTCTTCTGGAGCACTATTTGGCTCGCCAGAAGTCGTCCTATTGCTGTTGCAGAGCTGGGGGCTGTGTGAGTGCCATCTCGGGATGGTACCTCCCAGTTCTGGGGAGAAGGGAGCTGGCATTCAGGGGGTGGTAGAAGGGTGAACTAGGACTGTCTGTGGCCCGTGTGTACTACCCATCCTAACCACCCTCCTGCAGTGCCCACCCTTTCCAAAAGGTTTTGCAGTGTTTACTCTCTTCCGAGGTGGCCTGAGGGGGGGTCTACGGCCACGATGTCTCCACTCAAGTTGCTGCACAGAGCTGCTGCGAAGGGATGGTTCTTGGGGCGTGTTCTTTGGAGGAAATGCTTTGTTTGGTGCAGTCAGAGCAATCCTTTTCTGTCCCTCTTTAACGCAAGGATGTGTGAGATAAGAGGTTTCCATTTCCCCTGTGCTGAAACGAGGTGGGAACAGGCTCAGGGACAGGGCTGGGATCCACCGTGCTGGCAGCCGTGGTATGGCAGGAGGCTTTGCCATGGAAAATGGAAGCAGAATTATTAAGGTTGGAAAAGACCTTTAAGTTCATCGTTTCCAGTGTAAGCCAGCCCCCACGAGCACCAAACCCTGCCCTGAAGTGCCTGTTGGGTGCCTGTCACAGCAGCCCGCAGCATCTGCCCTCCCTGGTGGCAGAGAGCAGTGGCACAGCCGCCGCGGGCTGGGGCACAGCTGGCACAGTGCTCCTGTGCCTAAAGCTGCAGTGCTGCTAGGGCAGAATGGTCACGGCCTGGGGTTTGCCCCCGACCCTGGCACCCTCCGAGCCTGGCAGCAGCCACCGCAAGTTCCCTGCCCCGGACTGGCCCTGGCAATGGAGCTGGAGTTCCACTGGGGTTGCCTTAGTGTGCCCCAAAGCTGCCAGGTCCTGAAGGCTTGGCAGGGAGCAGATCTGGCTCCTGGGGGCTCTGTGGCCATCTTCTGGATGTTCAGCAGAATGCTTAAAGCTCTTCGCTCCCACCGAGCTGAGAAAGGCAGTGAAAGGAGCTGCAGTTCAGTTTTCTTCTGCTAGCTACAGGCTGTGCAGGGAGGGAAGGGTCAGGCTCAGACAGACGCATTCTCAGCTGGGGCTGTCTCTGGCTGTCGTTATTTAAGGACCACAACTGAAAGCAGAAATGGTCTCCGAAGTTTCACAGCTTTTGTTCTTGTCCCAGCACCCCTCCTGTAGCCTCAGGTGTGTGCAGCACAAGAAGATGCTGCACAGCTTGAAGCTGCTGAGGAAGAACGCAGCAGGCAGAGGTTTTGTGCCCATGTCAAAAAGACCTGGACCTGTGTTCACTGGTTTGAAAATGAGTTGTGTGCTGTAGAATGGAGGGCATCAGAGCCTGGAAAAGCCTCCTTGAAGAGGAATAATGTTGTGGAGCACAGCGGCATCAGGCACTGGATTGATTGTTTGCTGCAGGAGAGTAGCAGCAGACAAAACTCTGCTGCTGAGAGCTGCTTGTGAGGAGCTGAGCCTTTTGGGGCCCAGTGGAACTGTTGTTAGCAATGCTCACTTGTAAAGTTCCTGTCCTGGTAAGCTGGGAATGAAGCAGAATGTCCTAAAGGAATTCTTTCCTGTGGAAGATGCCCATTCCAGGCTCAAAGGGGGGTTTATTCCATTAAAACGTGGTGCAGATGCACCTTGGGAGGGGCTTTTCCATCAGAGCAGACACTGCCATGCTGGGATCATCATCGGAGCTTTCTCCTCTGTTGTTACCATCATGCTGCTGCAGATTGCCACAGGGGTGGAGGGCTGGGCAGAGGGACCCAGGGCAACCCAGTAAAGAATAGCTCTAATAACCCATGTGCCTTCTGAGGTCAGCCATGGCAAACAGCTGAGGCAGAAAAAAGCCATGAAGCAAGTGGTGCTTTGGTGCCTTTGGACTGCTGCTGACCTGGAACTGCTTCTGACCAGACCCCCTGAGAACCTGGGATGTGCTTTGCTCTCCATCAGCCAGGATTTTCACCCTGGTTCAATGCTGGGTCACCTGCTCCCCCCGGGACTGTCCTGTGCGGGTGTGGCACACATTGTCAGACCACTTGGGAGTGTTTAATGTGCCACGGGGGGGTCAGAGTGAAAAGAGCTCACTGGCAGGGTGAAGAAGCAGGGGAGAACTGCAGGCAGGCACCAGCAGGAAGGCCAGGAGCAGGAAATGTGCTGCTGTTCAGAGGGCTTGGATAACTGCTTTGCATTCTACTGTGACATTTGACTTGGGGATTTCCCTCTCCCTAAGTTCCGTCTGTTCTCACAGCATCATTTCCACACTGAACCACGGAGGAAGAGAGGAGTCATGTCCATGCTGCTCTGCATGCTTGTCAGGGTGAGAGCTGCACCAGGAGGTGCCCATGCCCAACTGTTACCCTGCTGCTTTAGCTTCAGGGAGCTTAAGCTCGTTGGCATTTCTCTGTCCGGGCTGCTGTTTGCATTCCCATATTCTGTTGGAAACTCATTTTGCTAACGCTGGAGCTGAGGGGAGTTCAGGGCAGGTTGTCTCCAGGCAGTTTCACCAGTGGAACCCATCCTGCTCCATGCTGTGGTGCAGAGAAGAGCTGGGGAACCTTGCAGCTTGCGTCTTGCCCTCCCCTGGTGTACCACAAGGCATGGACAGAAAGAGTGCTTCTAAATCTTGATCTCTGTTTTAATCTGTTTTGTTTTCAGGCATTGCTGTTTCTGATGAAGTGGATAAGGTAAGACTTGCCTCAGGAACCCCACACAAAGAGGTGATTGTGATAACTGTAGGCAATGAGAACCGAATCTCCCTGTCCTGGCACAGTGCTGCTGGGCTCGGAGGAAGCCTGCACATAGAAAGCTCTGTAGGTGAGTACAGTTTGTGTCGATGCACTCAGAGCTGCAGCCAGGCTGGGCTGGCACCTCTGGACAGAACCATCTCACAGAGTGCCAGAGAGAGGAGGAAGCTTGGTGAGGTCAGTGTGGCTGCAGTGTGCTGCCCAGCAAGGCTGCCAGAGGACAGCAAGGTGATGAGGTGAGGCAAAGCATGGCCATGCCATGGCTGTGCCACAGAAGTGCCGTTTCTACCAGAGTATCAAAGTGCTGCTCTAGTCTCCAGTGTGTCTGGAGAAGAAACCAGCATCAGAAGGGTAGAGACAGCACCCATGAGTGGCCTGCTCTGCTGCTGGCACTGTGCGCAGCCGGGGGGACTGAAAGCAGGCACAGGTTTAGGTGCTTTTCTCCTGTACCTAAGGGAATGGCAGCTCTCAGCAGGATTCCCACTGCAAGTTGCTCTGAGTTCAGCTGCTCCAAGAAGCATTTTTATTTATTATGAGAAATTAGCCTGGGGAGAAAGGAGTGGGAGGAAAGGGCAGCAAGGGGCACCCTTGGAAAGGGCCAAGCAGCTTGTGTAAAGCAGGCACTGTGGGCAGGGCAATTGTCCTTTCTTCCTGGCTCCTAGGCATGTGCTGGGAGTCTCACCTTGGCAGGTGCCACTGGTGAGCAGAGCAGAGGCCAGTGTCAGCTCATCTGCATTACCTGACTGTGGCACCCAGCAGGCAGGTGCACAAAGCTCACAAAGATGCCAGCGGTTGAGTGTCTGCAGCCAGGATGTGCTCCTTGGATTTCTCCCTTCTCTCCTGGCTGCATTTTGTTTTCAGTGTCCTGCTGTGCCAGGTCAACCTGGCAGCAAGCAGACATGGTGTAAAAGATGAGTTGGTCAAGTGGTGTGGAGAGACAGACAGAAGGAGAGTGGTGATGCACTCCTGGGTGTGCTGTAGGAAGCAGCACAAGAGAACAAGGAGGAGTGAGGCTAACAGTGGTTGAGCTCAGTGGTCTTAAAAGACTTTAGCAACCCAGACAGTTCTGGGATTCCCTGATTCCAATCCAGGGTCACATTTGGCTCTGTCCAAATGGAAGCTCTTGGAGTTCTGCTGAGCAGAATTAGAGCACCTGGCCAGAGCAGGACAAAGGCATTTGCAGGGAAGCAGCTCAGAGCCTGTGGTTTGGTGCATTTCAGTGGCAGCCTCTGCTTCAGATTGCTCCTAGCAGTTCTGTGTCAGTGAGGGAGAGACTCTACAAATGGTTTGGGTTGAGAAGATGAGAAAATAGGGTTGCTAGGCTAAGCACTGCAGTGGCTTCTACCAGCTGCTGCCTGTTTGGAAATGACTGTTTTGTGGCAGGGATATTCACTGACACAAAGCTAGGGAACAGCCAAGGATCTGTTCCTGACATTTTCTCTCATTAGGGGATAGGAATAGAACATGTCTGCTAATTAGGAACCTGTTTGAAGTGTCTCTGCTAGCCTAGAAAAGAGTTTAAAGCCACCCAAATATTCCTCTCCCATCATTTCATGTCTGTTTTCTTGCTGTGGCTTGCAGCTGTCCTGTCGTCTTGTATGGGACACTTTGCAGCCCTTCTAGCGAGGCTGAGAACAGAGACAGCACTTCAGAGAGATCCTCTGCTGTGAGGACAGGCTGAGGGAGCTGCAGTTGTTCAGCCTGGAGAAGAGAAGACTCTGGGGACACCTTAGAGCAGCCTGCCAGTACCTGAAGGAGGCTGCAAGAAGGCTGCAGAGGGACTGGACCAGGGGCAGTGGTTTGAAATGAGGGCACATTTAGAATGGATGCGAGGAACAAGTTCTGCACCATGCTGGAACACTGCAACAGGTTGCCCAGGGAGGTAGCTAAGGCCCCATCCCTGGAGATCTTCAAGGTGAGGCTGGAGAGGGCTCTGAGCAAGCTGCTCTAGTGGAGATTGTCCCTGCTGGCTGCAGGGGGGGTTGGACTGGATGCCCTTTGGAGGTCCCTTGTGACTCGACCCATTCTATGATATCACTTCACAACAGCTTCTTCAGACAACTCTTAAGGACAATTTGTTTCCTTCATGTGAGTCCCCAGACTGACAATGGAAGTCATGGCTCTTGCTGTGACTCTTCCAGTTGCATTTTGCTGGCAATCCTCTTGCAGCAGAGGTTAAAAATACCAGCACTGGCCCTAGCAATGCATCCTATTAGAATGTTAATGCCATTCTCCAGTCGAGAGGTGCATTATGTAAATGCCAGCAGGGCTATTTTTGAAGTGGCAAAGGCAGATGTATGTATTAGCTTAGCATCAATTCATCATGCAAACAAGGGCAGTGCTGTTCATCTGCAGCAGCCTTTTGGCTGGGCTGTGTGGGGTGGAAGCGACCTGAAGCACTGCTCAGCAGAGCTGGCACTGTGCTGCCCTGGAGCGTTGTGTGCTCGTTAAAAAGACAGCAGCAGTTTCCAAGATGATCCTCCAGATAGCTCCAGCTGCTGCTGCAAAGTAAGAAATAGGAGGGAGGTAGGCACTGGGCTGGGCAAATCTCTCTTGGAATCTTGGAATCATAGTATTGCTTCGGTTGGAAAGGGCCTCTAAGATCACCAGCCTCAGACCGCCACCTGTTAGTGGGAATCCTTTCATCAGTCCGTGGGGATTTCTGGGCCTCCTGTAGCCCTCTGAAATGCTCAGCTGCTGTCCTCAGCTTCTACTTTCTAATGACCACTTCTGTTTTCTGCTTGTTGACCTCGTGTGACTGAGAACCAGCAGAGCAGCGCTTCTCTCTCTGGTTTTTGTTTCTCCTCAGGACACAGCAGGCTTTTCTTTCTGGCTTTTGTTTCTCCTCAGGACACAGCAGGTTTTAACAACCCCCTCCTGCGACCTCGAGTGATTGGAGAGTGGATTGGCCGTGAGGAGAATGATGCCGACCCCCTGGCCGCGGAGATGCTGCAGCCACCGACTCCCCGGAACAAAAACGAGCAGTGGGACAGTGAGGACAGCAGCAGCCCTGGAGGAAGGTGAGGCTTGGGGGCAGCCTGAGGTGGTGGTATTTGTGAAGCAGGGATGGTTTTGTGCCACCTGGTTTCTGAGAGCAACACAGAGCTTCTCAGTACCCACTCTGCTCTGCACCCTGCCGTGCTGCAAGCACAAGACCTTCATTTGTGACTGGTCTCTTCTCATGCCCTTGCACCCGGGGCCTCCCTGGGCAGCCTGGTCCAGTGCCTCCCCACCCTCACTGTCAAGAACTTCTTCCTATCCAGGGCAGATTTTTATTCCCCTGTGCAAAGCTCAGTGTGTGTTGATGTTCCTTGTGTACCTATTTTGTGATGGAAACTCTCAGCCCCTTCCAGCCCTCCAGTCCTGGCAGTGGTTGGCTCAGTACCAAGCTCACCTCTCAGAACTGGACCTGTTGGCAGCAGGATTGAGCTCATTCCCAGCTCACTGTTGGTAGTTTTCAATAAGAAAAAAATCTGTAGAAGTTTTGGGGTGAATCAAGGCTCCTGGGGAGCTTCCCCAAGGGGTAATGGGTGGAGAGAGTGGGAAGCTGGAGTGGTTTTTAATGTGATGCTTTTGTTCCTTAGAACCTAGCATGAACTAGAGCTTGCAGAGGCCCCATCCATAACTGATGTCCTAAACTCAAAGCCTCTTCTGCATCTTCCAGGTCCACTTTGTCTTATTAGTGTTTATCTTTGCAGTGGGAAGTGAACTGTCATTGTTTTTAGCAAATTCCATGCGTTTGCAACACATCTGCTTCCTGCAGCAGGCTGTGAGGCAGCCTGAGGTGCCGCTGACAGCCTCCTGCGGGGCACCGAGCTCCTGTCCCCTTGCCTTTGCCTTGGTACTGTAAGGAATCAGCAATGGCCCAGTTGGTTCGAGTGTGCTGTGCAGCAGAGCTGGAGGCCATCGTGGGCTGCAGTGGGTCAGGAAATGTGTGACCTGTTTTGTAGAGAGCAGCAGTAAGAGAAAGTTGTGCTTTCTCCCTCACAGCTTAAAAATGGAGCCAAAGAGCAAAGGACTGAAGCAGCAGCAGCAGCAGCACAAGAAGCTGCTGGCAGCCATGCTCTCGCAGGACTCCTTCGACTCTGCCCAAAGCACTGCGCCCTCTGTCACCGAGGAAGACATTGACAATGAAGATGATGCAATGGAGCTGCTGGGTAACTGCAAAGCATTCCCTGTGCTTCCTGCCACTTCCTTTAGTAGAAATGAATCTAGCAAGTGCTGTAGCTGCACACTGGTTAGCTTCAAACTGCTCCTCCTCTTTGAAACTCAAGTACCCAACGGCTCTGTGGAGGCTCTCAGGGTTTGGCTTGTAGCTTCCAGGAGTGAATGCAGTGGAGAGTGTGTGAAGAAGGCAGCAGCTGCATCTAGGTGCTGTGCAATGCCAAACGCTCCAGGTGATCTCCTACATCAAGTACTTGCAGGCTCTGCTTGAAGAATGTGTTTAGGTGCAAGGAGCAGAATTAGCCGCACTGGCTCTCATTTGGTTCTTCTCAGCTGTCTCAGTTCTGTCTTTGCTGGGGTTTGTTTGGGATTTAGCAGCTACAAACAGCTTAGGCAGTGGGAATCCAGAGGTTTGGCTCTGGTTTTCCAGCATACTGTAACATTAGATATGCTAAATTACCCTCTAGGAGCATCTCTGCTGCCTTTCCTGGAATTGCTGGTTGTGAGAGAAGAGAAATCGTTGCAGAAAGTGAATTGATCTTCCCTTTTCGGCCGCAGTTCAGTGTGAGATATTTAACAGCTACTCCTGGTTTGCAACAGTTTTTTTTTTCTCCCAGCTTTTGTTAGCTTTGTCTGCAGATAAAGCCCAGCAAGGGAATGAAATGTGGTGATTGAGCTGCATTTGCCATGGCCAGAGGCGGCCTCAGGGCGCCGCAGTCCCAGCGGAGCCCACCGGAGGGCGCTGCAGCTTGGCTTATTCCCGTGCGGGCTTGCTGCGAGCGGCCGAGCCGCAGAGCTGGGGACTGCAGGGCAGCAGGAGCGCTCGGGCTGCTGCGGAGCTGTGGGATCTCTTCTCACAGGTTATCGATATAAAACAGATGCTTTAGTCCAGAAAACTCCCCCCCAGACCTGCGAGTGGCTGCCAGAACTGATGAGGCATTTTGAGCTGCTGTTCTGCAGCTGGCTGTGGTCTTTTTTGCTGCTCCTTGCCATGGACACGAATTTCAAACCTGTAGTCGTAGGTAAGTGTACATCAGAGTGTCAGAACTACAACAGTGACCTTCACACGCTGGACACATTGACAGGGAACATGCAGAAGAGTGGAGAAACCGATTGGGTTTTTTTTTTCCTCCTTGAAAGTAGCATTTTCATAGGAGCTGGCAGCTGCCTCTGTAGCATCAGCAAAAGGATTCCTCTTCCCAAAGCTCCACTGCAGCCTGTGGCTCTCTGAAACTGCCCAGGCTTTCCACCCTAACAAAATGTGTGCTCCCTGTGGCAGGCTTCCCAAGGCCAGGGCAGAGATCCTGAGAGCCCGCTCAGGACTGCCCTAAAGGTGCAAACTGTGAGTGTCTGCCTGGTGTCATCTGGAGTGCTCCAGGAGCTCCGAGAGCAGCACCTGGCAGACTGTGCCACAGGCACACCAGCAACTGTTACTGCTGAGGGCTGCTCCATTCTGGTGGGAAGGAAGTGGGAGCCAGACAGGAGTGGCTCTGCCAGGGCAGTGTGGGGTTGGTGTAGCTTAATCTGGTTGTGAAACTCAGCAGCAGTGGTGGGACTGTGATGATCTCAAAGGTCTCTTCCAGCCTCAGCAGTTCTAACCAAAGCTTCCTTGTGGCACAGTTGCCTCTTGCTCACCTGCCACATCCCTGGCAGGTTTCTGAGCACACCCAGGTGGGATGCTCTTCCTTGCTGTGTGAGCTTTCTGTTGGACCCCCAGCAGCTGGCACCAGTGGTCACTGCAGCAGGCTCCAAGCAACTCTCTCATCCCTTTCTCTGGCTGGCTCTCGGTGTGCACACAGCCACAGGCAGCTGGGAGTGAACGGCTGTGGAGGGAGTTCCTCAGGCTGTCACAGATTTAATTGTTCCATCACCAGCACCTAACTGCAGAAGTTCTCTAAGTGAGGTTTGAGATGGAGGAGGCTTGGCAAGGTGTCTGCCAATGGCTTGCAGGCCTACTTCTGCCGCTGGCCGTGAGGGGAAATGAATCTTTGCGGGGGGTTTTATCGGGTGCTTTTCATGCTAACTTGGATGCCCTTAGAGGGAGAGAGAAATCTCTTGACATGCTCAGTGTTTCTGAGAGGAACTCACTTTCCTGCTGCACTTCAGGAAATGGAGAGCAACTGGGTTATGTCAGTCACAAATAATCAGGCTGAAGTCAAGGCTGTGTTGTTTCAGGAGTGCTCCCATCACGGTCTGACTGCAGCGGTGCTGCCTGCCTGAGCTCTGCTCCGGCAGCATGGCTGGAGAGCACAGAGCTATAGGGAGGGTTAGCTGGGGTCATTTCTTCATCTGAGACTGGTCTGGGGAAGAGAAAGGGTAGAACAGCCCTATGGAGGTGGACTTCTGGGTGCTGGTTGGTGAGAAGTTCAACATGAGCCACCAGTGTGTGCTCCCAGCCCAGAGCCAGCCCTGTCCTGTCCTGGGCTGATTCCCAGCAGTGTGGGCAGCAGGACAAGGATGGAGATTCTTCCCCTCTGCTGTGCTCTGCTGAGATCCTCCCTGCAGCGCTGGGGCAGCTCTGGAGTCCTAACAAACGAAGGACATGGAACTATTAGAGTGGGTCCGCAGGAGGCCACCAAGATGAGCCTTAAGTACCTCACACTCCACCCCTCAGGGCAGGGCTCAGGAGCTGTGCTGGGCCTGCTGGAGCATGGTGGGGGTGGTTCATTAGGAAAGGTCTGCTCCCTCCATCTGAGGGGATGGGTGCTCTGTGACCCCTGAGTGCCAGTGCAGCTCACCACGCCAGATGCCTTTTCTCCTGGCCGCACCACCACCCGCCTGGGTTTTGTTCCCTGTTCTGCTGGAACCCTACAGGAGAAGCACTGAGCTGCCTCAAAACCTAACCATGTGTTCACCCAGCTGTGCTGTCTCCTTGCAGAGGATCTGGATGACCTGAGGATGGAAGGAGTCACAAGTGTGGTGTCTTCTGGCAGCAAGTTCAATCCAGCTCGGAGCACTCACCTGGCAGAGCCTCAAGCCAAGGTGACGCTGAACATCTGTGCAAGGTGTGCCAGGTAAAAACCAGCCCAGCCCCTTCTGCCCTCCCAAGTGCTCCTGGCCTCAGGCTCTCAGTGTGCGCTGTGCTCAGGGGCCAGCCGATGCCTCTCCTGTGCCAGACAAAACAAATCACTTAGCTACCAGCTAACCTGTGGCCCCTGGCAGCTGGGCTGTGGCAGCGATGCTGACGCTTGGTGTGTCACATCCACAGTGAATCAAAGATCAGAGGTAGTCTCAGCAGAGCCTTACAGCACTTCTCTGTCTCCAGCTTCATTGGGCATTGGAGCTCTGTGGTTTTGCAGGGGATGGACAGGGAATGCCGAGGCTCCAGCACCTGTGTGGATGCAGATTGAGTTGCACAGGTGCACTTCAGCATTCCCAGCGGTTGCTTCTTAGCGCTCCATAATCCCATCCCCTTCCACCTCCGAGAATTAATTTAGTCAGCCTGAACCCTTTTCGGTTTTGACAGCTGGAAATAATTCTTGCATGTACAGTAGGAGGGCCAAATAAACAGGTTGGTGTTGCTGAAGCCAAGTCAACTTGAGAAGGCAACACTAACAGAACCCCCTGAAATCGCATTCTTCTCTGCAGACAAAAGCTCATTTGGAGCAGGGCTCTAAGCCTGTTTAAATGACAAAAGTGCCCTTCTCACCCTCCCGTTAATGGGCCAGATTAGCAAGAACAAAGCAGAGGCATGCCAATTTTATCTGCCTGCCTTTGCCAGTGCCTGCTCCATTGTGTAGCTTGAGAGGGGATTAGCTGCTTGTAAATAAAAAGCAACCTGTGGTGAAATTAAGTCAAAAGTTTGGCCATATGCCACCCTACCGCTCAGCTTCTTTCCCCATTTTGCTTCTAAATTACTACTTTTAAAAGGCACTTAGGTAGGAGGGGCTGCAGAGCGCTCTCCGATGCTCCGAGACGCTGCATCGCCCATGCATCAGCATGCATCAGCAGGACTGTGGAGCTCAGGAGGCAGGGACCGGTGGTCTCCTGGAGCCCTCCTGCTTTGAGTCAAGAGCAGCCAGGGAATGCTCCCTGATTCGCCAGGAAGGAGTTGCTTAGGCCTCTGGAAATTCTTGCCAAGCAGCCAGGTGAAAGTGTGGTAGCTCTTTCTCAGCTGGCATCAGTGGTTCGTGGATTAACCACGGAAAAGGAAGAAAAAGAGAGGTTCTGAGTGTTTTGCATGGCCTCCTTGAACGCACAGAAAACCTTGCATGGATTACCCTGAAGGTTAATTAAACCTGGAATTGCCTACAGCAGCCCCTGACAGCAGGTGCCACAATATTCCATATTCCCTCTGCCCTGCACACCAGGGAGCAGACAGCTCAGATCTGGTGCCAAACCTCACAGCCTTGGCCCCTGCTCTTGCCCTTTAGCTGGCTGGACTGCATAGCTGTGCACTCTGAGCAGAAGGGAGAGGAGGGTGTCACAGCCCCCCTGCTGTCAGCTCGCTTCTGCAGCGCAGTGCTTCCCTCAGCCTGGGCACTCGCTGCCTGCGGGAGGTGGTGAGCAGCTGGATGGTCCCTTCCTAGCAGGGGTTCTTTGCTCTTGCTGCAGCTCAGCAGTTTCTTCAGAGTTTGGAGGAATTCAATAACTAAACCACCTCAGAGCAAGGCTGGGGGGGAGCAGGTGTTGTGGTCAGGAGTGAGGAGCCAGCACATATCCCTCAGGCCCACAAAGGCTCTGTTCTTCTGGAGTGCTTCATCCTCACTGAGTCAGAGGATGCCTTTCCTCTCTACCTATGGCGCCGTCAGGCCTCTCTTCTGAGACCCTCCAGCAGCTGGAGCAGTGAGTGGAGAGAGCTGTGTGAAGCTCGAAGGATCTTTTGCTGCTCGGCTGCAAGAGAGTTCAGTTTGCTGTTGCTCGGTGGTGCAGCCATGGCCAGCACTGCTCTGAGCCCCAGCCTGGGCTCTGCCTGCTGCCTGCGGAGCTCTCCGTGCTGGCTTCTCTGCGTCCCTGCGGCCAAGCCTTGCGTTTGTCACAGGGTCGGAAGGCAAAGGATTGCTTTGGGTTAGAAATGCTGTCCTGGGTGCTCCTGGTCCGTGGGCAGCCTGTTGTGATGAGCAGGCTGGTGATAAATGCTCTGGGATCTGCTCGTGGGCAGAGCAGAGGCTGCCCTCCTGGCCGTGCCTTAGGTTACCGTTCCACAGGTGCCTCTCCTCTTCCTCATGCCCATCTGTGGTTGCTCTGAGGGAGGAGCTGTGCGTGGCAGTGCTGCAGATAGCAGGGCTTGTCGAGTCGGCTCAGCAGAGCTGGGCTGCTGGGGGTGTGCTGGCTGCCCGGGGGAGGCAGATGACTTCTTGCTTGAAATTTGACTGGCAGAGTTCCAAACGTTAGGAAACATTCGAGCTCAGGCCGGGAGCTGACTCTTGCATTTGCATACATCTGATTCTTTCACCTTGCTGGCTGTTGCAAACAACTGTGAACAGTTCCCTGTCTTTGGTTCCTTTCCTCTCCATTTTTCTGTGATCCCTCCTCCAGAAGGTTCCTGGGGCTCTTTGGAGAGGGATTTCTTTAAACAACTGGCAGACAATTGAGAGTGGCTGTGATTAGAACTATAATGAACCACCCAAACCTCCTTTTTTTTCTCATAGAAGCTGGTGTCTAACCTTCACTGCTGAGATTTTCACCCATCACCTTCCACTAACAGATGAAGTTTTGACAGCCCAGGGCAGGGCTTTTCAGGAAAGCAAAGTTATGCACCCCAGGGGACACCTGGGAGGTAGAGGTGAGGGGGATGCTTTCAAGCTATCACACCAAGTTGTTTTTTATAGCTTATGGTTTAAAAACCAGTCCAATCTCCCCCCCAAGCCCCTGACAAACAAAACTCCAAATCCAGCTCCAAGAGAGGGAAAGAGCATTAAAAGGAGGGATTAATTCCCTGCAGTATAAGTTGGTTTGTAGCCTGGAATATAGCTGTAAAGGCAGAGGCCTCACTGTGCTCTGCAGAGATGCTTCCCAGCCCAGGCCGAGATGCAGATGGAGAGCAGCTCTGAGAGGATATTCAGACAGGAAGGGGCTACAGAGCAGTGTTAGTGCCAGAGATGCTGCTGGGCTCCAGGGCAAGGGAAGCAGCAGGTCAAGTCACCTGAGCAGAAGGGTGGCATTATTCAGCAGGTGGAACAAAGTGAGGTTTATAGATACAGAAGAGAGGCTGCAGCCCCACTCTGTGTTCAGAAAGTGTTGAGGGTTGCTGTTCAGTGCAGAGAGTCAGCACAGAGCCTTTTGTGCTGGACTGAGCTGGACTTGGTCATAGCAGTTCCTGCTTACCTGAGGGCACAGCTGGGCTGGGAGGGAAGTGCCTGGCTCAGTCTAGAAGGAAGCTTTGTGGCTACTCTCTCACCTACAGGCAGAACCAATGAACTCCAGGTCTGGCTGATGAGCCCTCAGACACCCTTCTCACGCACCAGCAGAGCTCCCCTGGGTTAAAGGAAGATCTGAACAGCGATTTGTAGGAGCCAAACCACACTTCCACCTCTGCTGCTGCGCTGTGAGGTGCAGCTGAGCGCTTTGCAAGAGTTTAATCAGGCATAAGGTCTGAGATAACCTTAATATGTTGTTTGAGTGAATTTTAGGGGGGGTTCTTTTCTCTTTCTCTACCCTTCTTTTTCTTGCAAGGACCACCCATTAGCCTTGTGTGCCCACTGCCGTGCTCCAAAGTTAAACCTTGTTCTTGTGGAGTCCTGCCAATGCATTCCTGGAAGTAAGAAGCTTTTTGTTTTTAATAGTGCAGGGGCTGCATTCATTCTTCTTCCCATCAATAGGATACAAAAAAGGGGTTGCATGTGATTAAAAAAGCAATGGGATTATAGCAAACAGACTGTGCCACCAGCCTGGAGGCTGCTGAGCAGGAATGCTGGGCAGGAGCAGCAGGCGCATACAAATGGAGCTCAGCCGCGATAGTTCAGTTCCTATCCGAGCTGGAGCAAAGGCACCAGGTCCTGTGGCCCTTCAGCACGAGAGGGGTCAGGTCTGTGGGTGCCCACAAAGGAGCTGCCTCTCTACGTGGGGTATTAACCATGGCTCTGCTGCCTGGCACCACTGGGGTGCAGGGCACAGTTCAAGTGCAGCAGCGTCTGCTGGAGCTGCTAATGTGGGATAAATGAGGTGCTCTGAGCCTGCTGCCATCCACAGTGGCTCCTGAGAACTTGGTTCGGGGAAAAGCACTCCAAAATTCCCGTGGCAGCTTGCCTGGCTGCGGCAGCTGCATGGCTGCTCTGCTGGGCAGCTCCAGCTCTGACTGCTGTCCGGGCTCTTGTCCTCCAGGCTTTCCGTGAGCTTTGCTCATTCACTGCCTGGCTTGGGCTGGAAGAGACCTCAAAGCTCATCCAATTCCAATCCCCTGCCGTGGGCCGGGACACCTCCCACCAGCCCAGGTTGCTCGAGACCTCAGCCAGTCTGGCCTTGAACACCTCCCTGGGCAACCTGTGCCAGTGTCTCACCACCCTCACTGGCAAGAATTTCTCCCTCATCTTTTCCAGGAGCTGTTGTTCAGCAGGAGCTATTTTATTTTTGTTAGCTCAGGCTGGTTGTAAGAGGATAGAGGTGGTGTGGGGAGGTTGATGCATTGTAAGCAGACAAATGCTGTGGAGGATTCCAAAGCAGAGCAGGCTTGAAGGTTTTTTTTAGTTCTTTGGAGTCTGCCAGCTTTGATTTGTAATCATGAGACCAGCAGCAGCACGGCTGAAAATGAAATGGTTATTACTGTGTCTGGCCCTGAGAATGGCTGTGCTGGCTCTCAGCTCAGCAGAGGGTAGCACCCACTGCATCCCAGCCCTCTGGGGATCTTCGGGCATCTCTTTCTCCCCTCGGAAACACTTTTAACCCCTCAGTGAATTCAGGAGACAAATGCTCCCCCAAGCCTTTCTCCTTCCCTCTGCCCTTGCTCTCTTTGTGTGCTTGGCAAGCCTAATTCCTGCTGCCTGCAGCTGTGCTCGGATGGACACCAGCAGCTCCAGAGGGGTGCATGGATCCTGCTGCCTGCAGCTGTGCTGGGATGTGCAGCAGCAGCAGTTGTTCTTCTGGCTGCAGAGGATGCAGGGAGGAAGGCAGGAGGAGAGCAGGAGCTGGGGATGCTGGCTGGGGCTATCTGGGGCTCTGGCTGGCAGCTCAGTGTCTCCTGCAGACAGTTGCTCGCACACAGAACTCTTTCACAAGGCCCAGGAAAAACGGTTCACAGGGGAAGAAAGAGGGCTGGGGCTGAAAGGACTGACAAAGGCTCTAATTTTTCTGCTGTGAGATAATGGTTTGAAGCCAGCAGCAGATAAAAGCTTGCCATAAGAATGGCTTAATTCCCCATCTTGTAAAAGGATTAGATAATTCAGGCTCTTTATGGATTCCTTACTCTGGGAAATACATTTCCACTTTGGGTTCTCCTCAGAAAGAGCTGCAGAGGGCACTTATTGAAATGCACAATGGGCTGCATTCAGCCATCCTGGGAAGGCAGACAGACAGACACAGAAAAGATTATTCTGCAGCCTGGGTCAATGAGGAAGTTTTGCCCAGCAAGGGCATATTCTGGTTTCAGCAGCTGAGAACAGTGGCTGAGAGCTGCCCACTGGCCACATGGAACCTTGCCACAGGCATCTCCAGCAGTGACTGCAAAACGATGCTTTTAATTTGCAGAAAGGGGATGGACTGAACCCAAATCCACTTCTATCTGTGGGCTTCAGGACTTCTCAAACCATTTGCTGTGTTCTGCTGGGCTGAGCAGTGGCATCCTCGGAGAGGCAGTGCCCAGGTGCCTGCGGGCAGTGCGAGTGTGCTCACGGTGGGGGCTGAGCTGCACCAAACCTGGGTGCTGAGTATCTGCCATAAATATAAAGGGTGAAGCCAACCACAGATCCCTGCCTGGAGCTCTGCACTGCTGCTTCCAGGCCCTCGGGGCAGCTCCCTGGGCTTATCCCCCCCACTTCAGTCGGAAAGGTTCAGTACCTGCAGCAGTTCCCCGGCACTTGCAGTTCGATGCAGGAAGAGTTCTGCAGGGTGCGCTCAGGCTGCTCCTGGGTGCAGACACTTCTCTGCCTTGTGCCCTGGGGGAAGCAGGAGCTGTGGCACTGTTTCCTTAACCCAAGTGCCAAGCTGCAGAGCTGTCCTGCTTACCTCAGCCGCAGAGGTGCCAGCTGCTCTCAGTGCCCACTGAATCCGTAGCCCTCTCCTGCCTGCCTCCAGAGAGCTGAGACCTGTTTCTGAAGTTTATTGATCTGAAGTTTGTGTAAACCTCTTAAAAGTGCCTCTGCAGTGTGTGGCTGAGGCCAGCAGAAGACAACTCCTGCCAGTACATTGGAGGGGTTGGAAGGGACCTCTGGGGATCATCCAGTCCAAGTCCCCTGCTTCAGCAGGTCACCCACAGCAGCCTGCCCAGGGTCACAACGCCTGGGGGGGTTTGGAAGCTCTCCAGAGAAGGAGACTCCATAACCTCTCCGGGCAGCCTGCTCTAGGGCTCCAGCACCCTCACACCAAACAAGTTTCTCCTCTTGTTCAGATGGAACCTCCTGGTTTCCAGTTTAGGCACCACTGACAAGAGTCTGGCTCCATCTTCTTGCCCCCCACCTTTTAGCTCTTGCCCTCCTCTAGGGCTGCTCTTTTCCAGGCTCTCAGCCCCAGGGCTCTCAGCCTTTGCTCCTCACACAGCTGCTCCAGTCCCCCCCAGTATCTTCCCAGCCTACCCTGGACTCTCTCCAGCAGTTCCCTGCCTCTTGAACTGTGGAGCCTAGAACTGGACCCAGTCCTGCAACTGTGGCCTCCCTAGGGCAGGGCAGAGCAGAGAGAGGTTAGTAATGTCTGGTTCATGTAATCTCATGTGTGAGCTGCAGTGGCCTGGTCTGTGCTGGGAAGCTGACATCCCTTTGTCTCTCTGCACCAAGAGCTCAGCTGGCACAGCTTTGCCCTTTCTGTTCTGTAAAAGCCATCAGGAGAAGCAGGGAACAGGTCAGAAATTCCTGGCTCTGCTTTAGGCTCTGGAGAAGCTTTGGATTTTACAGCAGTCTGAAGGAGGGCAGGACTGGCTGGAGACAGGAAACCAAGGTACATGAGGTCAGGAGTTGGACCAGGACACTTGAGGGTGAAATGGAACGAAGCACCAAACTACAGACAAGGGAAGGTGATTGTAGAGCTTGGAATGCTGCTGCTGGGGGCTTGAGGTTGCCAGAGGAAGCTGCAAGAAAACACTCAGAGTAACCTAACTGTGTGTGGGGCTTGCAGGGCTTCTGTTGTTTGATCTCTGTTGTAACTTGCCTGGAGTTAGGAGTTTGTCCTGGGACAGTTCTCATTCAGTATCACAGAGATCAGGCAGAGAAGGGAGGTGCAGAGGCTACAGGAAGGAAGAAGGTGCTTTGAAATGGGGGCCAAAGTCCAGTAAGTCAAATTTATGCTTCTCCATCTCTGCCTGGAGTTCCCTTTCCTCATGAGGCTGTTAATAAGTCTCTCATTAATGCTGACACTCATTCACCTTACCCATGTCTGGCAGGAGGTGGTCCAAGTGTCCCTCACCTCTGGGCAGTGGCACAGGCTGGGTTGATTTACCTACTTCTGGCATGCTCTGGTTGAGAAGAAAAAGAAGGTAGCAGAGTGCAAGTCACACCCAGTGATGACAGAACTCTGCTTGGCTGGGGATTAAAGGAGAGATGGACCTGAATTGAGTCTGGGGCTTGGCTGACTTGGGTCGAGGGCGTGGGTTTGGAAGCCTGTGGCAGAAAACTGTTAATAAAAAATCTGTGATGCAAACCAGTTTCTGATGGGCAGCTGAGTGCTGGCTTGAGGCAGCCTTGCAGCACACATCCACACTGCTGCCTTGCTTCCAGCACAGACTCTTTGCCTCCTGCAAAGGCGTGCAAGGCCCTGGCAATCTGATCTGATCCAGGCAGACAGCACAGGCCAGGGACAAATGCTCTGCTGGTGCCTGTCCAAGCTCAGAGCAAAGCTGACCTTGCAGAATGACTGCTCAGACCCTGCCAGTTTGCTTCCAGCTGCCAAGTAATGCTGGAAGAAAGACTGAGATGCACTCAGTGCTTTCTCCTAATAGCAGAGATTGGGTTGCCACAGGGATGTTATTGTGGCTTTGGAGATGGGGTGGGAGGACGAGGAGGCTGCTGTGAAGGGAAGCAAAGTTAATCCATGAGGCATTTCCTCGTGGGAAAAGCTCAAGAGTCTTGGAGTGCTGGAAGGAGTCTTCCTGAAAGGTCAGGCACAAAGCTTGAGGCTTTGTAGCACTTGGTCAGCCTCTGCCAGCTGGACTCTACCAAAGAGCCACTCACCAGAGCTCATCTACCAGGCAGACCTGCAGAGGGTCCTTGGCCCACTCTGTGAGTCTGTGGGGGAACAGGGGGAGTAGGCAGAGCTCAGACTCTTTCCCATGTGGTGTGGTTGCAAATGTGTTTATTCCATTTTTCCACAACTCAGATTGCAGGGAGATAACTTGGCAGAGAGGCCAGAAGAGGTCTCCTTGGTGTCTCAAACATCTGAGCCAGCAGGGCCAGACTCTGACGGTAAGTCACAGAAAGGTTTGCTGCTCATAACCCCTGAACACCAACATCTTGGGTTTGGGAGGAGGTTACGTCTGTGAAAGGTTAACCATTTGCAGTGTTCCTGGGCATTCAGAGTCAACCATTTACCCTCCAAATCTGTTAGCAGAGTCCCCCCCCAGCATGGATGCTAGCATAGCTAGCACTCCAGAATAACTCCTGGCTGTGCTCTGGGGGCTGCCTTGGGCCAGCAGTCATTTGCAGTAGGCAGTTGGGATGTCTGATCACTGTTCTGGATGTAAAGTTAACAGCACAGGGCTGGGCTGTTCATTGCCAGGTGGCCTCGGGCCAAAGGATGGTCTTGGAAAGATTTGGTGTGCTGCTTCCTGGCTGCCTCTGGCCCCTCTCCATCAGGTCCAGTCCTTTCTGTGCCGAGGGCTCCAGAGCAGGACACAGCACTGCAGACCACATAAAAATTGCAGCATTTCTTCCTAAGCATCAGCAAAGCTTCACTGCCCTCTCCAGGCACCGCAGCCTGGAGTTAACATGCAGCAAAGGAGAAGCTTGGGCAGGAGCTCCGGGGAACATTTCTTCTGCTCATGCAAAGGTCTGCAGGCACTGCACTGCTTCCCAGGTGCTGCACTGCTCCCCAGTGCTGCACTGCTCCCCAGTGCTGCACTGCTTCCCAGGTGCTGCACTGCTCCCCAGTGCTGCACTGCTTCCCAGGTGCTGCACTGCTTCCCAGGTGCTGCGCTGCTCCCCAGTGCTGCACTGCTTCCCAGGTGCTGCACTGCTCCCCAGTGCTGCACTGCTTCCCAGGTGCTGCACTGCTCCCCAGTGCTGCACTGCTCCCCAGTGCTGCACTGCTTCCCAGGTGCTGCGCTGCTCCCCAGGTGCTGCACTGCTTCCCAGGTGCTGCACTGCTCCCCAGTGCTGCACTGCTTCCCAGGTGCTGCACTGCTCCCCAGTGCTGCACTGCTCCCCAGGTGCTGCGCTGCTTCGCAGGCACTGCACCGCTCTGCAGGCACTGCACTGCTCCCCAGGTACTGCACTGCTCTGCTGCTCCCCAGGCGCTGCGCTTCTCCACTGCTGCTCAGTGACTGGAAGAGAACACCTGAGATCTGTTGCAAAAGGCCCTTCCTAGCGGCTGTCTTGCCAGAGAATGCTTTCCTGGGAGAGGTGAAGCTGCTAAGGGTTAGCTTTATCTTAGCTGTCACTGGAGGACCTGCAAAGGCTCTTCCAGCCCCTTCCCTGCCTGTTGAGCAGAGTCTGCTAGCTGAGGGATTTGCTTGCAGAGGGGGTGGGGGTGGTTGTGGCTGCCCTACCTCAGTGTGGTTCTGTCTAGTGGTAAGGATGGGCTGAGATGTTTAACAGATGGGCACCTCCCTGCTAAACTGTGGCCAGCAACTACAGCTTCCATGGCTTCCAAACGTGGCCTGGAGTGAGCAGAACTTCTTCCTTCAAGGCTTTTTGACTATATTTGATTTAGCTTAGCAGAATTAATGAAAGATAATTCTACTGCTTCTATTAAGGCTGAAGATCCTTTGTGTAAAGAACAAGTAGTGAAATAACCTAGGAGAGCCCTTGGCAGCTGAGGGAAGCTTGCTTGTGGCCCAGGTCGTGTCAGAGCTCCTGCTCCTCGTTGCATTAAGCTTGTAAATTAAAGTCAGACATCAAATTAGCCAAGCATTAAAGCAGGCACCCATGGAAATGGGTTGAGGTGCAGCTGACAGCAGTGCCTGCAACACATTCCCCTCCCCAGCACTGAATTTATGGGCATTTGCTTTTCCAAGTGACTAATGCTGACTTAATTAAAGTGATTTACTTCTCCTCTACCTCTTTGGAACAGCTCAGGTTCCCGGGGTGGAAGCACTTGCAGAAGATATTGATGAGTTTCAGAGTGGCTCTCAAGTGGCAGGATATGTAAGTACCTTCCCTCACGGGTGAGCCTCTGGTTGTTACCAGTGGTTTGATAAGAATCAGGTTGTGCAGAGAGATAAAAGTCGTGCTTGGCAGCAGTCACCCTGCAGGGAGGAAGCTTCACTTCCTTAACCTTCCTGCATTTTCAGCTCTCTGGCTGCTTTCATTATTTCATTCTAGGAAGGGAGATCCTTAGAAATCCACCATGGCTGTCTCACACAGCCCCAGGTGCTGCAGGACCTGCAAAAGGCAGGAGAGCGCTCAGGGTGCAGACTGCTCCTGCACTCTCTCGGGCAGCTGATGAAGTGCCACTAACAAAGCTGAATTGCACTGAGCACAGACTGTTCCCAGCAGACAGCTAAGCAGCTGCCAGCTCTGGAGCTCCAGATCAACTCCTAAAGCTCTTTGAGAGCCTGGAGTGCAGGATCTGGAAGCTCTTTGAGAACCTGGAGTGCAGAAAGCCCAAGGAGCATGGTGGATGCTGCACAAAAGGAGTAAGGAGTAGATCTTTAGCTGCTATTGCTTTGATCCCCTTTCCCAAGCCTCCTTTCTGCTTCCCAGAGGTAGAATCAATCTTGCAGCAGTCTCTGAGGCCACTGTTTTCTTATTGATTAGGACCTGCCTCTACTAGCTTTGATTTATCAGTTCTGCAGCTGTGTCATGTAGGGAGAGAACAACAAATTGAATTGCACAGGGAGAGACAGCTGCAAGGGAAGGAAAAGATCATTATGAGCAAAGTCTTGCAGCCTTCTACAAAGCTCTTGCTGGAAGAGCACATAGCAGCTGATGGTGAACATGGACCTCTTCGGTATTTAGAGCTGAGAGCTGACTTTGCTCAGCCTTGAGGAGAGAAGGCTCAGGGCAGACCTTATCTCCATGGACCAGCACATAAAGGGTGGCTACCAGGAGGATGGAGATTCTCTTTGTACAAGGAGTCCCACGGAGAAGAGCAGAGGTGATGGAGACAAGTTACTGCAGGGGAGATGCCCGTTGGACGCCAGCTGAGAATGTTTCCCCATGAGCACAGTCAGACACTGGAACCACCTCCCAAGGGAAGCAGTGGAGTCCTCTCCACTGGGCAGTTGGAAGGGTCAGCTTGGCAGGGTGCTGGGCCAGCTCCTTTCGACTCCACCATCACCAGCAAGGTTGCAGCAGATGAGCCTTGGGGTCTCTTCCAGCCTGGCATCCTGGGATTCAGAATAAGCTCTGGCTCTGCAGCACTGGAGGCTGTCTGCAGCTGCATCTCCTCACAAAGGAGAGAATGATCCAACTGCCGTTGCCCCTTGGAGCTCTGAAGGAAGAGGCCTGCACCACAGTTCCCTCATAACTTCCAGTGACACTCAGTCTTTGGCAGAGCTCTGCACGAGGCAGGGAGGTGGTGCAGAGCTGCTGGCAGGAGGGCTCTGAAGATCAATGTGTGCTTGCCGTGGGCTGCCACAAATCCTTCCAGGCAGGCAGAAATAGGCCTGTGCAATTACTGCAGGGCTGCTGGCAGGGCAGATGCTCGTGACTTGGAATGATTCTCAGGCATTACAGGAGAGGGGAGATGCTCCAGGAGACACGGGGAGAGGCAGCAGGAGCAGGGACGTGATGTTGAGCACACAGCCCTCATAAAGTGGCCAGATTGGTTTGTGGCATTCGCTGCATTGTGCACATTACCTGCGGGGGCTGCTCGGGTCTGAGAGTGCAGCTTAGGGGCTGCATTCCGAAGGCTCAGTGGAGTCTGCCCTAGTCCAGTGGAGCCTCAGCACCAGCTTCTCCCTGCTCCTGTCTTTGAGACGTTTCCATCAGATGTGCCTTGTCCTCCAGAAGTGTTTTGAGAAGGACTGGCACAGGCTGCCTAGGGAGGCTGTGGCTGCCCCCTCCCTGAGGGTGTTCAAGGCCAGGTTGGATGAGACCTTGAGGTGTCCCTGCCTGTGGCAGGGGGTTGGCACTAGATGATCTTTGGAATCCCTTCCAGCCCAACCCATTCTGTGATTTTCTGCTGAAGTAGACCTTAAGGGTCTTTAGAAAAGAGCTGTGTGGGTCTTGTCTGCCTGCCCCATGTGTAGAGCCCCCAGGGAGGATGCTTGCTGTGGAAATTGAAGCAGGCTGGAACCCGGCACTTAGAGGAGGCAGGCAGCATCCATCACATGGTTCATGGAAATTAGAACCATACAATGGAAGGGTTCAAGTCTGTTGTGGCTTAGCTGGGCCTTTGGTAACCTCTTTGACAGTCCAAACCACCCACCTGGGCAGTGTGATCCTGAGCAAGCTGCTGTGGATGCCCCTGCTTTAGCCTGCAGAGGTCCTTTCCAACCCCACCAGGCTGCTTTCTGGGGTTAATGCTTTTGCTTGTGCCTTTTCTGAGCAGGTCTTGCACAGGTGTCACAGTAAGAACCCCTCCTCATGTATTTTAAAGCCATTCCTTGTGGCTGTGTTGAGGAGGTCCTGGAAGTGTTCCCCAGGGAGGTGTCTGGGCTGTTGGGTGGCATCAGCCTGAGTTGCCCTGATGGTTTAGCGGCTGCTGCAAGGAATCCCTCTTGCAGTGCTGAAGCGGCAGAGGCAGTGATGGTGAGCAGGTACTGTGGTGCTGCCAGCAGTGCTGCTCTGCAGAGCCCCAGTGCCAAACGCTGCAGTGATTTAGAGGCAGTGCAGCCCCAGCCCCACTTAGGAACTGGGCTGTAAATCCTTGAGGAATTTGTCCTGTTATGATGGCTCAGCATGGAGCAGGAGCCTGTCGGGGGCTTAGTTGAACTGCTTTGGATTCTTGGTTCTAAAGGTTGCCAACTCTGGATGTCAATTCAGGTAAGAGAGACTCTCTGGTAATAATTTTCATCAAATATTTTCTCTTCTTCACTAAAAGCCCCCCCTAGGCTCACTGCTCTCTGGGGCTGCCTCTGCTTTATTGCTTCGTGTGAAGGTACATTTCAAAACTAAAGTCCCTTTTTTCCCTGTCCCTGTAAGGCTCAGGCAGGCTGGACCCTGGACACTGTGGGTGTCAGACCTGGAGGATCCCCACGGCAGAAGCTCCTGAAGGATTCCTTAGCAGCGAAAGAACTTCAGAGCATGGAGCAGCACCTTGCTGGTAGGTGTGGTGGTGTGGGAGCACAGCATCCAGCAGGGCTCTGCCTCATGCTGGTGGGAACAGCTCAAACCCTGCCACTTCCCCTTCTCTTCACCAGACAGAAGCAGCACAGTCCTGGCTGTGTCTGTAGATGTGATGAACTCTGCTGTAATTGCAGTGAGACCAGTAATTAACCAGTAATTAACCAGTCTTGTGACAGGACAGGGAGTGATGGTTTGAGCTCAAAGAGGGAGATTCAGACTGGAGAGAAGGGAGAAATGTTTGGCACTGAGGGTGGTGCAAGCCTGGCACAGGTTGCCCAGAGAGGTGGTAGGAGCCCCATGCCTGGCACCATTGCAGGCCAGGTTGTCTGGGGCTGAGAGCAGCCTGCTCTGAGTGGGGGTGTCCCTGCTGACTGCAGGGGCTTGGACCAGATGGCTTCTGAAGGGCCCTTGCAGCCTGAACCATTCCCTGGGATGCCTCCCAAGCCCTTGCTCTGTTAATTCTGCTGCTTGGTGTTTCCAAGGTGATTCTATCTCTGCACTGCTGCAGGTTGGCAGTTCCAGGGGAGGAAATCAGGAGGAGTTTTAGACTAAAGAAGACCCAGAGCATGAGTGTCTGTCTGTCTGTCTGTCTTTGTGTGTGCAGACATCGAGAAGGACCTGGCGCTGTGGGAGGAAGCGAGGCTCTCCAGGAGCCCTGGTGCCCAGCATCCCATCGCTGCCTCTGACCATCCAGACAATCTCCAGAGCACACAGAGCCAACTGGCAAGGCCTCAGATGCCAGCTCAGACAGGGAAGAATGTCCAGCTGCAAGGAAACAAGTCCCCACCGCTGCCCAGTAACAGAACACAGGTCTCCGGCATGGCCAGCAGCAGAGCTCCGGCGCCCGGCACACAGCCCAGCAGGCCTGGGACCCCCAACAGCTTACTGCCACGGCCCCTGACCCCTGGCAGCCAGGGCAGCAGGGAGGGCACCATTAGCATGCAGAGGAGCAGATCTTTGACATCTAAGAGCCAAATGGGGAGGACCCTGAGCGCCGCTTCAGGGCTGTCTGTGCAGATGAGTGGAGACATTGTTGGGACTGTCACCACTCAGAGAAGCAGTTTGTCAGAAGTAAGATTTTCCATTTAACCTTCTCGCTGCGTTTCAGAGCTGCTGGGTTGTGGTTTGTGTGGAGCTGACCCCAGTGCACCCAGCAGTGTCCTGCTCCAAGCAGAGCTTGAGCTGTGCTGATGAGAAAGGCAGCCAGGAAATGCTGCTGAGCTTGGAGAGGTCCCCAGCAGGGGATGTCAGACTGCTCCAGACATCACCCCCCTGCCCCCCGAATTCCCCATCAGCTCTGGAGGGCTTTGCCTGCACAATGCACAGCAGTTTTAGCAGCCTTACACCTTCCAAGAGGTGCCTGCCTCTGGGATGTTAAACACAACTCCCTCACCTTGCGGTCCCAGGGTATTGTTCTCCTGCCGGACCTGCAGTGTGGAATCTTCCCTCACTGCATTTTCTTTAGTCATTTTGGAGCTGCTGGGGTGGTCAGCTGGGCTGTGTGGGGTGGGGACAGGCACACACAGAACACAGAGATGCAGAGATGGGCTGCAGTGAGGAAGGTCCAACCTCCCCCAGCCGCTGCCCAGCGCTGTGTGCATCCGAGCCAGGCTTATGCTGAGCCTCACCACCTCCGCTCCCTGGCAGTGGCATCCACAGCATCGGTCTTTGCTCAAAATAAAAAGCTAAATACCTTGGAAATGTTGAGTGGGATCCTCCTCTGCTAACCCTGGCTGCCTCAAAGATCACTCTGCTGTGCAGGCAGTGGAAGTAGAAGCCCTTGTCTCAGCCCCATGCCCTGCAAAGGTGAGTTTTCTCTCAGGAAGAGCCTGTCCTTTGTCCCTGCTTCTCTCCAGGTTGCTCAGTTTTTAAGGGGGGATCCTTCAGCTCCCACCATGCATTACAGCTCTCATTGGAATCCATTTGTCAAGGCCTGGGGAGCTTTGTTTTCCTAAGGCTGAAAAAAGCAATCAAACCTTGAGAGAATTGTTTCTGAGCAGCATCATTTGTTTTCCAAGCCTGTTGGGACCCTTGAGACCAGGTCTCATCAGCCTGACAGCTGCCTGAAGAGCTGAAAGCTTGGTGCTTGTCGCGCTGTGGCTTAGAGATGCTGGCAGGAAAAGGGAGGTTTGCTGCTGGGCTGTTCTGCCCTGATGCAGCTGAGTGCATGGCCTCTGTTAGCTGTTATGGAAGAAAGGAGATAAGGCACAGAGAACTTCAAGAGTTAGGAATCTGGGAGGAGATGTCTGCTACGTTTGCGGTCTGAATGCCAGCACCAGAGCTGCTGCTTCACCTGGACCTGGCTGGAGGGCACCTGCCATGCTCTGGCCAGGCTCTTCCCTGGCAGCTCAGCTCTTTTCAAGCCAGGAGTTTTCCATGAAAAGAAAAAATAGCAAAAAATGTCCTCTTTTGGTAAACAACCTCCCTCTGCCTGCTGTTTTGAGGGGTGTTTGTGTGCTGGAGTTTTCTCCCCCACCAGAAGATGGGAGCTGGAATTCATTTCTAACTGAAGATGTCGGGGAGAAGGGAGAGGTTTCCCACTCAACACTTCCTCCTCTCTTTCTTTCTTCTTCTGAAGCAGTCTTGTTCTCAACGGCTGCACAGGTGTGTGATGCCAGCTAGGATTACTGCAGGGGCTCCTTGAAGGGCCATGTCCTGAGCTCTGCACCTCCTCCAGCGGCCTGCCCCTCACTGCTGCTCTCTGCTGCAGCAAGGTAGGCAGCTGAGCACCTGCTGCACCCCCGGAGCCAGCAGCCACAGGTCCCCCTGCCCTTGCTGCCTGACTTGTTCCCTCTGTTTGCCAAAGCCCAGGCCCTGCTTCTGGCTCTCTCAAGAAGTGTCCTCTCACATCTCCCTGTGCACAGATTTGTCTCCAGACCTCCAAGGACTGAGCAAACTCCACAGCTGGCATCATATGTCTGCGCTCTCCTAGCTGCTGCTCAGCCCCAGCATTCCTCTGCAGGGTCTCATCCTCTGCTTTAATCCCTCTAGAGGTGACAAATTCTTTTCTCTCTGGGTACAATGGCACGCTGGCTGCTGCTGACCCTGCTTGTCCTTTCCCGATGTGCACAAGTGACCTTTGACTTAACAGAGACTCCTCTCGGGACTAGCTCTGTTCCCAGGGGGAGCGCTGCTGGTGTGGCACAGCACACTGAGCACCTCTGCCAGGCTGTGAAGGCCTCTGGATGTCAGAAAGCAACTTATGGAGGTCTGGCCCCACCTTTGGAGTGTTCCAGTAGAACCTCTGGGAGCTCCCCTGAACTCTCTCTGCCCACTGCTGCTCCTGGTCGCTTGGTGAAGGGGTTCGGTTCAGACAGAGCACACCAGAACATACCAGAACAAGTGGGCTCAGTGTAGAGCAGAGCAGCAGTGGGCTCAGTTCAGGCAGAGCACAGCAGCAGTGTCTGTGTTTGGTGACGTTTTTGCCCCTTTGTGGCCATGAGACTTCCTTCTCTGGTGCCCCAGCCTCTCTCTGCCCATGGACTCATGCTTTACAAAGTCAAAGATGGCCTGAGGTGGGAGAAGAGCAGCGAAGCTCTGTCTTCCTTTCTACCCTTTCTGCCCACAAAGATGGAAGCCTGGAGGCTGATGCTGCGTAAAGGATTTTGCAGCTCTGCTTGTAGGTTTGTGTCCTGCTCCTGTACCACTGGGTAGGAGCACACAGGGGTCATGTTGCCAATCCTGCAGCAGACACAAGGCTAAGATTCTGCAGGCTGCTCTGCTTCCTTGCTCTTAGGTGGTGTTGATGGCAGTGCAGAGCTGACCCAGGCTGGGTGAGAACGAGCCACTGGCCAGGGGGGGACTCCATCAGCAGGTCTGCCTGTGAGGAGCTGCAATTAAAGCCTCCAGAACCTGCGTGGGTGTGCACTGTGGTTATTTCTCAGCACTTCTAACACAGCCCTCCAGGCCTCCTCGAAGCTTCTGAGTTTGTGACGGGCTCCAGAGCACAAAATGAGTCTGGAATACAAAGATCTTGCTGCTGAATACAACTGAGAGTTGTCCTGAAGTTCTGGTGAAGTTCCTGCTGTGGCTCAGGGTGGTTTAATCTCATTACAGCACAGATCTGATAAAATTTGGCAAGTGCTTAACGTTATCAGCTGCTAAGAATGTTTTAGGGGCTTTTTAATGCTCAGGACTTAAAATGATCTGAGATTTTGTGGCCACACTGCTGCCTCTTGGCACACATCACATCACAGAGTTCTACCAGGTGGGTTTTATTATCAGCTCTGTCCAGGGCTGAACTGAATTACAGCAGAGAAATGCTACCTAGAGAAATGGTTTTATTGTCTCTATAAATCAGGGGTCCGGAGCCTTTGGCAGAGACTTTGTATGCATCTGCCGTTGGTGTTTTGTATCCATTGACAAAGAGAGGCTGAATCTTGCTGCTCTCTTCGGGATGGATTCCACTGGAGTGCCAGTCCTGTGGTGGTTGTCAGCAGCTGCTGAGATGAGCTGGCTGCTGGCCCCCTTGGTTGCCAGCTGCAATTCTGCTGTCACTGTGTTTGCCCCGGCAGTTGCTCTGCCGCTGTCACCAGCAGGGAACTGCAGTTTATTTGAGGCAGCAGTGATGGACACTAAGTTTTCCTCCTGTTTCCTGGAGTATGGAGCACGATGTGAGGAGGACTCTGGTTTGGTCAGGCTCTTGGGCTCTGCTCTGCTGCCTGGCTCAGGTCTTTGCTCTGTGATTTGGGAAGGTTACAAAGCGTGCTGCTGTCTGATCGCTCCTGGGTCCTGCTGCAGGAGCCCAGGTCCATGAAAAAAGTGCTGTGCCCAGTTCAGTGCCATGGTCAGCAGCCTGCCCCAGGACTGAGCTCCTTGGAAATGGCCTGAAATGAGTGGGGAGCTGCTGCCCAGCTTGTGCTGGGCCCTGGCAGCAGCCTCGGTGGCTCCTTTCCCAGGTGGCCAACAGAGGCAGTTCCTCACTGCCAGGGAGCCCAGGGTCTCCAGGAGCTGAGTCAGACAAGCCTGGTTTCTGGCCTTACCCCAGGCAGCCCAATGTAAAGCTCCTCCTGTAGCACTGTGCTCCCTGGTTTTCAGCTGCTGTAGCTGCCAGGGCTCTCAACCCTCTTTTTCAGGTACTCACAAGAACCTGGGCAGTAACTGTATGGTGTCTGACCCACGTTGGTGCTTTCATTTAGAGCCCAGGCTTGCCAGTTTGAGCTGCTTCTGAGGATAACCCCTGTGTTCCAGCCCCATCTCTCACCTTGAACATTGCAAAGGCTGTTGCCAGTTTCTGTGGCCCTGTGTGTCCCTGCTCACACACTTAGGTGTGGAAATGTTTGCATGTAGTCAGCTGCAGAGGTTCCATAACAAGGCAGGTGACTGTAGACCATTTATAAAGGAGATCTTCAGCCCTGTGCAGAGTTTTGACTCTGTAAAACATTTCTGGTCTTATGCTTAAGCGTTTTATGCTGTCTTGGAGACAAAACTTTCCACAACATTTTTCCTTCCTAGGCTTTTTCCCCTCCAAGAAAACCTTAGGTTCTGCCTCGAGTTTCAGGTCCTTGTTCTTACCAGATCAGAAACAGCAAAAGTCTTGACAAGTCAAAGCCTCAGTTGAGCAAATCCTGCCTGACATTTCCAGGCACAGCCCCCAAGGTGCAGGGACAGGTGGAACAGCTGCATTCAGCTGATGCTCTGTGTCCTTGCACTTCAGAGGGGAGTGTGGCTGCAGCAGCCAGCCAGAGAGAGTTCCTTTGTCAGAGCAGAGGGATAAGGATTCACTGCACATGCTCCTAGGGATCCTGCCCCCCATTCTGCTTCCACTGCACAGCAAGAATGCTGCTGTTGTTAAAGGCTTCTTCCTTGCTGCTCAGCTGAGGCTAGGAGGGTTTGCTAATCCCAGCTAGAGCCATTCTCTGTCCCTGTGTCTAAAGCAGATCTGTTTGTGGCAGGATGAATTCTTACAACAGCTTCAGCTTGCTCAGCAGCCTTGGACCCTGCCGAGTGACACAGAGAGCAAAGGGGTGGAAGCTGACCAGGAGAAAGGTGAGTGCTTGCCAGGCCCAGAGAAGACACCAAGAGCCCTCAGCTTCTGCCTTCTCTTCACGCCCTGTGGAGGTGAGGAGCTGCTCCCAGGGCTGCCCATTACTCACTTGCTGGAGCTGTGCAGGGTGGATTTACAGCAGCTCGGTGACACTGCTGAGCGATGACAACAGGATCACAGGCCACGGTTTGCTTGGCTAAGTGGAACAATTTATCCTGAGGTGCTAAAGTAGCTGCTGCAGAGAGGTGAAGCTGAAATAGATGCTCTCTGCTCAGTGAATCTGCAGTGACCAGCAGAGAAGCCCCAGCCCCCTCCCAGCAGCTCTGCAGAGCTGAGCCCCCCTCCCCAGGACTCTCTTCTCCCGGGCTGGCCTGCCTGCTTTGGAATTCCTCTGTAGGAAAAAGGCAGCTCTTAATCACACCAATGATCCCGAGTGTCCTCCAGCCTTTGAAGCAGTTGCCTGCTGGGCACAGCAAAGGTCAGCAGGATCTTAACCTAAACGGCAGAGCAAGCAGCAACAAGCAGTGCCGCTGCCTGCACTGAGCGCAGCTCCTTCCCCTGCCCGCTCGGGAGCTGCCCGGCAGCAGCATCAGCGCATTCCAGCTCTCTGCTCGATGCGCTGCCTCTCAGGAGCTCTGCGGGGGGGATGTGCCGGCTCCTCCCTGCCGCAGGTTAGGCGATCAGCCAGCACAAAGGTGGTACAGGTGCAGTCCCTTTCACTACCGCCCCTTGATCTCTGCCCTTCAGCCAGTTCGCCCAGCACCCCATGGACCTGCTCAGCAGACCTAGGCGGGCTCTGGGAGGGACAGCCTCACAAGCCTTACTGAAATCCAGAAGAACTCCACCCACCACCTTCTCTTCATCCACGAGGTGGGTGAGGAGGTAAAGCAGTGAAACAGGACCCCCCTGGGGAGCCCGCGGGGCTGAGCTGCTGCCGGTTAGCTGCTGCAGCCTTGGAAGGTCAGAGCTTGTGCTGCAGCACCAAAAGAGCAGAGCAACCTGCTTGATCCAAGCAGGACTTCCTGCATCCACGGTGTACCAGTGCTGAATGCTGTTAAAGCTGCCACCAGTAACGGCAGCAGCCCATCAGAAGTGGCACACTGGTGCCACTGGCAAGCAGAAGGTGCAGAACTGGCCAAGAGAAGCTGCCAGTGCCCAGCTCTGAGGGTCCATCGAGGGTCCCAGAGTCACCAGTGCTCACAGGCAGAGCAGCTGGCAGGGCTGCCCCTCATTTTTTTCACCCTGGAGTTAATAAATCTGTGTGGATGTGGCATGGCTGAGTGTGGAAGGGGCCCAGGAGATCATCACTCCTGGCTAAGCAGAGGAGCTGCAAAATGAATCCTTGCAATGGCATCATCTGCCCTGTCCTTCAGTCAAGGCCAGATGGGGAACCTTTCCCCCACTCTTGCAGGTAGTAGCAGCCGGGTGCAGAGCCGGGTGCTGGGGGGGAACTGAAAGTGCAAAAAGAGGAGCTGGGTGAGTCCCTGCTGGTCACTGCTTTGCAAGGGGGAGGAGGAAAGGATCTGTGGGTAAAGGTTCCAGCTGTGGCCAAAGGAAAGAGCTCAAAGAGGCTGCTTGCACAGCTGAGAAGAATGGGGTCACTTGGGGGGCTCAGAATGTGGTCACTTGGGGGAGCTCAGCATCACCTAATCATCGTTCACAGCATCTTGTCTTATGAGAACAAGAGAACAGTGGCAGGGCAAGAGGCAGTGGTTTGAAACTGGAGCAGAGCAGAGTTAGGTTGGACACCAGGAGGAAGTTCTGCACAGTGAGGGTGGCGAGACACTGGCAGAGGCTGCCCAGGGATGTGGTGGAGGCCTCATCCCTGGAGACATTCAGGATCAGACTGATGTGTCCCTGTGACTGCAGGGGTTGGACAAGATGAGCTTGGAGGGTCCCTTCCAGCCCACTGCAACCTGTGAATCTGAAATGAGAGCCTAGGCTGCCAGTGCTTGCAAATCAGACTGCAAGGATCTCACTTCTGCAGCTCCCAAAGACATTTAACGTGCTAGAAAATGACACTGATGTGACAAATGGCACAGAGAACTGCCAGGGTGCACATTAGGTAAATGAAAAGCTGGCTGGGGTGCAAGGCTGGAGGTTCTGAGGGAAGATGTGGGTGAATGGGGCTCATTAGGCTTTGATGGGCTTGGGTAATTGCTGGGGAGGAGAAGCTGAAGCTGTGAGCTGCTGCGGATCCCCTGGTACAGCAGCCACGGCCTGTGCAGTGCACTTGATTACAAACAGCTGAAGCAGGCTTGAAGCAAATGAAGTCTGTCTGGCACCAGAGCAACAGATCTGTCCTTGCTGCAGAGTGGGGAGGCTCTGTCCTGGAGAGCAGTGACCCAGTGGATTTAGGATGATGATGCATGATCACCTCGGTGGGAGCTCTCAGCATGATGCTGTCAGAAGGGCTAAACCTGGCCTTGGATGCCTGAGAAGTGAAGCAGCAAAGTGGTCATTGTTCATCCTATCAGGGGAGCTGTGGGTTGGTGCCTTGCCATGAGGAAGGACTTGGAGCTCCCTGAGAGATGGCAGAAGATGATTAGAGATGAGCAGGCTCTGGAAACCCTGTTGGGAGTTCTACCTCCAGGCACTCAGCAAGGAAGCTGGGAGAGGGTTTGGTGTCTGAATGGGAAAGATTCCACTCCTCAGGCTGCGATGAAGAGAAGGAATTGCTGTGGCCTGGAACCAGGGGCCTTCAGCACTGAGCAACAGCTAAGGGAGCTGATGAACATGGAACCAGGAGCTGGAGGTGTGTGGCTCTGTGTGACAGGGGATGGCCAATCCCGTGGGCAAGCTGTGGGCTGTGCACAGGTACCTGTGGGCCCTGCAGTGCTGAGGGAGGTTGGAGCAGCTGATCACAGCAGGACTTCCCATCCTGATATCTGGGAATGTGTTTATGCCCATAAGGAGCAGTCTGGATGTGCAGTCTCAGTGCCTTGCTGGTCTAGCAGGAGGTGTCTGCCTGTGGTGGTGGGGTTGGAACTGGATGATTCTTAAGGTCCCTTCCAACCCAACCCATTGTGTGATCCCATGCTGATAGTGCTCAGTGTTGCTTATTGAGCTGTGAGTTCAGTGTATGGAGAGCTTCTCCAAAGTGCCAAACCAAGGAAGGATGAATTTCCTCTTCTGTAGATGAACTGTGAGCCCTAATTCTGTGTTCTGTTTGCTGTCACAGGTTTGTGGACTCAGAGGGACTGCTGAAGAGCCATTCAGAACACAACTGGCTGGGCACAGCTGCACCTGAGCATTTCCTTTGCCTCCTGCCCAATCACTTTAAGCAAAGCTATTTTCTCAGTCTCAGCAGCCCCTGGGGGGCAGCCCTCTGCCGTAGGGGTGCTGCAGGGCACTGCCTGGGGCACTGGCTGCAGGGGAACCGTCACCTTCCACTCTTACTCTAATGGCTTCCTTTGCTTTATGCCCTGCAACTTTGGATTGAGGGTTGAGAAACTGAGCCCTGCCTGGCCGAAGCTGCACCTGCAGGTGCTGTGGGTCTGAACTTGTCTGAGGTTTTCCACTGCTTCTAGTTTTGTAATTTGGACTCTTTTCTAGGCTAATAAACGTTGAAGTGTTTGCCCACAGCTGCCACTGTCTGTGTCCCCTTGGGGTTGCTCAGAGCAGAGCTGCCAGTGGCCTGGAGTGCTCAATCCACCAGCCTGCAATTCAACAATGTCTTGTGGGTGAGGAAATCCCCTTTGGAGCCTTAGGCCCCTGCAAAGCACACCCAGGAGCTGCTGGTTTGCAGTGATGGCAGCCAGCACCCCTCTGTGACTGACAGCCCAGCACCTCCCAGCTCCTAATGACCACCCAGCACCACCTGCACTGCTCAGGACCTCTGGCATGAGCACATAAAGCAGCCAGCCTGGTTCCCAGGCACCATGGGAGCTGCTGCACTGGGACGTGCTGATGGATGGCACAAAGAGGTGAGGAGTGGATCTCTTGACATCCTTTCTGCGCAGGTGGGGGGGTGGGGAATGTCACTGCGTGGTTGTGGCACTGCTGAGTGCTCCAAGGTGCCAGCTTGTTCTCAGCCTGCGTGTTTGAAATCCACGATGACAAAAAGGTGTTGGGAGAGGAGTTTATGGGATGTAAACCACAGTCCTACTCCCACTTACATGGATAGCTGTGAGCTGTGCAAGAAGTGTGGGGAGATGTCGCTGGCAGCCCCTGGTGCTGTAGCTCACACCTCCAGATGAGAACAACCCAGAGCCTTCCCAAGGATCCTGCCGATCTCTGCTGTTGCCTTGCTAATGGCTGCCCTGCAGCGAAGCCAGGCTGAGGGCGGGAACACTTCGCTCGCATTTGGAGAGGAAACTTTTGTCCTCTCTTCTCCCACGAGTTTCCCCTGTGCTGAGCAGGCCTGCAGTAACCTGGCACTGTCTCTCGGAGGGTGCCAGCTGCCGTCCTGCCTCCGTGCACCGATGTGCTCTAACCCACAGCTACAGTGCACTGTGCTGCTCTGCAAGGGCTGATCTCACCATCTTCAGCTGAGGCTGCTTCCCCCCCGTCACCCATGCCCCCATTCCGTGGTGGATTGAAACCAGGCTTGCTGGCTGCAGCCTGTGGAGATGTGAGTTTGATCAGGGCTGGAGCCCTGGAATGTCTGAGCTGAAGTGGGGGAGCTGCGCTGCAGGCAGCGCTGGGGGGGCAGAGTCTCGCCAGCCCCAGCACCACCCTGCCCCTTCCCTGTCCTCTCCAACCCCTCCCCCCCGCCACTTAAACCTTCCTGAAGCTGCAAGGGGACCTCTCTGCTTGCAATCCCCTCCAAAGCAGCGTGGGAGCCGTTGAAAGCTCTCTCAACTCAAAGCATGGCTCACAAGCGGAGTGCAGCACAGCTCAGTGCTGGCCCGGCAACAGCAAGCTCCTTGTGGGGAGCCCTGTGAGGGAGCAGGGAAAGTTCAGCCCTTGGTGCGTTTTTGGGGGGCTGCAAATGATTTCACACAGACTTGCTGGCTCTGGGGAGCTTTGCTTTTGGCACGAGTTTACTGCAAAGCCGAGAGCAGAGCAGACAGTAGCTGCGCTGCAGAAACCATTCTGCCGTTTCAAGTTGATTTTTAATCCTCTCAGCTGACAGAAAGGAGAAGCTTGGCAAGTGTGTGAGAAGTGCTCTGTGAAGCTTTTCGTTTCCGGGGGGGCTGTGATTTGCTTTTAAGCACAGACTCGTACCAGGAGTTGGCAGCTTACAAACCCGTTCTCACTCCTGCTGGCTTCCCTGTGAGCCCTGCAGGGAGCGGAGTTCTGCACCCACCAGGCAGGGCTTGCCCTGCCCTCCAGCAGCCTCCCCGTGCCTGTCAGCCCCGTGGGAGCAGCTGCTCTGGGGCAGAAGTCTGGTGCAAAGGGCTTGTAGCACCAGGGTTTATCTGGCGTGGGTTGGTCTGGCTCTGCTGGCACAGGGATTCTTGTGACATCCCCCCTCTGTAAAGGTACCAGTGAGTGGTGGGACATAGCAAGACCTTGAGGTGTCCCCAGGGGAACGTCTGGGACTCTGTGCAGAGCTTTCTACCTTAGCCTGGGTGCAGAGCTGCGAGTGCTGCTCGGAGAGAGCAGGAAGCTCCTCACACCCCTGCAGCTCAGCTCTGCTGGACCTGGCAGCATGTGCACAGGGGCAGGCCCTGGCAAGAACACTTCTTTCCATGTTTTCCACTCTGAATATGACTCTGCAGAGGTTAATAAATGGCTCTGATGTGTTTCTGGAGTGCTCTAGAGCCAAGGAACAGAAATTCTGGGCCATTTCTGCAGGGATTGGCTGGCAGAGAGGAGGCAGAGGCAGCGACCGAGGTCCTTGTGTGGAGCACGGCCAAAGCCTGGCTCAGCTCTCCCAGTCCTGGCACACTGCTCCAGGTGGATTTATTCTCCCAGTCTGTGTGCCTCTCATTAGTGCTGTAAGGAATCACTGCTCCAAGCAGACTGAGCACACCCTTAGCTGGCAGCTTGGTGTTTGCCTTGTTCTTTGGTTTTCTGGCAGCGTGGCAGAGCAGCATCGCCCTGCCCAGGTGGACGCAGGGGAACAATGTCAGCGTTGTGGTGGTGTTCAGAAGGTAAACGCAGATGAAATGGACTTCAGAGCTGCTTTTGCCAAAGCTTTGCCTGGATCGTTTCCACCAACCTGCTTATTGCAATTATTTTCCACACGTCCCCCACGAGGCTTCCCTTTGCTGTGGGTTTCGTTCCCTGCCTTCAGCTGGAGGGCTCAGGTGTTGCTGAAGAGTCACAGAATGGGTCGGGCTGGAAAGGACCTGAAAGTTCATCCGGTGCCAACCCCCTGCCATGGGCAGGGGGACTTCCCACCAGCCCAGGTTGCTCGAGCCCTCATCCAGCCTGTCCTTGAGCTCTTGCAGAGTTGGAGCCTCTACCGCTCCCCTGGGCAGCCTGTGCCAGTGCCTCAGCACCACACAGGGAAGAATTTCTTCCTCGTGGCTCATCTCAATCCAGTCACTTGCAGCTTGAAGCCGTTCCCCCTCCTCCTGTCACTCCATGCTTTTGTCAAGAGCCCCTCCCCAGCTCTCCTGTAGCCCACTTCATATCCTGGGAAGGTGCTTTAAGGTCTCCCTGGAGCTTTCTCTTCTCCAGGCTTATCAGCCTCAACTCTCAGCCTGGCTGACATCCTGCGTGGGTTCAGTCTGCTGAAGGCAAGAGCAGCTGCTGCCCAGGGTGTGATACTTCATGTAGAAAATGAAGATTTAGCAATTTCCCTCTTTTTAATTGATTTTTGGTGTTCCACCTGCAAAGGCCTGAGGGTTCCCATCTAAAGTCTCCAAAACAAGTCATTAAAGATCAAAGCAGCTACCGTGTAATTAGGGCTGCCATTGAGTGATACTGTCCTCATCAGCTGTCTCTTATTCCTCCTACCCCAGACACCAGCCACAAATAACCTTTGCCTCTTAAAATGAGGTTAAAAGCCCAAAGTTGCCAGTTTAGGCACTGCTTTATCCCTCATTGGGGTGATACGAACAGCAGGCAATTTGGAGGGGCTGCTCCTTTCACTATGTGCCTAAACCACTTGGTTGAACTGAACACCAGCTGGCAGCAAGGCAGGGGATAGGAAACAGCAAAGCCAGTGGATCACATCTGGCAAAAGAGCCCTGGGCTGTTCAGCTTGGAGAAGAGGAGGCTGAGGGCAGACCTCCTTGCTCTCTACAGCTCCCTGAGAGGAGACTGGAGCTAGAACAAGAGGTAACAGCCTCAAGCTGCCCAGGGAAGGGTTTATGTTGGACTTGAGGAACAATTTCTTCCCCAGGACTGGCAAGGCCTGGCCCAGGCTGCCCAGGGCAGTGATGGAGTCCCCATGCCTGCAGGGGTTTCAAAGCTGGGGAGATGTGGTGCTGAGGGACATGGTGCAGTGGTGCCCTGGCAGTGCTGAGGTAAGGGTCGGGCTCCATGATCTGAAAAGTCTCTTCCAACCCAACCAGTTCCGTGGCTGTGTTCTAACAAGTGCCCTTTTCCATCCCTTGCAGTGCAAGAGGCAGAGGGCAGCCTTGCCTTGCTTTATTTCTGTCCTCCTTGGCTTTGCCTTGTGTTTTAATTCCAGCTGTTAGAGACATGAGGTGAGCTACCCCAAGCTATTTATTAGCTTGTTAAGCTGAAGGGAGCCTTTGCTCCTTGGCCAAGTCTTACAGGAACCCACAAAACACTGGAGTACCTCACAGGCAGAGCCCCACCTCTGCAGATGACATCAGTGCAGCAGGACCTGAGTGGCAATTCATCTTGAACCCTACTCTTCTAACAGCTCCACATTCTTACATGTATTTGCTTTCCCTCCCATCAGCCAAGTTGTGTGCACTGCTGATTTATGGCTCCCCGGGGAGCTGAAGAATTTAGAATCTATCAGCCTGATCCAAAAGTCTTTCCTCAGACTGAGTACTGCAACGAAGCAGAGGACGCAGGAGGCTCAGAGGTTTGGCCGTGAGGAAGCTTTGCCATTAACAAAAGCCAGTGCAGGTACCAGGACTCTGCCTTGTCCCTGACAGTGATGGTTAGGATCCTGTCTCTGACTCCACACAAACAACAGCTGCCAGTGTACTCAGGGCACCCCTTCCAGCAGGGTCACTACTCCTTCACAGCAGGCAGCTGAGCAGTGCCTGGAGCATCCCCATGAGTGCCTGAGCTTGGGCTGTGAGCAAGCCCTCCTGAGGAGAGACTTCCCCAGATGCCATCAGCAAAGATGCTCCAGGAGTTCAGCCAATGCACCCCCCCCACTCCCTGGCACTGGTTCCATGGCTCAGCTCCTCTGAGCCACCCTCTCATCCTCCCACGTGTAGCCAGTTTGGACACCAGGTCCTGCTCAGCTCCAGCTCTGCTCCTGCTGGGCTGCACAGTTGGCCAGGGCAGATACAGCCACACATCATCTTCCTCATGGTCCTGCTCCAAAGCAGGCTCTGACTGCAGCCCCAGCAGCCAGCCCAGGCATCTGTTGCACATCTGTGCAGTGAGCAGGCTGGGCTCTGGGGTTTGGGGGAGCTTGGGGGTTTTTAGACTTCTCTCAGGGCATCTGGAGGCTGCAGGTCTGGTTTGCTGCTGCTGTCAGGTAGAGGTTCAGTGCCAAGGTCTGTTGCATCCATCTGCCCACTCAGTCAGAGTCCTGAGCTGCCACGGCCTCAGTGGTTTGTAGGCAAATTGTCTGGTACGAAAGCCTCCTGCTCAGAAGCCTGCCCTGTCCTCATGGCGGCAAGGGTCAGTTCTCTGAGCCCAGCACTGCTGTGGCTTGGCAGCTGGCAGGCTTCAGTAACACAGGTCAAAGGAGCTCTCCCACGGTGGCTTGAGTTGATTTAGGGCTGTACCTTGGATACTGGGTTCAGTTCTGGGCCCCTCATTCCAGGAAGGACATTGAGGGATGGAGCAGGTCCAGAGAAGGGCAGCAAAGCTGGGGAAGGGACTGGAGAGCAGGGCTGGGGAGGAGCAGCTGAGGGAGCTGCTGGAGTGTGGAGAAGAGGAGGCTGAGGGAGACTTGACTACTTCTCTACAGCTCCTTGAGAGGGGGCTGCAGCCAAGTGAGGGTTGATGTTTTCTCCCTACTAACAAGAGTCAGGACAAGAGGAAACAGCCCCAGGTTGGACATGAGGAAGAATTTCTTCATGGAAAGGGTTGTTGAAGCCTGGCCTGGGCTGCCCAGGACAGTGGTGGAGTCCCTGTGCCTGGAGGGGTTCCCTAGGGCTGCTTGTCTGGTTCACAGTCCCAGCTGGGATTGTCCAAGTTAGTGCAGTGAACTGTGGTGGAGCTCCTCAACCCCCTCCCCTCTTAGTGGACTCCTTCCCTGGGTCATGCCTTTGCCCCTTCCTCTGAGCACAAAGCTCTCTCTGCATCGTGACCAAGGCAGGAGGGAACTCACCTCCTGCACTGCTTTGGAAGTTCCCCACAGTGAAAAATGATCTTCTTGAGGATGAAGATTCCACAAAGCCTGAAGGTAGAGCAGAGTCTCTAAAAATGATGCCTAAGCAGTTTCTTTCCCTCCCTCTCTGGAATACTTTCATCAGAGCAGGATTCCAGACGTGCTGGTGAGGATTTGCTGGGAGCTACAACAGTCGAACCTGGCCATAAATTATCAGCACGCAAAAAGCAGCCTTTTCCTGGGAACTGATTGAGCACCTCCACAAACAGTGCTTATCTGGGTGAGTTCACCTGGTGCCCAGTGGGTGTCGTGCACATGCCCCTGGGGCTCCAAGTGGGAGCCAGCAGTAGTGGTGCTGGGGCTTTGGAGTAGGCTGTCTCCCTCCTCGGGCAGGGTAGCAGCAGCTCCGTGGCGCAGTCCTTGCCCTGCAGATAGGAACACGGAATGGGAGCTTCTGTGGAAATGCAGAATGGGCTCTGGGCTGCGGCAGTGTGTTAATTGCCTCCCAGCACTTGAGTTATGGCTGCCTTTATTAATCTATTTCCAATAAAAGGCTGTAAAAGCAGGGGCCATGAGGAGTGGCTGACATCACTTACTGGGGTTATTTGCTGCCTTGGACACTTTTATGGGCACCTCAGTGCTCAGGAGCTTTAAGCTCCCCACCATGCTGGAAACAAAGCACCATTGCTCCTGGCTTTTTTGGTGGCTTTAGAGCTTTTTGTTCAGCCTGGAGAAGAGAAGGCTCCAGGCAGACCTCAGAGCAGCCTGCCAGTACCTGAAGGGGCTACGAGCAGGCTGCAGAGGACTGTTCCCAAAGGCCTGCAGGGACAGCAACAGGGGCAGTGGCTTGAAATGAGAGCAGAACAGATTGAGATTGGATGTGAGGAACAAGTTCTGCACCAGGAGGCTGCTGGAACACTGCAGCAGGTTGTGCATGGAGGTGGTTAAGGCTCCATCCCTGGAGATAGTCAAGGTGAGGATGGAGAAGGCTCTGAGCGAGCTGCTCTAGTGGAGGATGTCCCTGCTGAGTGCAGGGCGGGGGTTGGACTGGGTGTCCTTTGGAGGTCCTTTTCAACCCATTCTGTGGTTCTATCAGGAACACAAAATCTTAAAGGCAGTTAAACAGAATCCTGCTCAGAGCGAGCCAGGGCTGAGCCCCAAACAACAGAAGTGAAACACAGAGGAATGAGCACAGAAATGTTCTGCTGTCAGCATTCAGATGGAGCAGAAACCTCTGTGTCCTGTGTCTCTAATGCATGGCCCCCACATCTCTGTCCTCCCTGGCAGTCCCTGCAGTGTTTTCCAGCCTCCTGCAGCCAGGTTGGGCTTTGGTTTAAAAGTTAGGAATGTTTAGGAAATGACAGAGTTTAGCCAGTGGCAAATCAGTGAAATTACAAGTTGGCTTATTGCCACCCAAAACAGAGACCTGCTCCTAATGTGTTGACTCCAAGCTCATAACGTTTCTGGCAAATGGAGCATGAGATGCCCTGTCAGGGCTCTGGGGATGGTCACAGCAGCAGAGGACAGGGCAGCAGTGGGAAGGGGGCAGGCTCCCAGCTGCAGCACTGCTGGGGTTAAAGCTGCCAAATGGTCTTACTTACTTCAACCCCCAGGTACCCTGAGGTGCTCCTTATCTCCACTGTCACTGCCAACCCTCTGCAGTGTGCTGACTTAGGAAGGCAAGGCACAAGTGCTGCTCCAGCTCTGGCCTCCTTGTACAGAGGGAGCCTTCATCTCCTGCTGGCCTCCCTTGATGTGCTGGGACAGGAAGACTGTGGACAGCAGGTCTGGGGTGTGATTGTCCTCCTCTGCTCTGCACTGCTATGGCCACACCTCAAGCTCTGGGCTCAGCTTTGTGCCAGTCACTGCAAGAAGGATATTGAGGGGCTGGAGCAGGTCCAGAGATGGGCAATGAAGCTAGTGAAGGGTCTGGAGAACAGGGCTGGTGAGAAACAGCTGAGGGAGCTGGGTGTGTTCAATGTTCTACAGAGGAGGCTCCTCCAGCCCCGGCAGTTATTCTGTGATTCCAACCCCAGCCTAACGCAGTGAAGAAAGTGAACATTAAAAGGAAAAGGTCTGGAACTCAGCCTCGCCCCAGTGAAGTCCCTCCAGGTAGACATGAAAGAGCTGTGGCAGCTCGGCGGAGCTCTGGCTGGGAGTGCGGTTTAATGAGCCCGGCGCTGACTTGCTCGGGAGGACTCCGCAGGTGCCTGCTGTGGTTGTGCCACTCTCCTATCATGTTCCAAACCTGCCTGGCTCTTTTCTCTGTTGCTTCGCCTTCCAGTCCACCCCAGATAGAGAATACTCAGACCTTTGTATCCTGGAAATCTCCCGCTGGACCTCTCATAAAGAGCAAAAAACGACCTCAGCCGTGAGCGTGCGGCTTGGAGCTGCGAGACGCCTGCAGCCTGCCGCACACCGGTGCCGGCCGTGCGTGTGACACCAGTCTGCGGTGCGGGGCAGGGGGAGATGCTGAAATGCCCAACCCTGCCGCTGAAGAATGACTTGCTTATGGGGCTCACTGACCTGTTAAATGCAAACATCTGCTGGAGGTGTTCAGGATCTGAATGAATTACCCACCCAAGGCTAACCAGGCATATCAGCCCTCTGCCTGCTCCCGGCAGCCACCTCCGCCGGCGTTTCACTGCTGGAAAAAATGACTGTTTGGTTTAAGGTGGAGCTGCTCAGGGCAGAGCTGAGCTTTTCCAGCACTGACAATAAGGCTTTGTGGTTGCTGTTACTGTGCTCTTCAGCTCCGCTTCAGTAAACCCACCAAAGAGCGTCAAATCTCTCATGGCTGTCCTCAGTCATGCTCTGACCCCATCCTCGCTGATCATTCATCACAGAATGGCTCAGGCTGGAAGGAATCTCAGAGCCCTTCTACTCTATTCCAGCCCCCCCGTCATGGGCAGGGACCCCTCTCAACCAGACTCAGCTGCTCAAGACCTCATCCACCCTGGCCTTGAACACCACCAGGAAGGAGGCAGCCACACCCTCCCTGGGCAACCTGTGTCAGACTCTCACCATCACTGTACTGAAGAACTTCTTCCTCAGCTCCAGTCTAACCCTGCTCTGCCTCTGCTTCAAACCATTCCCCCTTGGCCTGTCTCTAAACACTCTTATGAAAAGTCCCTCTGCAGCCTTCTGCAGGATCCCTTCAGGCACTGGCAGACAGCTCTGAGGTCCCCCTGGAGCCTTCTCCTCTCCAGGCTGCACACCCCCAGCTCCCTCAGCCTGTGCTTACAGCAGTTCCACAGCTCACACAGCTCCAGCCTTTGGCTCATCTCTTTGACCTTCTCTGGCCTCACTCCAGCAGCTCTGTGTCCTCCTTCTGCTGGGGGACAGCAGAACTGGAGGCAGGATTGGAGGTGAGGTCTGAGCAGAGTCAGTTTATGCTAAGGGCTTGCTGGGGCTGGGGAAGGAAGGTGAACCTCAGCAGTGTGAAGGGCTTGTGTCATCCCTTGGATCCCAGCTGCACTCTTCTGACAGTCAGCATCAAACAAAACCTTGAGTATGGTGGTGGTGGTGGCTCTGGTAGGTGCTAGGGCTGAAGATTTTAGTGATGCCCATCTGGGACTTGATTGCTTGCAGTTATTCTGTCTTCACGACCCTGCTGTGCATGGGTGAGGTTTAGTCCTCGTTGTGGCCATGCCACAGAACCTTTGGTGGTGGTGTGGGAGAGAGCTGCTCAGATCTCCATGCCTGCTGATGGCTGTGCAGGAAGAACCATCAAGATGCCTCCCTTTGATCTTGCTTTCTCTGGCAGCCCTTCAGCTTCTGCTGCTGCCCTGTGGAGTCACTGGGAGGCTGTCAGCCCCTTGGCTTTGAGCTGTGGTGAGCAAAGAAGGAAGTGTGGCCATGGCTGGTGCTTGGCACTCCATGAAGTGATGCTTTTCCTGAAGCCTGCCTCCTTGGCAGGAGAAGGCTGCGTCTGTGTGCAGACCACCTCTGGCCAGCCATGCTCAGGTCTGCATTATGCAGGAAGGCATCCATAGGCCTGTGTGCTTTAAGTTAGGCAGAGAGGCTGGATGGTTCTAGCTGGAGTAAATGAGTTGGCTGCAGGAGGAGCCATGGCAGAGCTGCTGTCTCCAACAGGTGAGCTCAGAGCTGTCAGTGGCAGGAGCAGCAGCTGGACCCAGGCACAACCAGCAGAGTAACATCTGCCAGGGGCTGCAGAGCATAGCAGAGCTGGTTCTGTGGGTGATAAGCCCTGGGGGGCTCCTCAGCCAGACTCTGTTCTGCTGCTGGAGAGCCAAGTGCTGCTGAAAGAGTGGAAAATGCTGTTTCAAGCAGGGAGCACTGGAGTGAAGTCCCCAGCCCTGGTCTTAACCCATCTGAGCTCTCCTTGGCCTGCCAGAGGCAGGCAGAGCTGGGTGGGAGGATGGGGAATAGAGAGAGGGGGGAAATAGTCTTCAGCCAGCAGATGACATCTGCCTTCATGCCTGCTGCATGTTCTTTTCTCCCCTCTTTCTCCCCTTCCAGGCTGGCAGTGGCAGTGTGAGGTCATTGTACTTACAGGAGAAGGTCTCTGATCAGCAGGTCAATAAGTGCTTGATGATGGATCAGCTGTTCTGCAGACAGGTTGATGTCACAATGCCAATAGGTGGCCTTAGTGTCGTGCCAGCAGATGCTACTCCAAAACAGGTTCCTAGGCTGAAAGATTTATTACAGCCTAATAAACTCATTTAATAGCTCTGTTTAAAGATGCTCAGGATGAGGCAATAAACCCAGACGCTGCTCTCCAGAGCTGCTGGTCCTCCTCGCGTCTGTTCCCAGTCGCTGGCTGTTGTTTAACCAGCATAAACAACTCTCTTGTTAAATCAGGGATCACTCTGGAGCTGGGCTGGGAGCATTCCCACAACATTTGGTGCAGATGTTGTGAAGCTGTAAAAAAACTCTGCAAAGTGCCCTCTGCTCAAGCTGGATATTTGCAGATCAGGAACACGGAGGGCGAGGAGAGGGAGTGCTCAGTGTGCCCTAAATTGTGCCGTGTGCCTGCCGGTGCCTTTGTGCCGAGGGTGACAGGGAGAACTGGGAAGCTGCTCCATGACAGAACGTAACCTGCCAGAGAATGCTGCAAGGTTGTGGACTGCCCCAACGCTGAGCTGTCTCCAGCTTAGAATGGTTGTTCTACAGGTGCCACCATTCAGGAGGTGTCCTCAGAAACCTTCAGTGCCCAACCCAAAATGACCTTCAAAGCTGCCTTAGGGGATGCCACCATCCCAGAGCCCATGTAGCAAGAGGAGACCTCGCAGAACTGCAGTGGAAGTGGCGGCTTGAGCAAGGGAACCAAGCAGTGAAGAGATGTGAGGTGCTGCAACAGCATCGCAAGAGGAGTGACTTTGGTTTCCAGTATGAACACTTCACTGTTCTGGCAAATCCTTAAGAAAAGCCCCAAAGGCTCTGAATGTCTCTGAGCATGGAGTGACAGGATGGCAGGGGCTGGAAGGGACCTCTGGAGACCAGAGAGTCCAAGCCTCCTCTTACCTAGGGCAGGTCACACAGAAACAGATGTCTACAACCTCTCTGGGCAGCCTCACACCCCAGAAGTTTCTCCTCATGCTGAGGTGCAGCTGAGTGCCCACGTGTGGGCTACAGCAGGGAGAGGCTCTGCTGCTGAGTCCCTGCGGTGGTGCCATTGTGCAGGGGTCCCCAGACTGCTTGAGGGCTTCTTGCAAACACTGCTCGGGGAAACCTCCAAACCCTCTTTGCTTGCAGGAGGTGCATCTGTCTCAAATCAAACAAAGCAAAACAAAAGCCTGTATCCTGAGAGCCTGGAGACAGTGAGGAGAGGAATTTTGGGGGAAAAAATGATGAAGTGGCAAAGGCCTAGGTGGGGCCTTGGGTCTGAGAGAGCTGAGCAGAAAACAGACATCACCACATTTGTCTGTGAGGTTTATTTACTTTGATAGTGGAAATGACGCTTTATTTATAGGCCTGCCACTGCCTGCTGCTAGAAGGCAGCGTTCCCTCTCCCAGGGAACACCTATGAATAAGTGGGATGGGAGGGCAGGCAGTCAGGCTCTCTCTGTACCTCTCTTTTGCTGCTTTCTCTCGTGCTGAGACCTGTGTCGTTGCTCTCTCGCTGTCTGGACCAATCTGACTGGAGCAAATGAAAGCTGGAGCTGACATTTTATTCCTGTTAAACAAACAGGCAGCCTTGAGAACACAGCCCAGTGTGTTATGAGTTATAGCTGCAGTGCACCAAGTCACATTCTTGCTTGACAGAAAGCAATGCTGGCTGGGATTTGATTGTAGGACTCAAAGTGTCTTGCTTCAAAAATAGCTAATTGAAAGCCTTGCCTGTTTCTCTGGGATGCACTAAGGCAGGATGAAAGGAAGTGCACGGCTGGTGTGGCTGTGTTAGCTTTCACACACTCAATTAGGGCTCTCAGACAGCAGGGAAGGAGTGAGGGATCCTGTGAAAAAGCATCTGCTGAGCAGATCCTTGTGGACGGCTCTGAGTCATGGCTGTGTACAGTACATGGCTTTAAAGGCAGGGTTTGGATGCATTAAATGTTGATCCATGTAATCCCTCCTTGTCTCAGCTGTTTACCTCTAGGGACAAGGTCACTCAGCCTCTTCCGTGGCTCACGTTGAATGTTACACCAGAGCCACCAGCCTTTCCTTGCCACTGCGTGATTCAAGCAGCAACCACCCTCAGGACTGCAGGTATTTGGATCCTGATTTCAAATCTCGGCAATTCGGGGGGGGACAAATCTCTGTCATTGTGCTGCTGCAGGTCTTGCGGCCCAGGGCAGGGGCGAGGACTTGGCTCCCATTGAATTGTGCTCAGTCCAGCATCGAGATACACTTGGAGCTCACCCCACTCACTGCACCAAGACACACTCAGTTCCTTGCTGGATCAGGGTTGCTGCCCCCAACATTTTGCCTTTTCATGTGAGAATATCAAAATAATTTCTTAATATCAAGCTGGGTGATCCAGTTGGTAGGCAGTTGTTACCAAGTGCCAGCCAAGCTGTGCTCACCCAGGCAGCAGCCAACCCACACTCAGCTTTTCTGTTTGTTCCCTAACCCAGAATTTACACCGAGGTAGAAGGAGCCCTGGGGGAATTGTTTTGCTATTACTTTTAGCTGCAGAAATCTGACCTGCAGCCCTGCGAGCTGCATGTGCTCCCCATCTGCATGATGCAAATACCTTCACTGGCACCTCTCGCTTGGCTATCTAAACAGCTGCCTAAGTGTGCTTGCAGGATCTGAGTCTGCAGTAGTTTGATTTACATGATCTGACGCCATCAGGATGTGATGGGGATTCAGTGCTCTCATTCATTCAGAAAAGTGGCATCTAAATTGTTTCACAGGATCCCAGCATGGTGGAGACCTTAGGGCAGCCTTCCAGTACCTGAAGGGGCTACAGGAGAGCTGGGGAGGGACTCTGGACAAGAGCTGGCAGTGATAGAATGAGGGGGGGATGGACTGAAGCTGGAAGAGGGGAGACTGAGACTGGTGGTTAGCAAGAAGTTGTTTACAGTGAGAGTAGTGACACTGGCACAAGTTGCCAGGGAGGCTGTGGACGCCCCCTCCCTAGATGTGTTCAAGGGCAGGCTGGATGAGGCATTGGGCAACCTGGGCTGGTGGAGGTGCCCCTGTCTGTGGCAGGGGGTTGGCACTGGGTGACCTTTACGGTCCCTTGCAAGCCAAAGCACTCCATGAGCCTATCCTGTGCGCTCTGCTGCCAGCGGCACAGGGGTAGGTGCTGGTGCCTGCTGGGCTGCCGCTCGGTGCCTGCGGCGAGGTCTCCTCCCGTGTGGGCAAGGGGCGCTGGCAGCAAGCTGCAGCCTCATTCTTCCGTTCAATAGCGACACGGCCTGGAAGTGTCGAGCATGCTAATCAGCGAGACCTCCCTGTGGGAACCTGTGCTGCCGGACCGCTTCACAGCCAGAGGCAGACAGGGCTGTTGACACAGGCTGTCAGAAAGGCTTCAGGGCTTTGAAAGGAAATCTTAATCTTCTTTATTCATGTGTGAACAGGCCCGAGCCCGCGGCCGCGCCCGCCGCGCAGCGCCTGCCCCGGCGCGGGGTTGCTAGGCTCGGGGCAGGGTTTGTTTGCTTCTGTCCACATTGTAGGGCCGGGGCCGCAAATGAAAACCTGTCTGCCACAGAGCCCCGCTTTGCCGCCTCTGTTTGCAGAGACATGGCAACCCGCGGCGCAATGCGGAGGAATTCGAGGGAGCGCGGAGCGGTGCCTGCGGCCGCGCAGGGCGCGGGGCCGAGCGGAGCCCGGGCGGCGGCGGGCGGGCGCTGCGGTGGCTGCCGCGCCCCGCACAACGGCGGCCGGGCCGGGGGAGCAGGAGGAGTGCTTTTTAGCGCCTGAACGCCTGTTTCCTGTTGAAGCGCTCACGCCAGCCCACAAAAAGAGGCTTTGTCCGGCGTGCACAAGCGAGAAAAATCCAGAATAAGAGAGCTGCTGCGCACCTTTTGATCACTGTGGCAGCCGCTGTTGGACATTAAATCCGGATTTTACGGAGGGGGACCCTGTTGCTCTGCGGGTTGGATCCTGCTCTGCTGCCGGGGCTCAGAAGTGAGGGCAGGGGCAATGAAGTGGTTGGGGCTGTGGTGCTGAGCAGGCTGCACCCCACGTGTGGCTCTGCTCTGTCAGGCTCTGCTCCGTTTTAGAAACACATCAGTAATGCAGAACCCAAGCCCTGAGTGTGCCTCTGCCCCTCAATGCTTAGCTATGTTTTATACCTCGTTTATGAACCAACCCCTGCCTGTGTCTGCGCTGTTAAATGCTTGAGGTGTGTTTTATACCTGATTTATGTCTCTGAAGCATTTAACAGTGCAGACACAGGCAGGGGTTGCTTTATAAATAGATAAACAGGGTATAAAACATATTTATAAATCAGCAGCAAGGAGAAGCAGAGGAGAAACAGCACCTATTTAAAAAAGAGGGACCTCTTTCAGCACCTGTTAATAACAAGGAGAGGAAAAGGGATTTATTTTGGGAGCAATCTTCCCCTTGCCACTTATCGTTGAAGTTAATTGGCAGCCTCTTGCTTCTCAGTTTTACAGCAGTTTATATTATCTCAGCTATAAAATTTCATATTGAAACTTGGCCAAATGTCAAACTTGCCACTGTGGGCTTTGGAACAATTAAAAGGGAGGGGAAATAAAATAACAAAGGATATAAAATGAAAGAGAGGAGAGGTGAAAACAGAAACGAGGATGGATGGGCAGAGGGGAGTTTAGAGGCTAAAGCTGTTGGCTTGTTCTGCTCTGCTGACGTGACAAAGCCTGTTCTACACAGCACTGCCTGAGTCCTCAGCCCCCAAAGTCTGATAGAACATGTGAGTCTGGGCTCCTCTGGAGGGGGAAGGACAAGTAAACAGTTTCTCCTCTTGTTTTCCTCCCACCCCAGCCCATTGCAGCCCCCAGCCCCAGGTCTTTCTGCCCCAGTGAGCAGAGAGGTTGCGGTGGAGGAGGCATGGCAGAGCCATCACCAGTGGCAGCTCAGTGAAGTTCTGCCCAGCCTGAGGAGCATTCAGCCCAAGGCTTTTTCCATGGGCACTGGGAGCTGAGTGTGACAGATGCTGGGCAGCTCCAGGTTCTGAGCAACAGGGCTCTGTTCTTTTTTCGTTCAAGTTTTCCTCCACCTTCCTCCAGGTACAGAGATGTGCTGACACCGTCTCATGTCATGGCTTCTCCTTGCCAGTTCTATACACCTCATTCTGGAGGGACTCCCCTCTAGTGCTACCACATACAGTGGCTGTTGCTGCATGCTTTGCTTCTTCCTCCTCCCCCTTAGATATTTAGCCTTAAAACTCTAGAATGTGGGCAAAGCCTGAAGTCTTTGTGCTGAGGAGCTCTCCTGTGGGATTTTGGAATGAGAGAGCATCTGTTAGGGCAGGCTCCTAGAAGGAAAGCTGCTGGAACCCTGCTGGCTCTGGCACTTGTTGGCTGCTTCTCTGTTGGAGAGGCTCCTGAAATCCTGTGGGTTTTGCTACTCAAATACCTCAGCTAGGTAAAGGCTTTCATTGTCTTTATGTCCCCTTCGCCAGGACATCCACAGAGCTCAGGTAGCCTCCTCCCTGGACAACTAAGAGGTGAAGATGTCTTCTCCTGCACAAAGCCAGGCAGCTTCTCTTCGTGCTTGCACTCAGCATCTCTCATATTAGCTCTGTGCCTAGGTGGCAATCTGTGCTGTCCCTGCAGCGTGGAGTGTGCTGCCCAGGGAGGTGGTGCGGTTGGCCCCAGGAATGTGTGGCCATGGTTTAATGGCTGTGGAGGTGTTGGGTTGGTGGTTGGATGATCTCAGAGGGCTTTTCCAGCCCAAACAATTATATAATCAATACATTCTCCTTGTTTATTCATCATTTCACTTCCCCTGTGTCTGCTGCTCCTCTGGAGATACCTTCCTAGAGCCTCTCCCAGCTTTATCTTCTTCTCTTCAAGGTTTGCTGCTCTCTTTGCCATCAGCGATGCCATACCTTGCTCTGGTCTTTGCTCTGCAATATAGGTCAGGGACTGTGCTGGTTTCTCTGGATGTGGAGCAGTACTTGATGGTTTCAGATATTTTATCTGGTCTGGAGGGGTTTCTGGAAGCTGGGCAGATAGCTGGGGGCTGTGTGCTGCGTGAGGTGGTCCAACAACAAACTCCATCTTTCAGGCAGGCAGTGTTCCTCCCCATCCCCCTTTCCTGCAGGCTTTATTCTGGAGGTCTAAGTTTACAACAAAAGAAACAAAAAGGGTTTTATATAAATGGAAAAGCAAACGGAGCCCAGCTCATGTTACAGCTCAGCCTTCTGACAGCCAGCAGTGGAGATCTGCCCTACTTAGAGGCCTCTCTTTGCTCTGAACTGGGAGGGAGCTTTTAATATCCCCTGAGTTCTCAGTGCTCTCTGATGGGACCTTCAGCTCCAGCTTGGGATGAGCCCAGCCTCAGCATCTGGCAGAAGCTGTCTGCAGTGAGAGCAGCAGGGGAACCCTGCTGCCCTTCCCTGCATCCCCTGGGGTGCAGGCACCGAGCAGGGTGCAGGCACCGAGCGGGGTGCAGGCACGGAGCAGGGTGCAGGCACGGAGCAGGGTGCAGGCACCGAGCGGGGTGCAGGCGCCGAGCGGGGTGCAGGCACGGAGCAGGGTGCAGGCGCAGAGCAGGGTGCAGGCACCGAGCGGGGTGCAGGCACGGAGCAGGGTGCAGGCACGGAGCAGGGTGCAGGCGCAGAGCAGGGTGCAGGCACCGAGCGGGGTGCAGGCGCAGAGCAGGGTGCAGGCACCGAGCGGGGTGCAGGCACTTTGCGGAATGCAAGTGTTGTGAGTGCCCAGCGAGCTGCAGTGGGCTGCAAAGTCCTGGGCTAGCGGAGCCAGGACCTGCTTTGGCTGCCGTCAGTCAGCAGTCTGCTGATCAGGCTGAGGCAAGGAGGTAGCTCTCTGGAGCTTTTCCATCCTTGGAGATGGGCGGAAGCAGCCCGACAACACTGCTGGTGTGTAAATCGGAGTGGGTGCTTTAACAAAGCAGAGCCAGGCAGTGTCTGGGAGGTTCAAGAGCTTTTTATGTTCAGAAAGAGCAGAAATCATTCTCCTGTGCACTGGAAATTATGGAGGAGTTGTTCACACTTCACGAGGTGTTCTGTGCTGAAAACAAACCAAGTCTCATCCTGGTGGAGCTGGAGGGGACCTCTGGAGAGCATCCAGTCCAACCCCACCTGCTCCATCAGGGGCACCCACAGCAGCCTCCCTGGGTGGGTTTAGAATCTCTGCTACCTCTCTGGGCAGCCTGCTGCAGGGCTGTATCTCCTACTTTGTCCAGGCGGTCTGGGTATGCAGAACCTCTTCAGGTCACCTTAGCAAAGGTGCAGGATGATTTTAGAAGGCAAATAGCCGGGGAAGCTGCAGAGTGTGGCGCAGCCTCTGATGCCAGGCTGTGAGGTGACATCGCTGCAGCTCTGGGTCAAGATGATTTGTGGGTGACAGAAAAGTTCTTCTCTTTTTCAGTTCTGCCCTTGAAATGAGCCCAGGCCTGTGGAACAGCAAAGGCTTTGGAGGCCCCAGCAGAAGATGGAAAGTGTGGTCACTGGCAGGAGCGGCCTGCAGCGGATGTGTTTTGTGGATAAATCCCTGCCTGGCTTCCTGCAGGATTATCTCAGCCCATAAAAATGAGTGCACAGAATGAGACTCTGGGGCAGGGCTGGGCAGAGCAGTGCAAGCAGGGCATGCAGAGCATCCCACACCTCCTTCCCACGAGCTTCCTTCAATGTCATCAGCTCCTTCCCTGGCTTCCCTTGCCCTCTGTTAAGCTTTCTGGGCTTGCAGGCAAGGGGATCATAGAGCCATGGAATTGTCTGTGTTGGAAGAGCCCTCTGAGATCATCCAACCATCAACTCAATTCCCACTGTGGCCATTAAACCATGGCCCCAGGTGCCATGGCCACACACTTCTTGACCACCTCCAGGGACGGGGACTCCACACCCCCCTGGGCAACCTGTGTTTTAGTTTATATCTATTTTATACCCCCATCTACTTCTCTGCTCTGTGCTGCTCAGCCTGGCTTCTCCTTCCCGGGGTGCTGGGCAGTGAGTTCTCTCTTCACTTCAGAGCCATCCCTCCCAGTTCTGGGGAGGAATGCAGAAGGGAAGCTGGGTGGCTGCTCTGCTGCTCTTCAATGTCAGATCTGCTAAAGAGGAGGCATTTTGTGTGTGTCGTGGGGAAGCTCCTTTGGTCTCTGCTGGCAGGAGGCAGGCTGATGGCAGGGAGCCCTCTTATGGCTCTGGCTGTCCCCTGGGAAATGCTGCATGTGGCTGCACAGATCTGCCTCATCTCTATGTCTCTGCCGTGCTGCCAGCCTGGCCAGCTGAGCCAGTGGCTTTGGGTACAGTGAGCTTTGCCTTCTCCTGGGTGGAAAA